>CM064572.1:20438412-20843933 GCA_032716605.1 Paralithodes platypus
GTTTTCAGATTTGGAAAGAGGAGAAAAAATACTATTATTTGAGAAAAAAAAAATATATGGTCATCACTCACAATTTAGAGCTAGGACGGTGTGAAGACAATTGCATGGGAAATAATTGTATTCCGGACTCATTTACACTTTCATATTTCGATTTATTTACATTTTTTTTTATTTTATCATGTACTATAAATATTCCTCTTTCCATTGATATATGATACATCACAATAAACAGCATTCTGGTGGATGGAAATCGCGAAAAATGTAAGGCTTCGACAACACTCATGAGCCAAATTCAAGACCCAAAATACTTGTCAAGCGCCTCCTTGGACTTATTGGAACATAATATGTCGGAGGGAGTTAATTTGCTAAAAAACAATATTGTGTACTAACTAACCTGCCTACAGGAACGAACGCCAACGCCATTTTGTAAACAAACTTTTTTGGGGGATTATACATATTAAATTCCAGCCAATTTTGTAGTAAATTTAAGTGCATTCATTTATCTTTTTCCCCTAGATATATTCTTGACTTTTTCTCCTCAGACTGATTTTACTTTAAGCTAAGGGTGGTATTTGTACAAACTAACCTAGCCTAACCCAACCTGCCAAGCTTTTAACCTAATCCAAACCTAGCCTAGCTTATAGCCAGCCAATATGTTGTTCTTATTAACTCTAGTAGATATTGTATTTAGTATCCTACTGTAGCTATATATATCTGTAATTTTAGTTGTTGCTTGCACGATCTTGTAGTAACCTTTGACTGATACACTTTGTTTTTGTTTTATCTAAAAAGAGTAGGCTACTGCTTTACTAGGCTACAGTGACACCAGGTCCATCTGTTGATACAGTAAATTAACCCCTTGTGTGCAGTCACACTTTATTTTTATATAATCTCTATTTGGTGAATTGTATATTTAGTTACATATTCTGTTATATATATATTTGTTTAAGGTTAGGTTATCACACCTGGTAGACTATTTCTGCGTATTTCAATTTTATTATTTTCGGTTAGGCTATTCAACGCTGGTAGCCTATTGGTGAGTATTTCAATTTGTTTTAAACTTTTGGTTAGGCTATCGCCCCTGGAAGCCTAATTCTGCGTATCTCAATTTTTTTGTTTTCGGTTAGGCTATCACCCCTGATAACCTATTGTTGTGTATTTCAACATATTTGCTTTCGGTTGAAGTGTTTCTAAAGTGAGTGAAGTGTTTTAAAGTGAGTTAAGTGTTTTAAAGTGAGTGAAGTGATCTGAAGAAACTGACTGTTACCATGCCTCGCACTTGTACGAACTGCGCCGGTAGGTTTGGTGAGTCCATGTTTGCTACTGTCAATCTTCAAGTCTGCCGTCTCTGCCAGCAACGAGAGAATTTGACAGTGAAATTAGATGAAGCCTACACCAAGATCAACGTCCTCACCATGAAGCTGGAATCACTCCAAGAGTTTGTAACACTCAACGTTGGAGTACCACAAACTTCAATTGTCACCGCAACTCCAGCAGCCACGAACGCCCCAACGTCAACTGCCAACAATTCAACGCCTGCAGTAGCCATTTCAGCTGATGTTTCCGATACTCAAGAAACAAATAGTGACTCTCTTCCCCCTCAAGACAACTTCCGTGTCGTGAGGAACAACGTTTGCCCCAAGACCAGGAAACCCATACCGATTACCGAGTGTCAAAACCGCTTCCAGATACTCACAGACTCAGATGACGAAGCGGAAATAGAAGAAGTCCGGCTCGTGGGAGACTCGATGATACGTGGTCAGCTCACAGAGTTCTGCGCCAGAGCACCTAAGACCAGGAAGTGTTTTTGTATCCCTGGTGGTGGTGTGGACGACGTAGTTGCTGCAGTTGACGAAGTATCTAAGCTGGCCCCTGCTAATACAATGTACGTCATCCACATTGGATCCAACGATGTACAGCAAACCCGGTCGGAAGATTTGCTTTTAAAGTACCAGCAGCTGATCAAGTCGTTTAAGGAGAAGTCATCAAGGATCATCGTCTCAGGAATCGTCCCCCGGCTTGGTGTAGAGATCTGATTTTACAACATAGCCACCAGCACAAATCGTTGTCTAGCAAACCTCTGCAGGAAGGAAAACGTGGGATTCGTCGACACCTGGGACAATTTCTACTACGATGACTATTTGTTTTCGGACGATGGAGTTCATCTGAACCAGGTGGGAGCAGCACGTTTTGGGCGTCTTCTCAACGATGCAGTGAAGGATTTTCGGAGAAGAAATAGACTCAGCACAGGACAACCAGGAAGGAGGACCGAAAACAGCGAGGGCGGCAACCTGCGAAGGAATTAAATGCTAATCTGTCAAGAACCGCGAATTTGGATAAAGCTCCACCAACACGACCCAAATTCAAAACCGCCAGGGATAACGACCGAGGACCGATGACAGCCATGAATATAAATGTAGATCCGACCAGAACCAAAAATTTGATTAACCCTCCTGGCCCGGGCAGGCTCTCCTAATGACGGAGCTCGTATCCGGGCGATCTGGTCGAATATCAACAAAAGTAAACTAAGGCTAATCTCGCTTAATATATGACCTACATTAATCAAACATATATAGAAATGAGCGCCTTACCTTCCTACGTAGAATGGCGTTGAGTAGAGCTCTCTAGCTCAACTGGTTCCGGAGTGATGGTGATGGAAGTGGAGGTAACTTTTGCCGCGTATTTACCTCGGCGCGTCCGAACACTCAACCGCGGCACCGGCTACGACGCCCAGTTGCACTCGTCGCTCCACCCGCAATTATGCCGGGAAGCGATTTGATAGTGTTTTATTGGTTATTCTGTCATTTATTATAGTTATTATGTTATTTTCACTCAATAAAGTTATTTATATGAACTTATTTGTGTCTCTGTCACTTATTACTTCATTTTATTATTATTATTATGATTATTAGTGTCACTTTCACTGGACTTTGATAATTGGTAGTGTCATTTCCCCTTTTATGTATTGTTGTTGTTGTTGTTGTTGTTCCCTAAGCTGCCTGGCCAAACAGCCCCGAGTCCCTGAGAAAGGCCATGGCCACGATCGGGCTTTCCCACAGAGCTCTCATTGAGTGTAGATTGTGTTGTTGGCGTAAGTGGTTGTGTGAAATGCAGTCTTCTATGATGTGTTTAATGGTATGGGGTGCTGTGTTACATCCCGGGCAGGTGTCGACAACGGAGTCATCCAGTCTCTTCTGATAGCTCAGGAGAGCTGGATGGTGTCCGCATCTCAGCCTGGCCAGGTGGACTCTGTCCTCGCGAGGAAGGGAGGATTCGGAAGGATGGATTTCGGGAGGTCGTGCATGCAGCTGCGTGTTGTCTGTGAGTGAGTGGATGGATCGGTGAGAGATATGAGTATGGATGTGCTTCTGGAAGTTGGTTCGGGGTGGGCAGGGAGGGAGAGAGGACAATAATTGTGTGTGATACCGTGTGCTGGGTGTTGTTTTGATATTTCTTGGTGTCTGTGGGTGTGTTGCCATGTAGTTTAGTGGGTGGTCTTGGTTCGTGGAGGCTGCTGCCAGGAATTGAGTGCCTCTCATGTCCAGATGGTCTTTGACTTTGAGGATTTTGGTTTCTTGATGTAGGTGATCTGTGGGTGCAGTAGCTGTGCAGCCTGTAATGATCTTCAGGGCTTTGTTTTGAATAGTCTGTAAGGTCTTATGATGTGTTTCAGCTAGGTTAGAAGCCCAGGCTGGGCTTGCGTATTCCATCACTGATCTTATGTATTGTTTATATACTGTGGTGGTAGTTTCTTTGTTGTGTCCAAATTTTGTGTGAGCAAGTGACCTGAGGGCGTTAAGTCTGGGTGTCAGTTTCTTTTTAATGTTTGTGGTGTGCTGTTTGAATGTCATATGAGTATCATATGTTACTCCTAGGATTTTGGGTGTGTGTGTATGTGTTAGGGGTGTGTTGTTTATGGTGAGTTGAGGGATGTATTCGTGTTCTCCTGTCCAACTTGTGAGCAGGGTTGCGGTGGATTTGGCTGGGGCTAGATTAAGTCTGTTTGTAGTGCACCAGCCATGTAGTGTGTTGAGATAGGGTTGAAGGAGATCTGTTGCTCTTTTTGGGTTATGGTGTGTGCATGTGAGTGTTATGTCATCTGCATAGGAGGCTAAGTTTATTTGGGGCGTATTGGGTGTAGTTATATCGTGCATGTACAGATTGAAGAGTGCGGGCGATAGGACGGATCCTTGTGGGACTCCGTTTGGAAAGTTTCTGATTTTAGATGACTGACCGGCAAAAGATACGTGTGCACATCTGCCTGCTAGGAAGTTGGCCAGCCACCGTTTTGTGTTGTTGTGCATGTTTGTGTTGTAGATTTTGTTTGTTAGGTTGTGGCGGGGGATGGCATCGAAGGCTTTACTAATGTCGAGTGTGGCTAATAGTGATCTGTGTGGTGGTCTAGCTGAATTGATGCCGTCGAAAGCTCTTTGTGTAAGGTCTGTGAGAAGAGTGTTTGTGGAGTGCAGTGGCCTAAAGCCATGTTGTGTTGGAGCTAGGGGTAGGTCAGGTGTAATTAGTTGTAATACTAGGCGTTCCATGACTTTGGAGGGGGAGCAAAGGAGTGTGATGGGGCGGTGCGAGGAGGGTAGCGTGGGGTCTTTGTTGGGTTTGGGGAATGTGATGATTTATGTATTGTTAGGTAAGCTAATAATATATATAGTGTCACTGTCACTTATTCATATTGTTATGAAGGCACTTATTATTACTTGTGTGTGTCTCTTTCACTTATACTTAGTTTTATTATTATTATACTGTCACTTTGACTGGCCTAGGCTTATTGAGTGTCATTTTCACTTATTTATTGTTAGAAATATATATTTTAGTGTCACTTTCACTTGTTCATATTGTTATTGAAGGCACTTATTATTACTTATGTGTCCTTTTCACTTATACTTAGTTATATTTTTATTTTTAGCCTACATTTGAGTGTCACTTTCACTGTTGTCACTTCCACTTCAAAAGTTTGTTAGAGTGTGGAAGTCGTTGAAGCAGGTGCCAGCACACAGTTCAACTTGACACTCGAGGCATTCCCAAGTGGTTTTTGTGGGTTTGCGGGGTCTGCGAATTGTGTGGCTGCACACATGGCACCTCTTCTGACTCCTAGCGTTACTACCTGGTGCTTTGAAAGGAAGGGCGCTGAGCTGGTGCTTCCTGAAGAATTCAGCACACCCCGTTCTGTCAAGCCGGCCTGGTACTTGTATTGGCCTGCCTGGTGTACCCGCATGTTTAGCCAGGAGCTCAAGTAGCACCTGCTTGTGGAACTTCCGCAGGGACTTGTACTTCTTGGCTCCTGGAGTCCTCAGACGGTAGATGTTGTAGGCATTGAGGATCGACATATCTACCGTATGCAGGATAAACTTCTTGTACCACCTGCAAGATGTTCGCAGGCAGTCGATGAAGCCCATCTGCATGTCGGACTTGTCAACGAGGCGCATGTTGATGTTATAATCCAGGACAGCAGCTGGTTTTTGGACGGGGTTCTTGGTTGTTCGGTCCACCTTCCCTGTGGCGACCATCTGGGCCTTGTGGCATGTGGTGAGGAGCTTGACCTTGCGCTGGTCATGCCAGTGGATGGAGAGGATGGGGCCACTCTTCTTGTGGAAGATGTTAGCCTTCTTCGTCTTGGTTGGGTAGCCTGGCATGCCCTTCCTTTTGCCCTTGACTGTGCCGACAGTTCCGGTCTTGCGGTCATGGAGGTACTTGGTCAGGAGAGGCGACGTGTAATAATTATCTGTGTAGAGGATGTGGTTATTATTGAAGTGCCTCTCCATCATCTTCTTCACTACAGCGCCACCAAAACCAATGAGAGGGTCAGTCACAACTTCTCCAGCCTTGCCGCTGTAGACTATAAAGTCCAGCACATACCCCGTCAAGCAGTCGCAGAGGACGAAGAGCTTGATGCCGAAGCAGTGTCTCTTGGACGGGATATACTGTCGGAAGTGCAGCCTACCACGGAACAGGACTAGAGACTCGTCGAGGCACATCTTCTGGAAAGGAATCAGGTATGTGGTGAACCGATGACGTATCATGTCATACAGCTTCCTGATCTTCCATAATGAGTCGGGAAGGTGGACTGCCATGTTGTTTGTCAGGTGGAGGTAGGAGAGGATGTCAAAGTACCTGTCCCTGGACATGTATTTGCCAAATGATGGAGTCGTTATGATGTCGCCAGTGATCCAGTAGTCAGCCAGAACGTGCTTCCTTATATGAGTCATCAGCATTGTGAGTGCCAGGAACACATATAGTTCTGCCACAGTGAGAGCTCTCCATGCCACCATCTTGGCACTGGTCTTCCTCCCAAGAAAGTTGGCACAGATAGCATGGTGGTGATTTGTCTCTTTGACGAGGTATTCCATGACTTCATTGTCATAGAAGCCACAGAAAAGTTCACTGGGGGTAGCATCTGGGCCACAGGGATATGCTGGTGACACCCCAGAACCCATCTGTACCTCGTCAAAGGCAGGACAATCTGGCTCAAAATCAGCTCCATCTGTCCACACAAACAGGTCGGATGCTGATGCTCGAGGTCGTGCTGCAGCAGGCACACGCCCTGGCACACGCCCTTGGCCACGCGGACGCCCAGGCGGACGCCCTGCATGCCCACGCCCAGGCCCAGGCCCAGGGGCAGCGGCGTCGGCAGGCTGACCATGTCCACGACCTCGCCCTCTCCCTCGATTTGTCGGCACATCCTCTTCCTGTTCCTGTTCCTGTTCCTCTTCCTCCTCAGGCGACGTCAGGTCATCTGGGGCAATGTTGGGGTCGTCAGCATCCTCCTCAGGAGACAATTCTGGTGAAGAAGTGACCGGGCGTCGGCGGTGTGGGGCGCGGGAGGCTGCGGGAGCTTCAAGAATGGGAGCCGAGGAGTTAGGCTCCTTTTGCGGCGAGCCGAGGGTTTTTCAGCAGCAAATAATGCTCTGCGGTGTGTTGAGGCCTGTGGCACATCACCAATACCACTTGAAGAGGCCCTTTGGTCATCCTGAACGAGAGATGAAGGCGAGGGCTGTGGGTGACCCACGCGGCGTCCCGTGTCAAGGCGTCGGGACAATGGGATGCGGGTGGTTGCTAGGCCAGGGTCGGCGTCATTATCGCTATCTTCAGCTTCCCTATGCTTTTCTGCGGCTGCCCTGCGTGCTTTTTTAGCTGCACTTTTGATCAAGGATTGTTTGTAGAAATATTTGCCCACTTTCAAGGGCGTACGGGCAGGCAAAGGGGAAGGTCCTGGGGTAGGGCTAGGGCTAGGCCTAGGCTGACCTACAAAAGATGGCGAGGGGGTAGGCCTAGGTTCTAGCACACTGGGAAGCTCAATGGCACCTTCCTGAAACTCTTCCACATCAGGATCATCACTACTGTCTCCCCCCTCAAATAAATCGACATTATCGTCGTCTCCAAAGCCCACGAAATCGTCTTCACTTTCACTTATAAATTGTACCTTGTCCACCAAGCTTTCGCCACTGCTCTCTTCATCACTTTCAAAAAGTTGTCGCTGTATAGCGCTATCACTCAACAAACGCTTAACTTTCTTTTGTTGAGCTCTCTTCTCGGTTGGAACAGGCGTTGAAGTTGAGAGTGGGGCAGCACTGGGGCCCGCGGGAGGTTGCAACGAATCGGACACGTCGGAAAACATTTTTTCAGTATTACTCGCTATGGCGGCCACGTACGAACTGATAACACTAGTAGTTGAGGCTTGGTGGCGCTGCGGTCGCTCCTACCGTGCCAAAATTGGCCGCGCAAATTTTGAAGCATGCTTTCAAGCACAAAGATTTTAAAATGACACCCGGGTTCCGGCCCTTTTGTTTTGGTGTCAATTTAAAATGACACCCGGGCTGGAAGGGTTAAAGAACGTTCTGTGAGTTCTAAAACCGCAACTTTAAAGGTTTTCTATGCAAACGCTCGTAGAATACGCGATAAATTTTCAGATTTAGAGGAACTAGTGTTTACTGAAAATTATGATGTGATTGGTATAACAGAATCTTGGCTCAATACAGAAGATAGAAACTTTTTAGCAGAGTATTCACTTCCCGGTTATGTAATGTTTGAGAAAAGCCGAATAAATAAAAATGGAGGTGGCGTTTTATTTTATATCAAAGAAAGTATTAACCCGACCCTCTTGTCAAAACCTCAAATTGTGAACGTCGACACATCTTTTGTGCTAATAAAGAATAATAAAGGTACAAAAATAATACTTGCATTAATATACAGACCTCCAGCTCAATCAGTGCAAACTGACCGAGAAATTTATAAACAAATTGCAGATGTAAGTAACTCACAAGATACCGTATTTTTTGGCGACTTTAATTTACCTGTGACCAAGTGGGGCGATACTCTTAATTCACACTCCGGACATGACTTGTATACGAACTTGCAAGAGAGTTCGCTTTATTAATTTGTTCGAACACTGACCCGTGGTAATAACGTTCTTGACATTGTACTTGCAACAAAAGAAGAATTAATAGAGAATTTGAATGTTGGTGATGAATTCAGTAACAGCGACCATCGTACGATAACTTTCACTTTAAACTTTACTAGTAACGAACCAAATAGTAGCATCGAAAAAGTCCCTAATTTCAAGAAAGCAAACTTTCATAAACTTAGAGCTATGTTTAAAGAAACTGACTGGAGCTTTTTAATTAACAATAACGATATAAATACATCTTGGAAGTTATTCGAAACCACTTACCTAAAAGCAGTGCAAGACTGCATACCATCGAAAATACGGGGTCCAGGCCATAATAATAAGCCCAAATGGTGGAATAAAGATATTTCAAATTGCCTGCTTGCTAAAAAATTTGCTAATGATAGATTAAAATCCTCACAAAATGACGAAGAACGGGTGAAATTTGTAGAGCTACGACGCAAAGCCAAAAAGTTAATTAAGCAAAGTAAAAAGACCCTAGAGTTACATATTGCGAATCAAAGTAAAACAAACCCGAAAGAATTCTATAGTTATATCAGAAAGAAAAAAGTAGTTACTTCAACTGTTGGACCGTTAGTTGATGAAAATGGAGAATACACCAAAGACGAAGTACAAATGAGTAATGCCCTCAATACCTTCTTTGCATCAGTTTTTACAACAGAAGACCTCAGTGATATCCCTACACCATCGCCGATTCAGATTGATAATTCAGATGTTCTAAGCAATATCACCGTTACAGAGAGAGAAGTATTGAATTGTTTAGATAAACTCAAGGTAAATAAAACGCCGGGACCTGATACAATCTCGCCTAGAGTTCTAAAGGAAGCTAAGGATGAGCTCTCCAAACCACTGACATTACTATTCAATAAATCCTTGCAGTCTGGAACTATGCCTGATCAGTGGAAGATAGCCAATGTAACACCGATATTAAAAAAAGGCAGCAAATCCCTACCCAGTAACTATCGTCCAATTAGCTTAACCTCAGTTGTATGTAAAATGCTAGAAACGGTCATAAGAGACAGACTCGTAAATCACTTAGAGGAAAATAACATACTTAAAGATACTCAACACGGCTTTCGTAAAAAACGTTCCTGTTTAACAAACCTCTTATACTTCTTCCACGATATCCTCAACCTCTACGATGAGAGTAAAGCTGTAGATATTATATACCTTGATTTTCAAAAGGCCTTTGACAAAGTTCCCCACAAACGTTTACTACTAAAACTAAAAGCGCATGGAATACAAGACGGTGTGTTGAAAAGGATAGAAAATTGGCTCAGCGACAGAAAGCAAAGAGTAGTCATAAACGGTAAGGCATCTAAATGGACCAATGTAAGTAGCGGGGTACCCCAGGGATCGGTACTAGGACCAATTCTCTTTCTAATTTACATCAACGACATATATGAGGGTCTCACCTGTACAATCTCAAAATTTGCTGACGATACAAAAATTGCAAATAGCGTCCTCTCAAAAGATCAAGTTGACGATATGCAACACAATGTAGATAAATTGTCACATTGGGCCCAAATCTGGCAAATGAGTTTCAATGCGGATAAATGTAAAGTACTACATATCGGATACCTAAATGAGAAAGCAAACTATTCGATGAATGGCACTCAGCTTAAGAATGTAAACAGAGAAACCGATCTGGGAGTAACAATATCGAGTAACCTAAAACCAAGTCAACAATGTTCAGAAGTTGTTAAGAAGGCAAACAAAATAATTGGCTTTATAGGCAGGTCATTTGAGCATAAATCCAAAGACGTTATCCTAACCCTTTACAATTCCTTAGTCCGCCCTCTTCTGGAATACTGCGTTCAATGCTGGTGCCCTTATTACCAAAAAGACATAAACAAGCTAGAACGAGTTCAACGTAGAGTTACCAAAATGATACCTAGCCTAAAGAATAAACCATACAAAGAGCGTCTTAGAGAATTAAATCTATTTCCTTTAACCCAGCGCAGATTAAGAGGTGACTTAATTCAAGTGTTCAAAATCATCAAAGGCATCGACAATATGAACTGTAGTAAGTACTTCACTATCGACCAATCTAATTACACGCAGGAAAACGGTTGCAAAATTATTGGTAAATCTTTTAACTCATACGAATCTAAGAATTTCTTCTTCAATCGAGTTGTCAACTTGTGGAATGGGCTTCCCCAAGACGTTACAGACTGCAGCACCGTTGATTCATTTAAACTCCGCTTAGACAAATATCTCGCATCAAACCCGCGACTGACTGCGTTTGTAAATGAATAACTTTATTTTATCCTCCCCTCAGTTACTAACCCATATGTCCCCTACTAACTTCCTAGTCCTGCCACGGACATTAGTTCCAGGGCAGTAGTTCCCTTTCCAATGTTCCCTTACCCACTCTAAACCACTGTTTGGACACTTGATCCTCAGTGTTTTGGAGGACAAGCAGCCTAGAAGGGTCACTAGACCTGTTGTTGCTTGATTTCCTTTGTACTCCTTTGTGCCTGGCCGGGCTGCTCCACCGACAGTAGAGAGAGATGCGGCGACTCACCCACAAAAATTTAGGAGAGACAAAATTTAGGAGAGACTACCTGGTCGCTGAGACTACCTGGTCGCTCCGCCCAGAGAGGCGACTACCTGGCCGGGCTGCTCCACCGACAGTAGAGAGAGATGCGGCGACTCACCCACAAAAATTTAGGAGAGACAAAATTTAGGAGAGACTACCTGGTCGGGCTGCTCCGCCCAGAGAGGCGACTACCTGGCCGGGCTGCTCCACCGACAGTAGAGAGAGATGCGGCGACTCACCCACAAAAATTTAGGAGAGACAAAATTTAGGAGAGACTACCTGGTCGCTCCGCCTAGAGAGGTGACTACCTGGCCGGGCTACTCCACCGACAGTAGAGAGAGATGCGGCGACTCACCCACAAAAATTTAGGAGAGAGACTACCTGGTCGGGCTGCTCGCACCCAGAGAGATTTTGGTGGGATTATTTTTGGTGAGGCGTCTGACTGGGGGTGCGACACATTATACGAAGCATGACCTAGGACAGTAGACGACGCATGATTAAACGAAGCATGACCTAGCTATACGACACATTATACGAAACGTGACAGCGAGAGGGAGAGGGTGTACCTCGTCGGAGCACAGCCGTATTCTGTGTGCTTGCTGCACCGTGTTGCCTGTGTTGGTGCACCTGTGCCAACACAGGAGGATCTGATGGGAAGGGATGGAGAGGTGCTTAGTTGGCCGTTGTCAAAGATACCCAGAGAGAGATTACCTAGTCGGGCTGCTCCGCCCAGAGAGGCGACTACCTGGCCGGGCTGCTCCACTGACAGTAGGGAGAGATGCGGCGACTCACCCACAAAAATTTAGGAGAGACAAAATTTAGGAGAGACTACCTGGTCACTCCGCCCAGAGAGGCGACTACCTGGCCGGGCTGCTCCACCGACAGTAGAGAGAGATGCGGCAACTCACCCACAAAAATTTAGGAGAGACAAAATTTAGGAGAGACTACCTGGTCGCTCCGCCCAGAGAGGCGACTACCTGGCCGGGCTGCTCCACCGACAGTAGAGAGAGATGCGGCGACTCACCCACAAAAATTTAGGAGAGACAAAATTTAGGAGAGACTACCTGGTCGCTCCGCCCAGAGAGGTGACTACCTGGCCGGGCTGCTCCACCGACAGTAGAGAGAGATGCAGCGACTCACCCACAAAAATTTAGGAGAGAGACTACCTGGTCGGGCTGCTCGCACCCAGAGAGATTTTGATGGGATTATTTTTGGTGAGGCGTCTGACTGGGGGTGCGACACATTATACGAAGCATGACCTAGGACAGTAGACGACGCATGATTAAACGAAGCATGACCTAGCGACTACCTGGCCGGGCTGCTCCACCTAGAGAGAGACTACCTGGTCGGGCTGCTGCGGCGTCGCCGCTGTGCGGGTCCCTGTCGTGATTTTCACACACAAATCTTTAGGCGATCTTCTGCTGTCCAACGTGAGTTGGTGGAATTGGGATCGATCGGAAATACTTCGATCCGAGAGCTACGACCACCCCAGTCAGACGGCTCACCAAAAATAAATTCTGCTATACGACTTCAGTTGGCGGTGAACCTTTTTTCTTCGGGAGTGTATAAATGTGTGTGTGTGAAAAATTTAAAGAAATCGAATTGTCAATTATTTGTCCACGACATCTTTCACCAAGAGAAGAAATTGTAAAAACTAGGAAGGACAAATAAAAGAAAAACATGATCAATTCCATTTTATTTTCCGTCTACATTATACGAAGCATGACCTAGCTATACGACGAATTATAAGTACGAAGCACCACAGTACCAGTTACTCCCATTAATTTTAGGTCACTTCACTTGATCCTAAAGTTAAGAAACTGGAGGATCTGATGGGAAGGGATGGAGAGGTGCTTAGTCGGCCGTTGTCAAAGATACCCAGAGAGAGACTACCTGGTCGGGCTGCTCCGCCCAGAGAGGCGACTACCTGGCCGGGCTGCTCCACCTACTATCGTCGGAGATACTCCACTCGTCCTTTTTTCTCTTTCTTCTTTTTCGAGTATATCCCATATCACAGAATTGCACAGTGATGGCCAACCACAAAAATGCTGCTGAGAAGCGGGAAGGCACATGCGGGAAGGCACAAGCCACATGTCTCTGGCTTCTTCCAAGGAAAAGGGGATGAGCCCTCTCGCCTTTCTTTTCCGCAGGAAGACCCCTCCTTCAGACAAATTGGCTGTGACGATAAGCCACATGTCTCTGGCTTCTTCCAAGGAAGAGGGGATGAGCCCTCTCGCCTTTCTTTTCCGCAGGAGGACCCCTCCTTCAGACAAATTGGCTGTGTTGCAATCTGAAAATTCAAATGGCTACTCTCCCTCAATCGTATACCTAAGCTCATGCGTTTTCCCGAGTCGTTTTCCCGAGTCGTTTTCCCAGCCGTTTACCGCGTCTTGTACCGGGGCCTAAATTTTTCGAAAAGCGACTCTCCATCATTTCTCGAAAATATACCTGGAGTGAGTGGGTTCGAATCCTGGTGAGGATACCTCTTACCCAAAGGGTATGGTACAAATAGTAGAAAGATTGATGTTGACACGAACCGAAGCACATATCGGACGGTTGTAGTCCAACGCCGGGACATAGTGTAACACGGTGGGCCATCTCCGTAGAGTTATTACGATTTCCTACACCGTCGGCTCAGAAGGGGTACTGCTTCATATAATGCGTCGTATAGCTAGGTCATGCGTCGTTTACCGAGGCCATGCTTCGTATACTGCGTCGTTTACCGGGTCCTTTACGGCCATCCGAGAGACGGCCTGACATCGCTTTTCGATGGAAAAATAATTGACAACTAGATTTCTTTATCAGGATAGCGTGAGTTGACACTGTTGCTACTCGTAGCTGGTTTTACAGGTTTGCATCAGTTAGCCTAGAGCGCAATCGATTCTTTGCGAGGGTAAGTTTTGACAATTTCTGCTCGCAGCAGTAAGTGTTTCTGAACACACATATTTCAGTCCATACATCCTCAAAATGGAAAATCATCAGCGTGTATGTAACGTCTATAGAACTCGAGCAATGTGAGATCATTGTACCTAGCTTTTAGTTCATCGTCAGAGATGGTCACCTCCGGCTTGGTATTTTTCAAGCCCTTTCATTAAATGGCTTGATTAGTTTCGCATATACACTATCATAATCAGGTGTTGTAGAAAGCTTTTCTGCTAGCAGTGGGAAAGTGCATAGTGTACCTTTCGAGTTGCATTTTACATGGTAATGTCAGACAAGAATGCTAGATCACACAGCCACTTGCTATACCTCCACCAACCGACTTTACTCCTAAACTCAATTAATGTAATCAACAAATACATCTAGCAATCCAGGGATTCGAACCAAGGATGCTCACATCGAAATTAAGTGCATTTATCCATTGCGCTACGAAGAAAGTTATCATGGATCGCATGACCCCTCCTTATTTTGGAAAAGGGGACCGGGACCCTTATAATTCCACTACACTATACCATTGGGAATAGAGGTCCTGTTGTCCAGGTGAGCGAGCTGTATCTATCTTATCTGTACACAATGGAGATCTATGTCTACACAATGGAGATCTATGTGTAAACAATGGATATTATGTGTTAATACAGGAGAAAAATAAAAGGTTAACTTCAAAATGTTGTTTTATTCCATACTTAATCTAACAGTTTTGCTTTTTTCTAGGGGATCACCCGCCGGGATAATATTGGGGATGCCAAACCCCCGACACTAATTGTCCAAAGCCCTGTGGTCCAAGTGCCTGGGTTGTTGGTTGGCTGGCTGGTAGTCCACGTCAGGAGTGGGCGGTGAGCGGTACTACCCCTCGTCGGGTAAAGGTGAGCCGGGTACGACTAGCACTATCACAGGGGCAGCAACACAGACAACACGGGGCAGCCAGCACACAGCATAAATGCGGTGGTGGCTGTGATTCTGACCTGGGCAGAAAACAAAAGGAAGAAGGGCGGATTACACAGGTTTCGTCGGTGGCAGCGGTGATCGTGTTAGCCTTCATAACAGTTTAGGATTTTTTTTACCAATATATGATGGCAATAGGGTCGCCAAAGGGTTATTGCATTATAATTCCTACCTTACCTCAAATAACCCTGTAAGGCCATATGCCCGCTAAAGGAATAAGTCATGAACATTGACAAAATCACTCTCCTCTCCCAAGTCCAATTCACTAAAAGGGTTATATAGGCTACCTTTATCTGGATCAGAGTATAACTCTGTTCCGGAACTGGGATCATCAGAGTCTGTTCCGGAGCTGGAGACATCAGAGTCTGTTCCGGATCTGGAGTCATCAGAGTCTGTTCTATAACTGGGATCATCAGAGGCTGTTCCAGAACTGGGATCATCAGAGTCTGTTCCAGAACTGGGATCATCAGTCACCGCCTCCGTTACTAAGAATATTGGTACCCACAACTTCACAGTCATTATTATCACATTGTTTATCATCTATCTTAATAATACATTCATTATCTTCACCTGTATCATCTATAATAATACATTCATTATCTTTACCTGTATAATCTATAATAACACAATCATCTTCATGGTCTTCTTTATCCTCAGCTATATCTTCATCTAAGCAAGATGAATGACTATAATACCCTTCATCTGCACTCATACACTCACTGGTGTCTTTTTCAACTATGTCCTCATCTCCATCTGGGGGGTCCAAAAAAATAATGGATAAAGGATCACCCGGCGGGAAATAAAATTCATCCTCTTCGTCTTTCCCCGGCCCCTCCTTTTTGGCCTCCCCTTCGTCCTTCCCCGACCCCTCCTTTTCAGCCTCCCATTCGTCCTCCCCCGCGGTCTCCTCGGTTTCGTCCTGGTCTTCCTCTTTGGCTAACTCCTTGGCCTCTTCTTTGTCTTCGTGTTCTTCTTCCCCTTCCTGTTCGTCCTTCCCCGACCCCTCCTTTTCGGCCTCCCGTTCGTCCATCCCCGACCCCTCCTTTTTGGCCTCCCCTTCGTCCTTCCCCGACCCCTCCTTTTCGGCCTCCCCTTCGTCCTTCCCCGACCCCTCCTTTTCGGCCTCCCATTCGTCCTCCCCCGCGGTCTCCTCGGTTTCGTCCTGGTCTTCCTCTTTGGCTAACTCATTGGCCTCTTCTTTGTCTTCGTGTTCTTCTTCCTCTTTGGAAGTCTCGTTTTCTAAAATGAGAGAAAAAAACGATCTTTAGTCGGCCGATGACAGTAAATATCTATACCAAAACACAAACACACTACATATCTATACAGAAAGATGAACAATTATATGCTCTACAGGTTTATTTAACAAACAAAATAGGGAATGATTAATGGACACATGAAACCGATTATTAATAGTGTTTTAAAAAGTATAACACATGTTGATGAGGAGTTAATCCATTGGTATTATTATTAAATATATAAAACAAAGGATGAATATTAAATATATAAAAACAGAGGATGAATAAGGAAGGCTTACCGTAGGTGAATTCCTCATCATCATTTCCACTTTTTGTTCTAGCCTGATGCATTTCATAAGTTTTCAGTTTATCAAAAATGAAACTCATGGGCCCTTACCTTATGTTTTCTTAACTGAATGCTGGTGAATTTTGTGATTATTTTATTTACTAGCAATGATAAGTGCCTCAGCAAATGTTCATTCAGCTAATCTAATTTGAAAAGTTCTTGGGGGTCTATCTGGGCCATCGCTATAATAGCCAATAGTCTTAATGCATAGTTCATATCTTGTAATGACACTTGTTCTTTGGGTGGCCAGGGTTTGCCTTTTTTGGGCGGTCCTCGCTCACTGTCCAAATTAAGTCCTTCTTCTCTTTGAATAGCAGCTATGACTCCCGTCACTGACCCGCCCCCTTTTACCGCGTCCTCCATTGCGATGCATCATAGATTGAGGTAGTGGAGGGGTAAACAATGAGGGTGATGGAGGCGATGACGATCGCTGCAGTGGCCGAAGCCGGGTTAGTGGCGGTAGACGCCTTCCAGATGCCATTTCTGAACAAAATAATGGAATCAAGAACAATTTTTAGTCTTTACGAGGTAGAGTAAATTAAAACAAGGTCACACTATGCCCGCCAATATTGCACTGCTCACATATCACCCAAATTAAAATGTAAAATTTGCAAACAAAGTCAAACCAAAACTGGGACAAAGACAATACAAAGTCAAAACAAAATATCAAAATCGCTATGTGGAAACAACGCTTACTAAAATAAAATTTATGAAATGAAAGAACACAATCCACCACATAGGGTGTATATTACCACATGAGCAAGTTAATCTGGTTCCCGAGCAAACTAATTGCACACATAACGACGCACTATTTATTAGTGGCCCCTCCATCATTGACGAACATGCCTATTACGTAAGGCATCCTCTTCAAACACTAATTCTCCGTAGTTTGAATCTACTGCGCAGAGCATTTAAAATCTGAGGAGCCTTCATCATGAGCGCACGCGACCTCACTCATGGCTTCAGTCATAATGAATTGGGTTCTCACTACGAAAAAACTTCGTAAACAATAAAAAGAAAATAAGAATAACTATCCAATAAGCTTTCCATCATATCGTGGATGTACTTGTGTGGATCTTTGACCAGACGCTGATTCAGGCGTCATTTTTCCTTCTCTGCTCTGCGATCAGCCGGCCTGGACGTGTCTCTCCACGCTCCGCTGGTTCCGCATTTGCTGCGTCCCTAGTGAGTTTTTTCTCATTTGTTTACTCCGGGATGTATCGAGTAAGGTTAGGATATGCGTAGCAGGAGTGTCCTGGGCTGGTTGCCCGCAGTGCAGTGTATTTTAGGTCGTGTGTTTGGGGCATCTATTTCGGATGTACCCTCGTGGTCCTGTTGTGGACAGGTGAATTTTTTGTTTTTTCATAGTTGAGTTAGCTTGTGATGCAGGCGGCTTTCATTACGCGATTAATTCTGCTGCCTTTTATCTTTCTGATGAGGTAGCGTTGCTTTGCTGACGTTCCCAGCGTATTTTTCTTCACTTAGTGAAGTTTTTTCTGGGTCCCGAGTCGGTCTTCCCTTGGTCGGAAGTTTTTACTACAGTGGTGTGTTGGCGGTGGTTCCTGTTGTTATATTTCCATTTTTTTGTTTTTATATCTCAACAGTTCTTGTGCCGTTTGCTTAGGCCTAGCCAGCCGCTCGTAGCTTTGCCACATGTACAAGTGTTATTGATTTATTTTTATAAATATGTCCTACTGTGTCATGTGTATCCGGGTTTAGTTGTGTATTGGCTAATTCCACGGACTATGTTTGTTTCCTGGTTTAGTTGTGTATTGGCTAATTCCACGGATTATATTAATTTTGTGGTCCCTAGGTTAGTCGTGCTTGGCTATCTCTCGGGTCCTATGTGCGTTCAGATGGTATCTGTTCGGGGTGGGTTACTTCCGGCGGGGTTTTCTCGGTTTCACCATGAAAACTCCGGCCGTGAGCCGTGTTTGGCCACGCGTGGTTTCAAATCAGGCGGGTGTCCCCGGCGAGTTGGTGTCTGTGGCTCTCCAAGACTGCGTCTCTGTGTTGGTGCCTGTTTCAGGCTCCCTATGATTCCCGGCGGATTGGTGGTACCCATCTAACATTGTTCATGCGGACATATGTTATGTAGTTTTTCTACCCGGTTTTACAAACCAAAGGAAAAACCCTAGCTGTTGTTGTGGGCTTTCCTCCCCGGCGATCTTTTACAAAGAAGTGGGGATAGGAACTTATGGGGTTAACGTTTAACCCTTAAAAAGCGGCTCACCACATAAGTCGAGTTGAAAAAACTGGCAAAAAACGGGTGAAAAAAGGGTGGAAATCGAGTGAAAATGGGTGGGATAGTAATGATCCATACGTCCGACATCTGTGGCCTCCCGGCCCACACTAACTCCAGTTCCCCCACCGCGCGGGAGGATGACAGTGTAACCAATAGTTCGCTAAAAGTGAGCAAGGTAGCAAAATCAGCTAAACTTCCATCTTCGAGGTAACACTGTCAGTGCTCCACGAGTGCTACGTAGCTGTATGTGGCGTCATTGTGTAGCGATTTCCACCTAGTTTTTGGCGCAATACAGTTCCTTTCATACTGATGGTTGATATAGCAGTCAGAATGGCCTGAAAAGGCCCAAAACGGCCACAGAGGACCCGCTAGACTAGGGTTTAAGACATCAGGCCTCACCCGGCGGGTGTACCTTGTTAAGGTGGGATGAACGAATTGGTAATTCAGTTTAGTTAACCGGTCCATTTTAGTGATACTATATGTATCGCCGCCCTCACTCTTACGGCGATCGAAGGCTCAATTAGGTTTAACGTATTTTTTCATAAATTGGCCACACCCGGCGGGTGCTCCTGGGAGGGGGAAATACGGAATTTACAATTCAAGCTAGTTACCCAATTAATTGAGAGATACGGCTCTGTATCGCCGCCTTCACCATACGGCGATCTATGTGACAATTCATTAGAAGTCAGGTCTCGTATCAACCTGCCCTGTGTTAATCTGCTAGATACTTCTGGGGCCGGCGTCTTTGTGGGGGGTTGTTTTCAAAATTGAATCTTGTAACAGTCACCGCCAGAAAGACTTTATAAACGCCATACTGGTCTTTTATATTATGTCAGAGGGTATTCTTAAAACTTTCTTAAAGACATGTCTAGATATTCGGATATCTTTATAAAAAACCCGCCACATAACGAGCTGTAATCATTGTGAGATTACGCCTCGTTATCCGGCGGGTTATGAACACTTGTATGCGATCATTTTGGGTTAACCTTATGAGCATTAATTCCTGGAAATTTTCCTTTTTTTCCAGGGCTGGGCCCCGGCGGACCAATACAGACCCTGCAGTAAGTCCCCACCAGTCTCTGTCATGGCTACCTTTGCCCCGGTTTTTGCTTTATGCATTAATCCAACCTGTGCCGGTATCCCTCTTTTTGCGCACACTCTTTGTATCAGGTGTGTTAAATGTCTAGACCGTTCAAGAGGTCTGTGGGTGATACGCAACTGTTCCTTTTGCTCCCAACTAAGTGCCAAAGTCCTCCAAGATAATGATAGGACCGCAGCGGTCGCCTTACGAGAAGTTCGGCAACAAATGTCAGCTTATACTACGATTCTGGCGCATAAGTCACTTCAATGTGACAACGTCCCTCTTTGGGATGGGCTTCTTCTTGAGCACCCTCCCCCTAATAAACGTTCCTCTCGAGTAACTTGTCATAAGCCGGTGGAGACTGGACAGGGTTCTGTGTCATCTCCTGCCCCTGCTACTTCGAAACGTCACCGTGAGCCTACAACCCCGGCGGCAGTCTCCTCGTCTCCGGCGAGATCTAGGTCTAGGTCACCCCTTCGACACCAGCCACCCAGTCTTGCCTCTTTACCATCGAGTAAGAGGAGTAAGACAGAAAGTTCCACCAGGGGTCACAGGGATAAATCCTCCAAATCAAAGAGTAGTTCACGGTCACACCGCAGCCATAAATCTTCAAAAAAGGATTCCCATGATAGAAAGGCCTACCGACACTCACCTGTTTCTAGTGCTTCTCGTCATACCTATACCCCAGACAGAGTTGGTGTTCGGTCTCAAGGGTCCAGTGTAGTACCTGTACCTAAAGATGATTTACCCATTAAAATTTTAACCCTGGAGTTGGAGGGTTCAGAGGACTCAGTGGTTGGGAGTGTTTCAGACTCCCACAGGAGTAGAGGCCAAGGCCTAGGTGTTTGGCGATATTCTCGTCCGGGGCCGACCACCCACTTCCGGCTCAAACTATTCACACAGTGGCTGACGTCCATTGGGACGCGGCGATCCCTTCCTCTACTCCTAACTTTTCTTGGCGACAAGATGGTACCCCAGCTTCGGCGGGCTCTTCTCAGGAGGAACTGGATTACAAAGACGAGGTTTCGATGATATCGGATATGGAAGGGCAAGAGTCAGGTTCAGGCTTCGATGCCGCACAAGATCTTAATGATTCATCAGTGAACACATCATCAAATCAATTTGTCACTGCACAGGAAATTGATGGGCTACTTGATAATGCTTTATCTAGATTTTTTGGCCAACAGCTGGAAACTCCCACAGTGGACTTGGGAGCTCCCACGACAAGCTCTACGGTACGGCCTCTGATAACTTCTATTGCTTTGCCTCAGATCCCTCACCCCCCCTCTATGTCACCATCGGTGGTTACTAAGCCTGCTACGGCGGCATTGACCACTTCGAATGTAAGGGTTATAACGGATGTCAATCCGCCCCCTCTAGACAGAGCGCCTCTCTAAAAGGTAGCTATGCCCTTGCTTTACGGACCAGACGAGTCATGGGTCCTTTTGACCCCCACTAAACCAGAGCTAGCCCAACCTACCTTGTCAGGGGAGCTCCCAGTGCCGCGTGAGTGGGTCATCCAGGGCAATAAATCTAAGAAATTAAGGGCCTTGGATACTTTGGGGAATGTGCTAGATGTCAACATCAATACCTAGTTATTATCACCAGGACTATTTTTTTTATACTGCTAAGCCTGCTTTACCCCCTGCCTCAGCTTCAAGAATGTTTTCTGACTGGTCTAAGCATGATGGGTTTAATGACATTAAGACACTGTCAGCTCTCACTCCAGAACTCGATTTGCAAACCGTCACAGACGCGGCAGCTAATCCAGTCTTGAAGGTGGGGCAGTTGGGCCCAGGACCTTGGTTGGAATGGGAGACAGAGGCTCAAAACTTTGCGACCACATTTACTTCCAAAACTTCCCAACAGATCCCTCAAGATACTCATTCTTGGTTCTCCATGCCAGTGTGTTTTGCCGGCGGAGTCCCTTCGGCTTTGTTTGCTTTCTTAGCTGCCCCTAAATTTAATCTTTGTGAGCTAAAAGACCCTTTCACTACCCCTACCCCAACTCACCTAGACCGTGAATTTAGGCTACGGGGGAAAGCTTTTCGCCTGTTCTCTCAATACATAGTGTCTCAACAGGTAGCTAAGTCTTTGCTCCGATCCACTCAGGCAATCGCAGACGCGGATGCCAGACGTTCGGTTGAATTGTCCCGGCGACTGCTTCTTCAGTCGTCAATCCAATCATTAGGTGACGTACGCACTGCCTTGCTTGAGGCGGTATGAGCGAGACAAGATCTGAGAATATCCTTAGTCCGCAAACTGCCTGATCGCATTGCGAATCAGGTGGTCATGTCACCAGTGCTCACTCCCTCTTTAATGTCCCCTGAAGTGTGGCGAACGGTTTTTAATATGGCTCAGGCCGTTAAACACAGTCCCACCCCTTCTAAGAAACCTGCCTTTAACTTCCCCAAACCCAGGCCAGTCGCTAAAGCTCAGCCGGGGGGATCTAAGCCCTTTCTTCCACCTAAGTCCTCCTCGACTCAAGGTCAGTTCAGGCATAGACAGGGTAGGTTTTCAGGTCAGAAAGGACGAGGCTATAATAAGCCATGTCAGGGCCCGTCTTCTGCCAACGCCAGCCAGCCGGCGAAGCGTCCACCACCGCCAACTCCACCACCGTAAAAAAACTAAGGTCTCTCTCACTCCCGGTGCCAGTAGTAAGGCCGGCGGATCCGAGGGTAGTACAGCCGGCGAACCCTGGTCTGCTAACTGGGTCGTTCCGGACGTGTCACAAAGCATGGCCGATAAACACTTGGGCACGGATGGTGGCACGCAAGGGCATCACTTGGCAGTGGCTCCGGCGACCTCGCTTACGTCAGCCGACAACGGCGAATTTTGTTTCTTTAGAGGTGGAGTCACTGGTCCAGGAAATGATTGCCAAGAATGTCATCATCCCGGTCCCCCCAAATTACCCTGTATTCACGTCCAAGCTCTTTTTGGTTCCCAAACGGGACAGTGTTCAGATGAGACCGGTCGTCGACCTGTCTTATCTGAACCTTCACATTCACAACGAGTCATTCCGAATGTTAACAGTACACCAAATCAGGCTAACGCTTCCGCCGGGGGGTTGGATGTGTTCCCTAGACCTGACAGATGCTTATTGGCACGTATCGGTCAACAAACGATTTCAAAGGTTTCTGGCCTTACGGATCAGGCACCAAAATTTTGTTTTTCAGAGGATGCCATTCGGTTTGAACCTGGCACCTCGACTATTCACGAAATTAGTCCGGCAAGCCCTGATGCCGTTGTTAAAGCAAGGAATCAGAGTTCTGTGGTACCTAGACGACTGGATGGTGGTGGCAGAGACAGAGCAATTATGCATCAAACATGTCAACATACTTTTAACTCATGTCAAAGCTCTAGGGTTCAAGGTAAATCTGGTAAAGTCAAACCTTGTCCCCTCACGAGTAATTCAGTGGATAGGGCTGGTTTAGGACACAGCGACTCTCACTCTGAGTCAGAGTGTGGACAATCGCAACAGGTTTCGCAGGAAACTGTTCATGTTTCTTCACAGTCTGACTACGACACGGAGGGTCTGGGAGTCTCTGGTCGGCTCTCTTAACTGGATTCAACTAACTGTAATGTTGGGCCGGTTGAAAGTAAAATGGTTAATATTGGAGGGCAACAAATATTTCCCACTCTTACCGGCGGGAAAATTATGGCCCATCCCAAAATTAATCCACACCTTACTGGCCTTCTGGGCGAAGAGGGAAACGCTGCACTCAGTAATGTCATGGACCTCTCCTCCGCCAACGGTATGGGTAGACACGGATGCGTCAGGCACGATAGGTTGGAGATTTCAGTCAAATCAGGGGCACCAGGGTCAGGGGCTTTGGTCCCACTTAGAAATCTCCCACATCAATGTCAAAGAATTACTAGACCCCTTGTATTTCCTTCAGGCTCACGGCTCTACTTTACGGGGCAAGTCGGTGGCCTTCAGAATGGACAATCTGAATGCAGTTCACTGTATTCAGAAACAAGGGTCAACGAGATCAAGGAAGTTGCTAAACGTGTCGGAAGAGATTTTTACTCTAGCCAACAGGCTAGACATTTATCTTCACGCATCTTATCTCCCAGGCGTAGCAAACGTCTGGGCAGACGCTCTGTGCCGGAGACAGAGCACGACAGTAGAATGGGAGCTCAAGCAACCCATTTTCAACCTAATGATTGCAGAGCTCTACCATCCACAATTGGATCTGTTTGCGTCCGAGGGGACTCACAAACTCCCTCTATACCTCACCCGCCGAACGGAAACGCTGGCAGGGGGGCCGGACGCCCTAGTGACAGACTGGAACAGCTGAAGCTCCATCTATCTGTTTCCGCCGCCAGACGCGTCACTAATGTGCCACGTAGTGAACAAACTACGAGATTATCGAGGCTTAGTCTCGCTAATCGCGCCCCTGTGGCCGGCGCAGTTATGGTACCAGCAATTGAAGACGTGGTGCTCGCACCCGGTGTCGCTCCCGGTCGAGTATTTCCACTTAGACACGATTGGCAACCTAGCGACCTCGCTGACTTTTGCATTATGGACATTCAGGAGGCAAAGTGGCTAGCACCGTATGGTAGAGATGTGACCAATAAATTAATCAATCAATATACTCAGTCTACGAAACGACAGTATCATTCACATTGGCAAGCGTTTACTTCTTGGATCATTAGAACAGAACAGACTGGGCCCTCAGTGGCGTTAGTATTTAATTATTTGAATTATCTGTTTGAGCAGAAACGTTTATCTGTGGTAGCATTAAAAAATCACTTAACTGCGATTAGAGTGCCCTTTTTAGACCTTACAGGTCTCTCCATACCGGTGGCGGAGGAAATAGGTTTTATGAGAGCATGTTTTAAACTCCGCCCACCTCCCCGTCAGCTCATGCCTACTTGGTCTCTGGACAAGGCATTGTCTTTACTTCACTCTCGTCTGTACCAAAATACTGCAGATTTTGCGTTACTGTTAAAAAAGGCTGTATTCCTTTTGGCTTTGGCCACCGGGAACAGAGTGTCTGAGCTTGCGGCGATGAGCAACACACCTAATTGCCTTAGGTTTGGTAGACTTAATGAATGTATTCACATTGCACCTTCCCCGGGATTTGTAGCCAAGAATGAGCACAGTGCGCACATGTTTTCTGAGTTCACTGTGCCGGCGTTAAAAAGGGGAAAGGTTCACCATATTCTATGTCCAGTGCAAGCTCTAACCAAATATTTGAGAGTAGCTCCTCTAAACCCCCAAGGTGCTTTATGGGTAGCGAGTACAGGCAAACGCTTACTGAAACGGAAGTTAGCTTCTCTTCTGGTCGAAGTCATTAAAGAGAGTAATCCCGGCGTTGTGGGTAGGGCCCACGATTTACGCAAATGGGCAGCCTCTTTACGTTTCTTGGAGAACTTTTCAGTTGAAGATATTTCGTCCACACAGTTGTGGGCGTCTAATCATACGTTTTTGACTAGATACTTGTCAGTTGCTCTAGACAAACCTTCCTTACCATGTATAGCTTTAAGGCAGAGGGTCTAGGTGGCCCTTCAGTCACTTTTGTTTACTTTCAAAGGGAAAAGGAGGGGGGGGGGGGGGGTGCAGTCAGTGTAACATAGGACACCCTAGACCCCGCCGGAATGTAAGAGCTGTGAGACAAATTATGGACAATGTGATATGAATATTTCTCTGTTCTATTCAGGGCGAGAAATTTTGCTAGTACATTGTTAGTACAAACAACAGTGTTGTTATAGTAGTTTTAGCTGTGAAAGCAATTTAGTTTAAACAGTGGGGATCGTTTGTGAAACATTTCCACGAATATTATGGGGTTTATTATGTGCACATGTAAACTTATAACTTATTATTTTTGTCACCACTCGTTGAGTGGGGTGCCTTTGTAACTACAGATCTGTTCGCAGAATCTCCAAAGTTACCCTTTTTTGTCAAGCAGGCTTCTTTGAAGCACGCACCTGCTTGAACCCCTTTTTTGTATATATATGGGCTGCGCCATGTTTAAATATATTTTCGAAGTAAGAATACTATGTGGTTGTTTGATTATCTGCTTTTCAAGAGTTATGATATGATTACGAATGTCCCCCTCCAGTCTTAGAAATCAGGCATGTTCGTCAATGATGGAGGGGCCACTAATAAATTATAGGTTTGACTCCTGTAAGGAGATAAAGAAAACCTAATATTTAGTAGTGGCCCCGTAATCATTGACGACTGGGGCCCTCCCGACCATCCCCTTCCCATTCGTTGATGTATTAAGGATTTTGGTTTACTTGATATGTCAGTGAAGGAAGAATATGACGCCTGAATCAGCGTCTGGTCAAAGATCCACACAAGTACATCCACGATATGATGGAAAGCTTATTGGATAGTTATTCTTTTCTTTTTATTGTTTACAAAGTTTTTTCGTAGTGAGAACCCAATTCATAATGACTGAAGCCATGAGTGAGGTCGCGTGCGCTCATGATGAAGGCTCCTCAGATTTTAAATGCTCTGCGCGGTAGATTCAAACTACGGCGAATTAGTGTTTGAAGAGGATGCCTTATGTAATAGGCATGTTCGTCAATGATTACGGGGCCACTACTAAATATTAGGTTTTCTTTATCTCCTTACAGGAGTCAAACCTATAATCGTCACGTTCAGGGAATTAGTCAATTTGGGAAGTCCGGGACGTTCTGGCAAATATTACTAAACTCTGCATGAATAAAAGAAACTACAATTAGTGTTAAAATTTTCATTTAACCCGGGAACTGCGGGAAGACTCTTAAGAGTTCCCCCGGCGGACTGCGGGAAGACTCTTAAGAGTCAGGGGGAAAAAAAATCAATTTAAAACACCGAAAAAAACATATTTCTTTTGTTTTTATTTATTTTTTTTTGCCCCTGGACCATGCCAAATATCACTCCTCCACCTCCCCTCCTTCCCCAGTTTCCTCCCCTCCTTCAGTTATCACCTATTTTCCCTGTTATTCCCTTTTCCTGTGGTCTATTTTCGTGCTAACATTAGCGAGTTGGTATCAGGGCGGTGTCATCACTGTTAGCAAGCGAGTGCAAGAGAGAGAGAGAGTATCGATCGACAGTCTCTCTCCAGAGGTGGAGAAATGTGGTGGGCTGGGAGGTTGCCTCAGCCATACATTGTGTAACTCCCGGCCTGTATCGCCGATTTTGACCATCCAAACGCTGTTTCCACTTGTTTTATTGTTGTAACAGGTTAATACCTTTATAATCAACCTATAATAGGTGCATATGGATAAGTATTAATGCTATTTATGGTAAAATAAATATTTTAGTGATGGGAACAGCTCAAATACGTCAGCACAGGAGTGTGGTGTCTCATACCCCCCATGCGCACTTCAGAGGTTAAAATCAAATTTGCAACATGACAAGACATATTATCATTATCTGAAAGATTTCCTAAAACATTATTATAATAATTACAAATAATAGACTCAATAGGTCGTTCATATGAATACACTATTAATATACAATATTAATAGGCGCGTCGCCTATGTATGTAACGCACAGCCCCAGCGACGCGTCTGACGAGTCACCCTAATTGCTCCGACCGTAACCTCAGGTGTAGCCACTCGAGAGGGCTCAGATTTGTATGTGAACTGTGTACGTATCCCACGCAACCGTGCCGATGGTTGAAAACTATCACAGTCCACGTGCGTGCGCGTGAGCGCGCAATAACCTGTTTTTGGGGGGAAATTGCTTTCAATTTTTTACTCTTGTAAAATACGTTTTCGGGGGCTCTGTAGGACCATTTTTAAAGCTTTTTGAGCGGTTTTTCGTGGTTTTTCCTTCATTCCTAACCCATTTGCTATTGTTTCTGGAATAAAACCATTTTTTGAAAACGGGCCGGGTTCTGGTGAACAAAAAATAAAAAAACTAGGCGGGGCTCCACGGGTTAACATTATTTGTCTAAGATTTTAGAGGAATAATTTAAAGTGGATATAACTTTATCTTAAATAGGATTATCTTTTGATTTCTTCGAATTAGCTCTAATATATCCCATAAAAGCAAAGACTATATAGAATAATAATAATAATAATAATAATAATAGTTCTTAAAGCTAGCGCATGCTAAGCTAGCTAAGGATAGCTCAATAAGGCCGATTAGGCGTATTTCCATTGGGGTCCTGTACTACTACCCCATCCCTTTGCTCATGAGGGATGGTAACGACTCAGTGCTTGTGAAAAATCTTTAATGAGCCGAGCGTGGGGGCGAACCCTGGCCTTCTGGGTGGAAGTCCGAGACGCTAGTCACTACACCAAGCGAGCCGCTTGGGCAAACAACATACCTTAGAGTAGACACTAGAGGTGGAGGTCCTCAACGGCTAGATTAATTTGCAAGAATGGTGGGTTGGTGGTCTTCTCCCGCCGTGCTAATAGTAGGGATGCCAAACCCCCGACACTAATTGTCCAAAGCCCTGTGGTCCAAGTGCCGGGGTTGTTGGTTGGCTGGCCGGTAGTCCACGTCAGGAGCGGGCGGTGAGCGGTACTACCCCTCGTCGGGTAAAGGTGAGCCAGGTACGACTAGCACTATCACAGGGGCAGCAACACAGACAACACGGGGCAGCCAGCACACAGCATAAATGCGGTGGTGGCTATGATTCTGACCTGGGCAGAAAACACAAGGCAGAAAGGCGGATCACACAGGTTTCGTCGGTGGCAGCGGTGATCGTGTTGTGATGATAGGTGGCGGACCAGCTCAGGAGAAGTGGAGCTCTTTACGGTGCAGATACGTCTGTTTCAGCTGCGGTCGTGCTGTGATGAGAGGTGGCGGACCAGCACAGGAGATGAGGCTCTCTTTACGGTGCAGATACGTCTGTGGGTGCTCCTATGATCCAAGCAGCTTATATACCCACAGGCCACGCCCGTTCTAGCTGACTGCCACACACACACACACACAACCTCCTCCACCTACCTCCGAGTCAGACTGTCAGTCTCGGACAGGGGTCCGGATCTACCAGGGGTGGGTGCCGAGCATACCCCCAAACGGGGGTCGAAAAGGGGGAGGGGGCGGAAATGGGGAGCCGTCTCCTTCCTATATAGTGAAGGCCGCCGCCTCCCTCTGCCCATCTTGGGTGTGTGTGTTTAGGTGTTGGGTGTTGAGTGTGTGTGGATGTGCCTGTGCCTGGGTGGGTGTGGCGGGCCAGGAGGAGGAGGAGGGACACGTGCCTGCCCTCTCTCTCCTCGGCCTCCTACCTCCGCAGCGCGCCTGCCTGCCTGGCCCAATTTCTCTTTTAATACATTTCGATACTAGGGGTCTAAGGTGATGTACCCTAGACAGAAATGGACCCCAGTCCATGCCCTACCCCCTTCGAATGTAGAGTGCCCTCCCCTCACTCCTTGCCCTTCCTCTTACCCACAGCACAGGTGCCTGAGTAGATGCTCGTGCGTCTATACAGGTATCTATATGTATATATAATAATAAGGTATGCAACCACTTTCAGTAGGAGTGACAAGTACCCTGGTATATAACGGCTTGTTTACGTAATATTTGTCACTGCTAACCTGTATATCGGATATGTGTAGGTAGAATAGGGCACAGACGATATATATATATGTGATTAACAGAAGCACAAAGTACTTTACACACATGTTTGAGCTATAAACAGTACACTTTTACCTCCGAAAATCGCCCGCCAGATCTTCCATGCAAGGACGAAATATTAAATTTGTGTCGAACTCTCCGAAATTAGGGTCGCGAAACTTCGTTTTCAGGGTTATATAATAGATGTTCATTCGGTAGATAAATATGCGAAAATACTATCTAGAATATCATACTATATATGTATTATTACTTTATTAGAACTAAATACTGCTACCATCACCCAACTTCAAAATTAACATTAAACAAACATAATTATATATCCAGTTTTGAATGCCGACCTAAGCGGGCCAGCGGGGTTTATTTAAATGTCACACCAAAACAAAGTTGGAGCAGGGTAAATAATAATAATAATAATAATAATATTTATTCAGTCAGCAATTTACAGAGTTGGTACCACATAGTTTGTTACAAATATGACATGTACCAGCCTTGCATAATTCCAACTAAGGATAGCCCAATAAGGCCGTTAGGCGTATTTCCATTGGGGTCCTTGTGGGATTAGGTTAGCTGGGGAAAAGGGGAGGATAAAGAAATAGATACTTTAGAGAAAGTATTTCTAGGGGGTTATTTTAAGATACCTTACATCCTATAGTAAATATCAGTAATCCGTAATCAGTAATCATTTCAGTTTGGTTTGTCTATCTCTTATGTCGTATTTAGTAGTAGACATAAGCTTGGTGCTCCCTTCTCGCAGCTGTCCGGTTCAGGTGTTCCTTCAGGCTACGTCTGAAGGAATACAGTGTTCTCTTTTCACAGACTGACTGGGGTAGGTCGTTCCAGTCTTTGATGGCAGTGAAGAAGAATGTTTGCTTACCCTGTCCTTGGATTCTCGGGACCTTAAAATTAAACATCATGTTTCTTGTATTATGTCCACTCCTCTCATTTGCTTTAACAAAATCATTCTTTAGATACTCTGGAGCTCTGTCATAGAACATTTTGAAGGCATTAGTTAGCCTGATTTGTTTGGCCCTGTCAGAAACATTGAGCATACCTAGTGACTGAAGTTGTTCCTGGCCAACATGTGATCTGGGTCCTAGGTTCAGCATGAACCTAACCATTTTATTTTGAGTGACCTGAAGTTTGTGCTGTGCTGATTTAGATGATGCAGAGTACCAGGATGACACAGAATAGTCAAAATGACATTGAACAAGCGCTTGGCAGAGGGTCTTTTTGGTCGCCGCGGGCAAGCATCCCACCTGTCTATACAGGTATTTTATACGTGCTCTACACTTACTCAGGATAGATTCCAAAATTGTTTCACCTGACAAACTCGCGTCCAGTTTCAGTCCGAGATATTTAACTTGTGACACTGTTGTTATAGGAATATCATTACAGTTGACCGAGAAGCCCACAATGCCTTTCAGTTTGCGTTTTGTTCCACATAAGATGGCTTCCGTCTTGCCCAGGTGAAGAGATAGTCTATTGTCCACTAGCCATTCACTACATGATGCTAGTTCTTTGGAAAGTGAAGCGGCAATACTTATTGGGTCTTTTCCTGAAACCAGAAGCACGCTGTCGTCTGCATACAGTAATAATTTACATGAGACGCTCAGTTCCATGTCGTTCACATAACAGAGAAAGAGTAAGGGACCAAGGATGCTTCCCTGCGGGACCCCACAGTTAATTGGCATAGGATCAGATATATTATCATAAATTTTGACTCTTTTGGTTCTACCACTAATATATAATAGCTAATAGTATATAATAGCTTTATTGCTTGAGGCGAGCTATGGACGATTACAATATATGCTCCATCGTTGTGTCATAGCTGTTTACATCAATATATTTAATAATGTTAGCAAGTACTCATGCACTAAACTGGTTAGTATGTATTGAGTGAATAATTGGCCTAGCCTAGTAGGATTAAGCCTAGTTCGTTTTCTCGCAGGTTTATGATTGTATAGCTTAGTTTGTGTAAATAACTATATCCTAGCCTAGTGTATGTTACAAATTTAGTTGAACACAGATGTTTTGGTACTTAATACCGAAGGTAGCCTACCTCTAATTATTTCTCGATATTCTAAGGCTATTATAGAATAAGCTAAGGATGTTACAAAGATCGTATTTAGGCTAAATTTGTTTCGACCACTGGAAATACATTGTATGTGCGATTTATAGGCCTAAAGCCCCTTACTGGCAAAATAGGTGCAAATTTCAATAGGCTTAAGTCATGGAGGGGTGAATGGGGGCAAAGCCCCCCCTAAACCTATCCTGTATCCATTCCCAATATAGACAGTATATATACCGTACCGTATATATATATATATATATATATACATATATATATATATTATATATGTATATATATATATACTGTATATAGGCCTATATATATGTATATATATAATATCTTGTTGTTGTTGTTGTTCCCCAAGTTGCCTGGCCGAACAGCCCCAAGGCCCCGAGCAATTCCAAGGCCATAACCGAGCGCCCCCACAGAACCCTCCCCGCCGACCACAATAAAGCCTGGGTGACCGAAGCCACTCCATGGCGGGGAGCTGAGGAGGGTGCGGAAACGCCAGGGAAACCAAAGCCCCACCCAGGGCCCTGTGCCCCTCAGCAATTATGAAGAGAAAGTTGAGGGGCAAGGGAAAAATGTGACGCTTTGGCTTCCAATCTTGGTAGATTGGGAGGTCAATCCACGGAAGAGACGCCGTCACTTGAGATCTATAATATCTTGTATTAAGATACAGTACAATATTATGAGATACAGCGGTTAGCTGGTGTAGTGACTAGCGTCTTCCACCCAGAAGGTTCCAGGATCGCGCCCACGCTCGGCGCAGTAAAGGTTTTTCACAAGCACGGAGTTGTTACCGGCCCTCATGAGCAAGGGGATGGGGTAGTAGTACAGGACCCCAATGGAAATACGCCTAATCGGCCTTATTGGGCTATCCTCAGCTGGCTTAGCATGCGCTAGCTTTAAGAACTATTATTATTACGGTAATTACTTACCTATCAAAGCAGTGCGCATGCGCTGAATAACCAGCAAGCTCAGCTAGCTTTTTCTATCCCGCTCTCGCTTCAAGGCCTTCCTCCTGATAACATCAACCTTCTCTCACCCTCACTAGGCCTAGTTCATCCTTTTGATCTTCTTCCAGTTGTGCTAGTACCGTACCGTACCGGTACCATACCTAATGGTCCATAGCTCATTACATAGCTACTGTTTCCAGAAACATTAAAACTCAATGTAAGAAATTGGGATTACTGTAGCACTGTGATGATAAAGCAAGGATTAATTAATAATAGTCCATCATTTATTCCATGTGAGCCTTTATTAGTGATAGAGCAATGCCCTTTCTCAAACTTACACACATATTATATTATTGATGTCATATACCGGTGTTACATTTTTATTAATTTTACCCCAACACCAAACACCTCCCAAAGAAATTGATGAAAGTAAGCATGTGATCCACCGGGATTCGAACCTGGGTTACCACATACATTTTTTAAACACTAACCATTACACCATCTAGGCAGTTATGTGTCAGATATCATAGCTCTGTACAGTATCTTGATAATCACAGAATGCTCCTATGTACAAAAAACGTTTGATAAACTAAAACAAAAGTATTATCTGATGACTGTGCAGAAGAACTCATTATGTGTTTATGGTAAACTCTATTCAAAACTAATAATTAACAACACTAACATGCTAAATAATCTGAAAGTCTGGTAGAAATCCTGTGATAATCTCTAACCATTGAACGATCTATATAGTTTTACCCATCCCAGGTGCCTGAGTAGATGCTTATGCGTCTATACAGGTATCTATATGTATATATAATAATACATATAGATACCTGTATAGACGCACGAGCATCTACTCAGGCGCCTGTGATCCATCCTACAACCCACAGTATATGAAAAACGAGCATCCCCCTAGGTGCTTATGGTTTTCAGCTCATTAACTACCTCAGTATGGTAAGTGATACTATATATACTGGTAGGCTATATATATATATATATATATATATATATATATATATATATATATACCGGTACTTAATGAAAAACTACTACAGTAGGCTATCTTTTTGCATCGTATGCATGCCAAGATTTTAAAATTAATATACTGTACTGTATAATTGAAAATCATCGTAACATCAGAGCAATCACAAAAAGAGGTATGGTGATGGACAACACACTGAGAAAATGAACTATATGTGGTAGTGATTATTATTCAATTACAGTACAGTATGTCAAAAATGTATAAATCAACAAAATATCCTGTACACGGGCATTCAAGTAAGGCGAGAGAGAGCATGCAACATATGTCTGCTTGCTAAGAGTGTTCGAGGCACACTGGCCTCTCAGCTCTCTTAGGTGAATGTGAAGGGGAGGGAGAGTGATTCACCATAATTTGTGTGCAAAAAGGGAGGAATCACAAAAATAAGAGGAATGATAACCAATAATTGTGGAGGGAGGGGCAGGGGGGGTTGGGACTTGGGACACATGTAGGGGAGAGGAAGGAAGTACTGGAAAATTGTTATACTACCTAATCACATAGGTACAGTATTGCTTTCAGTGCCAGTGGACAGTTTTTGGGGCACTGGTATATTTTCATGGGCTGTCTTCCGTGAGGTCTATAGCTTAGGCTATACAGATACTTCCGTGGGGCCATTTGCGTACGCTATACAGATACTTCCGTGAGGCCTATCGCCCTTTAAAGGTTAAGAGTGTATCTACTCGGGTGTCCGTTATGTGTACAGTAACACCATAACGGTACCGGTACTGGTAAAATATCGTTGATTCGCTTATATATATAAAAATACTCCTATATACAGTATGTAATTACTATAATATTTACATTAAGCATTACAGGGTATATATTTAAAGTACAGTACTGTACTATAAACAGTCAAATGTTTCAATAATTTAGTTACCTAAGTACAGTACAGTAATGTGGCATATGGTATTATATTTGCTTTGCAATACACTACCATACCGCTACCAATTGATAATTTGATATACTGGTACTGTACATGTAATAATCTAATATTTAATTCAGTTACCTCTAAACACCTCCCAATGAAATTAATGAAAGCATATGATCCTACTGGGATTCAAACCTGGGTTATCACATACCACAGGCGCCTGAGTTGATGCTCGTGCTTTTATACAAGTACTGTATCTATATGTATACCGGTATATATATATTTTTTTTTCTATGTGAATGAGGGAGACAAAAGGCATAACTGCCTGCAGCGAGTGCCTCCCGCAGATTTTCCTAGCATTCTCATTTATTTAGCTATTGTTTTTTCTGTTTTTTTGTAAGAGACTTTATACATGTAGACTTCATTTTAACTTGAATTCCTGATGTTGATGGCATGGGGTCAGATGAAATACTTGGATGAATTTGTTTATGCTTTGGTTTATTTTTGCAGATACTGGAACTGTTTGACATAGATGTTAATAATGGCCTAAGAGCCTGCTTCTTCATTCTAGGTATATCTTCCTTCAGTCGTGTAAGGTGTTCATTTAAATATATTTTAATATGATAATTGGTTATTTCAGTAAACAGATCCATTACCATTGTCATTTGTAATTCATCAGCAGAGTCAAAGCCATATTCTGCTTTCATAGTCTGAGGTATATTGATCAGATGAATCCAATTATTTATTAGTTTTTCATTGGATTGGATTGCTTGCTTTACTACTGAGTGAATGTGGGATAAATAGAGATGTAACATATCTTCACTTAGTAAAGTTAATATTTCAGAGTGGAGGGTTTCAAAGAATTGGTATGCTGCATCTGTAATATGAGTCAAACCATGAGAGAATCCTTGTTTTACTAATGTTTCATGAAAACTGGCTTCATCTGAAGTCTTCTTTATAATAGAAGCCTCATGTTCTGTAAGTTGTTGCAGTACCTGAGCCTGTATGTAGAGCAGTCTTTTATGCTTCTTAAATTTTGGATTACACAGTTTTGCTATCACCCTCCCTTGAACCTGTTTTGACACATGACAAACAGTTGCCACTCCCAAGTAGCGTATTTTAGCCCTCATGTCCACAGAAATACTAGTGTCACTTTGTTCAGGTAGCAATGATTTTTGGTGTTCAGTGATTTTCTGCTTATCTTGGCATACAAGATATTCCAGAAAATACAAATGGATCTGTGTACATACTTTTTGCTCGTGTGGATCTGGCACTTTCTTGTACAAATTTTGACATTTCTCAATGTAATGTGTTGACCCAACATATTTATGAAATTTTGAATACATGTTTCTCCAGCAGTTGACTTTATTCTTTTTACATCTACTACTATTATATAAATGGCAGCATACAGACCAACCAAAGTTAAGGAAATCATCAAAATCATGATTCAGCAAGAGATTTGTTCGTGCTAATTTCAACAGGTCAGATGTTCCTTTGGGAGCAATCATATTTATTACTTCTTCCGAAGAAAATGGACATGGGCCATAATAATCAACTTCATCTATGTTGAAGTAACTGGAAGGAGCTTCATTATTAGCTGTAGGCTTAATCTCTAGCTTTTCATCACTTATGAAGCAAGTACAGCAACTTTTATTTTCTAACATCTCTACTGACTTCCTATCATAAAATTCATAAACTTCTGGAGGATGTTTTAAATTAGCTTCTTCTTTGTTGTAATTTAAAACTTGCAGACCAGCCTTACATGTTGCTCTTCCAATTGCAACACCAAGTTGTCCAGGTTGAAAAAAGGAGAAACAATCAACTGTAACAGATGGGAGTGTTAATCCAATTGCTCTATGCACTGTTAATGCATATGCAAGCCTTAAAGGAAACTGCTCTCTACTTGCCAATAATTTTCCACTTTGGTTGAAGACACTGAATGTTTTTCATGCAAGTCGATAACACTTCCCTTTAAAGTTGATAACTGGACCACTGTCTGTCACAACTTCAACAACTCCTAAAAGTCCATTCACCAGGCCACGGGAAGTGTCAATGTTCACCAAGAGAGTTACCGGAGCAGTAGGTTTCAGTTGCAGATGGGATGGTGCTGTACATCTGTGGAGCATTCTAGCTGCACCTATAAAATATAGGTATCGTTCAGTATGAAGAAGATATAAATGTTCAGAGTACTGTGCATATTGTACAATACATACATATTTCTTATTACAGTACAATAAATCATTATGATGTATATGTGGCTGTTGTTGTTGTTGTTGTTCCCTAAGCTGCCTGGCCGAACAGCCCCGAGTCCCTAAGGAAGGCCATGGCCACGGTCGGGCTTTCCCACAGAGCTCTCAAAGAGTGTAAATTGTGTTGTTGACGTAAGTGGTTGTGTGAAATGCAGTCTTTTATGATGTGTTTAATGGTATGAGGTGCTGTGTTACAACCCGGGCAGGTGTCGACGACGGAGTCTTCCAGTCTCTTCTGATAGCTCAGAAGAGCCGGATGGTGTCCGCATCTCAGCCTGGCCAGGTGGACTCTGTCCTCGCGAGGAAGGGAGGATTCAGAAGGATGGATTTCGGGAGGTCGTGCTTGCAGCTGCGTGTTGTCTATGAGTGAGTGAATGGAACGGCGAGTGATATGAGTATGGATGTGCTTCCGGAAGTTGGTTGGGGGTGGGCAGGGAGGGAGAGAAGACAGTATTTGTGTGTGATAGCGTGTGCTGGGTGTTGTTTTGATATTTCTTGGTGTCTGTGGGTGTGTAGCCATGTAGTGTAGTGGGTGGTGTTGATTCGTGGAGGCTGCTGCCAGGAATTGTGTGCCTCTCATGTCTAGATGATCTTTGACTTTGAGGACTTTGGTTTCTTGATGTAGGTGATCTGTGGGTGTCGTAGCTGTGCATCCTGTGATGATTTTCAGGGATTTATTTTGAATGGTCTGTAAGGTCTTATGATGTGTTTCAGCTAGGTTGGAAGCCCAGGCCGGGCTTGCATATTCCATAACTGATCTTATGTATTGTTTGTAGACTGTGGTGGTGGTTTCTTTGTTGTGTCCAAATTTTGTGTGGGCAAGTAATCTGAGGGCGTTAAGTCTGGGTGTCAGTTTCTTTTTTGTGTTTGTGGTGTGCTGTTTGAATGTCATTTGGGTGTCGTATGGTACTCCTAGGATTTTGTGTGTGTGTGTGTGTTAGGGGTGTATTGTTTATGTTGAGTCCCGGGACGTAATCGTGCTCTCCTGTCCAGCTAGTGAGGAGGGTTGCAGTGGATTTAGCTGGGGCTAAATTGAGTCTGTTTCTAGTGCACCATTCATGTAATGTGTCGAGATAGTCTTGAAGGAGTCTTGTTGCTGTGTCTGGGTTTGGTGCGTGCTTGTGAGTGTTATGTCATCTGCGTAGGAGGCTATGGTTATTTGGGGTGAATTTGGTGTATTTATATCATGCATGTACAGATTGAAGAGTGCGGGCGACAGGACGGATCCTTGCGGGACTCCGTTTGGGAAATGGATATGTGGCAGTAGACATCAATGCATACATACAAGTATATAAACTTTAAAAGACTGAGTGCTCCATACAAAAGCGCAGTTCCAATCTCAAGTCCTAATGACAGCTCTCCAGACAAGCCTATTCAGATGTGCCTCATTTATCAAGTTTATACATTCAATATATGTATATAGTCTGATCCCATGTCTTTTTCGGTCTACCTCTTTGTGCACTTCCCTCCACATTCAGGGGAGGTGTTGTGGAGTGATCTTACCACTGGACTGGTAATCCAGTGTTCCCATGTTTAAATCCGATGTGTCAATCGAAAGACATTTTCAGGATAGAATTTGTGCTGTACCTTGAATCAGTGCATTACCACAAAGCCCATTGACATACCAAAAAATTACCCTCACTGTTCCCTGGTTATATAGCACTGTATGAATATTACCTTATTCAAAATATGCTATAAGGTATAAGGGGCAATGCCTAATGAGTTAACTCTTCAATAGGTGGCATGGAATGTGAAAAGTCTGACCTCATCGGAGGTGAGACATTGAAGTATCACTCATTGTAGTATGGTTTTAAGCCAACAGATGCAGCAGGTCTGCACTATTTGTGTGGTCAAGACTGAATTGTTCTCATCCGGCCCAGGTCGGGTCCCGTTATACGGGGGTTAATTGTAGTACAGTACTGTACAGTGCTTCTATCCATGTTGTACATAACGACGGCAAACACTACCGGTACATTGTATCGAGTTCGAGTACACTCGTTTTCCATATACTGTACTGAATATTAATGTACTGTACACTACTTTTTTTCTACATCTTCACACTCCAATCCACTTGGCAAAACCTTCTTTTTCTCTATGTTAACTCTTAATAAGCCTTTACTCGCCATGCCCTCTCTCCATCTTATGAACTTGGCATTGGCATCCTGCATATTATCTACAATGAGCACCAGTGTAAAAAATTGGCAGAGTGCCTCCAAGACCATTATAAGGAGAAGAAAGCTTTAACCCGCTGGATCCCAGCGACGCACGTGTTGCGTCGGCAATGTTCGATCACCAGAACCCAGCGACGCAACAGTTGCGTCGGTCCCAATTACTTCGGTCCTATGGCACCTAGAGGGCTCAGATTTGTATGGGAACTGTGTAAGTATCCCACGCAACCATGGCGATGGTTGAAGACTCTCAAAGTCCAACCGTGTGTGCGTGAGCGTGCAAAAACATGGTTTTTGGGTGTTTTTGCCTTCAATTTTTTACTCTTGTAAAATCGACTTTCGGGGGCTCCGTAGGACCCCTTTTTGATCGTTTTTTGTTGTTGTGGTTTTCCTTCATTCCTAACCCATTCGCTATTGTTTCTGGGAAGAAAAAAAAATCAAAACCTGCTGGGCCCTGGTGGTACATTTATTAATAACTAGCTGGGGCTCAGTGGGTTAAAGATTTAGGCATCTGGTAATATAGTTAAAATATTGCTAGTCTTTATTGTGATTTTGTTTTGTGTTACTGTATTTGCAAATTATACCATACCTGTATCTTTTGACAAGTAGATTTTTGAATCTCCAGGTAGGTCATCCAACTTTGTTTGATTGTAGTAGTCCACATCAAAATTGGTACCAAATAGCATTATTGGGTTTTGACTCTTAACCTCTCCGCGACGCACAGGGGGTTTTCTACAGGGTAAGACTGTGCGCACCTATGATGATTTTGGGACCTATTGCCAATTTCGATAAAAAGTACATCATCGTGTAGGGAATGTTTGCGTGCATCGGCCCATATATATTTGACCCCCCAAAAAATGTCTGGGGGGGGTAGGGGAACATCCGTAGTTGAAAAATGTGGAGCGAATGGCACCGCGCGGCTAGATTGTCATCGAGCGGCGAGATTTCCCTGCCGAATATTTACGCGCGCAGGGGATAGAAGGAGAGGGAGGAGGGGGTGGGTTACCGCGTATTATCACGTATATCTCCTTTTTCGAGCCCTTTTAGGCCATTTAGAGTATGTATACGTGTGTAGGGCACCCATATAACAATTAATATGCCTCATAGTGACCAAAAATTGCAATATATAAGGGAATTATAAGAGAATATTTAGGAGGGAATGAAGATGTGTTGGAGGTTTGGCGGCAATTTATGAGCTGAGAGTGTGGTTTACGCCATACATATCACGTATATCTTGTACGTAGAGCACTGTCACGCTATAATACAGACTTGTACGTATGTATACGTGCCATATATCAAAATATATACCGCATATAAACCAATTCATGCGATATTTACGCACATTATCAATGAGTTTCTATGCGTGAACCAAGGTGTGAGTGAGTTGTGATGGGAATGAAAGGGGGAGAGGGTGTGTTACGCCATAAATATCACGTCAATCTTGTATTTAGAGCACTCTCATGCTATAATAAAGACGTGTACATATGTAGGCGTCCCATATAACAAGGAATATACCGCATATAGCCCAATTGATGCGATATTTACGCAAATTGTGAATGTGTTTCTAGCAGACGGAAGCCTGAAAGGGGGGGTTGGGGGTGGGTGGGTGGGAGGGAGGCATGCAGGGGTGCAGTGAGTGAGTGAGTCGTGGAGAGATGGAAGTCAGGCAGATCTCTAGATAGATAACCAGCTTAGTGATAATTGTGGAGGCGCCCCAGGCGTATTGATGTTTGGTATTTTGACCCTTATGTCTACCAGATGGCTGGTGTTCGTTGCCATCAACAGGTCTACAATAACATGAGTCAGGAATGGAGAGAGAGAGAGAGAGAGAAACTGAGACATGCGTATGTCGTACATATAAATGGACTTCAGAATTGCATTTTTATGCAAGCAGACATTGCATTTTAGACACATGTGAAGTACCACAGAAACATGTAGGCCATTGACTGTAAATAAAGTACTATATTTATAGACCACCAGCGACGGTGCTGAGTCAACACAGGCAGATTGCCTGTTGTGATAGAGGGCTAACTATAGACTGGTGTCTCCTTACACCTGCGAAAGGGTAGATTGCCACCAGAGAAACGTTTACTTATTTATTTCGAAGTAATATGCAATCTAAATGTATATTCGAGACCTACTGCAATTATTTGTATGACAGTCATGACTATGTATAATCCAATATACGCGCGTAGGCGAGACATAAGAAAGCTGGTTGAGCAATTTTCGACACCCACACAGTTATTATTCATTTTTATTTACAATATTATACAATACAAATGTATTTGTGAAGAGTATTTTATCCATTATTGTATTTATACCAATTTTGTTCCCAGACAGAGCTGCTGTAGCTGGAGAATCAAGGAGCGGCAAGGGTCACCTCGTGACCGCCTGACCGTGTGAAAATGAGTGGAGTCACACTGAGAGGGGCAATTTTGCTGAGTGTTTGGGCAATTTTTGACAGAATAAAGTTATATAATTACTAATTCTTGACAGAGACAAACTATTATAAACCTTGGCATGATATAATTGATAATCCCATCAATTTACAAACGTAAATTGGTGGGATAATTCATTTTTTTGTATATTGTCATTTCGATTGTAGACACGAAGTTTTGAGTGATATTTGGTATGAGCTCCTGTGGCATGGTTGGTAAGGTCGCGGACTGGAAAACTCAAAGTGTCGTAGGGTAGTGGGATCGAATCCAGGAGGGGGTTATGGGGAAGGTTTTATATTGTCTAGAAAAAATTTATAAATTTTTTTTTTTACAAGATCATGCCATTGTATTCAAACAATATGAAATATTCATAGAATATATCATATTGTAAGAATACAATGACATGACCTTGTTTTCTTTTTTTCTTTTTTTATTGTTTTATTTTATTATCATAGTAGGTTTGACATGATTTATTGAAACATATTTATTTTTGTACAATTCATTTGAGGTCAGAAAATAATTATATACACATTACTTAGGCTAATAACAAACATATATATTGATATACTAAAAAAATAAGGCATATTACATGTAAATCTTTGAAACTTATAAACTAAATAATGAAACATACAATTATATAATGTAAAATCTATATCACAGGGACATCTTTGGAACTTATACATTATATAATATATATGTTACATTATGAGGTAGCGTGATCAATTAGGTCAGGTCAGGTAAGGTAGGGCGCGAGTCCAGGGCAGGGCAGGGCAGGAGGCGAGTCCAGGGCAGGGCACGGGGCGAGTCCAGGGCAGGGCAGGGCAGGGGCCGACACTCAGTAGTTCTTGAAGGTGTGGTAGTCCCTGAAGCAGTCACCCAGGCAGAGTGCAACTTTGCACTCGGCGCACATTGAGGTGACTCTTTTGGTTACATGGGGTTTCCTCACACTGGAGCTGCAGACGGTGCACTGCACCTGCCTGTGACGAGTGCCAATCAGCTCGGTGTTGGTTGTGTAGTGTCTTTCGACACCCAGCTGGATGCAGTCAGGAACGTGATCCCCACGCCATGCCGTACGTCTGTGAGTGGTGGTGCCATACTTCTCCAGGAGTTGGTAGGAGACGTTGTACACGAACTCCCGGAATTTCAGCTTCTGGTTTGGGGCCATATCCTTCTTCACCAACCACAAGTTGTAGGTGTTCAGCATCGTTATGTCAACTAGGTGGAGGAAGAGCTTGTGATACCACTTCACAGTCTTCCTCAGACACTCAACGCCTGACAGCTGACAGTCAGACTTGTCCACCAGGCGCATGTTTTTGGTGTAGTCCACTACCATGTCGGGCTTGTAGATTGTCTTCCTGGTTCGGTAGTGGATTTTGCCAGAATCCACCTGGGCACCTGTGTGGACGGTGGAAAGCAGGTGGACGTCTCGCTTATCCTTCCACTTCAGGGCTATCAGTTTCCCACACTTCTCGAGCTGCTTGTATTTCTGCCCCTTTCGTCGCCTTCTTCGCACATGCCTCTCGCGGTGTTCCTGGGCCAGGTCGTCTTCTGAAGGTGTGTCACTGGAGGAGGCATCTGTGAGAGGAATGACATCACCTGTGAACTTTGGCATAAACTTTCTTGTCTTTCTGACAGTCCCACATGACCCCGTTTGGTTGTCATAAAGAAACTGGCAGAGAGCAGGAGAAGTATACCAGTTGTCAGTGTAGATGATGTGGCCTTTGCCCAGGTAAGGTGCCAACATTTTCCTGACGATGGCACCTGACATGCCCATGGGGTCATTGGCAGCGGCTTTCGGTACGTCAATGTCAGTTCCTGTATACACGATCATGTCAAGCACTATTCCAGTTTCACAGTCGCACAACACGAAGAGCTTGATTCCGAACCTATGCCTCTTCAAGGGGATATACTGCTTGAAAACAAGACGTCTTTTGAAGAGCACGAGCGACTCATCAATCACCAAATTGAGGAAGGGGTAAAAGTATTTCCTATACCTCTCCAACAACATGGTGAACACATCCCGAACTTTCCATATCCTGTCAATCCTGTTAGGATTTTCGTTGTCTGCAAAGTGCATAAATCTTAGCAGCAACAAAAATCTGTCACGAGTCATGAACTTATTGAAAGTTGGGGTGGCGATGAGAGGGTCGTGCTTCCAGTAGTGTTGCAACACATGCTTCTTGATCAGAGGCATGAGGAACAACAAGGCAAAGAACGTCAGAAATTCTGCCACAGTCGTATCCACCCAGCCTTGTATTCTCGCTTTTGGAGAAAGGACGTCCAATCTGCCAAACACCCACCTGTAGTAGGCGTTTGTTTGGGCAACGATGTACGTCATTACCTCCATGTCGAAAAAAGCGAGGAAGAAGTCGCTTTCGTTCGCTTGATCATCACACGGCCAGTCGTCAGTTGTTCCTGACGTCCCAGGATTGAACTGGGGCACGTCAGGTACAAAATTGACCCCGTCAGACCAATCGAACGAAGGCATGCCAGGGATCGGAATGTCGTCTGCGTCTGCTTCTGCGTCTGAAATATCGCTTCCATGGTCGCGATACAGCACTTCATCATTACCCTCCTCTTCACTTGACAGACGATGCCCTTCCTCGTTTTCGTCACCGACGTCGGACTCACTCCCACTGTCCACTCCCAAATCCCCCCACCCTTGGTCCCGTGCTAGGGCTTCGTCGTCGAAACCCGGGCTGCCAATGTCCTGCGAATCACCATCAAACAGCAGGGCGGCATACTTAGATGGTGTAAGAGTTTTCTGGGTCACTTTGGCACGTGCGGGAGTCTTATGGACAGGGACAGCAGAGGTGGTGGCAGGGGCGGCGGCGGCAGGGGCAGCAGTGGTGCGTGGCCTTGATGGCAAGATGATGGTGGTGCCTGTCGCCCTTCTCTCTGTTCCTTGGGCAGGGGCGGCATGGGCGTCAGGGGCAGCAGGGCCGGCAGGGACACCAGGGCCAGCAGTCGCTTTCCCAGTCGCTTTCCCCTTCCCCTTCCCTGTTCCTTGGGCAGGGGCGGCAGGGGCGGCAGGGGCGGCAGGGGCGGCAGGGGCAGCAGGGCAGGCAGGGACACCAGGGCCAGCAGTCGCTTTCCCAGTCGCTTTCCCTCTCCCTTTCCCCTTCCCCTTCCCTGTTCCTTGGGCAGGGGCGGCAGGGGGCAGGCGGCAGGGGCAGTCCGGCCAGGGGCGGCTGGTGGTGTTGGTGGTGGTAGGGGCACTGTGGCTGGCGTACGGGTTCTTTTCCCTACGCCCGTGCATTTCATTTTTCCTGCCCCCGCAGGTAATGCAGCCCTAGGGCGGCCTCCTGCGTCGCTGGTACCGGTGGCAGGGGTGGCAGGGGTGGCAGGGGTGGCAGTGGTGGTGGTAGTGGTTGTTGCAGTGGCCTGGGTCGTGGTGGCAGTGTCCCGAAAGACCAATGACCTCTGTGCCATTGCCCTGCTTGCACGTGTTTTACGTGCTTTTGGTGCTGGTGATTCGTCCTCTGAGCTGTAGGGCGTGTCGTACTGGTAGCTAGGGTCTTTGGCAGCCACCCTCTGCCTTCCACGGCGGCTAACACCACCAGAAGGAGGGCTGGTTGTGTCATCAGGGAGCGAGCGTGAGGGACGTGTAGGCTCCATGACTAGTGCGTGGTTACTGGCGCGGTGGTGCTTGCACGAGTGCGGGGCGAGCGTTTGGCGGGGTGGTATCGAGAGTTGACATGTAGTACTATACCCACACCAATTTTCAGCCGCCTGGCTATAAACGCGCGGTTTTGGTACGTGTTCAAAGTCTCTGCTCTTAAGAGTCTCCCCGCAGTGCGCCGGGGGAACTCTTAAGAGTCTCCCTGCAGCTTCCGGGTTAATGTTTCTTTCAAGACTCGGTAAAAGGTTTTCAGTTTTCTGAGTAGGGCATCCATTACACAGCTCGTGAATTGCACTCACCAAGTCCATTTCTTGCTGGCGTACCACTTTTGTTAAATTCATGTGATGAGGAAATGTACTTAGAAATTTACTGCTCATAAAACAAAAGTCACCAGTATCACCATGTAGTGCATTGGAAACTGGGGGAAGCTGTTTGAAGCAACCAGCACCAATAACTTGTAAACCACCAAAAACTATTATTTCCTCTGACTTTTCTGCACAAATATTCAATTGTCTCAAACGTGTACTTGCTTAACAGCCCAATCTCATCTATTATTAATGTATCTGTCTTAAGAATATTTTCTTTACATTGAATATATCTGTCAGATCCTTGAAGCATTTCAAATAAAATTTCTTTGGTATGTCGTCCATCTTGTATTCCAGCCCAGTGATGTATAGTGGATGCACCTAAATCCAAATATTGTGTAGTAGCCATACCAGTACTACAAGTCACTGCAACCGTTGAATTTTCCCTCAGCACTTGAGAGATGGCCCTGAAAATATAATACAGAGATAACAAAATTAATACCTGTAGTAGAAGAGATTATTTATCGACACCGAGATTACACTAATGGTGCCTGTATTATTTTATCTTTTTAACCCTCTCACCACGGAAGGGCTCTTGAACGCCCATAAAAAAGCATATAACAGGTACCCGGATGGTCTCTTGAACGCCCAGTGGTTGAAAGCCTGTGAGCTTCGTGTGCGAGGCGTCGGTCCGACGCATGTAAACAACAGCCGGCTGGACCGTCGCCTCGCATCTCCGGCCACAAGAAGGAGAGCGTCGCTTGTTCGTGTGTGCCTGTATGTTGTTGTTAAGTATCGAAAAGTGGTGTAAAGTGGCTGTTTTGGCCATAAAGTTATCTCCAATGAAATCATCATCACAGCTCAACCAGTTGACTTAGAGAGCTCTACTTAATGCCATTCTACAGGTAAATAACACAGCTACGCTTGGGGATGCGCGGGAATGCGGGAAGCAGTCTGATTAACGAATATACGGTAGCCTAGCCTAGACGTTTTTCGGCCAAAACACCCGGGTTTCGAGGAATATATATACAGTGGAATCTCCAATCTCGATCATAATTGGTTCCCACAAATACCGATCGAGATTCGAAATATCGAGATGCGAAGTTAACTTCTTATGGGAAAAAATACAATCGGTTCCAGCCACTTGCCGACTAACCTACATCAAATCTGTCAATTTTCACATTTGCCCCCCACAATCACATGCAATATATATAATATGTTAAAATAGATAAAATTAATAATGAAAGAGTTTTATTTTTACCTTATATTTATTGATAAAGAGGTTTGTGTGGTTGATTGTTGGTTCCGAGGCGAACGCAGTTAGGTTACTGCGTCTCCGCACCCGGCGCACAGTCACCGTCATCAATTCTTGCAATTGCTTCCCTCACCCTGTCACCACTAGTACCGGCATTTTATGAATGCGATAAAAAAAGGTCCAGGTAGACGACTTCACAATACAAGTTTTCAAGCGAATGGCGGATGTGTGACTGGTACACCAAGTGGCCGCTAGATCTACCGACTTCAATACATTTTCCATGGTATAAAGTTTAATCAAGTTTTCTTTTGTCTTTACTATTATTATATATTAGATTTTCCTCATACAAATAATAATGTATATTAAAACATGGTAAAGTCATTTTTATTACTACGTAAATGAAAGCGGCAGAGACAGGTTAGACTACCGCTTGAGACGATCGATACTAGCGGTACATTAGTATACAGGTGAACAAAACACAATGACTGTGAGGTTCACACATCGATTTGGTCAAGATTAATCTGTTTATATTAGTATATAAGCATCTAGCATCGATATTTAGCTATTAGCTATCGAGATTAACGTTTTTTCATCGAGATTTGTGATTGGGGAGAGCTTGAAGGTGGCATCGAGATGCGAAATATCGAGATGAGATTGATCGAGATATGTGAGCCTACTGTATAATACATAGCCGGGGCTGGAGGGTTAAGGCTGGCCATAAATGTTGCAGAGGCAGAGGGAACTTCTCTTCATGTAAAGACGTTGTATGAAACCTATGAAGCTTATTGCCACAAGAATGATGTCCTTCCTGCCACTTCAGAAACTTTGGGCAAACTGATCAACAGAATGTTTCCAGATGTAGCTTTCAAACACAGGGAAAAAAGTGCTTACATAGGAATAAACTTAAACAACAATAAGGATGCAGACCATAGCGCACCAAGATTGCCAGATTATTGCACTACACACTTAGGAAAATCATCTCAGGCAGTCCTCATACCAACCCTAATAATAAGAAATGATGTCCAGTGTAATTATGAACTGACGGAGTGCAATGGGAAAATTAAAGCTACCCTTCAAGGCATTGATATCAATATTGAAAACATTGGCTTCAATAACACTTACACTCCAGAGAATGTATTTACATTTGCTAAATATGCTTCAAACATTATAATCTGTGAAGGACATGCATGGGAGAAAGCAATGGAGTCAAAAAGGTCTGTAACTGAAATATGGAGCATATTAACCCTCCAGCCCCGGCTACGCATTACATAAATATTGGCCGAAACCCGGGTGTTTTGGCCGAAAAACGTCTAGGCTAGGCTACCGTATCATTGTTATGCTGACTGCTTCCCGCATTCCCGCGCATCCCCAAGCGTAGCTGTGTTATTTACCTGTAGAATGGCGTTAAGTAGAGCTCTCTAAGTCAACTGGTTGAGTTGTGATGATGATTTCAGTGGAGATAACTTACAGCAACAACAGCCACTTTACAATACTTTTCGATACTTAACAACAACATACAGGCACACACGAACAAGCGACGCTCTCCTTCTTGTGGCCGGAGATGCGGGGCGTCGGTCCAGCCGGCTGTTGATTACATGCGTCGGACCGACGCCTCGCACACCAAGCTCACAGGCTTTCAACCACTGGTACAATGTTGTACCACCCGGGTTCCTGGGGGCAAAACATAATGGTACACACGTGTACCATCCGAGTTTGAAGGGTTAAGTAATGAAAATAGCACCAACAAAATTATAAGGAAAAAAATGGTAGTACCATCTTACATTTCTTGCAAATGTAAGATGGTACTACCATTTTTGTCACCCAAAAAAGTATGCACCCAGTGCTACCAATATATTTATCAAGTTAACAAAATGAAAAGAAAATGCAATGATCAACTGCAAAACAGTCAAAATGAAGTAAAGCATAACAACATGTTAAACAATAATACTGTGAAATCTGAATATGAAATGCTGAATACTAGTAGCACACTGAGTGAAGAAAATATGAGGGAAATTACTACTGCATTATCCATAGAAGTATCTGAAAATTCTAATGCTTGGAAAACTCTTCTGAAATCCCAGGTAGAGAACAGGAAAACCACAAACTCCAAGCATTATAGATGGGACCTGATAATAATATCAGCATGCTTAAGTTTATGGAGCAGGAGTCCTAAAGCTTACACAGATCTAAAGGAGAGTGGCCTATTATTACTTCCCTCAGTTCGTCTCCTGGCATACTACAAAAATATTGTGAAACAACCACCAGGTTTTAATGAGAACAATATTAAATGGGTGTCTTCAGAAGCCAAGAGACAAAATATTCCAGGAAGTGGCATGAAAGGATTCCTGATTCTAGATGAGATGTCCATTCAGGATGATTTGCAGGTACAGTACAGTACAGTATTATCATTATTATTACAGTGGCTGTCATCATATTATGATGCAATAAAACATCTTATGTGTTGATTTGTGGGAGACCTCATATGGATGTGTACATATTTTCTTTAGTGTGACAACTCCTTGGTCTTTTAAGCATTTATATCAATCTTTTAAACTTAGTTTGATAGATGAGACAATGCTGGAATGAAAAGGGGTTCAGTCATGTCACCATCCAACTTAATGTACAGTGTACTGTACTCTCCCCATACTTGAACCATTATGTACAATCAAATAGATACAACGAATAAGGACAACAAACACTATACTGTATAACTTTGCAAAAACAAAATAAGAGGAGAGGGGAAATAGAAATACCCGGTATTGCATTTACAGTATATAATATACTGTAAGCTAGGGATATTAATCTGGTGAGCACACATGGAAATGTGAACTTAAGATGTACTTAATAACTAATACAATATATACTGTATTTGTACATTAAAATAGAAATCAATACCAGTATGGTAATACAAATTTAGAAAGAAGTAAATGGAAGAAATTATATTAACCAGGCTCCCAATCTTAGCTAGTGCATCTTTTGTTCTTCAGGTTGTCAAACAAGGAGAAGATTGGAACATCATTGGTGCCACTGACCTTGGTGAAGTCTGCAATAATCTCAGAGTTATTGAAAATGAACGAGAAGTGGTAACAATGGCTACACATGCACTGCAGATCATATTTCATGGATTTACAGGATTCAGATGGCCTGTTGCCTATTTTGCTTCAAATACTGCCAAAGCTCATGAATTATACATACATTTTTGGGAAGCTGTTGATAAATTGGAGGATTATGGTTTTGAGGTTAAATGTTGTATGCTAGATGGTGCTTCTACAAATCGCTCCTTCACTAAAATGATGTTTGATGGGGATCCAAAGCACTTTGATTATGCTACTCACAACATTTATCAACCAACTAAAAAAGTAATGTTTATTCAAGATCCTATGCACACCTTTAAGAAAATAAGAAATAATGTAGAATCTAGCTCACTATATAATGAATCAAACTTATGTAAAGGAAAGTGCTTAGTAAAAGATCAGAAAAATATTGTATGGGAACAGTGGAGGTGGGCTCACCACTATAACAGACAAGGTGGTATGAAGATTTACCCAAAATTGTCACAAGATCATATTGAGCTGAGTAGTACATCTAAAGTGAGAAATGCTTTGGCTAAGCAAGTTTTGAACAAGGATATGCAAGAACTAATTACAAGATTTAGAGCCTCACTACCTAATACTACACATCCTCATGTACAACAATGTGACTTGGATTCAACTATTTCCTTTCTAGAGCAGACACCTGAGCTGGTTGACATTTTTAATAATAAAAATCAGTATTACTACAATTAGTGACCCAAGAATTAAGAGATTGTATGAGGTACAGACCTTCTTTTCAAAATGGGAAGAACAAATAAAAGGATATGGAATGAATGAAAAGAAAGTTCTACTCGGCAAAGAAACAAGGGAAGATGTACAGAGCACAATAGGGGGATTCATCAACTTATGTAAAACTTGTATACCTGAAGGTATTCACCTCACTCCAGGATATATAAACTCTGACTTAGTTGAAAACTGTTTTTGTCAACAGCGTGGCCTCTGTCATGGTATGGCTACAAATCCTACAATTGCTCAATATGGTCCTGCAGTGAATAGTATAATATTAGGTCAGACTTCTGTTTCTCGCAAGAATAACACTGGTTCCCAGGCACAGCATTATTTGGCCCATATACCATGCACTTTAAGAGGTGGACAAAAAAAACAAAAAACATAGTTAAAGTACTACCATGTTCATTAATAGATACCCGTACCTACGTAGTACAGTACCGGAAACTAGAGAGACTTAAATATAGTATTTTTAAAGCTAACATAATAGTTTAGAGTATCACACACATCTCTCAATGCAGTTATGCAGTGTGAATTGGCCTAAAGTATCATACTGTACATACATACATATAAGTTTAAAGACCATTTTGGCCACAGAGAATGTGGTTACAGTCTCATGTCCTTACTGGTGGCTTTCCAGTCGGCCCTATCAAGGGCTGCCTCTATGATCTGTGCCCCATGAATATTCTTTCCTCTCACTTCAACATTAGGCTACCATAGTGCGGTGGGAATATGAACATGATTAGATTAATATCCAGTATTCGAGAAAGGATAATAAGTCGTAGGCGTGTGCATAAACCTTTAACCGTCTTGGTGGTGTAATGGTTAAGGTGTCTGAAAATCTGTGTGTGATAACCCGGGTTCGAATCCTGGTGGATCACATATATACTTTCATTAATTTCATTGGAGGTGTTTGGTGTTGTGGTGAAATTAATAAAAAAATAGATTGTTTAGTTCTTTATTTTGAGATCGGACTGGAGTACCTGATCCCACGTCATTCTAGGTCTACCCTTACGCGCAGCTCCCATCACGTTCACAGTCCAGCATTTCCTCACCCAGTTCTGATCATCCATTCTCTCTACGTGTCCAAACCAAACAAGTCGGCTCGTGCGTATCACTTCACTCACACTCATAATGCCCAGATGCCTTCTTAATTCCTCGCTCGATACCCTGTCCCTGAGATTAACCCCACACATCCATGTCGCCATTCTCTTCTCATTCCGTTCCATTGTTTTGATTTCCTCCGCTTTAACCGGCCACGTCTCTGAGGTATAGGTCATCGCGATCCTAACACACGAGGTATATACCTTCCTTTTAAGGTGGGGTGGGAGCCCTTTCATTGTAAGGAGTGGCAACAGCTCTCTAAACTTTCCCCAGCCAATTCTGACTCTAGCAATGGAGCCAGCTTCAGCACCACCTCCGGCGGAAACCGTATCGCCCAGGTAGCAGAACTTATTCACACACTCCAGTGTTACACTGTCGAAACCAACACTCACAGGCAGGTCGTTTAACACAAGATCTCCTTTGCACACTGCACATTCAAAGTCTATGATTCTCGTCAAATCTAGCTCCACTACATCTGTGTACCCAGGCACTACAAACACTTAAATGCAAATAAATAGCAAAACCTAACAAAAAATAACAAAACTTAAATGCTGGTACATGGTAAATACTTCCAGTCTAATGAAGAAATTTTAGTTTAATTTTTTTTCAGGAAAACAATTGCAACAATTATTGTAGTTTTTTTTTCTTTCTTATTTTGTAGATGATAATTCTAAACTTACCCCATTACTTGTACAGTATATCTATGAAGTGACCTCATATAATGAAATAAGTAAATAACCCTATTCAAGTGAGATTTTCAATTATACTGTATATATACAGTATATACACCTCCGCCGACCTCCGAGCTGTCAACACCTCGCAGCTGCTCCCCGATAATGAGTTACCTTGTGTGAAGTTGATAGGAGTGTCTAAGTGTTGTCCCGGAAATTTATATGTGCATTTCAATAAGTAATTAGGTGTTTTATGAGCAATTCAGATTTAATTGGATATTCCAAGTAATTGAAAATATGGATTAAGTAAAACAGTTCCTGGAGTGAGATGGGATAGTGGGGCGATTGTTGTTTTTAGGCTGGCAGACGACCACCTCGCGATGGCGGGAAGGCGTGAAAGCCTAGCTGGGGATGAGGAGGATTATGAATTTGAAGGCTTTATCACCGAGGACAAGGATGATCAGTTGGCAAGTATGAAAAAACAATTAATGGGTCTTGTGAGATGGAGGGGAGTGATGGAAAATTGGAGGAAGGAGTTAGGGGCTAAAGTAGAAGTTTTGTCCGATATGTGTGGCGTTACTAGCGGGGTGGATAGGCCTAGGCCAGTAAGTGACAGCCTAGAGGCAGTGATGGCCAGAGTAGACGAGTTAGCGTCGGAAAATGTGGCACTCAAGGCTCAGCTTAAGGAATATGAGGGCCACCTGAGTGAGGAAGTAAAAGGAATTAGTGAGGTAAAAAATGAGTGGACAAGGGTAGAGAGTGCCACGATGGTAGCCCTTGAAGAAATTGTGAAGGAGCAGAAGGAAGAGAGAGAAAAGGAAAAGAAAGAGTTTGAAAAAAATGTAGTGCAAGTTTTAAAGAAGAAAGAGAAGGTAGTGAGAGAGACAATAGATAGAGGTAAGTGTGTAGTAATCTTTGGAGATGTGGAAGAGCACCTGGCAGATATGAAGGTAAGAAAGGAAAGGGATGTTGTGAAAGTCAAGGGGATACTGGATTACTTAGACGAGGGTTATGGATGGGTAAAAGAACTGGAGGAGGTGAGAAGGTTAGGAATATATAAGAAGGGCGAGATGAGACCACTAAGAGTGGAACTAAAGTTTAGATCAACAGCAGAAGCAGTAGCCAATGTGAGCTGGAAATTAAATTCGACAGAGCTGAATCATATAAGGGTAAAAAAGGACCTAAGTGTAGAAGAACAAGAACAGTTAAGGGAACTCCAAGCTAAGGCTGATGAAGAGAATGGAAAGTTGTCTGAAGAGCAAAAGAAGAAATTTTTTTGGAGAATAAGGGAAGGGCAAGTAAGGAAGTGGTACATCAGGAGCCACCAAGAACCGAAAGTAAGAGGAGTGATAGGGAAAGAGACAGAGAGACAAGTACGAAGTCAAAGCAAGGAGATGGAGCGAGAGATAATGCAGGGAGCAGGGGACCGGAGAGAGAGCCAGGATGTGGTGGAGAGGGTGGAACAGAGGGAGAGATAGGGGAGGAGAATAGAATTAGTGGGGGAGGTGGAACTGGGTCAGGGAAGGGATGGAGGAGGAGGAGGTGAACCTGGTAGGAGGCAGAGAGGGAAGAGAAACAAGGAGGTGGATTCAAATATACTGTGCTACTACACTAATATAGATGGAATAAACAGTAAAAAGGTAGAGTTAGATAATATATTAAGAAAAGATCAACCACAGATAGTCTGTTTGACAGAGACAAAGCTGAACCAGGACTTTGACAGCAACATAGTGTTTAGTGAAGGATATAATATATGGAGAAATGATAGAAAGGGTAAAAGGGGAGGTGGAGTGGCAGTATTAGTTAAGAACCCTATGACAGCAAAGCACGTGGAGTTAAATAATGACAAGGCAGAAATAATGGCAGTTGAACTCAATGATATAGAAGGAAAAAAGCTAGACATAGCAGTAGCTTACATGCCACCAAAGACCAGAGCATGGAGGGAGTTGGAGTTTGAGGAGATGGTAGAGGATATGATTCAGTCGTTGAGAAGATTGATTTTAAGGAAGAATCGATTGATCTTGGTAGGAGATTTCAACTGTAGTGAGGTTGATTGGGAATCGGGAGATGCAGGGCCAAATCAGAGATCTTGGGGAAGTCGGCTAGTGGAGTTGGTTACGGAAAATGTACTTACACAACATGTGAAGGAAAATACAAGAATGAGGGGTAATAACGAACCTTCTAAACTCGATCTGATTTTTACAAAAGATCCTCACGAAATTAGTGATATAAACTATCTATGTCCTGTAGGTAAAAGTGATCACCTATTACTAAAATGGAAGTTGACCTCGAGTAATGCCAATAGATTAGACAATAGCTACATAAATGACAGATTAAATTATAGTAAAGCTGATTATGTATCCTTGAAAAGATATTTAGAGGGAGTAGATTGGGATCTTATTTTGAAGGAACGGGACGTACAAGGTAAATATAGTAGATTCCTCGAAATTTATAGAGTAGGAACCAATATGTTTGTCCCAAGATATAAAACTGGAAATTTTACTAAGCAGAAAGATTGGTTTAATTTGAAATGCAAAAGAGCTTTGGGTAGGCGTGATGCAGCTTGGGCTAGATTAAGAAGAAGGAACACTGAGAGTAATCGGAATAAATATAAACAGGAGAGGAATAGATATGTTAACATAATTAGGCAAGTTAAAATGAACTATGAGAAGAATATAGTAAATAAATGTGAAAGTGACCCTAGATTATTTTATAAATATATAAACAGTAAGTTGAAGGTAAAGAAACAAATTACTAAATTAAGAGTTGATGCTAGGACGTATGAAAATGTATCGGACATGTGTGAGGTAATGAATAACAAATTGGGGTCAGTTTTTACTAGAGAGGAAGGTTTTGACGAACCACAGGCGGGAGTACTGGAGAGTGGTCTTAGTAAGATTGAAATAACTAGAGATGAGCTGTTATCTGCGATGAGAGGACTCGAAGTAAGGAAAGCTATGGGACCGGATGAAGTGTCTGCCTGGGTTTTAAAGGAGTGTGCAGAGCAATTAGTGGAGCCAGTGAGGGACATAATTCAAGCTTCCTTAGATAAAGGACAGGTTCCTGTTGAATGGAAAAGAGCTAATATCATTCCGATATACAAGAATGGAAACCCTGAGGACCCTCTAAACTATAGACCAGTTTCACTTACTAGTATTGTATGCAAGATTTGTGAAAAGCTAATTAGGAAGAGATGGATGAAAATGTTGGAGAGAAAGAAAATAATAACCCCAAAGCAATTTGGATTCAGAGAAGGGACATCTTGTGTTACCAGTTTGCTATGTTATTACAGTAGGGTGATAGATGTACTCCAAGAAAGAGGCGGATGGGTGGACTGCGTCTACTTAGACCTTTCCAAAGCATTCGATAAGGTACCACATAAGAGATTGTTATCTAAGCTTGAGACGCTAGGATGTGTCAGGGGGAGTTTGCTGAAATGGATGGAGAGCTATTTAACAGATAGGGAAATGAGGACCAACATTAGAGGAACTTACTCATCGTGGCGGAAAGTTGAGAGTGGTGTGCCGCAGGGATCTGTGTTGGCACCTCTCATGTTCCTTATGTACGTGAATGACCTGCCGATAGGCATAAACTCTTACATGTCAATGTTTGCAGATGACGTAAAAATTATGAGACAAATAACAAATAAAAGTAGTTGTGAGGAGCTGCAAGGGGATTTAGATAAAATATACGAATGGAGCACCAAGTGGAAAATGAAATTTAATATAAGTAAATGTCATGTGTTAAATATGGGAAGAAGTGTGAATAGACCAAATTGGGAGTACAGGATGGGAGATAATAAAATTAGCAAGGCCGAAAAAGAAAAAGATTTAGGGTTGATTATACAAGATAATTTGTCGCCAGAGAAACATATTAACAAGCTCTTTAGCGGAATGTATGCAATGGCCGGGAATATGAAAGTTGCTCTGAACTATTTGGATGAGACCATGGTAGCGAAAATTATGAAGAGTATGATTAGACCAAGATTGGAGTATGCAGCAGTGGTGTGGTCCCCGCATCTAAAGAAGCATATTCACAAGTTAGAAAGAATCCAGAGAGCAGTCACTAGATTGGTTCCAAGTCTCAGAGAACTGCCATATGAAGGGAGGCTAGACAAATTAAATCTACCGAGTCTAAAAGAGAGGAGAGAGAGGGGAGACATGATAATGATGTACAAATGTACCAGGGGGCTGGAGAGGCTGGATAGGGAGGATATATTAATTATGGATACAGGAATAACTAGAGGCCACAGCTACAAAGTAAAAAGACCTACCTGCAAGAACGATATCAGGAAGTTTAGCTTCCCCTATAGATGTATTGACAAATGGAATGGGCTGGAGGAGGAGGTGGTAGGGGCAAGGAACATCCATATTTTCAAGAAAAAATTGGATAAAAAGTAGACTGAGAGACGGGACAACACGAGCTTAGCTCAACTCCTGTAAACTACAATTAGGTAAATACAATTAGGTAAATACAGTATCACCAGCTGTACCAACACCAGACACAGTACGGTGTCGTCTTTTGCTGATGACACAAAATTAAGCAAGATAGTAAACACACAAGAAGACACGGGCCGACTGCAGGAAGACATGAATGTAGTGTTCCAGTGGACCAGGGAAAACAACATGCAATTCAATGAGGAAAAATTCCAATTAATACGGTACGGAGATAATAATGGTGTTAAAGAAATTACAAATTACTTAACAGAATCTAACCACATAATAGAACGGAAAGACAGTGTGAAAGACCTTGGGGTATTAATGTCTGAAAATATGGGTTTCAAAGTACATAACCAGGTCAAAGTGGCGGCTGCGAAACGTCTAACGGGTTGGATTCTGCGTACTTTTAAAACACGCGGTGAAGTACCTATGATAACGCTCTTCAAATCTCTAGTGCTACCGCGGCTTGAATATTGTAGCGTATTAACATCCCCATACAAAGCAGGTGAAATAAATGACGTAGAGAGTGTACAAAGAAATTTCACTTCGCATATAAGTTCGATAAAACAACTACACTATTGGGAGCGTTTAAGAGCACTGAATCTGTACTCACTGGAACGTAGAAGAGAACGTTACCTAATAATATACACATGGAAAATCGCAGAGGGTTTAGTACCAAACCTACATACTCCGATAGTCATGAAATTCAGTGATAGGAGAGGTTGGGAATGCGAAATCCCCCGGATGAATAACAGGGGTGCTATGGGCTCTCTGCGAGAGGGCTGGTTATCACACAGAGGCCCACGTCTCTTCAACAAACTCCCACGGCGAGTAAGAGACATGAGGGACGTCTCGTTAGACAGCTTCAAGAGAGCCCTGGATGTCGAACTGCAAAAGGTGGCAGACGAGCCCATCCTCGCAAGGGAGCGAGCTGTCGCTTCAAACAGTCTACTGCACCAAATCACCACCCAAAACGAGGGGCGTCGCGCTCCTTGGTGCCGCTAGAAGAGTGGCGAACACATCAAAAGGTATCAAAAGGTAAGGTATCAAAAAGATATTTTCAATCAAAGGGTGACCTCACCTCATATTGTTGATAAAGTACCAAGATAGACTTGTAGCCAACTCTTTCACTAACAGTACTGTATGTAATTATATTTAAATATTTACTGCCATACACACTAATACTGCACGTCATGTTAACCCTTTCTCTGCGGAGGTTATTTGCCATTCAGGAAATAGCTAAGTACAGTATATTAAAGCTTTACATTTCCTGTTTTGTTTTAGGAGAAACTACGTAAGGCAGTGTAGGCCTACTTTGCTGGGTGGTGCATTAAGTAGAGTAGAGGATAGTTTTACTTTTCCTAACTTGTCATGATCCTATAAGACATGAGTTGGAAGGTTCATGTATGAGAGAGGATGCAACAGTGGAAGAGGATTGTGACACACAGGAAATACAAAGCCAATTCACCACTTGCGAGTTTCAGGTTATAAGGAAGTTGGAGCCGTGAACATCAATATTAACGAGATAGGGAGTAATAATGTGGGTTTCTGGAGGATAAAAAGAATTATCAATTTGGTTTTATGTATTAAGAAATGTTTAAGACCGTATTTTAGCTAATAATTCTATTAAATATCGATGGCCACAGCTCCAACTTCAATTTAGGCCAAAACTCGCAAGTGGCCAATTGGTGTGGTGTCTGTGATTGCAAAGTGCAAATAAAACCTTAAAACAATGACTATTGTGGAAATTCTCGGCGCGACCGAAGCCGCTCCAAGGACCCGTGACCCCAGGGAGGGGGCAGGGGATAGTTGTGACGGTTTGGCTCCCGAAACTGCTCCCCGCGGCCGGCATCCGGCTGTCCTCCACTGGTCGATTGATCTTGTCTCCGGCCGTGGAGGGTCGGCAGCCATCCGCGGTTGGCAGCTCCGGGAGGTGGTCCCACGGCGTAGACGCCGCCACATCAGGACCACATCCACTCACTCACAGACAACACGCAGCTGCATGCACGACCTCCCGAAATCCATCCTTCCGAATCCTCCCTCCCTCGCGAGGACAGAGTCCACCTGGCCAGGCTGAGATGCGGACACCATCCAGCTCTCCCGAGCTATCAGAAGAGACTGGATGACTCCGTTGTCGACGCCTACCCGGGATGTAACACAGCACCCCATACCATTAAACACATCATAGAAGACTGCATTTCACACAACCACTTACGCCAACAACATAATCTACACTCAATGAGAGCTCTGTGGGAAAGCCCGATCGTGGCCATGGCCTTCCTCAGGGACTCGGGGCTGTTCGGCCAGGCAGCTTAGGGAACAACAACAACAACAACAACAATGACTATTGTATGATATACTGTATTGAGTTCCAGATTCCTACCATGAAAACAAATACCGATACCGTGAACTTGGGTGAATTCGGATATCATCGCCAACAAAAGTTATTTCTGTAATATCACCATCATCATCATCTTTGACGCCTTCCTTCCCCCTGGGAAGGCCCCGCTAGAGGATGACCATGGCAAATACGCCTCCAGACTACTTTGTCAAGACATTCTTTCTTTGCCAGCACCACAATGCCCCTTCCACTATGTGGAAGTTTTTATTTAATATACCATTCCACTTTCTTCTAACATACCATAGGTGGTCTACTGCTACCAACCTGCACCATTGACCTGATTTTCATGAATCTTTATTGGCATTCTGTTCTCATCCATTCTCTGAACATCACCGTACCACCTCAGTGTATTTCTCTTTATCCACTCTATCACCCCACAATCAGTGCCCAAAGCATGCTCCTCCATTCCAAAGAACTCATATACTTCTCTATTACTTAGTCCATTTAACCTATGTATAACAGCTGCTGTTCTGAAACGTCTATAATAATTAAAATAATTCAGGGAGTGTGATAAGACCCTTTTAAAATGTTCAAAGGTGTCCGAATTGACCCCTGATATGTCCAAAATTATACTGGGATCACTGGTTACTCCTATATATATATTTTATATCAATGTGCAAATTCAGACAAGGTGTCTGAAAACACCCCAATTTCTGTCTAAATCTGGACCACCTTCATATATTTATATAACTTACAGTATATGTAATGTATTTTTATATCTTTAATGCTATGACTAGATAGCCTACACTATTGCACCAGCTTCACATATAATACTTAAGATCCAACATTGAGATAAAAACAAGATTACATGACCAGCGTCAAGGTCAAGGCCACGTCACACTGTAGCTCCATACATTATCAAGTGTTTCTCGTAAAGAAAGTGCAATCGGTGATTACCAAAGACAGAATAACCTACATAAACACTTAGTGAGTGCACACATACAAGAAACAAAGTCCGAAACAGAAGGATTGAAGTGAAAATAAGAGAAAAAAAAAAACAGTGACTAAGAACATGACGCCAACAATGGACGGGGATCAAAACAAATCCGACCCAGAGTGCCCCGACTGTGGAATCAAGTTCGCAGGTGAAAAAAATGCAATCCAATGCGACTACTGCCGGGATTGGCTGCACTATTTTTGCACAGAACTCCCTGCCTATCAAATTCTCAACTATGCAAAAACGCCAAGGAAATTCATGTGCAAAACATGCTGCCTAACAAAGTTTGACACAAAAGGTGAGTGGGTGGCCGAGGCAGAAGCAGCCGTTCTCCAACACAAGGAACGAATAACCAATTCTGGAGCGATAAGTAAGGTAAGAAAAATCCATGTTCAGCTCCAGAGCAACAAAGCTGTCACCAACACGCCAGCTGACAATACTCCAACAACCAAGGAATTAACTGGGGACACTGACCTAGGCCAAGGCCTACCCAAAAGCCCAGAAGTAGCCGTAGGCAAGAGTGACGGTGACAACCCCCATACCAGTAACACAACAAACGTGGCTATAGGCCTAGATCTAGGTCTGGGGAACACACCAGGAAATATTAGCATCACAATGCCAGATGCCCATAGCCTCCCCCCGCAACACTAGCAGACACGGCAGAGCCTCCTCAAAATGCAGCAAGACAGGTGAGGTCGGGGACCCCAACGAGCACACACCCCACATGCAACGGATTCAGCCATAATGCTCCTACATACAGAAGAACAGGTGAGGTTAGTGCTGTAAATACAAATTCATGGAGACCTAGGCCCAGAGCTGAATACAGGGGCACCGATATTAGGAGGAAAAGCATGGAAGTATGCAATTTCTACCTAAGAAATGAATGCCGATATGGAGTAGTGGGCATGGGATGCAAACAAGACCACCCAAAAATATGTGCAAAATTCATGAAGCACGGGCGGGATGCAAGAATCGGTTGCAAGCGTGGATGGAAGTGCATCGACTACCACCCATATGTATGCAGAATCTCACTCAACAAAAGGGCATGTACTATGAGAGACTGCAGTCTTCCACACATCAAGGGAACCAAAATACTGACGCCCAGAAACAACGTCAACAAACCAAGGGAACACGTTACAGGACACATTCAAAGGGAATTTGCTTACACACCAACACATGAGGAAAAATTAGAAAGCCAACGCAATGCCCTCAGAAGCTGGCCAACCATCCAGCAAACTCACAAGGTCAGACCAGCAGCGGTACACACGGCTATGCCCGACCAAGGTGCTTTTTTAGAGGTAGTAATGGGACGTCTTCTGGAAGTGGAAAAACGGTCTCAAGTGATAATGGAGATTCCTAGCCCAAACCGAGGGGCCAGACATGAACCACAGAGGAAGGTGCAACTACCACTAACTAGTTTTTTTGTGGGCAACATCAGAGGACTTTACCCACGAAACAATCAATGTAAAGTCCCTATGTTGGAAGAAATTGCAGAGGAAGACAACTCAATTTTTCTAGCCCTCACAGAAACACACCTGAACGAAAACATTTTGGATGCAGAGATCAATATCCATAATTTCACTCTATTCAGAGCCGACAGAGAGGACAGAAGCCACGGAGGAGTAGCACTCTACCTAGGGGAGGACATGGCTGCAAATACCGAAACTTTAGTTGCATTCTCAAACGGCACAACAGAGCTACTAGCAGTACACATAAGACAAACCGACATGCTCATCATAATTTTGTACCGACCTCCAAACACCACAGGGGAAATTTTCAAGGAGGTCACAGAGAAGATACAATCACTCCTACAAAATCTTCCAACTCCCGCTACAGATGTCATCATCACAGGAGATTTCAACCTGCCCATCATCAATTGGGCAACCATGAAAATAGATGGAGGAACCAGGGATGAAAAACAGCAAGCCAAGGAGCTAATGACTATCATGGACACTGCATACATGAAGCAATACATCGAGGAACCTACAAGAGGCAACAACACACTGGACTTACTATTTGGCAACAACTTCGACCTGGTACACTCGTATGAAACTGTAAAAACTATAATGTCCGACCACAGCCTCATCAAAGTTAGAACCCCCACACCAGCCGCCACACCACCAAGAAGATGTCAACAGGAATCAAGCCTCTTGATTCAAACCACCCTGCACCTCTCTGAAAGATCTCAACTTCTACAGCAAAGATATAGACTGGGACAGACTGAGAGCAGAACTGATTGGAGGGCACTATTCGAAGATAAAAACGTCGACGAAACTCTCAGTATCCTCCAGAAACAATGCCTGGAGACCTGTAAAAACACCATACCACCCAAATCAAGCAGGAAGCAGATCAAGCAGATTCCCAGAGATAGAAAAATACTAATGAAGAAAAGGACGTACTTGAGAGCCAAGCAAAGGAAGACCAGCTATGCGCACAATATCACCAAACTACAAGAAGAGCTCGATGAAGTTGAACGTAAACTCATCCAGTCACACCAAGAGCAAAGAACACGCGAAGAACTCCAAGCAGTTGCAAACATACGAGTAAATAGCAAATTCTTCTATGCATACGCAAAAAGGAGACTCAGGAACACCTCAACAATAGGACCACTTGCAAAACCTACGGGCGAACTTGAGAGTGACCCAACCGAAATGGCCAAGATACTCAAACAGCAGTATGAAAGTGTCTTCAGCCCGCCAAATGAAGACAAGAAAATCGAGAATGCAACGACTTTCTTTGGCAACGCTCCAGGGACACCACATCAACTCTCCTCGGTAACAGTATCAACAGAGGACATAATAGCAGCCATCGACAAGATTGGACCAAACTCTGCGGCAGGACCAGACGGCTTTCATGCCCAACTGCTAAAAAACTGCAAACATCAGCTAGCCCTGCCTCTAAAACTGCTGTGGAGCAAGTCCCTCCAAACTGGATATGTACCACAATCCCTAAAAGAAGGTAATGTCACACCAATACACAAAGGGGGTAGTAAAGGCATAGCCAAAAATTACAGACCAGTGGTGCTGACGTCACATCTTATTAAAATCATAGAAAGAACAATACGAGCTAAGATGGTCAGCTTCCTGGAAGACAACGAGGCGTTCAACGAGGGGCAACATGGCTTTAGAAAAGGCCGCTCCTGCCTCTCACAACTACTATCACACTACGACAAAATCCTACAGGATATTCAAGACGGAGAAAATGTAGACGTCATATATCTAGATTTCGCCAAAGCTTTTGACAAGGTGGACCATGGGATCCTTCTACATAAACTCAAATCACTGGGAATAGGGGGAGACCTTGGAAGATGGCTCCACAGCTTCATCACCAACAGAAAACAAAGAGTCACGGTTCAAGGAAGCCTATCAGAAGCAGGTGGGGTCATCAGCGGAGTACCACAAGGATCAGTACTGGGACCTCTCCTATTCCTCATCATGATAGGAGACATCGACAGGGACCTGGAACACTCAACAGCCACATCGTTTGCAGACGACACCAGACTCATGAAGAAAATCACCTCACAACATGATGCTCAGCTACTACAACAAGACTTGGACAAAATCCTGAAGTGGGCAGAAGAAAACAACATGGCCCTAAACGGAGACAAGTTCGAGCTTCTAAGGTACGGGAACAAGAGAGCACTACAAAACGACACCAACTACAAAAGTGGACAGCAAGAAATTACCGCCAAGGACACAGTGAAGGACTTGGGAGTAAATATGAGCAGTGACGCCACTTTTTCCCAGCATATTACCAAAGCCACAACAACAGCAAAACAAATAGCAGGCTGGATCCTGAGAACCTTCCACACAAGAAATGAGAGGTGTATGCTAACACTGTGGAAGTCACTGGTCCTACCACGACTGGAGTACTGCTCCCAGCTCTGGTCTCCCCAAAAAGTAGGAGAAATAACAGAAATTGAAGCCACCCAGAGGACATTCACCAGTAAAATCCATGGGTTTCAACACTTTAACTACTGGGAGAGACTTAAGGAGCTGCAGCTGTACTCACTTCAAAGACGTAGGGAGAGATACATCATCATCTACGTCTGGAAGATTTTGGAAAAAAAGGTACCAAATCCAAACATCCAAGAGACTCAGCACCAAAGGCGAGGGAGGCTGTGCTATGTGAGGACCACGCCAGGATCAACACAAAAAATCAAATCCCTGATCCATCACAGCTTTACATACAATGGAACCAGACTGTTCAACTGTATACCAGCCCCTCTCAGGAACATGACCGGGGTGTCTCCAGACACCTTCAAGAAACACTTGGACATGTGGCTGGCCAAAATACCGGACCGGCCACCAACACCAGGATACCCCAGCACCAACTGCAACCGACTTCTGGAATGGAGAGTGGAAGAAAGGGAGCTGCCTGGTCGCAGTGGAGCCCCAGCTCAACTGTGTCACTAACGGACGGAATACAACTAAGTGTAACTAAGTGTAAAAGTGTACGGAAATATGAAACAATCGTCCGAATTCACCCCAGTTTACTGTACTTTGTGTGAACCTTACCTAATAGTAAAGGACTTCCCCGTTCCAAACTGGCCAGTAATGAGCATGTTGTGGCGACTTGTTCCAACCCTGAAGGCATTTTCTTGTTCTTGATTTAACATAGGTAGGCCTACCAGTATTGGAAATGTTGAATCATTGCTCCTGCTCTCTTCACTTATGTGGCCCTGCATCGTTTCCCTCTGCATGCATCCAGAGAGAATATGACGAAGGAGAGAGGGCAATGCCCCTTGTAGTCAGAGCTGTAATGTATATCAAAGAGAAACACACAAAAATAAAAAAAATAGTGACACCGTAAGCTTCTAATATTTGCAGATTGGCTTATTGTTACGAGAGCATTTTTTTCAATAATATCTTAAGACAGAGTACGGTACCCAGCATATGGTGCCTAGGAGCCAAGAAGTGTAGGATTGGCTGTTGAATGTCACATGACTGGTTATCAGAAGCTAATAAGCTCCTGAAAAACGTAATGACGAAGAAGGATGCATGTGGCGCCTCTTGTAGTGACTTCACTTGTTTTTCACAAAATCAAAACCTTTAGGCTACCTGCCATAAGAACAAGGCTCCAGCCAAGTTTGTTCGAGATGATCAACATGTCTGATTGTATGCAAGTTACCTATAATGTGGGCACACCCAAAATATAATTGAGCAAATAGCTGGCCTTATGTTTTGCCGCAACTCTGATAAATACCGGTACATAGGCTTACAGACTGATTGCTACACACAAAAGTGTTTACACTACTCCCACGCTCACGATCGTGGTCCTGTCTATTTTAGATTTTATGAGATACAATAATGGGTTGAGAGGAGTTTTGCCCCCCCTCACCCCTCCATGACTTATTGTCATCATCATATATGTTGCCAGCAGGGGGAAAATAGCAAACAAAATAGACGGGAACGTACCAGCGACCTATGTAAACATGACGACTGTATGCCCGGATACTACATCCTTCCCGTCCCACATAATATTCCTCCCTCAAAAAATAAAAAAAACAAAACCAGCCGACATCGGCGAGACACCGCAGGATCGTATACACAAAAGAAAACGGAAACGCTACAGCTTGTGAGGTGGTAAACTCATGCTTACGGTATTACGCAACGTGCGTTTATTTTACTAATATGATGAACATATGAACTTTGAAGAATGATAAAAGAAGTGGGAAGAGCAATTGGGGGGTAACAAAAATAATAATTTTCGCCGCCCGGTCGTATTCTGTGACGGACGGCCGAGAGACGAACATCCTGGTTTGCAACATTTGGACAACAAGTGTGCTGCCTGGGAGAGATCTCACACTTCTAGAGGGTCACTAAATGACTCGCCCTTGTTTTCGAGACCGTGTGAGAATAATTTGTGATGAAAATATCCCATAAATTAGGAAAATATGAGGAAAACTAGTCGATAATTGAGGAGGGGGGAAAAGGAGAGGCAAGGGGGTAGGGCAACACTTGGAAGAGTGTTAAGAGGTACTAGAGGGGAATTATTGCACCTAATCACAAATTCCTTTGGTTTGAGAGCCCCTAGGGTGTTTTGGAAGGGTTATTTTATGGTCTTGCTTCCGTGAGGGTGTACGAGAGCGAGGTGGAGGGACAGAGAGGGAGAGGTAGACCGAATGAGAGGTGGAAGGATGGAGTGAGGAAGTACTGTACATGAACGAAGGCTTTGCTGGTTGGGGGGAGGGGCGTCGACTGACTGGGGACAGAGGTGCATGGGGGCGGTTCGTTCATGGCCACCCCTTCGGGGATCACGGCGTCAAGCAATATATAGATAGATAGATAGCTTCCGTGAGGCCTATTGCGTTCGGTATAGTGACCCTTACATACATACATACATAAAATTTTAAGACAGTGTTCCACACATAAGTGCAGTTTCAGTCTCTTGTCCTAATGGCGGTGTTCCAGGCAACCCTGTTAAGGGCTGCTTCACTTGTCAAGTTCTTGGATTTGAGATCGGCGCATATAGTCCGATCCCAGGTCTTCCTCGGTCCACCCCTTGGTGCAGCTCCCTCCACAATCACAGACCTGCATTTTTTCACCCAATTTTGTTCATCCATTCTCTCCACATGTCCATACCATCCCAGTCTACTTGTACGCATCACCTCGCTAATACTCTTTATACCTAAACGTCTCCTCAGCTCAACATATGTTATTCTATCCTGTAGCCTGGCCCCACACATCCATCTCACCATTCTTATCTCATTACGCTCCATTCTGTTGACATCCTCTACGGCCCATGTTTCTGAGGCATACGTCATTGCACTTCTAACACATGAGGCATACACCTTTCCCTTCAGGGGGAGAGGCATTCCTTTTATGGTCAGGATTGGCATCAATTCTCTGAACTTCCCCCAGCCACACCTAATTCTAGCAACAGTGGCAGCCTCGGCCCCACCACCGGCAGAGATGGTATCTCCTAGGTAACAAAACTTGTTCACCAGCTCCAAAGACTCATTTCCAAAATTCACAGCCACAGGATCATCACTTAACACAAGCTCGCCTTTGCACACTACGCACTCAAATTTCTCTATTTCTGACTTATCCTTCGGCAGGGGCCCCTTTATTCTACTACAGCGCTTACTCCCATGGTGTACCCAACATCGACAGCCGCTACATTGAATTGAGTTAACGGCCCACTCCCTTTCCACACACTGCACATGGGTATGCACCGCTCTTTTCCACATTGCCTCGTCTCAAACTACAATGCATAACCTTGGTTTTGTTAATATTGACTCTTAAACCCTTGCTCGCCATACCCTCTCTCCACTCTCTGAATTTGGCCTCAGCATCCTGCATACTGTCAGCTATTAGGACTAAATCGTCTGCATAAAACAGTTCCAACGGGAGTCCGCCTCTAAAAACTCTAGACAGCGCCTCCAAGACCATAATAAAGAGGAGGGGGCTTAACACTAAACCCTGATGGACTCCAACACGGACTGCGAACTCATCACTCAGTACACCCTTCACCCTCACCGAACTTCGCGAATCCTCATACATCTTCATTATCACACGCACCAGCCACTCTTCCACACCAAGTTTCCTCATAGCCCACTGTACAACATCTCTAGGTACCCATCAAAGGCCTTCTCCAGGTCCACAAACACAAAGTAAAGATCCCTGCCTTTTAGTAAGTATCTTTCCTGTATCTGCCTGACTATGAAGATAGCATCGGTTGTACCACGTCCTGGCATAAAACCAAACTGCATATCATCAATAGAGATGCTTTGCCTGATCAAACCCTCAAAGGACTCTCTCACAGACCTTCATGATTTGGTCAAGCATTTTCAGGCCCCTATAATTTCCTCTATCTAGCGCATCCCCTTTTCCTTTGTATATATTTACTATTACACTTTTGAGCCAATCCTCTGGGATTTTCTCATCTTTAATAAGTAAGGTTTATCGAGTTTTGTGGGTTAAGAGGTTATTTCCAAATTGTATCATTGTGTATGGATTAAATCACCTAATCTAATTTGCCGGTAACCTAACCTAACCTAATCGAGCATTATTAGTCAAACTCCCCTAATAAGTGGGGTGCGGGGTATTTTTCCCTTATGTATTTGCAGCGATACAGTAATGATATATATTGTGGTGACTGATACTCTATGACAAAGCTATATAAAACATACAAAATATTATATCCCATGCGACCTAAACTTCATATTATCCTAATTATTTAATGACAATTACAGATTATTTATGCCAGACGCACACCTTAATTCCCGAGAAAGGGTGGCCATGAACACGGGGCGTGTGTGTGTGTGTGTGTCAGGTCAAGTTGCCCATGCTTCAAATTTACCTATACCATTTTTTCAGTGCAAGGGTGAACAGCCGACCCTTTGAACAGCACCAGACAGCAGACACTCTACTGACTATGCTACTGCTAGGTTATATATACTGTATATACATCTATGCTACATAACCTAAAGACCTGAATTAGTTTTTCCTACTATGGGGGTACACGTTACCAGCCCTCAAGTAATATAGCTTCCATACAACCTGAACGCCTGGCTGGACTCTGGAGTACCATGACGGTAGTCATGACTTGGGCCTTTACCTGTTCCCAGCCTAAGTTTGTTCTGCTAAGTTTTTTCTATTGATCCACAGTTTATATAGCCTAGGCTATGACACATTTAACTTTTACCTCATCTGACAGTTTGTGTCTTCATAAAATAAAAAATTCTACTAAATTTTTGGATAGCCTAGGCCTATAAACTTTCAAATATTTTGCATGTAGGACTAGGCCTATTTCTATCTTAGGTAATTCTACTGTTATACAACCCCTATTTTTTCACTGTTTTCCTTTCGAAACCGAGTCTTTTTTTAGTCTTACCATATCCAGGAAGCCCTACTGATGTTCGAATTGTGGGAGTCTGGGGAAAGCAGCCGAAGGTTAAGTTAGGTTGTCATGTTAGATCAATTTTTCCATTGAAAATGAGTCGGCAAGGTAGACACTCGCGGACCGCGGCGGATGCCGCGTAACAAAAACAAACCAATCACCCGCCTCCTCTGATGATAATATTGTCATTAACCTAACCTAACCTGGGGGCTGCTGCCCCAAGATCCCCGCTGCTCTAAATAATTATGTAGAAGACATAAAATCACTAAAAAGGGGATGGATGTAGTGTTTGGGCGTACGGTCATCATGTTGACATAGGTCAATCGCCGCGGTTAAGTTCGCGTCTATTTTGACGGCGATTTTTTTCGGTTATTTGCCCCCTGCTGGAAATATATATGATGATGACAATATGTCATGGGGGGGTGAAGGGGGAGCAAAGCCCTCAACATATTATTGTATCCAAAGGCAGTCAAAATATACGGGAACATGATGGCAAGCGTCCGCCGCCACTCTGCGTAGTGTACACAAGGCTGGCGGTACGCCCGAACTCTACATTCTACCCCTAAAAAGTACTGCAGGAGAGCGAAAAACACCTTCCAAGATTGTGCGTCAAAAGAAGAGGGTCAACAGAAAACGGGAGTTTCGGGGGTACAGTCGTCATTCCGCAGCGGACAAGTCTCACTTTAGTGAAGGTTTTTAATACCTTAATGTATTTATTTCAAGTCAAATATACATTTCCGAGCATCATCGAACCATAGGCCTACTAGCCTAAGTCTACTACGAATAATATTAACCTATTAGGAGCAACAGAATAGCGACAAATCAGGGGTTGTGAAGCTGTAGAAATATCCGATCTTATATCCTGGTAAGCCTAATCTGTGCTAATCATAATGTTCACATAATTTTAAGGTATCAATCTAGCTTGTATAGGCTATAGCCTAGGCTAGCCTTCATAAGCTGGAGGTCAAAACATCCGCATTTAACATAGCCTAAATATGGGGGGAGACTTTGCCCCCCCTCACACCCCCACCCCCCATGACTTATTGAATTCAGCATAAATTTTAACAGTAAGGGGGCTTAATAAGAGTTTCACTGCAGTCAATAGGGAGAGTTATAGGGAGAGTTTTTAGTTTTTACAGCACTTTATATAGCCTAGTGCACATAAAATGTTATCTCCGAAGGTTGAAACACATTTTGGTAAAAATTGAAGGCCCCAGACAGCCTTTTTACTAGTTAATTCTAGTTTTATTTTTATTTTTATTTGATATACAGTGTTGTTTAATACCGAGGACCGTCGCATTTTAGTATTTTCAACATTAGCCTAACCTAACCTAAAACTAACCGACGGTCTAAACCCAGCTCACGTTTCCTGTTTATGGGTGCACGACGGTCTAAACTCAGCTCAGTGCTCACGTTCCCTGTTTATGGGTACGCGACGGTCTAAACCCAGCTCACGTTCCCTGTTTAGTTTTCGGTTAGGTTAGGTTAAGTTAGGCTAATGTTGAAAATACTAAAATGCGACGGTCCTCGGTATTAAACAACACTGTATATCAAAGAAAAAAAAAAAAAAAATTAACTAGCCTAGTAAAAAGGCTGTCCGGGTTTCCGGGGTCTCTTCAATTTTTACCCACATTTTAATATGATCTTTGCAACATCCTTATTCTAAATTTAGCCTTCAAATATTGAGAAATAATTAGTGGTAGGGCCTAGTTCTAGTAGTTTCGGTAATAGGCCTAAGTATCCAGAATTTCAGAAATGCAATAGGCTAATAGGCTAATGTGGGTTTCTGCTAGATAAAAGGTAGGCCTAGACCTATGTTGAATTGGGTTTAATGTATATATACTGTAAATGTACTAGGACCGTATTTTGGCTGGTAATTCTGCTACATAGTGATGGTCACAGCTCCAACTTCCTTAGGCCTAGTCTATACAACAAAACTCGCAAGTGGTCAATTAAACTAGGCTATGCTCTCTACCTTTCCTACGGGTGTTTCACTTATAGTTCATGGCAGGGGATACATGTGGTTGTGGTAAATTAGTTTTGGTAGTTGGTAAGCTTTCAATATCATTGCTGCCTGTCAATTGCTTATTGTAATTAAGTGAGTCTTCTTCTTTTTGTGGAGTTGCTGTCCCTTTCCAAGCCAGCTCACCTATGCACCGGTGACTTCTCCAGAAACAGCTAGAGCTAGATTAAGAATTAGTTTAGAAAATTGAAGTCGTAGAAAAGATAGTTAAAGAAAAAGAATTGAAGTATATAGCTTAAGCAGAACTCTCCCCTCCCTATTTACCCCCTCCTCCACCCCCCAATATCTTGTTCTCTCCTTACCTTAATTTAACTTTTCCCCTCTCTCCTATTTAATCTAATTTTTCTTCCTCCCCCACTCTGGTCACCTTCTCCCCCCTCACCCTCACCCTATTCTATTCTATTCCGTTTTCTCTTTTGCCACACCTGCTCCAGGAATCTTTTCACTACCTTCATTCTTTTCCCCATCTACCCCCTCTTCTGTCCCGAGACCTAACACAAATTTTACACCCTCGTCCTCCTCCTCTTTCTGTTCTTCCCATTCCCTCTCCCCTACCACCCGTTTCAACTCATTTTCCAACCCATCTCTCTCCTCTGCATACCCCTGGCACTCTGTCACTATAATAGTTCTATTGTCTCCTCCACTCTCCTCCCTCCCACCTCACACTGCAGACACTCTTTCATCCCCCCCCCCCATTTCCACCTCCATGTTCTCCTATTTGTCTCTAATGCTCCTGCCCTAGCCTTAAACAGTAGTTCTGCTCCCCAACTTCCGTCATAGAATTCCTATTTTCTCGGTCACCCCTTGCTTCTATATCTTATCAGTGTACTTTTCTTCTCCATATTTCTCTTCCATTCCTGTCTTCCTTCACTCTCGTTCCTATCTCTTTCTCTAGTCTCCTTCCCTGACCTAGTCCTGCATTACTCCCTACATCTCTCCACTCCTCTCCCACCCTTCTTTGTTTCACTCCTATTTTTTTCAGTTTTCTCTTACACTCTTTTGCCCATCTACTCTTCCCCTCCCCCCATTCATTCACTCTCCTTAGCCACCTATTATCTTCCATCTCCTCCAACCTGCCCTTGTACCTCAACTTTGCCTTCGCCACTCTTTCCTCAAACGTACTCCATCCCATCTCCCCTCTCACTGCTTCATTTGCTGTCCACCTTCTTGCTCCCAACCCCATTCTTCCTATTTTATTTTGTCCCGTCTCTAGTCTATTTATTTCTCCCCCTGTACTCCCTCTCACATCCATCCCATACATTATTCTCGGCACTTCAAAGTCCTTCCACACCTCTCTTACTATTTTATATTTATTCACTCTGCTTTTTGTCACATTCCACAGTTTCCCACTACACTGTTCCACCTTCATGATTTTCTCATTCATTGTCCTTTGTCGCCTTTCCCTCCCTATCCATACCCCTAAATACTTCACTTCCTCCCTTGTTTCTATTCTTTCCCCTCCTATCCTCATTTCTACTGCCTCTGGTCCATTTACTACTATCATACTGCTTTTCTCTACACTGAACTTCATTTCTAGGTCTCTACCAAACCTTTCCGCCTCCTGTAACATTTCCCCCATATCTTCCTCTGTCTCTGCTATCAACACTACGTCATCAGCAAACATCAGAATTGCTAGCCTGTTTTTACCCTATTTTCACTCCTTGTCCCTTACTCTTAATTCTCCTCACCAACTCCTCCATGCACATTGCAAAAATTAAAGGTGACAGGTTACATCCCTGTCTCAACCCTTTCCGTCTCCTGATTCCTTTCACTGCAATATTTTTCCACACAATCTCTGTCTCCGCCCCTTCATACATATTCATTATCATGTTCCTTATCTTCCTACTCACTCCTAGTTTCTCCATCACTGCTTCTGCAACTCCCCTACTAATCTTATCATATGCCTTTTCCACATCCAAACACACTATAAACACACATTTCCCTTGCTTTGCCTTTTTCTCTATGATCTCATCTAATATAAATATATTGTCTGTTCCTCTTCTCCCCTTCCTAAACCCATTTTGCTCTTCACTAAGTAGGATCCTTTCTTCTACATACTCTCCTACCCTCTCCTTTAGTATCCCATAAAATATCTTGTTTATTATGTTTATTTCCGTTATTGGTCTATAACTCCCCATTTCGTGCACATTTTTTGCTCCTCCTTTGTAAATCAATGTGACCCTTTCTTCTTTCCATCTTGCTGGTATTTCTTCCTCCTCCCATATTTTATCAAATAGCTTCTTTAACATTCTAACTATCATCTCCCCTCCTTCAATATACATCTCTGCTGTTATCCCATCCGGTCCTGCCGCTTTGTTTCTCTTCAGCTTCTTCACACTCCTCCTAATCTCCTCCTCACTCACCATCTCATTCATATTTTCATCTACTTCTTCCTCATTTAGTTCAATATTCCATTGCCCTACTCTTATTTGGTCATTTACCCCTCCCACCTCCTCCCAGTATCTTTTTATTTCCTCTCCAATTTTAGTTTCATCCCTAACTTTTTCCCCACCTACGTTCAACTCCACTACTACCTTTTCCCTCCTTTTTTCTCTTTTTAGCCATCTATACCACTCAGCTTTTCCTTTGTCCCCCTTCTCTTTTATCCTGTCAATTTCTATCTGTTCATGCTTCTCTATTGCTCCTCTTATTAAGTTTTTTGTGTTTTTCCTTTCCCTCTCGTATTCTTCCCTTGCTATTCGAATTTCCTTCGAAATCCTTCCTTTTCGAATTTAGAGTAATGCCCCCTTGTGTAAAAAGACCGCCAACTCCTACCCAAGCGACGCCACCCTTTGTGGTCACCCTCCCCTTTTTTGGCGGGATCCCTGGCACTGGCCCTCGGCCCCTCACTGTCGTGACCCCAGGCCTACGAGAGAGACACCTATCAACCCCTCAGTCTCTGTCATCATTCCCCGCTTCTTCTCCGGACTTAGGCTTCCTTTCCCTCCATTCAGAGGTTCGTAATTAAGGTTTATAGTGATATAAGGTATTGCTTATTCAGTTAAGTAAGTACTAGGTGTGTAATGTAGGAGATATTACTGTGATTGACAAATTTGTGAACTCGAGCCTACCATCGGGTTGGTCGACAGGCACCCCTCACCTGCCAAGTGCCTACAACCATACAAATTCCCCCATTATCATTGTGTTCAGTAAAACTTAGTCTGTGCACCTTTGCTAAGTGTTATTCTGATATTTTAGACTTTGTTATTCCAAATTAACGTCAAATTAACTTCGTGTGTAATAATTTCAGTCAGAGGGACGCCATTTCATGGCCTTCCAATTCTTGTGTTTTTCCATAATTCCCGACCAAACTTAGGCTAGTCTAATTTGCTAGTTTGTCTTTCACCGTTTTACATAATCCTGAGGTAGTGCGAGAACACCAGTTAAGAGTAGAATTGAGGACGATGAAGTTGATTAAAATGCTTTTGAAGCTTGACCGCCATTTTAGGATTTAGACCATCTCGCATTTCGGAGAGACGACCAGGTTGAGTAAATTACTAATGTAGCAGTTGTATTGTATGTTTAGAACTTGTTCCTTACTTTGAGTTTATAAAACCATGCATTTTGGTAAATATGATTGTATTTTAACGTGTAAATCAGGAAAGGACATTCGTTTGAGATCGTGTCCTTGAGTTTTGTTTACCTGTCGTGTCTCCGACGTTCCAAAGTTAGGCCTATTCATATATTCAGGGATCGACCACACTTTTTAAACTTTTAACTTATGAAATTATAAAAAACTTGGAAAAAGAAGGAGGATTCACAGATGAGTTTTTTAAAATAAAGGCGCTATTCTATGCTGACGATGGTCTACTTATGGCACATACAATAAAAGAGGCTGAAAAAGCAATAGAAGATCTAATTAAAATAGGAAATGAATGTGGGCTAAACATAAATAAAAATAAAAGTCATATATTAATATTTATTATGAAGGAGAAACCAAACAATATCAAAGAAATAGAAGTAGTTAAGCAGATTAAGTATTTAGGAATAAAAGTAAATGATACTAGAAATTGTTTCAAAGACCAGAAATCTGAGGCAATAGGAAAAGCGAATAGAATGGCTAATATGACCTATCCGGTAATAGCACAAAGCTGCAACAAAATTCTAATTGGTAAAACATACTGGAAGAGTGTGGTGCTCCCGTCGGTCCTGTATGGCTCAAGCATAATAGGATTTACAAAAACAGAAATAAACAAGTTACAAAATATTGAAAATAGGGTATTTAGACAAATATTAGGGGCACCGAGATATGTACAAAAAGTGACCCTGAGAGGGGAGATAGGAGCATCCACAATGGAAGCAAGAATTATGGAAGGAAGTATAAAATATTTAAAATATTTAAGAGGAGAAGACTAATGATTTACTTAGAAGAATAACAGAAGAAAAATTAAACAACAAAAAAGATCCATGGACAATGGAAATTAGAAAATATATAAACATTTTAAATTTAGGAGAAACAGATTTAGCGAGTATACTGAAGGAAGAAATTAAGAAGAACGTTAAAAATTGGGATACAAGGAAATGGCAGGAAGAGCTAGGGGAGAAAAGCAGTTTAGAAATATACAGGGCCTTTAAATCAGAAATAAAGGGAGAAGAAGAACTTTATGATAATACAGAAGCTTCAGTCATATTATATAGGTGTAGAACGAATAATTTAAATTTAAGAGACAGGAACAGGCATGTAGGAGGAGATATAAAATGCTTACTATGTAATGCTGAGATAGAGGACATCAAACACTTTATTTTATGGTGCCCTATATATATAGAGGAGAGAGTAAAGGAAACAGCGCTACAACAACCTTACGTTGAGGAGGAAAACCAAGTGATAGGAAATCTACTGTTCAAAGAAGAAAACCAGGAACGAGTGAAGAAGATGTTATATGGTATGTGGAGAACAAGAACCAAGAAAATGAAGGAGCTGGAATAAGAAGAAATAGATTATAATGCAACATATAGAAACAAAAAAAAGAAATACAATATAATGTAACAGAGCACGTCACAAAGGAAAATTACAAGAACCTCTCAGGGAAGTGCCGTTGTTAAGGCATTACTTCCCGAACAACATCTGATCTGATCTGATCAGATAAGTATTTATAACTAACGTCTCCTAGGCCTGGTTATTGTTCATTTTAAATGTTTTTACTGGGTTATAGTGTAAAGAGTTACTTGTTATCTTGATTTAGAGGTCCTCATTTCCCAACCCCAGTACCGTCAAATTTCGGACCCCCATTGGGTCGGGTTTATTTCGGATGATTGTTTGTTCTTACCTATTGTTACTTAAAGTTAACTTGTGAAAAGGCCGTTTAGGTATGGGTACTTGCTGAATTATTATGGTAGGTTATATGATTTTACATTTTTGTTCAATATACAGGAGGCGCTACAATATTGGTAAAAAATTAAGCTCAATAGCATGTGATTAAGCGATTTTTATCCAAATTGTTGATGTAGGTGTCATTCCCGGGAAACTAACATAATACATATTATATGGATATTTACGTTTTAAGGGTTTGTTTACACTTCTTCTTTTTCGTCTACATCTGGGAGACTTCTTTTGCGTGACTGTCAGTCAACAACTGAGACATCTGGTGGCGAATGCAATGAACTATACTGGTGGCGTCGTAGCCAAAGTAATCACCCTACCTAATTCATGCCAAGAGTACTCGAGTTCACTGACACGTGATGTCTATCGACCAATCAGGTGATGCCATGATTTGGAAAACAGGTGGCCCAGGATATAAGCTGTCAGTTTGACTCTGGCTAGCTTGTGTAGAGGGTGTGAGCCGATCAAAGCTTTTTCCACCGTCTTTAAAAACACTGAGGCTTCTTCTTCTTTTTGTGGAGTTGCTGTCCCCTCTCAAAGCCAGCTCACCTATGCACCGGTGACTTCTCCAGAAACAGCTAGAGCTAGATTTAAGAATTAGTTTAGAAATTATGTAGTCGTAGAAAGGATAGTTAAAGACAAAGAATTGAAGTATATAGCTTAAGCAGAACTCTCCTCTCCTTATTTTACCCCCTCCTCCACCCCCCAATATCTTGTTCTCTCCTTATCTTAATTTATCTTTTCCCCTCTCTACTATTTAATCTCATTTTTCTTCCTCCCCCGCTCTGGTCCCCTTCTCCCCCTCACCCTATTCTATCCTATTCCGTTTTCTCTTCTGCCACACTTGCTCCAGGAATCTTTTCACTACCTTCATTCTTTTCCCCATTTCCCCATCTACCCCCTCTTGTCTCGAGACCTAACAAAAATTTTACACCCTCATCCTCCTCCTCTTTCTGCTCTTCCCATTCCCTCTCCCCTACCACCCGTTTCAACTCATTTTCCAACCCCTCTCTCTCCTCTGCATACCCCTGGCACTCTGTCACTATATGTTCTATTGTCTCCTCCACTCTCCTCCCTCCCACCTCACACTGTAGACACTCTTTCACCCCCCCATTCCACCTCCATGTTCTCCTATTTGTCTCTAATGCTCCTGCCCTAGCCTTAAACAGTAGTTCAGCTCCCCAACTTCCGTCATAGAACTCCTCTTTTCTCGGTCTCCCCTTGCTTCTATATCTTATCAGTGTACTTTTCTTCTCCATATTTCTCTTCCATTCCTGTCTTCCTACTTCCTTCACTCTCGTTCCTATCTCTTTCTCTAGTCTCCTTCCCTGACCTAGTCCTGTATTACTCCCTACATCTCTCCACTCCTCTCCCACCCTTCTTTGTTTCACTCCTATTTTTTTCAGTTTTCTCTTACACTCTTTTGCCCATCTACTCTTCCCCTCCCCCCATTCATTTACTCTCCTTGGCCACCTATGATCCTCCATCTCCTCCACCCTACTCTTGTACCTCAACTTCGCCTTCGCCACTCTCTCCTCAAACGTACTCCATCCCATCGCCCCTCTCACTGCTTCATTTGCTGTCCACCTTCTTGCTCCTAACCCCATTCTTCCTATTTTTTGCTTAAGACCTTTTCGCCTTCCAATAAGTGTAAACTGTCCAAAGTGCAATAACCAGTGTTCCAAATACAGCTGACGAGGACAGCTGGTTTTGAAATGCACATACACTTGTTTTACATGGAAAAATTCGAAACAAAAATCCACCAGCTGTTGACCAAGATGAGTGGTGATCGAGCCTCCAGCGGCCAGCCAGGCAGCCCAGTACCTCCTCTGTTCATTAAGGTTAGTTGGTTGGTTGGGACAACATAAAGGAGCCGGACCATAGCTAGCTCGGGAATCTTAATGGGTCATCGCAAAGTAACATAAAGTAACAGATTTTTTCGCATAGGATTAAACTGGCATGCAAGGGCTAGTTGGTTATACTGATGTTTTGGCCCGACAGTTAGCCCATCGATCTTTTTAGGCCTAATAGGTCCGGTAGAGCATAGGCTATACATCATTGCTATATATGTCATTAAGAGCTGAAATGTATTATAAGGGAGAACAAAAATAAAATAAAATACATAGGCCTACTGTAAAACAATAAGTTTTTCAGCCAGTACCCAACCAGCGGGGGTGTGGGGGCGGCAGCCCCCACCAATAATACTAGGTTAGGTTAGGTAAGGTTGTTAGGTTAGGCTAATGTTAACCCCATTCTTACTAGGTTAGGTTAGGTAAGGTTGTTAGGTTAGGCTAATGTTAACCCCATTCTTACTAGGTTAGGTTAGGTAAGGTTGTTAGGTTAGGCTAATGTTAACCCCATTCTTACTAGGTTAGGTTAGGTAAGGTTGTTAGGTTAGGCTAATGTTAACCCCATTCTTACTAGGTTAGGTTAGGTAAGGTTAGGCTAATATTAACCCCATTCTTACTAGGTTAGGTTAGGTAAGGTTGTTAGGTTAGGCTAATGTTAACCCCATTCTTACTAGGTTAGGTTAGGTAAGGTTGTTAGGTTAGGCTAATGTTAACCCCATTCTTACTAGGTTAGGTTAGGTAAGGTTGTTAGGTTAGGCTAATGTTAACCCCATTCTTACTAGGTTAGGTTAGGTAAGGTTGTTAGGTTAGGCTAATGTTAACCCCATTCTTACTAGGTTAGGTTAGGTAAGGTTAGGCTAATATTAACCCCATTCTTACTAGGTTAGGTTAGGTTAGGTAGGTGTGATAGGTTAGGCTAATGTTAACCCCATTCTTACTTCGTTAGGTTAGGCTAATGTTAACCTTATGAAAACCCAAACAAAGATTTTATTAGGGTTACTGTGTAATTTTGACATGAACATTAGTCAAATCCGAGCCAAGTTTCGTCAAAACTTGGCTCGTGTTTTCTAAATGTCGGGTTATATGGGTATGGAAATTTACAAAACCCGAACCAACATGTTAATAAGGTTACTGTGTTATTTTCATTTTTAAATTTGTTAAATCCGAGCCAAGTTTCGTCAAAACTTGGCTCGGGTTTTCAAAAAGTCGGGTTTTATGGGTCTGGAAATTGACAAAACCCGAGCCAATATTTTACCAAGGTTACTGTGTTTTTTTCATTTTTACATTTGTTAAATCCAAGCCAAGTTTCGTCAAAACTTGGCTCGGGTTTTCAAAAAATCGGGTTTTATGGGTCTGGAAATTGAACAAACCCGAGCCAAATTTGTGTTACAAATGTGTATTATCGTGTTCTATACGCTTTTTACCCCTCAATTTCCCTGATCTTCATAGCCCTCCCCACTATCGGGGGGCGTGTCTTTAGATTGATGGATAATGGGTAAATGCTTAATTCCCATTCAATTTCATCACTAGATACGACTAAAACACCAAAAACAAAATCAAAATACCAACAAAAATACATGAAAAACACATTGTTGCGTCTCCTGTATATTAACCACATTTTTAATTGGGCTACCTAACTTTCACCTAATTGGAAGTACAGTAGGCTATTATTAATTATTGTGCATTTAGAGTGTATTATGAATATTGATTCCTATGATATATTTTTGTTTGACATGGTCTAATGTACAGAGTTGCATTGCTAGGGATGGAACGCTGTAGTGAGATTCTGGGCAGCTGATTTCAGGGGATAAGTTACTCGAGTTACAGTAGAATTAACGTTTAGCTTTGTTTGAGCCTTGTATAGCACCCTCCGCATTGAGCAGTCCAACCTGTTAAGTTTGACCATGACAATTACCTTTGATTTATGCCATTATTGTATTGATTTGACTCCATAGATATGCTGTGTAATTATGTATTCCGAATTGTGTGTAGAGTACTGCTGAGTAACATATGTACCTGTACTTAATGAGAGGATCTTTGGATGCCTTAAGAGATTATTTCGGTACAGTACTGTAATGTCATAATTTGATCTGTCATTGTATTTCTGTACTTATATTAGCTCATCTATTTTTATACATTAATAGGAATCCATGTATTTTTATATGTTTATATTAGCCTATATTTTTTATATGTATTTGTTTTAGTATTACTGTGTACCGTAATTAGAATATTGATTAACCCCATTATTAAGGGTTAGCTATATGTCAACCGTGGGTCAAGAATTTATTCGACTTACCAGGGAACCAGTTTGGGACGGAGTCGATGTGGTGCTGAATTGCTGATGGCGGAGAATCGGAGATTCACCCCTCCCATTGGCTGAGTGCAGGATGCTGAACTCGTGTACTGTACGAGGGTTCAAGGACCGCAGGAAGACGTATGATTATCCCCTATACCCCAGGATACGGTAGGCCGAAGAGATGTAAAGGCAAGCCTGGCCGATATCGGTATCTAGCGGAATTGGGATTTTAATACTGAGAGGAATGGGGTGGATACAGACAGCAAGGTTCGAGTCCTACTCCTAGGTTAAGAGACTGTCCCAGTACGGTAATGGATTGGTCCCAGGTTAATGGTATAGAGATAATTAGATACGGTACCAATATTAAGAGTTGTAACCGGTAAAATGTTCCTTATACTGTATTAACCCGGCAAGCGCGATAGGCCTCACGGAAGGCTTCCTATAGGGAACACGATAGGCCTCACGGAAGCAGGATTTTTAAAGGCGTACCAAAACGGCGCCAAGCTGTCTAGGGAGTCACAAATTGCGCCGCGTTTAGTGCGACATGGTACCTCTCGATGGCACCCACAACCACCCGCCGCACGCACCCCACACTGTCTACACACGCAGTACGCTCTCAGTCACTATGGAGCCTACACGCTCCCCTGACTCGCTCCCTGTTGACTCGCCCAACCCTGTTGCTGGCGGTGTTAGTGCTCGTGGCAGGACACGAACACGTGCCAGGGACCCCTCCTACGTATATACTTCTGAGGAGGATGAGCCAGTGCAGCCAAGAAGACCTACACGTGCTGGGAGAGGCACGACACGTGCTGGGAGAGGCACGACACGTACAACAAGCACGACGAGTGCGAAGAGGTCATTGTCCTCAGCATTTGCTCTGACAACTGCTACCACAACAACTACTGCCTCTACTGTTGTGGCAACGACGCCCACGGCGCCCACCACCACAGGAAGTACAAGTGGCCGTCCTGGGGATGCAGGAGCATCGGGGGTAGTTGTAAAGAAGGGTAAGGGAAAAGGTCACCCTTATCAGTTCAAGAGGAGTAAGGTGACACCTCCCGCCTCTACCACACCCGCGTTGCCACCACCACCACCCACCACGGCCGCCCATGCACCACTGCCCACCACGGCCGCCCCTGCACCACTGCCCACCACGGCCGCCCCTGCACCACCGCCCACGCACGCCCCTGCTCCACCACCCACGCCCACCCATGCCCCTGCTGCTGTTGGAGGGCCTCGTAGAGTTTTGACAGCCGGTCTAACGCCATCAAAGTTTGACGCCCTCCTCTTCCCTCCTGACTCCTCTGACGACGACGACGCTGCAGAAGGGGAAGCCTTCGATCCCAGGAACTATGGCTGGGGTGGTGATAGTGGGAGCGAGTCTGAGGAGGATCAAGACCAATATGAGGGAGGTGCAGAGGATTCGGAAGACGACGATGTACTTCTGCACCGTAACCATGAGCAAGACCTGTCTGACGACGAAGGCGCAGACGACGTTGCTGTCGGAGGGGCTGATCCTGATCCCCCACGGGCGTATAATTTTGCCTGGTCTGAAGGGTCCCATTTCCAACCAGATTTGCACCAGTTCAATGATAATCTGGCTGGTTCAACAGCAGACTGGCCCTGCAATGACCAGTCCACGGAATCTGATTTCTTCTGTGCATATTTTGACCAGGAGGTATTATCTCATCTCGTTTCCCAAACCAATGGCTATTTTACCTGGGTGAGGGAAAGAATTGATATGATATCTCCTAGAGCAAGAATTCGTGCATGGGTTGATACGACTGTCCCTGAGCTCCTTGTGTTCTTTGCGTTGTTGCTAATCATGTCTCTCTGCAGGAAGCATGTAATGGAGCATTATTGGAAGCACGACCCAATCATCAACACCCCAATTTTCCGGAAGTATATGGCTCGTGATAGATTTTTCTTGCTTCTGCGATTTTTGCACTTCGCAGACAATAATAATCCAAACAGAGCTGATAGAATATGGAAAGTTCGGGATGTGTTGACCATGTTGTTGCAAAGGTACAGGAAATTCTTCTACCCCTTTGCCAACCTGGTGATTGATGAGTCGCTCGTGCTTTTCAAAGGACGCCTGGTGTTCAAGCAGTACATCCCCTTGAAGAGACACATGTTCGGGATCAAGATTTTTGTGTTGTGCGATTGTGAAAGTGGAATAGTGCTCGACATGATCGTATACACCGGCACTGATGTAGACATTCCAAAAGTCGGTGGCAACGACCCATTGGGCATGTCAGGGCACATTGTGAAAAAGATGCTGGAGCCCTACCTGAACAAGGGGCACACGTTGTACACCGACAATTGGTATACAAGTCCTGCACTCTGCCAGTTCCTCCATGACCACAAAACGGGGGCATGTGGGACTGTAGGCAATCGCATAGAACTGGACAACCCCTCCCACAGTGACACCGCTTCTGATGACGACTTGGCAGAGGAACAAAGGCGCCGCAGACAGGAAAGACCAAGAAGAAAGAAGAAAGAGCACTACAAGCAGCTGGAGAAGTCGGGGAAAGTTCTGGCGGTAAAGTGGCTCGATAAGCGACCAGTCCACCTGCTTTCGACTGTCCATACAGGTGCCCAAGTGGACTCTGGTAAATTCCACTACCGTACCAAGAAGTCTATCCAGAAACCTGATATGGTGGTGGATTATACCAAGTACATGCGCCTTTTGGACAAGTCTGATTGCCAGCTTGCAGGCGTTGAGTGTCTACGAAAAACAGTGAAGTGGTATCACAAGCTTTACCTTCACTTTGTTGACATCACGATGCTCAACGCTTACAACATGTGGCTGGTCAAGAAAGACATGGCCCCGAACAAAAAACTCAAGTTCAGGGAGTTCATTTACAACGTCGCCTACCAACTCCTACAAAAACACCAACCAGTCTCCGGTCACAGGGGTCGCCGTGCAGTCAACCTCCCAGACAGAGTCATTGATGGGTATGACAAACACTACCCTATCCACACAGAGCTATCTGGCACCCAGAGGCTGCAAGTACAGTGCCAGGTCTGTGCCCACTCCACCAGAAAGCCACAAAAAAGAAGCAGAGTCACATCAATGTGCAAGGAATGCAACGTTGGGTTGTGTTTGGGCGAGTGCTTCAGGGACTACCACTCACTCAAGTACTACTAGGAGTGGTACCTGTGTCGCCCTGCCTCAGCCAAACTCCTGCCCCGCCCACCTACCTCACTACCTACCTCACTACCTACCTGCCCGTACCTGACCAACGTGATCTCAAAACACCTGCCTGCCTACCTACTTGCCCGTACCTGACCAACGTGATAATATTATCATAACATGTACAAATTATAGTTGTAGGATACGTTCATATGTTTTGGTATATACTGTATATATATAATATATTATATATATATATATATATATATATATATATATATATATATATATATATATATATATATATACAGTATATTATTGTATACAGTATACTGTACATATAAGCAATATTTTCATTTATTATTTCAGTTTAATTCATTAGCCAGGCAATATTTTGTTTTATTTATATATATACCTATGTAATATTATACTTATGTACTAACCTTTTGTAACAACCTTTTGTAATAATAAAAACAAAAAAACAAAAACAAAAAACAAATAAAAAACAAATAAATAAACACAAAAAACATACTTACGCTCTGCTATTCATCAAAGTTTTCGACTTTATGAATAGCAGGGCGTAAATATGTAAAAAAAAAAAAATTTCAAGTGATATAAACACTCCAAAAATATCCCCATAACCTCTCTGGTTTCGAACCCACGTCTCTAGGCCTACATCTCGCTCAGTCCATCACTCTAACCACTAGACCATGACCTCTCACACTATACTGACAGCGATTAGTGCGTACGTATTTTCGGGCAGACGAATGCTTGACAAAACAAATATATATATAGCCTCGATACACTTGTGTATATCGAAGTATTTTGTATGTATAATACTTTTACATAACCTAACATATTCTATCATTACGAACAAACAGTAAAGAAATTTACAAGTAAATAAATAACCTTTCATCCATGAGTTGCAAGCAAATAGTGCGTAAAAATGGTGTAATGATATATCGGGTTACTCTAACATACTGCGCCATCCAAGAAGCCTTATCGTTGTTTACATTATAGCAACGACAACACAAAGCATCTATAAGGTCTAAATTTGTGCATATACCCACGCTAATCTCACGTACCTACTGTAATCTGACCCTTTTCTCTCCCACGCCACCCACCTTTCTCAATCCACCACTCTTATTTCGCCTATTATTCGTCCGTATGCCTCTCTGCGCTTCATTTATCAGTGTATATTATTCACATGGGCTGCCTTACTCATGAATATGAACAGGTGAAACCATAAAGGTGCTTTTTAGGCGAGATATAGAGCGTTGCTTCTCATCAATCGCACGTTCTTGCCTCCACCCTCTCTCTCTCTCCTCCCGCCTGACTCACTCACACACACTCGCTCGCTCGGGGATGTCGTGCCTATCAGCCCATTTTTTTCAACTTGCAGCCACCGTAACTCCACACCCACATTTTTTTAGGGTGGATATATATATATTGGCGGATGTGGCTGCTTATTTCCAAGACATTGATGTACTTTTTTTTAAATTCTGTGAGATCGAATTTTTTGGCAGAAATGCACAAATAACTACCCTAGCTCCTAGGTCTATTTAGCGCTTAACAGGTTAATATCAAGCTGAAGATTATTGCAATATGTTTGTATCTATCCTCCCGTACCTATTTGGATCTAAATGTGTTGTCAGGATGGTAAATCGGAGTCGTCAGTTTTAAATTGGTCTAAGAGTAGTAACGGTAGCCTAACCGAGTTAAAGTCTTGTCAGCCAACATTGAAGGTGAAGTTCTTGATTGGTCTTTGCTAGCCTCCGATTTATCCTACTGTCCTAATGTACCTGAATAATGAGCATGAGTCACGATTGCATAAAGAATAAGAAAACTATGGGGACGGCCAGTTCATCTGAAGGTGAGCGATCAAATAATTCGAATGAATTACCGTTCCCAAAAACATCCTTATGTGATATCTAGAAAGTAGAGAATATGCTAGGTCTCAGTGGGTTTTTTGTGGTTCTTTGGTCTTATCATCGTGTCGGAGTTGCAGCCTTTCCCCTTCCTCGAAGGATGTTGGATGTGGGTCAACCAAACAGGGTTGTCCTCTCGTTAATTAGAATGCAATAACGGGTTTGTCGTCATCTCTTCCTTTCTATCCTTGAGTACCTATTTTCCACCTTCGCAGCTTAATCGATCTTTTTCTCTCCCTCCCTTATTACTTCGTATTTTCTCTGATTTTCCTCCCTCTCTCTACCGTCATATACCGTAGCATATAATCAGCATAAATTTAGCTCTTTTCATTTCCCCTTTCCCTTCCACCCTCACTACTAGTATGTCCTCCTGATCTTCCCCTTCCCCCAAATTCACTTGTTCAACTTCCCATTTTCCTTTTTCTATCACCACTGCGACTCCTCCACCCTTTTTCTTTGTTGTCTCTCTTCCTTTCCCTATTACTTCATACTTCTCCCCTCCCCATTCTATCTTCCCCTTCAATTTTGTTTCTACTATTCCACAAATATTCAACCTTCCTTCCTCTGCTTCTCTCTCTATTTCCTCCATCATTCCCGGTCTCCATCCATTAACATTCACACACCCAATTACTATTTCCCCCATATCCTTTTCATGGAATTCTTGTTTCTTTTTCTTCTTCCTCCTACATTCCTGTCTCCCCCCCTTCCTTTCCTCTTCTATTCCCCCTGGCTCCTTATTTGTTTCCTTTACTTCTCCTCCACTCCCAGTTTTTCCCCTATTCTTCGCACTACTGTCTATACTCTCCTTTCTTCCAATACTATCCCCCCCTATCTCCCTCTTTTTTCCTCTACCCTTTCCCCCCTGGATAAATCTACAGTTATACTACCCCTATTTTGTCGTTATTCTGCTGGAGCTAATGGGTTAATATTATTATTAGTAGACTTAGTATGGTTTGATGATGCGCGGAAATGTATATTTGACTTGAAATAGATACATTGAAGTATTGCAAACCTTCGCAAACCCATAAACAGGGAACGTGAGCAGGGTTTAGACCGTCACCCACCTATAAACAGGGAACGTGAGGGGGAGTTTAGACCGTCGCGGAGACCGGTTACTTTTCGGTTAGGTTAGGTTAAGTTAGGTTAGGCTAATGTTAAAAATACTAAAATGCGACGGTCCTCGGTATTAAACAACACTGTATATCAAATAAAAAATAAAAAACAACAACAAATTACCTGAAAAACTCGTATCTGGTTGGTGATCATTTTTTATCAAAATATGTTTGTTTCCAGTTTCCGCGTCAGCTGAACCATCCCAAAACACACTAAAAGGCGTGTTTTGAAGGGGGGAGGTGGTGGGGGGTAGTGGGGGAGGGGTAGTATAACTGTAGATTTACCCCCCCCTGTATTGGATCTCCTGCTCCTTCATTTTTCATCCCTTCTCCTCCCTCTGCCTCTACTTCCTCCTCCCTTTCCTCTCCCTTGTTTGTTGATAGTCACTCTAGTTTGTTCTTCTCCCAAGACGACCAACTCTCTTATCGTCTAACAATCTCCTCTATCCTCTCTGCTATAAGTCTTTCCTCCTCCCTTTTTAGGTGACAACCATCATCTTCAAAACTCCAAGAATCCACCTCTCTGTCCAAATCTAGGAAACTTAAATCCTTTAATCCCCTTTCCCTTTAGCACCGACTTCATGCACTTTGTAAGCTCCTTGATCTCGTCATTTGTCGCAATCCTTACCTTCTCATAACTCCAGCTCTCTTTGGGCCTCCTCAGGATTCCCACCATTACTATGCTCACTCTCTTTTCTTTCTTTCTTATTTCCCTTAATCCTTCTTCAATCAGTGGGCATTGCCGTTTACCTCAGATCAGATCAGATGTTGTTCGGGAAGTAATGCCTTAACCTAACAAGTGCGCATGGGGGTAATTGGAAACGTCCCCCTGTGCTGACGTATTTGAGGTGTTTCCGTCACTAAAATATTCATTGTACCATTAATAGCATTAATACTTATCCATATGCGCCTATAATGAGTTGATTATAAAGGTATTAACCTGAAACAACAATAAAACGAGTGAAAACAGCGTTTGGATGGTCAAAATCGGAGATATAGCCCGCGAGTTGTATAATGTATGGGTGAGGCAAGCTGCTTTCCCGCCAATTTCCCCCAAGGCCACTGAGACACAGTCGATCGATACTCTCTCTCTCTCTCTCTTGCACTCGCTTGCCATCAGTGATGACAACACCCTGCTTGCAACTCGCTAATGTTAGCACGAAAATATACCTCAGAATAAGGGAATAACAGGGAAAATAGGTGATAACTGAAGGAGAGGAGGAAAGTGGGGAAGGAGGGTAGGTAGAGGACTGAGAATTTGCATGGCCCAGGGGCCAATTTTTTTTTTTTTTTTTTTTTTTTCGATGTCAAAAGTTGATTTTTGTTTTCACTCACTCTTAAGAGTCTCCCCGCAGTCCGCCGGGGGAACTCTTAAGAATCTCCCCGCAGTTCCCGGGTTAACAACGGCACTTCCCTGAGAGGTTCTTGTAATTTTCCTTTTGTGACGTGCTGTTACATTATATTGTATTTCTTTTTCTTTTTTCTATATGTTGCATTATAATCTATTTCTTCTTATTCCAGCTCCTTCATTTTCTTGGTTCTTGTTCTCCACATACCATATAACATCTTCTTCACTCGTTCCTGGTTTTCTTCTTTGAACAGTAGATTTCCTATCACTTGGTTTTCCTCCTCAACGTAAGGTTGTTGTAGCGCTGTTTCCTTTACTCTCTCCTCTATATATATAGGGCACCATAAAATAAAGTGTTTGATGTCCTCTATCTCAGCATTACATAGTAAGCATTTTATATCTCCTCCTACATGCCTGTTCCTGTCTCTTAAATTTAAATTATTCGTTCTACACCTATATAATATGACTGAAGCTTCTGTATTATCATAAAGTTCTTCTTCTCCCTTTATTTCTGATTTAAAGGCCCTGTATATTTCTAAACTGCTTTTCTCCCCTAGCTCTTCCTGCCATTTCCTTGTATCCCAATTTTTAACGTTCTTCTTAATTTCTTCCTTCAGTATACTCGCTAAATCTGTTTCTCCTAAATTTAAAATGTTTATATATTTTCTAATTTCCATTGTCCATGGATCTTTTTTGTTGTTTAATTTTTCTTCTGTTATTCTTCTAAGTAAATCATTAGTCTTCTCCTCTTAAATATTTAAATATTTTATACTTCCTTCCATAATTCTTGCTTCCATTGTGGATGCTCCTATCTCCCCTCTCAGGGTCACTTTTTGTACATATCTCGGTGCCCCTAATATTTGTCTAAATACCCTATTTTCAATATTTTGTAACTTGTTTATTTCTGTTTTTGTAAATCCTATTATGCTTGAGCCATACAGGACCGACGGGAGCACCAAACTCTTCCAGTATGTTTTACCAATTAGAATTTTGTTGCAGCTTTGTGCTATTACCGGATAGGTCATATTAGCCATTCTATTCGCTTTTCCTATTGCCTCAGATTTCTGGTCTTTGAAACAATTTCTAGTATCATTTACTTTTATTCCTAAATACTTAATCTGCTTAACTACTTCTATTTCTTTGATATTGTTTGGTTTCTCCTTCATATTAAATATTAATATATGACTTATTTGTATTTATGTTTAGCCCACATTCATTTCCTATTTTAATTAGATCTTCTATTGCTTTTTCAGCCTCTTTTATTGTATGTGCCATAAGTAGACCATCGTCAGCATAGAATAGCGCCTTTATTTTTAAAAACTCATCTGTGAATCCTCCTTCTTTTTCCAAGTTTTTTATAATTTCATAAGTTAAAAGTTTAAAAAGTGTGGTCGATCCCGTGCAGCCCTGTCTAATGCCACTAGTGACTTGAATCTGTGTTTAATTTTTATAACCTTTATTTATAATTGTGCTGTCATCAATATAGACTTTACTTATTACATTAATTATATCTGAATTTATATTATATTCCTTTAACACTTCAATCATCTTCTCTCTTCTTACTAAATCGTACGCTTTAGAAAAATCAATAGAGATGACAATTAGTGGTTTCTTTAGTTCAAAGGCTCTCTGTATACAGTACTTCAAGATAAAGAGGTTATTTTCTATTCTGCCTTTACTCGTGAATCCACTTTGAGTCTCTCTAACCTCTTTATTATACGTTACATGTTATATTTTATATTTAATTGTAGTTGTCATAAATAATTTATATGATACATCTGTAAGTGCCAATGGTCTTAATTCATTCACCTTTGGTTTACTTATTTTTGGTATCACGGTCTTTGATTTTTTCCAAACTTCTGGTATTATGCTAAGATTCTATTAAAGCAGCTTGTCAGTTTCTTTAAACATATATCACTTTGAATAATAGCTTTATAAAACTCAGGTTTTAATGAATCCAACCCAGCTGCTTTCCTATTTTTTAACTTCTTCAAACTCTTTTTAACTTCTATAGTTATTTTGGGTTTATCCATATATTTAATATAATTATCAATCTTAAAAGCCATATCCATGTGCTCCGTTGCTGGAGGCTGCTGTCACCGAATTCCAGAGGCCTAGATACTATTTGTGTAATAGTACTGTACTTCATTATTACTTCTATATACTTCTAATAAGTTTAAGATAAAACATAGACACTATATAATTGTTTTGATTATAAAGTAAAACAAAGGACCAAAGACTATTCAAATGTACTATACTATATATTTAAACTTACTAATACACGACTCGACAATAACCTGTGTTTATGACCCTAATTCGGAGAGTTCGACACAAATTTAATATTTCGTCCTTGCATGGAAGATCTGGCGGGCGATTTTCGGAGGTAAAAGTGTACTGTTTATAGCTCAAACATGTGTGTAAAGTACTTTGTGCTTCTGTTAATCACATATATATATCGTCTATGCCCTATTCTACCTACAGATATCCGATATACAGGTTAGCAGTGACAAATATTACGTAAACAAGCCGTTATATACCAGGGTACTTGTCACTCCTACTGAAAGTGGTTGCATACCTTGTTATTATATATACATATAGATACCTGTATAGACGCACGAGCATCTACTCAGGCGCCTGTGCCCATAGTGAGCTGATTCAGGGGGGCGAGCATCCTCTATATACGACGGAGCCTTCCCTGCTTCATGCACCACCAGTTGCCTGCTTCGTGTCGTTCATTGCTCCGTTCACCACCGGTTGACTCGTTGTGTGCGCCGCTAACCTTCACCGCAGTCGTCGCCAATGGTAGGCATACTTCGTATATATGGCCTGTTAACCCGTTCAATACCAGGGACGTCCTTTTAATCGTATTATGGTAAATATTAGACGAATATATGCAGTTAAGGAAGGACCTCTATCAATACTATGACTTCATTATTATGTTTTCTCCACTAACCAACTTTACTTCTAAACTCGATTAATGAAATTAACAAACACATGTGGGAGTCCGGGGATTCGAACCTAGGATGCTCACACCGAGAATCAACACACTTATGCATTGCGCCACGAAGACAGTTAAAGGATGTTGCACAAGCCTATGATTTATTATGCAGTTTCGAATCCTGCATACCAATCTTAGCATGTACAATATCCCAACTGCACTCTCGGAGACTATGCATAGATGAAAGGAACTTAACCCTAGGGAAGGCCTCTCGATAAACTACTACTGAACCTGAATTAATTATTATGTTTTCTCCACTAACCAACTTTACTCCTAAACTCAATTAATGAAATTAACAAACACATGTGACAGTCCGGGGATTCGAAGTTGAGGTACTGTACTTGGAACCTTGTAGGTGAAAAATTGAATATGTTTACCCCTGCTTTAAGTAGCTTGTGAGGGATCAAACTAGTTTTTTTTCAGGATTCTGAATCTAAGTAACTACAATTGTAAAGTCGTGCCAGTTTTTTGCAGAAGTTGGTAAATACGCTCATTATTAACACCTTACGAGCGGCCTATGCGGTTTATTTATATGTACCGCACAGCGGGGTGTTTTTAGCCAAAATAGGGCTGTTTACGTGATCATTTTCATGCCTAAATAAGACCCAGAACGTAAAACAAGTACCTATCCCTGAAAGGGCATAAACAGAGCTTTCGAATGACACCATAACGATCCTTGTATGATGGATAGTTTTCTTGCAATAACCGTGCAACGCGAGTGCAAAAAGCAGGTAATTCGGTACTTTCGGTACATAATTGAGTATGTAGCGAGTGAGAGAGGGAGGAGGGAGCTGAGATTTGTGTCAGTAGGTTCGCCGCGGTGGTCTGGAGCAGTCATACGCTCGCTAGTCTCCTGCCACCACTTGTCTCTCTCTCTCAGCCACATTACGTGCTGAAATTGCCACTCGACCTATGTCGAGCGCCGCCACATAGTCCAGCTTTATTTAACTCGACTTATGTTGCTCGCCGCTAATTAAGGGTTAATCCATATTTTTCTATTGTATCCAGGAATAGGAGTGGAAGTTATTCCGGGTGCTGAGGAGCCCACTTGTTAAAGGAATAGAAAAATTAGCGTCAAGGCAACCCGGACAGCTACCACCAATGCACACAGGACAGCTCCTGTCGCCTCCCGTGCCTTGACGAGCAGCAGGGTCAAGGCAATCCGGACAGCTACACTCTTCGCTACTAAAATGAAGACCGACAGGAACGAATCGACTACCCTCAAACCCACTATAGCGCCAACACCGTCAGCCCCTTTAACCCAATCACCTCCAGGGCCCCTGCCTGTTATTTGTGACTGTCAGGTGTGGCCGGAGCACGTAGATCTTTCACCCACCAGCTCTCCCAACCAAACGACTCATGTTCCAGTCTATCAAATGGAGGATGCAGATTTACCTATTAAGCATAAGTGGATGACATGTGAAGAGCTGAAACGATATGACCCCAAATTTGTTGACATAAAGAGTGTCACTGAGGAATGGTTGCCCAATGGTGTGGGTGATACCGAAGTTATCAAACCCAACAAACAGCCCAATCGCAGGAGGGCCACACCCACCCAGTTTATGTACAAGTCTAACTTGTATATAACCCCATTGTCCTCTTGTATTTTTGTTATTTCTGATATCTGTATAAGCCTTACATTTATATTACTGCAACTCACCATTTGTAATACTGGAAATGTCCCTAAACAACGTTTGTCCCTAAACAATTTTTATTACTGGAATGGAATAAACTTATAACTAATATTCTGTTTTATTTCCATTTTTGTATGAGTGTCTGGTCTGATATGCGACTGGAGGTGAATCCTGTGAAGTGTGCATGTGTCTGTCTAATAATAAGTAAGGTCTAAGTACCTACAAAAATAAAGTCGTGCCAGTTTATAGAGACGTGCCATTTCCATCACAATCTGACAAAAGCGTCACCGTGCTAGTTTCTGAAAATACGACAAGGATTTTCAGTGACGGATGTAAGAGGTAAATGTCGATCCGGTGGGACCGCCGAAATGGGGATCACATCAGAGGCTGAAGAAGATGAATGGATTGAAGGCACATGAGCGACGACCACACAATGGTATCAAGGGCACATGAACGAAGATCTCAACGCCACTTCTGGAATTGGGTGTCTACAACCAAGCGGATAAAACGAAAGGATGTAGTGAAGGACATCTTCCTAAGGCGTCGCTTGAAGGAAGAACACCGACGACTGCACCCAATGTTATTGCCTGTCCCTATGGAAAAGTATTCATTGAATGATGCGGTATTCATTTACTACTTTAACGAGCAGTGTGACCTGGAAGATGGCGAATGCGAGGAAACGGCTAAAACAAAATTCGTTGAGAGTAGAAAAGAAGAAATTGAGGTGTTCAGGAAGCACTATTGGGCCCAAATAAGAGACTACGCCAAAGCTAATCACAATGGAGGGACCATAACAGCCGACGTTTACACGGACTTCCAGATCTATTTCAGCGATAGTCGGCAGAGCATAACCTCCTGAGACCGTCAACATCGATTGAAGGATACCGGTCACCAGTATTACATTCAAAGGGCCAAACCCAAGAAATTGGAAGAGGTTAAGCCAAAAGGTAAAACGGTTGTGTCTTTTGAGCAAGAAGATGGAGCTGTTGCCGGGCCTTCGGGTGTAGTGAGAGGACAGTCCTTCGCAGACGCACCAGCGGTTGTGTTGTCTACCGAATCTCTGCTAGCGCTCAGCCACCAAGATAAGGAACAGGCTGAACAGAAACGTGTCACCAATGCCACTAAGAAGCTACAACGGGAGACCAAGGCACAAGAACAGGCGGAAAGAAGGGCAGAAAAGCAAAGGTTGAGAGAACTAAAGGCAGCCACCATTGAAGGCGACCGACTCAAACGTGTCACCAAGGCCACTAAGAAGCTACAACGGGAGGCCAAGGCACAAGAACGCGGAAAGAAGGGCAGAAAAGCAAAGGTTGAGAGAACTAAAGGCAGCCACCATTGAAGGCAACCAACTCAGTCGCTGGGAAAGAAGGCAAACGAAATTGGATGAGATCGCCTCCAAAAGATCCAAAAGACAACAGAAGCTACAGAAAAAAAAATAGAAATTGCAGTTAAAGCTGGAGGCCACCAACGAACGTACAAGGAGACGGCAGGCCAAGGCAGCGGAAAAGTTAGCAGCTAAAGAAGCTACCGTAAAAGCCCAAAGAGCTCAAGAACTTAGAACGCTAAAGAGCTCCAAGAAGTGCCTTTTGCCAATAAGAGACACTTTGGGTTGCATAACCGACGAAAACAAGGTTCCCCAACACAACATTGGTCCCAGGGATGTTGTATGTCCCGTGTGCAACGCGAAGCGATGGAAGGGAGAAGCAGTATCCCTGTGTTGCAGCGGAGGCCAATCCATAAACCCCCCTCTCAGTTCACTCTCTCCCGAGATGAAGGAGCTATACGAAGGCAAAACGCGTCTTTCGAAGATATTCCTGTCTAACATCTTCAACTTTAACAACGTGTTCTGCTTCATGTCTTTTGCCACGTCCGGGAAGCTCGAGAATATGGCCGAGTCGGCAATGTGCTACAAGATCAAGGGTCAGATCTATCACCGGATGGGCACACTGAAACCCAGATACATGAGAGAGGGTACGAGCGTTGAATATTTCCTCAAGAAGGACGGAAAAGACATCTACGTAAAGAAGAAACCAGATTATACTATCCCCCAGCCCAAGTTTTTGGATCTGTACTTTTACTGTGAGGCTGAAAAGCAACTGAAGATACGAGCGGATACCGTAAGTCAGGTGCACTATGCCAATAAACCCTCTTCAACCCTTCGGAGACGAAAGGCCGAAGAGAAAAAGTATGCCGATAACCTGATCATCGTGACCATGTTGCAGAAGTATTTGAGCGCTAACAATGTAGCGTTGAAGCCTTTACTGTCCGAGTTCGTGGATGCCATTGATTTGGTGGAATCAAAGACCCAACAGCTGGGTAAATTACCCGACGTCAGAATCACACTTCGTCAAGCGGAAGGCAAACAGCTCCAACAACACAAAGGGACATACAATCTGCCAACGGCCCATGGCGAGGTTGGTGCTATCGTTGATTTCGCTGACGCCTCCAGCGCACCTCGCCACCTGGAAGTGGTCTTATCTTCACCCAAAGAAGACTCCAAGTACTCCTGCGTGATCATCAACTCTTTGAACTATTTCTACGATCTCATGCAATATCCTCTCTTGATTCCCAATGGAGACAAAGGATATAGCGTGACCCAAAAGAAAGCGAAGAAGATTATGGTCAATTATGGCCGAAGTCGTGCCGGTCCCGCCCCATCTGATCAGAGCTATTCCGTGGACGACCCCGAGGAGTCGGACATGAGGCTCACAGGCTGCATGTACTACAGTCAACTGTACATGAACAAGGTAGGGGAATTCAACTACGTCAACCGGGGTAGGAGACCCTTTCAAATGTTTGTGGTGGACAATACGTCAAGATCGAAACAAACCGGCTCCAGTTCTTAGAATATAACCAGAATACACTCCGAAGAGAGCAATTCGATGTGCTAAAGAGTGATGCTACACACACTCCTAATGTAGTGGGGCAGAGAGTCATCATACCTCCTTCGTTCGTTGGTGGCCCGAGATTCATGAAGCAGAAGCAACAGGATGCTCTCACGTTCATAGGACGGTATGGGAGCCCTGACCTTTTCGTGACATTCACAATGAACCCGGACTGGCCTGAGTTGGTCCCCATTGTGGAGGAGGGGGATTTAGGGTGTAGCTCATCGGACAGGCCCGATTTAGTTAGTCGCGTTTTTCGGTTGAAAGTTAATGCTCTAATGGACGACTTGACGAAGGCTTGCATTTTTGGCCGTACGAAGGCGTATCTGTACAGTGTTGAGTGGCAAAAGAGAGGTCTACCTCACATCCACATTCTCCTTTGGTTAGAGACGAAAATGAAGAAGACTGAAATCGATCAGTACATTTCAGCTGAAATACATGATCCAGAGACCCAGCCAAGACTCTATAACATCATTACAACGAACATGATACACAACCCCTGTGTCGGGTACGACGAGTCCAGTCCCTGTATCCGGAACGGTCGTTGCGCCAAGAAGTTTCCCAAGCAATATAAGGACGAGACCTTCGTTGGTAACAACGGTTACCCTTTATACCGTAGACGCGCCGCGGGCAAGGCAGGTGGTAGGTTCTTCACCAAAAAGGCTCCCAAGGGAAAGAAAGAGATGGTGCGAGTTGACAATGTATGGGTTGTCCCACATAACCCCTATCTCTGCCTGAAATACAATGCTCACATCAATGTTGAATGTTGCAATTCCATCAAGTGTATTGCATATGTGACCAAGTACGTCAACAAGGGGTCTGACAGGATCATGTACACGAAGGACAAACACAATGGTGTACCCGTGAACGAGATAAAAAACTACCGAGAAGCCCGGTATATCAATGCCAACAAAGCCACGTGGCGGCTGTTCAACTTTCCTATACACAAGCACTATCCACCGGTCACGTACCTCAACATCCACCTTGAGGGCGAACAGAGCATCTTTTACTCTGAGAGGGATGCAGATAAGAAAGTACAAGAGAAAATTAGTAAGGTTACGACACTAATGGCATTTTTTATGCTCTGTGAGAGCGATGAGTTTGCACGAGGTCTCCTTTACACCGACGTGCCCATCCACTACACCTTTTGTAACAAGAACGGAGTGTGGTCACCGAGGAGTAACAGTTCCATTGCCATAGGTCGCATGCAGACCACCAGCACTAAAAACCCTGAACTCTTATACCTGAGACTGCTACTATCGCACGTTAACGGACCAACGTCATTTGCCGCTCTGAAGTGTTTTGACGGGGAGACATACGAAACGTACAGGGAGACCGTCAAGGCTATGGGTCTGATGAAGGACAAGGACCATTGGGAGAACACCCTAATGGAAATAATCAATCACACGAACAACAGGAAGGAACTCAGAATAACATACGCTACCATGTTGGCCTTTTGCGACCTGGAAGACCAATCGGAGGTGTGGGTTGAGATTCGCGACTACTTTTCTAGCGACTTCCTACAGGACAGTGGCTTGAAGGAATACAACGACGAGATATACAAGGATGCATTGGATGACATCCAAGAGCATGTGTACAACTTTGGTGGTATTGACATTACAGCCTATGGGTTGCCACCCTCGAGAGGGAACACCAAGAGCTTCAATCTCCTAAGGCGAGAACGGAGCTACAACACTTCCCAACTGTTGGAAAGTACTCGCTCCCACCTACCTTTGCTGAACAAGGAACAGCGCCAAGTCTTTGACGCCGTTATTGGCATTATAGGGTCGAAGAAGGAACCGCACACATCGGCGTGTCCCGTAATAAGACACGGGTTCGTCATCGACGCTCCCTGTGGTACAGGAAAGACCTTTCTGCTCAACTTGCTTCTGGATGACGTTCGGGCCAAAGGTGGTATTGCCCTGGCTGAGGCGTCATCTGGCATTGCTGCCACCATCTTACATGGAGGCCGAACAGCCCATAACACCTTCAAGATCCCGCTCGTGGAATCACATGAGTTCAGGTCCTGCTCAATCAAGAAGAATAGCCAATTGTCTAGACTGTTAGAGTTATGTTCCCTGATAGTCTGGGACGAGGTGGTGATGGCCAACAAAAATATGCTGCTGGCCGTTGACGTCACCCTTCGGGATCTCCTGGACAGTGACAGATTCATGGGAGGGGTCCCCTTTGTGTGCGCTGGGGATTTCAGGCAGATTCTTCCGGTTGTGAGGGGTGGAGGGTACAGCCAGGAAATTACAGCTACCATCAAGACGACTTACTTCTGGCCCCAGTTACGGAAATATGCACTCTCCGAGAACATCCGCCTAAGGGGGCCCGTATCCGACACGAAAAACGCGACCTTTGCCAGCCAGCTATTAGAGATAGGTCAGAGTAACTCTTCACTCTTCGTTATCCCTCCCAACTTTGGGGTTCTCTACCATAACGAAAAAGAGTTCATCGAGAGTGTTTACCCCGATATCGCCGATCACATTGGGGATCATCGCTATTTTTCCGGTCGTACCATCGTATCGCCTCTCAACGTGGATGTTTCCGACGTCAACGTTACGATCTTAGACATGTTGCCCAGGGACGAGAAGATCTATCTGAGTGAAGACAAACTTGATTCGGAAGACGATATGGAGTATCAGGTTTCCACACTCAACGAACTGAACCCTTCTTCGTTACCCGAACACCAGCTCAAACTGAAAGTGGGTGCTGTGGTAATGATAATAAGGAATCTTGCTCCACCCAGACTCTGTAACGGCACCCGAATTATCGTCGATAACCTGAAGAAGACCATCATTGGGGGTAGGATTCTGGGTGGCACGTACGACGGGGAGCAAGTATGCATTCCCCGGATAAAGTTGGTGGCCAATGACTCCCCGGTGGCGTTTTCCCGGTTCCAATTCCCTGTAAAGTTAAGTTTTGCAATAACTATAAATAAAGCACAAGGTCAAACTATCCAACATAACGTTGTGTACCCTGAAGTTTTTTTGGAGCAAGAGTCTTTAGCGGAGGAGTGTACGAGGTTAGTAGACACCAATATCATCATGCGAGAAGAAGACACTGAAGCCGACCGTGAGCTCCAGCGAAAGTATATAGATTTGGGACAGCCTGACTCTGACGTTGAGGCTCTATTCGCTTCCGAAGAGATGACGGCAGTACTCAAGATATCGGTTGAAGACTTTGATATGGCGGTGGAGAAACTGGACGTGCAACTAGAAGAGACTGAGCAGTTACGAATCAAAATCGATGAGAGTTGTGAAGCCAATCGAAGGGAGCAAGAGAAGAGAGAAGAAGCCAATCGAAGGGAGCAAGAGAAGAATCGTGAAATCCTTCTGAAGGAAATTGAAAACCAGCGGGAAAGACAGCGGAAAGAAAACGAAAACCTGCTGCAAGAAATTGCATTAATGCTGGGAGCTTCCCCAAGGAAAAAAGCCAAACTGTCAGATTAACTTACTGAATAAAACAATAATGTTGATATCACCCTTTTATTTCCTTTCTCTTTAAATTTTGAGCAGAGCCAAAGGCGCCCGCCGCCGGAGGCCAAGCCCGCCGCAAAGCGGCGGAGGGCGAAGCCCGTGCTTGTATAAGAATAAGAATAAGAAGTATATACAAATATAGAGACGTGCCAGTTTCCATCTCAATCTGACGGAGGCGTTACCGTGTTAGTTTCAGAAAATGTGACAAGAATACTATCCAACATTGCGGTCTGTATTCGTATCGCACCCGTGTGTTCTCTCACGGGCAACTATACGTTACCTGCTCTCGCGTTACAAGTTGGGACACACTTAGTATTTTCACCCAGGAGAAGGAAAAGGGTCCATATGCGTTAGACAACGTTGTGTACCCTGAAGTGTTTTTGAGCAAGAGTCTTTGGCGGAAGAGTATACGAGGTTAGTAGACACCAATATCATCATTCCAGAAGAAGACACTGAGGCCGACAGGGAGCTCCAGCGAAAGTTTACCGATTTTTGCCAGTGTTATTCTGAAGTTGAGGTTCTATTCGCTCCCGAAGACATGACAGCAATACTCAATATATCGGTTGAAGACTTCGACATGGCGGTGGAGAAACTGGACGTGGAGTTAGAGGCGTGTGAGCGGTTGAATATGAAGATATGATATGAAGAGAGATGAACTCATTCGAAGGGAACGAGAGGAGAATCGTGAAATCCTTCTGAAGGAAATTGAGAACAAGCGGGAAAGAGAGCGGAAATAAAACGAAAACGTGCTGCAATAAATTGCAATACTGCTGGGAGCTTCCCCAAGGAAAAAAGCAAAACTTTCAGATTAACTTACTGAATAAAAACAATAATGTTCATATCACCCTTTTATTTCCTTCTCTTTACATCTTGAGCAGCGCCGAAGGTCATTAAGCCCGCCGTGAAGCGGCGGAGGGCGAAGCCCGTGCTTGTGTAGGGAAAATAAACTTTTGACTTACTAAATGATGACATATGGCCTCAGAGTTAAGTACCAATATAATGCAAAATAACTAATAAGCGCTGAAGACAAGAACGAGAACATCATACTGGTTATCCTTGAGATATCCCCCTCTAGAGACCCCCCCCCCCCTCCTGATCAGGATTCTGCACATGCAAAATTGCATGTTCATAACACTTCTCGTCCCTTGGTCTTGGTGAGAGGCTGGGTTCCTAGCGGAAAGCATGGATCAAAGGGTGGGATATGTAATGGACCTATTAGAGATTGCAGTGAATACTACTATTCTGGTGGACCGTAATCCCGACGACACAGATTTCATTATAGACATCGTACCTAGTGAAGACGAGACCAGGGAATATGCATCCACGGTCAAAGCACATTTAGCTTCTGGATTGTCCGATACTGTTGTAGGAGACGACGAATTACCTGGTAACAAGAGTGATCCGATATTGAAGAAGGATGAATCTTTTGATTACTTGGCATATGATGTGACCTCATCCCTTTCCGAGCCTGAAAGTCATACCATACAGGAAGAAGATGCAGTTAAGAGGGATGAAGATATAGATGACCCCCTCTCTAAGGAGAGATATATGCCAGCAGACAATGGATACCAGCAACAACGCGACGCCAAACAACTCCCGGATGTTTCGATTTTTGTGTCGTCCCTACCTCACACCGAAGCACTCTCATGCTCAAACGGGAGAGTGGAGTATTTTAGAGAGCGCGTTAAAGAGGCCACTTTAAACTCGGCGCGGCTCATGGGAGCTCCCTATACCCGCGGGTGGCATGAGGCGGTGACTTCATTCTGGGCGGATTTGAAGACTCGTGAGAAATATCTAAATCATCTTTCAGGTAATCTTTTCATCAGGGCTTTTGTCAAAGATTATATAGATGTGACCACGTGCGTGGGCTTCCTACGTTCCACCGTCACAGGCACAGGTTTCCAGACCCTAGTGTCACTCATTGGTTCCACTTCCACTGCCGCCACAGATGTTATAGACAGGAATAAGGTTCAAGACACAATGTGTGGCAGCCGCACCATCAAGAGTGAGACAACGGAGACGTGCCCTGAGAGTTTGCATCCTTGTATAAATCGGCGGTCCCCCTTCATGACATTGCTCAGCGATCCGCAATCCAAATGCTTAGCCCTTAATTGGGAGGAGGCTGCCGGTCTCATGGATGCCCAAACATGCAGATCCATAATTTCCTTGAACTATGTGGTGTGTGCCCTCCTAGCACCCATACTAGCCGGCGAGGCTCTTTGTCTCTCTCCCAAAGATCTGGACGTGTTGCAAGTGACGTGTCCCGGTTTAATTTCGTATCACAAATTTAAGGTCATCTCTTTGGCTATTCTGTGCAGTGCCCTACATTCCATTGTTCCTGTTTTTCTGGACCTAGAAATACCTGTCGCAAACCGAGCTGCCCCGTCTCAGACGATAATGATAGTTGCGGCGGAGGCGACGATGACGAAGGCTATTGCATTTTGGGTTCGGTTGATTCGACTTTTAAGAAGTCCAGGTTATTCGGAGCCCCTTTAAGATTGAGTGTATTTGACGAACATCCTCTAATTGACGTATCGGGATGCGAATATTTCAATAAAACAGGACCTTGCCCATCGCCTATCATCGCTACACTCTACGCTCCTTTCCCCTCCCGGCGACTATTGAAGAACCGTAAAAATCGAAAGGAGAGCGAACTCTGTAACGTGAAGGGTGTTGTGGCCATGGTGGTTCCTTTAACCCATAATTAGCGGCGAGCAACATAAGTCGAGTTAAATAAAGCTGGACTATATGGCGGCGCTCGACATAGGTCGAGTGGCAATTTCAGCACGTAATGTGGCTGAGAGAGAGAGACAAGTGGTGGCAGGAGACTAGCGAGCGTATGACTGCTCCAGACCACCGCGGCGAACCTACTGACACAAATCTCAGCTCCCTCCTCCCTCTCTCACTCGCTACATACTCAATTATGTACCGAAAGTACCGAATTACATGCTTTTTGCACTCGCGTTGCACGGTTATTTCAAGAAAACTATCCATCATACAAGGATCGTTATGGTGTCATTCGAAAGCTCTGTTTATGCCCTTTCAGGGATAGGTACTTGTTTTACGTTCTGGGTCTTATTTAGGCATGAAAATGATCACGTAAACAGCCCTATTTTGGCTAAAAACACCCCGCTGTGCGGTACATATAAATAAACCGCATAGGCCGCTCGTAAGGTGTTAATGGAGGGTGAGGGAGAAAGGAAGAACTTTCACGACTATATGAGGAATATGAAAAAAGATCCATTAGTCAGTCTGAACGTGATGCACAGGGTGTTGTTGATCAGATGCATCCTGACTCTTATTGGAACATATGGACGATTTTCGCTGGTTGTCGGTCACAGCTCTTCCCCCGATATCTTATTCCCAGATTCCTCGAATCCCTCTGGATTATTTCCCAGTGTCAGAAAGGAAATAGATCCTAAAGAGAAGAAGAGAAAAAGAAAAACTCAGAATGAAATTAAAGAGAAGGACATTGATGACATTGAACCCGCCGTCGCTGCCGACGAAGGCGGAGATGTTAGTGTGAGTGACAACAATGCTGGAGCCTCCGACCTGGACGCTGGCTGGGAGGAGAAGAGGCACAACTCAACCAGATCGAAAAAAACGAAAAGACACAAGACCATTGATTTGAGATTCGGGGACTTTGAATTGTTGGACTCGGAAAATCCCAATGGCTCCTCGAAATACGTCATCAGACAGCTACCTGTAGGTTGGCCCGAGGTCACCTCCGACACTTCAGAGTTTCGGGTCAATACCGAAGGCGAAAAAGACATCGGCGTTAAATATAGCGCGAGTAAGAAAGCAGCGGCCGAAGCTTTCTTGACCGGTATCAATAACCCATTCTGGACTTACACTACCGTCCCTTCGTGGTACAAGGAAGATGCCCTTTGTGCGACATTTGGACATGTTCCCTTGGAGGCACACGTTCGAGCGGTGGACAATTGCGTGGAACATTTTATACCTTTTGTAGAGTATACTCGTTGTGAGGCCAATAGATTGGAGATCGTTAATAACATGGAACTCACCATCTCTTGTCTGAAAGGGAGGCTTCACAATATGAAGGCCCTGTTGAGAGCAAGGACGACGGCCGAGGGAGAACCTTCTGAGGAGCTTGGAGAAGGGGCAACATTTTCTTTTAGGCACCTGTTAATGGTGCCACCTTTCCAATGTCCCAAATTTTCAAACAGGGGGCAAAGCTTAGGCGTCGGTCAATAAAGAAAATCACAGATTCTATTGTCACGTGCGAGTCGTTAACCAGTGACGAAGCCGCCTATCGGAACTTTGGTGAGACATATGCTGAACGCAATGACAAGTGCGTGCCAGAAGAAATGGAGGTTGTTGAAGCTGCCATCGAGTTAATGGAAACAATAAGAAAAGTTTGTAACTCGAATATGGATAGGTTCATTCATGGGGAGAGTATGGCCAGTGCGACTGAGGTGACAGGTCACCTGTACCGGTTGAGTGCGCGCCTCTACACCCGGTGCGGTATAGTGAGGGGTATGGGGCTGTCTTCCATGTGGCTCAGACCACACGATGCTCTTGCTACTTTAGCCTTGCGGAATTATCCTCGGATGGGAGTGGCGCGCCAAGTTCAGAAGGTGTTGTATTCCTGTCGTAACCAGGAGAACCAAGAGCTCTACATGTTGGACATGTTAAAAACTAGGGACCTCAATCCTCGGCCATCTAGACACGCTCTCCTGGAATATCTGTTGGGTTACGAGAGTGCATGCACGGTGAGTCATTTGGCCTGTTTGGACTGGATTCGGTGGTCGTCTCCGGGCAATGACAAGCAATCCCGATACGATGAGCAAATAGAAAGAGAGGCGGAGGATATTATGAATCTGAATGCGATAACAGTGACGGATATTGGGAAGGAGAAGCGGGCTGGTATATTACCTGCGCTACAGGTTACTCCGGAGGACTTGGTTAAGAGGAACATACTGAACAGTATACATTCAGAGAAATACAGGGTTTCTCCGGAGGACTTGGTGAGTAGGAACATAATGGACAGCATATATTCAAAGAAACACGATTTCGAGAAATGGCGCATAGAGAGGGGCGGGAACGTGCTACACAAACCTGGGAGAGTAGGGATGCTTGACATATACCACATTGCATGCACGTCACTGCGTTCGTTTGTTGTCAATAAAACAAACCTGGGAGAGTAGGGATGTTTGACATATACCACATTGCATGCACGTCACTGCGTTCGTTTGTTGTCGATAAAACAAACCTGGGAGAGTAGGGATGCTTGACATATACCACATTGCATGCACGTCACTGCGTTCGTTTGTTGTCAATAAAACACAGATATCTTATTTATATTGTTTATTTTTAACACTTTAGCAGGCAAACAACTCGCCGTCCCAAGGTGAGGAGGTGAGAGACACACGATAATATAATTTCTAGCCAGGTGGTCCACATGTCAAAGGGTTATTCCTACCTTACCTCTAATATGCCCTGTAAGGCCAATCGGCTATCCCCAAAATGGGTATTGGGCCTGAGCATATAGATAGAGAGATAGATAGAAGGCCAAATGTCCGCTAAAGGATTAATTGAAATAGGGTGGGAGAGGTGAGTGCCCGCTAAAGGGCTAATTAAATTAACAAAATGCCTAAGGTATTGTCAGGAATACTATGTCGGAAACTTGAAAGTGCTTTTTCAGAAGGACATTGACAGTAATGTTCAAAGGGAGATGGTGATTTGGAGATACATTCGTCACCGGAGGTGTTTTTTTCTTCTTCTTGTTGGCTTTCCTTTACTGTTTCTCCTTCTGCCATTATACACAGAGAGAGTGGGTTGGTAGCCGCTTGGGTACCTGGCACCAAGTGTTCGGACTGAATCGTGTTCCCTGTGGAAAGATCCAACCATCTGAGCCTCAAGATATCCCTGATGAAATCGCTCTCCTTTCCTTTTTCCACGTCGTGGGAACACAGCAACACATTCTTGTTTAACGCCACCTCGCAGTCTGCGCCGGAGGTGGCAACCGCAACAGCAATTAAAGGCCTATCGTCGTTCAAAATGTCCAAATGTTTGTTAAAGGAGACGGTGTCGATGGATCCATCATTGTCGGAATATAGATGAACGTAGCTTCCATTGTAACCGTGATGTGCATGAGGCACCGTGGGGTATACATGAGTAGCTCTTTAAATTGCTTGTTAGTGCCTCCACGGCATACGGTAGAGGTTATCTGTATGGGTTCTGCACTTCTGGCTTGGAATGATTTGGGGGAACTGACGCTCCAGGGACACGTGTAATGTTCATGCTCTAACCTCTGGTTACCACACGGCTTGAAGATCCGGACTACTCGCACAGCCTGACCGTCGGGCGAGTTGCCTATGACTGTCAACAAGTACCCATAATCTCTCTTGGTTAATATCAGAATAGGTGACCCTTCTTCACCATTTGACGCAAACCCAAAAATGTCGGTGATGGCCATGGCTAATATTCCAAACCTCTCTGTATCCAGAGAACCAACACCTGCAGCCTCTGCTACTTCGCCTTCTGCTTTCAATTCTCCTCCCATTAAATAAGATGGTGAGTCATGATGGCTACCGTAGCACAGCTGCGTTCTGGAACACTTCCACATCCTCTGCTGGTCTCACTCTTCTCAAATTTGTTGAGCGTGCACACATTTAAGTCTGGGTCTAGGGGGTTGTAGTTGTATCGTATGTTCCAGGTTCGCCAATCCTTACAGGCCGATATTTTTAACCCTTTCAGCCAACCGGCCGCATTGGAAGACAAAGAAGAAGTACCTTCGCCCCTTGACGATGGCTGGCGGTGGTGGTTGTAATCGCTGCTGGTACCGGTAATATTGAGCAACTGGAGAATGCTGGGAGAGCAGTAGTCTTCTTCGCGTCGTTTAGAAGCAGGGGTCGTCGGCATCCGGGAGAAGTTGGAGGAGGAGACGGCGACGACCGGACTCATTATCAGCTGTACTTTTCTATGACCTTCCTGTTGAGACATACCCATGCGCACACTCATGGTGAATTCTTTAACGGGGACATGTTGAATGGCACCCATCCTTTGATGGATGTAGCTGGCCACTCCCCCGCCAGCGAAATTAGAATTACTCGAGGTGGTGATCACCGTCTTCCAGGTGGTGTTTGTCATCTGAGTTGTAAAGGGAGACCAATCTTCCGTACTCTTTCTTTTCACAATATTCTTCATCGCAAGCGCATTCAATCCCGTGGTCAAATAATGTAAGACGGATTTAGTGCAAAACTCTACCAATGTTACTGGTCCCCGGTTCATGCTCTCGACGAGAAATGTCATGTTGCCGTCCTCGAGGAACCTCCACCCATTACCCAGCGGGTCGTTGACAACCAACCTGAAATCTCTTTCTTCGACAGCCTCGGAAGATCCTGCCAATGGTTTGGCCAAGTAAACACAGTGGCCGTCCGGGATGTACACCATTCGACCCCCTGTCTGGGAAACCGTTCGAATGGCCACGGCCACGAGGAAGCTCACAACGTCTGAGTAGAGAACCCTTCTCTTGTGAACGACCTCGGGGGTGGCCCTGGTGTTACAGATAACATCAGAGAGCAATGTGCACCTCTCGTGTAATTCAAAGGCGGGTGAACAAACCCTGAACCAATTTAGGGTATTACAGTGGCCCAATTGCGTACTACCGTTGGCGGCGGTATTGTCAATGTTGTCGGTGTTGTTCTTCCCACATTTTTGGGAAGAATTGGAGGAGGAGTAATGTCCCGATTCAGTGTCGTCAAACATGGCACTTCCCGAATCGAGGCAAAATCCGGAAAGGGAAGATTCTCTCATCGCGACACTGTCGGCTGCTTCTTGGGCAAGGGCTGTGATGAAGGCAGTTTTTTTTTTTTTTTTTTTTTTTTAAGAGACAATGAACGGAGGAAGGAAAAACACAGATAAAACAAAAAGGTCCATGTGCCTAAAGGCATCCTCCATTCATAAAATGTTTGTAACAATTGGATTTAAACATTTGTAGATTGTAAGTTTGTGGAAAGCAATTCGAGGGAAGTGAATTCCAAAGAGTAGTAGCTCTGGGGATAAATGAATTCTGATAAGCAGAAGTTCTGCATTGTGGAGGAGAAAGTGTAAATTCATGGGCGCTCTCAGCTGCCCTAGTTCTACGGGGAAAGATGTGGAGAGGCGGCACAATTGAAGCAAGTTCCTCGGAACAATTGCTGTGAAAATATCTGTAGAATAATGCAAGGGATGCTTGCAGGGTTATTGATTAATCTAATAGCTTTATTTTGAATTTTGTCCAACTGCCTCAATGCAACCACTCCACTTCCACCCCACAGAGGTGAACAGTAATCCATCTGAGAACGCACATGACTTTAATATATCACGGCCAACTGCTCGTCAGTGAAGAATTCTCGAACTCTGTACAGTAATAATAATAATAATAATAATAGTTCTTAAAGCTAGCGCATGCTAAGCTAGCTAAGGATAGCTCAATAAGGCCGATTAGGCGTATTTACATTGGGGTCCTATACTTACAGGAGTCCCAGTTTTTTAGAGGTATTCTTAGCAATGCTTCTAACATAATGTGTCCAGCTCAAGTTAGTAGTTAATGTTACACCGAGAATGTCAATACTAGGGGAAGTGGGAATATTTACATCATTAAAAAATATATGGGAGTCAGTGAGATTCTGTCGGTTAGAAAATTGAATGTACTTGGTTTTCTGTGCATTAAAGGAAACTAGATTCTTTTGTCCCCATCCATTAATTCTAGAAAGGTCCTGGTTCAGAGAAATTGCAGTGTTTATTTTTGAATTTATAAGATTGGGTTGGGTGAAAGAATTGGTAAATGTGAAGGAACTGTGGAGTGTTGAGTCATCTGCGTAGGAATGTACTGGATTATGAGTGGTAGATATGAGATCATTGATATGAATGAGGAACAGAATTGGGGCCAAAACTGATCCCTGGGGAACACCAGCATTTATTGAGTGAAATTGAGAATAAAGGCCATCTACCATTACACATATTTTTCTGTTATGAAGATAAGAAGAAATTAGTGGAACTAATGATGCAAGGCCGTAGTGTGACATCTTCGACAATAAGGATTGATGCCAGACTCTATCAAATGCCTTTGATATATCCAGTGCTATTGTATGTGTTTCACCATGTTGGTCTGTAGCTTGGTTGATTTGATGCGTAAGAAGGCAAAGCATGTCTGCAGTTGATCGACATCGTCTAAAACCATATTGCCTATCACTGATTAATTTATTATTCTCAAGATGCTTAATTATGTGATTATTTAATATAATTTCAAAGACTTTACCAAGAGTGGAAGTTATAGCTATTGGTCTGTAGTTTGATGGATCTGAAGAGGCACCTTTTTTAGGAACTGGATGGATGTTTGCTTCTTTCCAGGGTACTGGGAAGCATGAGGTATGAGTACACAGACGGAATTTTTTTGCCAATACAGGAGCGAGCACCAAGGAGCAATTCTTAAGTACTATTGGAGGAATTTCATCTGGACCAGGAGCCTTATCTACTGAGAGATTCTGCAAAATAGTTTTGACATGTCTGGTGTGGATCTTAAGTGAGGGAATTTCAGGCGAATTATAATTAAGTACAGGGACATCTTGATTTATTTCATCTAAGGTTGAGTTGGTGGAGAAAATATCCGCAAGAAGGTTAGCTTTACCTCGTGGGTCACTTACAAGATTGCCAGTCAGAGATTTTAATGGTGGAATGGATGAAGCAGTAGTGAAGTTGGATTTAAATGAGTTAAGAGTAGACCAAAATATTTTGTTATCATTTGAATTATTTAGAAGTTTATTTGCCTGCTTGTGGAGAAAGTTTGATTTAGTTAGGTTTAATACAGTTTTGGCATGATTTCTGATGTTTCTAAAGTAATTAAAGGCTTCATGTGTTTTTGATCTTGTGTATGCATTGTAGGCTATTGCTTTTTGTTCAGTTACTCTAGCACAATTATGGTCAAACCATTTAGGTGAATTAGATCTTTTACTGTAATTTTGATGAGGAATAAAAGTTTCCATTCCAATTTTTACAAAATCTTGTATGTGGCTCAAGGTGGAGTGTGCATCATTAGAAAAGAAAGAGGTCCAGGGAATATCAATAAAGAAACCTTGAAGACCCCCCCAGTCTGCCCTATCGTAATGCCATTTAGTCACCAAAACAGGTTCAGAGTGGGAAGGTGTGGTAGGAGTTGGCGAGCTCTCCCATCCCATACATAGTCTCCAGGCACCTTTGGACATGATGCTTCTTCTCAGCTATCGCCTTGGCATAGGCATCGCCGCACGTTAATAGTACAATTGTGGAATCCCCTCTGGACGAAAAAGCAAATAGTTAATTTCTGTCCACGGTCAAGGCGAGGCCCGGAGTTGAAGCTATTTTACCAATCCCGCCAGCAACTCTAGGATTTTCGCAGTGCATAATTGTCTGCCCTCCGATTCCCGAGAGGCGAGATGGATTTTGGCATTAGAGGCCGACGAATGTAAAAAGGTTCTGTACCCCTCCTCTCTAACCTTATTTATGGCGTAAAGTAAGCTGTTCTCTCTGACCTCTCTCAGTATGGCTAAGACGGAGGCGTGAGTTGCATTGGAATCAGCGCATACAGCCTCTTGTCAGGTTGAGTGATGTTCTCTGAATGCGAAACTAGTTCTTTCTCTACCCTGTCAAAATATTGCGTTATTCCCGAAACAACTTGAAAACGATTCAAGGCGCGTCGAATAATGATGGGCGGACTCAATAACACAAACGTTGGAGGGAGTAATATAATCCTCTTATCTTCGCCGTTGTTATTAGGCTGTGACAGTCGGGTCGCCTCGATGGAAATGGTCCGTAAGTCATTCGCAAAACCTTCTCGGACATTGAGTTTATAGTTTCTAATCTTATTGTCGGTCACATGTTCCCTGAAACGCAAAATATTACATTCCTCGATTTGAGGTTGGGGGACGACGACACGTTCCATATTAACTCCTTGCGACATATATGACGCGATCGCGTCATATGAATAAGTCCACCAAAAACTCATATGACGCGATCGCATCATATGGACTTATCTCTATACCTTTATAATAAGTTATATGACGCACTAGCGTCATATGGAGCTCAGTAAGTCCGATAAGTGACCTCACGATAAAACCGTTGGTGGCAACCTCATTCACCTCCGATAATTCTAACGGCCGCAGTGTTGTTTTGAGTGTAGTGCGCGGCAGTGGCAATGATCCTGGGGCTCCCGCCTCCTCGGACTTATTGGAACATAATATGTCGCAGGGAGTTAAAGTCTTCTTGCTCCGCAGGGGGGTTGTCTGCCGTGCGGGGAGGGGCGGTGTCATCTTCGGGCATGGTGGCGGTACATTTCCTCGTCCTCTTTTTGTTGCGATGCACGTTCTCCCCTCTGTTCCGTTTGCCCTGTGTGAGGATAGTGTTGAGGAGCGATTGCAAATTGACAGTATTGTCCGTTCGCATATCGACAAGAGCGGCATTGCCACCGGCCACTCTATAGGCGTTTGAGTCCTGGACCTCTCTCTCCGGTTTCGTTTTGACAGGAAGGCCGTTAAATGTGTTTTCGGAGAGGATTTTTGCCATATCGGGTTCGTGGCGGGTAATATCATTAAACAACGACTCTTCCGAAAAAATATTGTAGCGGAAATAGAGGAACTCGCCGCCTCCAACTATTTGAATGTCGTTTAACCTGTACGCCATATTCAGAGAGGCTAAATTTTTATTAGTGGGGGTCTGGTCTTCTACCACTAAGCTAACTACTGCGTACAAAAGATCTGAACATATGCACTTGGGTTGAAGGCGCACCGAGCACGTGATCTCATTACTGATCAACACCTCTGCGTCGATGGCATGGGGTTCACTTTTGAACACAAGATTTGTCCACGAGCCCCTGAAATTAGACTGCTGGGAATTCCCCCCCCCCCCCCACCCCCCCCCCCGGCCGCAACCACCCGAAGCATTGACGATGATCGCGTACAGTCTCAGTAACTCTCTTCTCTGTTGATCGGACGAATATTCTTCCGAGTCTACTAACTTCAGCAGGTACTCGGGAAAAGAAACGGGATGAACCGGAGGGGACAGAGCAGACGACCCTGCCGCTAAATAATGGTCGGCCGTGCACGAAGAGCAAGTGACTAGCAGTTCTAGGTCGGTACATATTCTCCGTCCACCGACCCGTCCTCGTTACGCCGCCGTTGCCGAGTAGGCTCCCATATGGTGAAAGAGGAAAGGGGAGTTTTTCCGTTGGTTTCGTCGCAAGCGCAATAGACAATGCGACTCTTTAATCCAAATACCTCGCATAGCAGTTCCGGATGGGACAAGCTCCGTTCCGACAATATAGCGGTCATTAATCGCCGTATCCTATCGGGGGTTCCGGGAGATAAATAATCGCTCGCATCCATAGGTAGTATCTTGTTGCTTCTAACCGATGCCGCATCCACCCCGGTCTCCCCCAATGAACCCAGTACGCGATGCAGGCGTTCGCTCAAAGCGCAATCACAACCGAGTTTCCTATACCATCTCAAAAGAGCTTCCGCGGATGTCGACGATATCTTTTTCATTGCTTTGGACTAATTGATCAGTGCCGCTAGACTCTCTAACTTAGCCAACACTCCGTCCGTTAGGGGGCGTTCTCCTTCATGCCTTCTCCCTCTCGCGTCAAAGATCTAGCATTAATGCCCCGGTCGTGCCTGAATCCTGAAGACCTTAGTCTTCTTTTGCCTTTGGCCGCCAATGTATTTTCTCTACGAGAACAAACCTGTCTGATATGGGATGCTATATGACATCTATTTTCGCTCTCGATTATTTTATTTCTACTTTCGGCGGAATTTGCCAATGACAACTTATCGTATTGGATGATTTCACTGTTGGTTGTCACCACTCCCCTCGGTCCTACGCGGCACTTTACTTGACCAATGGACAATGGAGAAGCATCGGCGGGGAAGGGACACTTGTCAGAATGGGCTACAGCGTTAAGTTGTTCGAGACTGCCTTCTTTTCGCGTCTCGGAATTGTGTTGTATCTTCAATTGAAGGTGGAACTCGTTCCGAGTATCGTCGAACTTATATTTAACCAGGTTGTCGGGACTGGCTGCGTGGAGGAAACTCGTATTCTTGCACAATATCGAGACCGATTCCCCTGCGAGTAACTTTCTCTTTAATTCGGGTGTGCCGAACGACCACAAGTCTTTAAGTTTAATCCTGTGTCTTTCAATGTAGGAATTTGATAATGTGCCATGGTCCTCCTCAGGGAGGGGCGCAGACCTGAGCATTATCCGCTGAAGCACTCTGTGACGTATTTCGTTCCTCGAAATATTGGCTGCTGTCGAGGAACTGAGCGAAAAGATATTAGAGCCTTGTTTTTTGGCCGTCTCCTCTAACTCTGCTTCGGTTTCGCCCAGATTGACACGTGAGCTGATAGCGATAGCAGCGGCCGCTAGCTCAGTATTGGCCACGCCCGCCCTATCCAGTGTTGAATATCTGCCCAAGGCAATTTCTTCTTTGGCCAACTTGTCGGAGGTTCTTTTGATGTAACCCCATAACCCCATTTCTCGCTCGTTGCTGACGCAGTTTTTACTAAAGTAGGGAATTAAATTGGCCGCGTTCGGGTGTCCCAAGTGGTAGGTGTCCAGAGCCATGGCCATTCTCGCGAACATGTCCCTGTCGCCGCCCGAGATTGTCTTGAGAGCTTCCACTGCCCACGATGTGGAGGTCACCCTCCCTACATGACTTCTGGTTCTCACGTTAACCCGTGAATGCAGACACGCCAGACCCTTCCGATCTTCGAGCGAAGTGTGCTTGGTGAAAAACTTAAAATCTTTGACGCTGGGGAGGCGAACTCCGTCTCTATGCAGCGTGCCGGTTGTGCAGTCAACTTTGTTAATTATTTTGGCGTCTCCCCACACCCCAAAATTGGTAAGGTCGGACAATAGTAAATGTCGACAGAAGACACCGCTCAACCATTCGTAATTACGCTTGACGATACACTTGTCCTTCCAGTCTGCTTTCAAAATGTTGATCTTTACCCAAATTGCTACGAGAGCAAAATCTCCCAGAGCCAGGTACCTCTCCTCACCTTCGGAATCTCGGACGATGGAGAAAACCATGCGTATGGGCGAAGCTTCTAAATAGCGTAACAGGTCCTTAGGTATTGTGAACAGAGACCCCTCCTTATGGCTCTGTCTATTTGTTTGGGGGAGGGAAGAGGCACCACGGCCATCTTTGGCATAGGGCCTTTCGCTGTCCTCCACTGCCACGCTAGATGAATGGGTTGCCAGACAAGGCATGTGCGGCTGAGCAACGGAGGATATCGTATACGGCTCGGCAGCCTCCATCGCCATCTTTGATTCTTTGAATATTTTATGGAATGTATTGGGTCCGTAATACATGTCAATCAACCCACTGACCAGATTTTCGAACATGGACAACTGTCCTATCGCCGAACCCAAATGTGGAGAAGGTGGCTCGGGAACACCAGGAACGTCGATACCCATGCGATACTTATTAGGTGCAAAAGTGCCCGATGCTGCAGCAGTTGTACCGCTATCTGTTGCCATGAGAGGGTTCATACGGCTCACAGGTATCCCCAAGGTGGCTTGTATGGAGTAAGGTAAGCCCAGAAGATGAGGGTAGGATACCACTAGGGCGTCCCCGTGTGTCAATTTTCGTTTTTCAGTAATGGTAGATTTATTATTTATCTTCTTCTTCTTCTTCTTCTTATTATTATTATTATTATTATTAGTAGTAGTAGTAGTAGTAGTAGTATTTAAATGATTATCACCATCATATTCCTCTTCATTTGAGCCATAGTCATCTTCTCCTTCAGTATCAAAGAACTCATCGCTACCTTTTATTTCTCCTTCTCCTTCTCGTTGATCCAAGTTAATGTGGTTAACAAAACCCCGAATGGGAGAAGTATAGGAGGAGGAATAGGGAAACGGTTTATTGGGATCGGGGACAATTCTGGGTCTTTTTGTGGCAGCCTTTACTAATCGTGACGCTCTTACCTTGTTCAGATGAAGGTGCGTCTGCCCCAGCATGAACCTGAGCGCATTGTCCAAACTGAGATTCTTGATTCCGCTGAATCGGTGAAAGAATACGAAAGTGAGGAAGGTGAAAATCAGAGAGTCGCACCACCTGTGTAGGGGGAACCTACATCTCTCCTTCAAGGTACCTTCCGTCAACTTCATCAGTTGGCACAGGACGGACAAAATAGTTTCGGCGAACCCTAAAAAGGACACAACGGTCCTCGTGTGTATACTCGTCTTTACGGGATCTCCAAAGTCACGAACCGCCGCTTTTCCCCCTCTCAACACAGAATAGTCTAGATCCAGCAATTTCTTCGCGGAGATGGCTGGGGCACCGGAACACACTGGCCTGAACACCTGATTGTATATAAAGGACTGGGTGCTGAGGTAACTCGCTGACATGGCAGTGGGACCATGACAGTACATGTAGGCGAAGAAGTTGAAAAAATTGTAAGGGAGGGGGGAAACTTCCTTCCTATGTCTCTCGCGATTGAGAGCATACAAGCTGAAGCAAAAGAGCAGGTATCTTCTGAATTTCCTCCTGTAGACAGTGACTGATGATTTGGTGAAGGCCGTGTTTTGTGACAGAGAGAGAAGTACGTCCAAGGAGTCGTCCATAATTGTACAAAGTTCTTTGTACTGAATAGGGGCATCGACCACCGTTTTGATCAGGCGTTGTTGAAGACCCCGTTTGCCCGACACGTTTCTCACTACGAGCGGTCTAAATCTGTCCAATAGAAAACCGGCCAGTTTAGAAAATGAGTCCGGTAGGTAAAATTGGTGATCCCTCATGTTGGGCTCGACCGCAAAGGCCATCGCCTCCGTCGAAGTGGTGGTTTTCTCTTCCCAACCCACCACCTCTTCCCACCGGACCCCCTTGGGACCACCTTCGACCACCTTAGGTCGTCGTTGCCAGAAAGTGCCGCACGCGTAAGCCACTAGCTTATCGGGCTCGTAGCGTCTAAGGGAGGTAAAGACATGGGACGCCCTCGCTCTCGTCACGTCCAAGTTGGTGCGTTCCTCGGGAGGTAAATCCGACTGCTCATCCTCCTATTTCTTAACTATTTGGTTAACGCCACCTTCGCTCTCAAAGTTGTATTTCATGACATGGTGAGGTACGCCCTTAATCTGGTAACACGCCCCGCCTTCCTCATTGAGGGTGTGTTCCATGAGCGTTTGTGAACAAGGTGCTTTATTCCCCTTCTTGGGTTTCCTCTCGTTCTCGTTGTCTCTGGCTTCTTCCAAGGAAGAGGGGATGAGCCCTCTCGCCTTTCTGTTCCGCAGGAGGACCCCTCCTTCAGACAACTTTGCTGTGTTGTTTATTTTCTCGATCACGATCTTGGTCTCATTAACACCGGGAACATTTGTTTTCCCGCCTAATCCGCCTGCTCGCCCGGGTTTCCCTTTCCCTCTCTGACTGACCCTGTTTCTGCTACTAGACTACTATTGGTGTCTTCCAATATTAGGGCAGAAGGACGGGGGTTGACATAACCGACTTTCACCACAATGTCGTTACACTTTGATGTCGTGGAAATGCCGAACCTCTGAATGGCCATTTGCAAAATGATGTTTTGGTGTTTATTGAAAAAGTCTATGCTTTTATCCTCATCGAATATAACGGAACACCTCTTGCGCACATCTAACTCCGTGACGGCGGTGTCCACCACGTCCCTCAGTGCGGTGTTGTGTACTTGGTTCCCTCTCACGGACGAGCCACCCTATCGTATGTAATGCAGAAGAACATTGAAAGCATTGGCCTTGCTATTGTACTCTTGGTTTGCTTTAGTGTTCGCCAGTACTGCGTCGGTACGTTTCTTAGCGGCCGCCACAACTATAGAGAGCCCTCTCCCTATTTCGGAATCGGCTTCGTTCAATTCTTTCAGGAGAGTAGCCTCTTTGCTTTGTTGCTCTTCCGTCGTTATGCTAGTTGATGGTCTCGTGGGCCGTGGCTGCGTCAAGGTTGAACACGGCCATTGATTTTCTTGTTCCTCATCCCTTTTATTCTTCTTGCTCGCCTTCTCTTCCTTTGTCTTCTTCCTCTGCCTCTCCTCCTTGTCCTCTTGGTGTTGTTGGATTGTAGAGGAAAGGAGAGGCGAAACATGAACCTTGGCCTGTTTGTGTCTGTTGCTGCTTTGGGGGCTTCGTTGATTGAGAGAGACCTCTCGAGCAATCATGAAATGGTTGATGCCATTGCTGATTCTTCTTTGTTTTCTCCACAATATCATCTATCCCGAGGAAATAACTCATTACTTTGGCACACGATCCAGATTCACTATAGATAAAAACTTGTGAACGGTACGGGGAAATTTTTCGGCCACCAGTAAATTCTTGATGGGGTTTGGATAATAGCCTTCTTTCACGGGATCGTAATATATTGGGTGGGGCTGGGCTGTTAGATTTTTTATTTCACCGGCTATACATAAATACGCTGTGCTTGTAGACACTACCTGTCCTCCAGTGTGATCATCGTCCGTAGTCTGGGCTAGGGCCTCCACCGCTATAGCTCGCCCTGCGCCGCTCACCCCCACCCCTCTCACGGTAACGGGCTTAGGGACAAATAACATTTCCAAACCAAGAATGGCAGGAGGTCACAATACGCCAAGACCTGTTGCACGGATTTTTTGCAACCGAGATATTATAAAAAGGAAAAGTTTATTTATCAGAAATATAACTAATCTCGTTAACAGAACAGTGGACGGGAAGCCGGCATCCAAACTGTTCATGAAGGAGACAGGTACGGCCGTCGAGGCATCTTTAGATACTTGGACTTCGTTATTATCGACGGCCACCGACAAGGGCCTCCTCGCGGATGACATGGGCATAGTTAACGACAATTCCCTCTCTAAAAGAGGGATAGGCTTATTTCTAAAGACGGTCAACTGGTGGCAATCTAACGTGATACCCTATTTGAAAAAGGGCCTCGTTAACGAGTATCTGCGCATGGTCGCAATCTCTTTTGCCAGGTGTTGGGTCATGGCGTCGGGGCAGGAACTCGATGGTAAATTGACACTGTCCGAAAAAAGTTTCCTGAAAATGAAGGTGAAGGATCTCAATGCGCATAGATTAGTGAGTCGATTTGTGCAACTGCAAAGGTTGAAAAAGGATAATCGTAATTTAGTGGACACACACTCTGAAGAAGATTCCCTCACCCGTTCCACTTGCATGCAAGTGGTCGGTAACGCCATTGTGTGTATGGCTTCCTCTACGCTCAAGGTGTGGGCTTCAATGGTAAAAATATCAGCTGAGCAAAATAAATTATTTCACCCAGGGAAAAAAGACAAATGGGAACCTCTGACGGATTTCATTAAAGTTTGGTCTAAGATGGCTAGAGTGTACGAAAAGTATCCCAATCACAAGGAAAGGGATGCACAATTGTGTTACCTGATGCCGGGCGCCAACCGTAGGACCTTGGGTAAAATATTGAAAAGTCTGGTGTGCCAGGATACACGGCTCAAAGAATGTCCTATTTCTTTCTTTCTCGTCTATCCCTTCAACATCTGCCCCTCTGTTCTTCTCTCTGATTACCTTTTGAAGTTGCTCATGGAGTTGGTTTTTTCACCCCACATTCACATCGAGTGGAAGATGAGCATGAGTAAGTTCGTCTCCGATAAAGGACCCAAGATGCTCTTCGCGCTTTTCAACAAGGCAATCTTGGACGACGCGAATGAGGCCAATCAACCGATACCGCGGAACGGGAAGGAGGGGAAAAATAAAAACGAGGAAGGAGCGTTGGACAAGGAGGAGGAGGAGGAGGAGCAGGAAGCAACACACCTAGGTGAAGAGTAAGATTATGATCCGGCTAGTCGTTGTCGGCCCACTTCCCCAAATAAGAAATTGTCCGTAGAGTCTCAAGAACAATTTGTGACATCAATGCAAGAAAGATTAACAGTCCCTAACCCATTTGGGAGAGAGTGGAACTCCACGGTCATACAACCAGTTGCCAGTAATTTTTGGGATTTCTGTCGTTCCCTCGACCCATCCCCCCCTTCTAAGATTGAATTTGCTTTTCTCGACATCGAAACCTCCTGCAACCCCCTATTGTCTAGTTCGGCCACTCCCTATGCCGTACTCTACGATACTTATCATACCAGCTGCAATCCTTCGGGGAAGGGACCGTGCCCTCTGTGTCACGAAGCGGAAGAGGTCAAGACAAATGTTTTGTATCCCACTTTGAGGAATATGCTCAACATTAACGCTTACCCAGTCGCTGTTTCCACGAAAAGGTGGAGGTACTGCGGACAGGTGTTGATGTTGAGCCTGTCTCCCCTTTCTTGGTGTTATGCCCCCCATGGTCTGCCCACCGGGATCATGCGCAGCAGTCTTCCCAAGGGATACTTTCTCACTTCCGTTGTGGATGCTATTAAAGAATCTAGGCTACGACGTCGTATTGTCTGTGACCGGAGCGCCCAACAGTGTGACCTAATGGGCGATAGCACACTAGAGTTAAATACTTTATCTTTCGGATGCTCTGCAACATTGAGAGAGATACCGGGATATAGAGGCCACTTTAACGGGACGTCGGGTTCCTTCCCACCGCTTCATTCGTACATGAATAATTAATATTTTAAAGCACGTTTGCGTTTGCCCTCCAGAGATCACGTCCTTGACACAATTTTGAGCCTATTAGGGATATTTTAAAGCCTTGCATGGATAAACCTTTAGTTTATTTACTTCAACCTCTGCAGTTGTCTTTGAGTTAGCTGTGGGTAGAAAACTAATTTCGGAGAGGTAATTATAAGAGTGAGAGAAATCTATTTCTTATTGCTAATCTGGCAACCTCTGCGTCATCAGGACGTGCAAGGCTTAAAAGGCCCCCCAGACGTACGCTTATCTTCAGTTATATATCGTACTCAGTCAAGGATAGAACAAAACGAGTATACCGCCAAACTCAGTCAAGGGTATATATGTTGTATAGAACAAAAGAATTAGATAGCCGATATGGATAAAAAGACCAGAAACCTCAAAAAAGAAAAAGAGAAGACGAAAGCCAAAGACGATGAAGATGACGGTGAGAGGATTAAAAGGCAATCCCGACAGCAGCAGATGTATCGTCGACGTCGGAGCACCATCATGATATCTCCTCCACCGCCTCCCCCGACGAGACATCGTGGTCGTAGTTGTACCGGCAAACGCTCGTCCGGCAAGATGCCGTCTGCCACAATGGCGGTAGTGGCAATGTCTGAACCTGTGAAGAGGTTGCCCCGGTAGCGCAGTACAATCAACGTGTAGCCGCTACCCCTCTTCACCCCCGGACCAGCCCTGGTCGTCATACTACAAGGACACAAGAACAAACTCCAATGCATCTCTTGGCCGGTTGACTCTTAACGCTGACAGCTTCGATAAGTTGAAGCAGTCGCATTTGCCACCACGGGGATTCGAAAATGAAAAGACAGTTAGGATCAACCATGCGGCCAGCGGTAGCTGTTCCAGTCGCCGCCGCCATCGTTGGCCCAGCTAGACGGAGGGTCAATAATAACAGCACCGGAGACAGCTACAGATGTGACGGCCGACCACAACACACCTATGCATTGAGGGGGCGCAACATTAAAGGAGAGATGCAAGCACGAGTAGATGCAACCTCTGGGAATCGGGCACTTTCTAACTCTTATAGGAGCAATAGCGATTTTCACGGAAGCGCCACCATGGCCAGGTCCTCCAAAAGCAACAATGCTAATGTAAAATGGACACTGATGGTCACGGTGCCTGTTGAAAATATCGTCAACGTGTCATCTTGTACGGGCGCTAATAGCAGTGGGTGCGCTAATATTAGTGGGTACAGTAAGATCGGTAATTTTAGAAGAGGCTCAAACAAAGACATGTGTAATAGTAGTTACATTGGAAAAACTCATGAGCCCCTCTCTAGGAAAAGGAAGATGACGACAATGAAGACGAACAGCTTCCATCTCTCATGCACTTCCTTTACCGGACCCGGGAACTCGACCATGTCCAACTATGCATCTGGCAGCTCCATGAACACCCGGATCGTGAAATACAATTTGATGTGTGAGTGGCATTCCATCCCCAAGATCCTGAGAGCAGAATGGATCAAGACAGTTACCATGGTGTCAAATGTGTCCCGATTATGGACACGCTCAAGGTTCACATCAATGGGAAACAGGCACTTAAATGGGAGGAGGTGGAGGACCCGCCCGTGTATTTCAGCCGGGTCGAGTGTAATGCGGGTCTCGGCGACTATACTAACAGTAAAGGAGAGGATACTAGTAACAATAACCTGTTTGGCAAATATGCTGCCAGTAGAACCATTCTGCCAGACTTGCAATCAACTCTGCTACGTTACGAGGAATACCTTCAAAGAGCAAGGGGCGTGGTGCAAAAGTCACGCAGAGCGGCACAAGAAAATCGACCGTCTACATCCAAGTGTTGGCCAGTTGGCCTGATGGGTTCGGTTTCTATGACGAAATATTATATAAATCCATGGATATTACTGGAGCTCGCTCAGAATAACAAGAATAAGAACAATAACAACAATGAGTCAAAGTGTAGGCTTACTCTGGACGACATGATAATATATTTTGACTTGGATGCTGATGCAAAACACAGAGTGAAGAACAGGCAAAAGACGCTGCTTGCGGAAGTATCAGCCGCCTGTCAAAAGTTGGTTGAGAAGCGAGGATGTTTGGATATGCCTTCCTTCATTCCTCACACAGAGGTGGACTACACCACGGTTATCGGCGAAGACGAGACATTCTACGAAATAAAAGTAGGAGTGTATTATGTCCCATCTCGAGGAACTGTGGTCAAGTTTCTGACTGATGTGATGAGTTACCCTGAATTTGTCACAGAGACGGCTATCGGTTTCAATATCAGTCCCATAAAAGGAATGGTTGGTGTGACAGGCGTGTGCCCAGAGGCCTTTTGTCTGGAGATGCCATTTCCAGGTATAAGTCTTGACGCCGTGATTAATGCTGACTTTAACGGCAGTCATGTCTTCCCAGGCCCTAATGAGGGGGAACCCCTGATACAGCACCACATGAGTCCAAGAAGACACAGGGTGGGGTGTCTCTTGGGGTTGAAGATGCTTGAGGCCACGAATCGCCTCCCCTCTGGCGCGATGGAGGTGACCGGTCACCACAGCGTCATGGACACCTACACGGCCACGCGTGTTGTCAATTTGATGAGACAACGCCTTCTCGACGAATTGCCTTTTCTTTTGAGCGAGATATCCAACATCGTGACGCGTTTGTCCCAGCAATATGTCATCAATCCGGATATAAAGAGCGACAATATTGTCATAGACGGAAGGACTGGTCAACCCCTCATGATAGACTTTGGACTGGCGATGCCGAACGGAATGAGCGTAGACAGACACTTCCCGAGAGACGATCTCTGCAGATGTCCGCAAACTGCTCCCGAATACTTGCTGGGAGAGCCCTGTTCGACGGCAACTATGGCATATGGTTTAGCTTACACCTTGAAGGATGTTTTGAACACACTCGTCACGAGGACGGCAGATCCAGCAACAGTGTGTTTGTACACCTGCCAAACTCTCGGTTTTTGGATCACAAAGGCCTATTCGGCGAAACACCAGGACAGGCCAGCTACGTACATTGCGGCGCAGAGGATGGGAGGGTGTTTCAGTTTCAAATCCCACATTTCTGACTTGTTTGTTAAGCCTAAACACATTTTAACCATTTAACCCTTCAGCGGGCACATGGCCTTACAGGGACACTGGGCTTGGAATTTGAATGCTTGAACCTAATGCAAAAGTTCCGGTAATGCTATTCCTATTTCTGCCAATTTCGCCCTGAGAGCCAATAATTGAAGTTATTCACAGTGTTCCCTAATATTAGTATTACGGACAGGCCAGTTGCAAGAGTGACGTTCCCTAAGAAATATTTGTGTCCGAATGCCAGTTTCGCACAGTGATCCCTAACATTAGTATTACGGGCAGGTCAGTTGCAAGATGATTTTCTGGGGTATTGGGGAAATAAAACCATTTTCATTTATTTGTGCTTTTATTGACCAATATTTTTTTTTCTCCTGAGCTTAGGCATTATGAAATGTCCCATATTCAACACTAATTTCAATTTATCATCATTCCTGGTAATCATTTCATCAAAAATAAAATTTCTAATTACGCCAAGGTAGTTATGGAGTCAGATCTTTATTGCCAATATCCTCTAACATCTGTCGAAGAATAGACAAGTTTATTCTGCTATCATCTAGTATAAACTGGGGCACGCCTGAGGCACACAAATATCCCAACACGTAGGCACATCTAATCAATATTGAGGCCACTTGCAAGAGTGACGTTTCCTAAGAAGTCTCTTCTCACAATGTCTTACCTAATATTGGTATTACGGACAGGCCAGTTGCAGGATGACGTTCCCTAAGAAACATTCTTGTCCGAATGCCAGTTACGCACAGTGATCCCTAACATTAGTATTACGGGCAGGTCAGTTGCAAGATGACTTTCTGGGGCACATTGGGGAAATAAAACCAATTTAATTTATTTGTATTTTTATGGATTTATTGACCAATAATAATTTGTTTCCTGAGCTTAGGCATTATGAAATGTCCCATATTCAACACTAATTTCAATTTATCATCATTCCTGGTAATCATTTCATCAGAAATAAAATTTCAAATTAAACGCCAAGGTAGTTATGGAGTCAGATCTTTATTGCCAATATCCTCTAACATCTGTCGAAGAATAGACAGGTGTATTCTGCTATCATCTATATTCTACTATAAACCGGGGCACCCCTGCGGCACGCAAATATCCCACCACGTAGGCACATCTAATCAATATTGAGGTTTCGATGATACTTTTGGCCACATCTCCCCCCTCCCCCTCCGACAGGATGACGGAGGCAGTCGCTTGAGTGACGGAGAGTCCCTTATCGCACAGGAGAGAAACCCCCTTGCCCAGCTATAGCTCATCTGGACAACAGGACCTCTATTCCCCAATGGTATAGTTGAATTAGAAGGGTCCCCTTTTCCAAAAGAAGGAGGTGGGAGATGGATATATATTCCGTAGCCGTCGGGGACCGCTTATTCTTTTTCCAGTTTTTTGCTTTTTGTCACAAGAAGTCGTGCCACAATATCTTCTAACGAATGAGATTCGAGGTGGCTCTGGCTAAAGAGGGGAAGGTAAGTGTCTTTGCGAGGTTGAATACGTTTTCATGTAGTTGTTGTTGTTGTTGTTCCCCAGGCTGTCTGGCCGAACAGCCCCAAGGTCTCGAGCAAGGCCAAGGCCACAAACGAGCGCCCCCACAAAATCCCTCCTGCCTACCACTAACAAAGCCCGGGTGACCGAAGCCACTCCAAGGCAGGGAGCTGAGGAGGGTGCGGAAACGCCCGGGAAACCAAAGCCCCACCCAAGGCCCCGTGCCCCTCAGCAATTATGAAGGGAAAGTTGAGGGGCAAGGGAAAAATGTGACGCTTTGGCTCCCAATCTGCCAACTTCTAGGTTGGCAGTAGGGAAGTCAATCCACGGAAAAGACGCCGCCACTTGAGATCTAGAAGATATATAAGTAAAAGGAACAGTCAAAGTAAGCTATGGGTATGGCAGAGATAGCTCAGTTCTCACTCGGATAGACCAGCCCATCACCACATGACTGGAACCCAATCCTCTCAGCATCAGCTAGGAAAGGCCCTAGAAAGCCACCTTTGGCGGGGGTATAGCTCCCCTATTTCAACTCCTTTCGGGGTTGGGCACCCGCCTTCATGTTGTTCTTCTCAGTCGGAACTGTCAGAGTTTCCTAAATTAAGAAGGTTGGCCGAGTCGGCTAATTCAGCTTGCCGTTTACGGGAGATTGGGCTTGTATTATCCCGCCGTGGTTGACTGTCCTGTGATCCATGATAGACTAACCCGGGAGAACACGAGTCACCTGCTTCCTCTGACCCAATCCTGTCCGTCCTCCCTCCGGCGAGTTCAGGCGACCTACATGTACAGTAGGAGAAGGAGGAAGAAGCCGAGGAAGGAAAACATGAACGGCATTCTGAGCATTTTTCCCTCCTCCGCCATTTCTCCTCAATCAAATTGGTCACGTGCTTACACAACCCATGTGTAGAACTCGCTAAGATTTTGTCAATGTTGCAACACCTCTTTATGATATCAATCACAGCTTGATTCACACCCCATACTTTAGTATGCGCCTCATACTCTCTCTGCACTGTCATAGCGAAGAGGGCATTTAGTGCTCCATGCTGTCCGATGTGTGCTTCTAGGACTCTCAGACTTTCAGTCCCTATCCGTTTTTGCACGTCTCTTATATTTCTGAGATTGGAAGAGGCTTCGCAGTAATTCCTAACGTTGGTGACTGTGGCCGTTAAAGCATTGGAAACCGGTTGTTCCATTGGACCCAGGAGGAATCATTGCCATTGCTCTTGCTGCTGTTGTTGTTCGACGCATTTCTGCAGCGTCTTATCGGTGACAATTGCGTAACGCAGTGTGGAGAAAGCTAGCCTGAGCACATCCAAGTGAGGCCACGTTTTCCTCGGGCTGCAGGCAGAGTGAGTGATACAAACATTCCTTTCAGAGAAGAACGAGTTGTTCAGGCACGCAGTGACGAAAGCGCCTCCCGAAAACAAAATGTCCATCACTTCTATTATTTTGTAGTACCTCTCTGAAGAGATTCCTGTGACGGACACGGCTGAGAAATACTTTGCGAGCCACGGGCAACTCTCTCTAGTATCGGCGATTCTAAAGCCTATGGTAGGTCTCAACCCTCCGATAATGTTACACAGTGTCTTTTTCAGGTTGGGTATCATCAAAGAGGGTATGCCCGTGCTAGGCAGACACTCGCTCAGGGAATCGAGATTGAACATCAGTTCGCTGGACGTACGGACCCACTGTTTCGCTTGGGTGGTCGCGTCACTGACACTTTGAAATAGGTTGATCTCTGTACACTCCAACGAGAAGGTTAATTCACAACTGTAGCCCCTGTCATGATCCTGCACGACGATGCGTCGGCTAGGTGGACTGTGCCACTCCCAGCCTTCTCGCTCTGTTGTTGTTCCTGTATTTTGACGGCGGTGATGATTTTGTTTCCCCCTCTTCCCTTTACGCCGGGGGGTGGTCCTCCAGATGTGATGGCGTGACATCACCTCGTCTTCCGCTACCTTTACCCTTTCCAATTGATTTTTCTGAACGGTCACGTATTTGCCAACTAAAGACTTGAACCTAGTAGAGCCCCTTAGCGAACAGAACGTGTTGATGCACGCTTTAACTTCATTGGGTCTCATGAATAATGTCACGAACATGGAGGAAGATGGGTCGGACGCCATAGAATGTTTGACACTGCTCCTTTTGGACGACATTGACGAAGATGAGTTTAATGTTGTATATTTCGATGAAGAGCGGGTGGGTAATTTACACCGGGACTGACTGGAGAAGTTGTGGATAAAAGTGGCTGGATTAACGATAGCGTCACTTCTACGTAAACGCTTTCTCACTCTCTTGGGAGCTTTGGCTTTTGTGCAGAAGATGGCTGACAATGGTTGCACGGTTGAGTCTTCGTCGTTATCGCCCCTAATGTCGCCGAGTCTGGGCATGTCATCGTTAACGGTCACCGACGTGCTTCTTAAGGGATTGCCTGCGGCGAGCTCTTCGAAACTGTTATCGTCACTGTCTTCGTACCACATGGGCAGACTAGTACGTTCGATGGGCGGATTTTTTAGAGACGTGGCAGTGGATGCTGGCGGCGATACGGTCAATAATGCTGAGCGAGCCTGACTGTTATAAGCCACACCTTCCCTGAGAAATGACAAGAGCGAATTAGAAACACTCGTAGGACGGGTCACCGTATTATAATAATTTGCCATTTGTGCAATGCTAGCGGACCTGTACCATATATTGAAAGGGCCAAGAAATCCCGCGGGAAAACCTTTCTGATGGGGTGCGTTAGGCAGCAGCATTTCGGATGTAGTGCCCGTTGGTATGCACAGGTCGAAAGAGCCTTCACCGTCATCTGCACCTGTGGAAGTTAGACCCGTCATACAGGAAGTAGCTAAGAGAGAAGTGAATGAGTCTAGAGCCAACATGATTATTGAGGTTTGAGCAACTCCGCTCTTATTATCCACCTCGACTTTTAAGGTGAGATTTTTGGTGTTATGGTTATTTCCTGACCGCTCGGTGTAAAACTTGACGATGTCAGACTCCCCTTCCCTTTTCCCTAGTCATCCGGCCTTATCGACCATTCTCCTCAGCAGCTTCTTCTTGCCCGGGGCGTGTTTTTTCGTTACTGTAATAACCTCCTGCATCTTCAGGAGAGGGTTGCAGATATTCTTACCGTCGATCCATTTGTCGAAAGCTTCCGAAAAGTCGGTTTTATCCATCAATTCCTCTACCAAAACATCCTTGTATTCACTAGGGTTGGCCAAGACTACTTTCAGAGACTGGTGCATATTGTCATAATCGGCTGTAGCCTTCACAAGAAAAGACCAAGTGTCGGTAAAGGCCCTCACATAATTAATACACAAGTCCATTATTCTGTGGGCATCGCCCATCATGTCGCAGACAGCGATAGAGACGCTGTTATCGCTGTCAGAGGCCATTATCTTCAGGGTCGCCAGGTGGCCAAAAAGTGAGCTAAGTTATTCACTTGACTTTATTCGTCCTCCTTGTCCACTGTCATAGGAACTGTCCCTCGGGACGGTGGAATGACACATGGCTCAGTTTCACCTATTATGTCGAAAAAGATATCAGAGGGGGATTGGTCGTTAAACTCTGCAATTCCCTGGGTGGGTTCCGAAGACAGTTCCGTCGTCGCGGTGGTAGTCGTGGTCGTGCGCTGGCTGCCGGTGTCCTCTAATGAAGTCAAAGATTGAGACGTTTCGGGTGTACCCGGTGTCGTTGCAGGGGTTTCACGAGGATTATTCATTAACGGGGGACGAAACGATTCGGAGCGCACCTTACGAAATTCTTCGAACAGGTCCCACTTTCGCACAGTCGACGACGATTTAGTCGGCACGGTAATAACCTTTTCATCTATGAACGAAGACAGAACGAGACGGAAAAAATCTAAAGGGGAGCCGGATTTCCCATCTTCTCCCACTCTTAGGAGTGGAGTGTATTCACCGGGCGAAACCCACGACGTGTCCCCCACTCTCACCTCCTCTACCAACCTGAGTACTTTGTCTCCTCCGCCCTATCTACAGGCGTGGTCGAGGGTCATTAAAGTGGCCGAGCTGGCGGGGTCTGTGAAGGAGTCGGATGCCTGAGAAGGATCAATGCTGAAAAGAGAAATTTGAGAGCCCTACAAAAGTAGTGGTCGCATTTTTGTTTTCTCGTCCGGCTACGCGAGCCAGTGCTGCGTTCTAGACCGATGCATTTCAACTTGCTTATACATTCCGGTAAAAAATAGTCTTTGATGCCACTCGAAGACGAAAAACCCGCTTCCCTGTAATCGAAGTTATCGTCCGATATGTGTTCGTTCAGATAAGCAGAGGCAGAAGTGTGGGAGGAGGAAGGTGGGGGGAGGTGACCGGCGTTCGATTTCCATCTCTCCCTCGCTTGGCACACCTTATTGTCAGAAGGTTTCTGACCCCCCCGCCCTCTCTTAAACCTAGGCCTACCCCTATTCAACGGGACTTAGGCACATTTTCGAGTCTCCGCCAAGAGGGGTAAATCGCCGTCGACGAAACAAGAGATGACCAGGTTCATATACTTGACGATATTCGACAACACTACATAGATCCCCAAATCTCCATTAGGGGCATGGACGATAGAAGTGAAAATAGGGTTAGCAAATAAAGCGTTGAGTTGTTGTTCGTTCTGCAAGACCCTCTCGATGCTCTGGGAGTCCTTAACACCCACCAGAGACGGAGGGTCCATGAGTAGTTCTTTAAATCTAGTGGAAACGTGCTCCTCATTGGAAACAAAGAATTCCGGTTCACTGACCACATTTCCTGCCATAGCGATTTTACTTTCGGCGAGCATTGCGTCGTGTTTCTTGGCCGCATCCAATATGGCACTCCTGTCGTGGCCGTGGCTGTCGTTAAGGTCATCTTGTTTGACTTCTTCTCTTCTTCCTTGAGGGGTTATGAACGTCCCTTCAGCAGTTCGCTCGTTGACGTGAATACTGTTGAGCAAGGAACCGTACCGTAACCCATACACCTTATCGAAAAAATTCATTAAACATTTTAGAAACAGTTCCGACACCTGTCGTTTGGGATATGAACAGTGGTGGGCGCTCTCCGGTGGGACCGGTAATGCGGCAGCGCTCCGCGCTCCTCAGACATAAGGTAATGCGGCAGCGCTCACACGCTCCTTTGGTCAGCCGACCTGATGCGCTTCCCGCTCTGCGCTCCTGCGCTCCGCGCTTCCAAACATAGGTATATAATAAAAACAAGTAAAACACAGCTTCTAGAAGTTATTTAATTATTTACCTAAATTAATACAATCTTTTGTCTTTCAATTCAAGAAATTCAAAAAATAAAAAAAAACTCAAGTCATGGTGTCTTTCTGAAGTTTAAGTTTATCACTTTCTCAGTTTCAATTCTTTATGTCATATCAATGATATGATTGATATCATATCATGGATGACCCGCTGACCAGTCTTCGACGGTATATATATGGCCGGGACTAGGGTCTTGTCAGTTGTCACGCCCAGTGCCAGGTCCGTATATAATTATATACTGACTCGCCGAAAAAAAAATCGTAGCAGCGAAAGGACTGCACCTATGGCTTTCATATTTTTATTTTTTTACCACATGTACCTTACCCTTCTGCATACCCACCACCACTACCCCAAACCCATCCTCCCACCCACTCGCTGACTATCGGTCGCCTCACAAGGAAAAAAAAGGAAAATCTGTGGCGGTGAAACGATTGCACCAATCGGTTCCATATTTGTGTGACAAGTGCCTTACCCTTCTGCCTTCCCTCCACCACACCCCCAACTGTCTCCCACAACCCACTTCCAGCGTATCCGTACGAAGAAAAGGAAAAAAAGAAAAATCTGTGGTGGCGAAACTACCTCACCAATCGGCTTCATATTTGTAACAGAGTCAATTACGCTTCTACCTTCCCCCCCACCATCCCCCAAACCACCCTCCCACCCATACATTCAAGTAGCATTCCGATGGTATCATGGTATCGATACCATAAAATGATAAAAGTCTCTGAAGTCTATAGTGTCTTTTGACTCTTTTCAGCTACGTTCGCGACTATCGGGGACCTGATTTCTGGCGAAAATGGACAAGGGGGGTGTTTTTTTTACCATTATCCTTCCTTTCTCACCCAACTTGATAGATTTAGCCAAAAAAAAAAAAAAAAAAAACTCTGGCACTGGCCAGGTTCTTACCTTTCCAGGGTTTGAAGGTGGCACTGTCAGTCTGTCACTATCATAGTATCACTGTATCACAGTTCAATAACACTGTGAGTAACACCGTACGATGACTGTACACGATAATGACGTTCTTAAACCTGTTGTCGACAGGAAAAATCGCTTCCGGAGCGCCAGAAAGGAGCGCAAAATTCAAGCTGCGCTCCCCGCCTGCACTCCGAGTTCAGATTTTTGCCGCTCCTCGCTCCGCGCTCCTCTATATTGGTAGTGCGCACCGGATCGCAGACCGCAGAGCGCCAAATCGGCGCGCCCACGCCCACCACTGGATATGAAGTGAGGTCATCCTTGTGTCTTCTGTTGTAACGTGCAGTTAACATTTTCTGGACATCCTTAACGCGAATTTCTCTTTCTCCGTCGCTTATGGTCTTGATGATGAGACCAGGGTCGTCTCCTATGACATGGTGGCCACTCTTTAAAATGCCTTGTTCGGATTTTCCGTCTTGGTCAATATCATTTTCATCGCTATTATTATTATCGTCTTCAACAACCTCACTCGTTTGTTGTGGCGAGTGTTGTCTGTGTCCGTGCACGCGTTCCTCATCTTGTTCATGGTCCTCGCTTTCCATTTCCTCTCCCTCTTGATCTTGCTCTTCACTTTCACTATCTTCGTTGTATAGACCCTCCTCCTTTTCTTCTTCTTCCGCTTTTCGATCCACCCCCTTTCTCAATCTTTTGGACAGAGGTTGCAACGTTTTAGTTCGGCTAGCCTTCCTCGTCCCGTTATTCCTCAATGCTCTCCTGTATTCCCTGGTACGAACGATTTTATTTTCAGCCGCCACTAATTCTTTAGCTGTGGCCACTTTAACCGTGTAGTTCACTACCATGTCCACGAACTGTGTCTTCATGACAGCACTGTGCAAGGGTTTGCCCATGTTAATGGCAATGGGTAAAGAGGCATCGTCGTCGACCTTGCCGTACAGAGAAGCAATGTCGTATTGTCCGTAATTTCGGGGAGGGCGCCGATTTTTAATAGCGACCCCTTCTTCGTTGCCGTTAGGGTCACCTCGGCAACCGTCCGTCACGGGTGCTGTCGCCGCCGCCATCGGGTTCCTGGACAGCATGTTAGCGACCGTGGCATGCCCGGCCCTTTCTTTGAGGACCTCCAAGTTGAAAGCAGCCATCAGGAAAGTTTGGCCAATGCCTCCTTGTGAGAGAAAGACGGCCATGAGTGCGGGCACGTAGATCTTGAAAATCAGACGCCGGTGGGCCTCGTACCCGATGAGGTGCAGTATAGAGTGTTGTATCTGTTTCAAGAGTGCTTGCAGTAGAATCCATATGGCAGAAGTAGCAGGAGAGAAGAGGCAAGCGTCCGCGAGAAAAGCCAACTTGGATTCCGTCTCGTTCCTTTCGTCGGCAAAAAACACGCCTTCACACAAAGCCTGACGCTGTTCGGAATTTAAGACCGTTTTGCTAAAAGACAAGAGTTCCAACATTTTGTTGGGATTATCTACGTGCACGAACCTGATGACATTTTCCAGTGAGGGTACCTTCGACAGCGACGAACCGTCGCCTCCACCTCTTCCTATTCCACTATCATAATTTTTTCTCTTTAGGAATGTGTCCTCCCAAGATGTGCGCGCCAAGGTATCGGCGGCGTCCCTACTGACGGGGGGGAGGGCATGGTTGGAAGCCTCTGCCGCCAACTTGAACTTAATTATAGCGCGAGCGATGACCCAAAAGTGGGACTCTTCTCCGCCCCGACAAATGTCGCTCAGCAGGACACTTTCCTTACAGAAACAATCTCCCAAAAATAACAAGGAACGGTCGTGCGATTGCTTCAGAGATTTAGCGAAGGCTTCTCTGTCGTACACGGAACAGCCCACCGCGAAAGGGTCGTATCGTATCATGCCACTTCGGCACGCTTCAGCTATCCATTGCATCGCTCTCCATGTACGAAGGCGACAAGCTGCCAACCTACCGTTGCGCGCCCCCCCCGCGTTTCAGATCCGGAATGGCTGTCGAGGCGTCGCGCGCCTTCACGGCCACGATCCCCAACTGGGTCGAACCACGCATGACGGTCAACCAGTTGACCACGTTGGCACCCACGGGAAAGACGAGGTGGGAGGGGGTGCGGCCACCATTGTACTTGAATCCCACCAGCTCTCCGCACGATTCTACCGGTTTAACGACGAATCGCGAATCATTCATCAGACCCATGGAGACGAGGCGAGTCTTTACATAGTCGTGTAGAGAAGGGTCGTTGAAGAGGCATCAACCGGGAGCCTGGGCCGTGATGATCGTGTTCATGTAATTCATGATGGGAGCGTCGGAGGTAGAGTAGCCCAGTACCAAACGCGTTCGGTCCGAGGGTGCCCCGGAACTCACGAGGTAAAGAGCAGAGGCTGCCCCGGCTACGGTTTTGTCCACAACGACCCGCCTCCTGTTGGGACCCCATTTAGTTATTTTCAACTTGGTTCTATAAGAGGATAATATAGAGGCTCCTCTGTGTGCATCACTCAGAAAAAGCTCCATCCCTGGACCCAGACACAGAATTACAGGATGGATTATTTTACGAGTAGGGAATTTTTTTTTACCAATAGGAATCCCCCGGCAATGATAGCGATCGTGATGTTAGTGCTTGCCATGTTTGTGGCCATCGTGAGTCTCGCGGCAGTGTTTGTCCTCTCGAATCCCATGTTGGCCAATTCGCAAGTGTTGGCCGACCTGAAAATCCGAACCGGGTTAAAAATTATGGAAAATTCGGATCCGCAAAATGTCCTACAAGAATACCTGAAAGAGAAAACCACTTTTGACAGAATAGAGTATGTTGACGATGCCGCTGCATATCCGCCTCATCCTTCCATCCACGATCTGATGGGTCTGACCGCGCCGGGTAATCACTGGGGCGTGCCTTCGGACATTGCCCGTCGCACCCTTCACGAACTGGATAGAACAGCTCTACCGCACCGTCAGATCCACACCAACAACATGGAACGGGTCAACATTGAATCGGCGCCGTACCAACTTGTGAGACGTTACGTGGACTCTATTCTGGGTTGTAACGTATCTTCCCGGGTAACTCATTTGCAGAAACAAATGAGGAACTCGCCTCGAGTTTCAAAGAGAGATCTAAGATTATTCCAATATGTGTTGGGGGCCAATCGTTCCAAGGTTTTTAACGAGCGTGAAGAGGAGGGAGTGGAAGAGGCGGACGACCACCGAACCGAAGGCTTAGAGACTAAGGGGAACAAAAATAAGAAGACGAATTGTAAGGTGAGAATGGACGACGATATCGATCTCCTCATTTATCACAGAGGCAGTCACTGTGCCAATCCTATACCGGCCGATCCCACGAGGACTTGCGTAGACGCGTGCGCTTCGGCCAGTGCCAAGAGAATACAAACACCTTTCGCGGCGGCTGGCAAGATCATCGTCGGAGAGAATCCGGGCTCTCGCCAGGACTACTGTTGGTCTGGTAAGCAGCAGCCAGGAGGTGAAGAGGGAGACGCCACCCTGCCTCCTCCCGCTACCACCGCAGTGCACGTGCCCGCCTTCCCTTCCGGCGACGATCACGAGCCTATTCATCGGCCCTGCTCCACGGCGACGAGCGTCCTCGTCCTGACTGACGACGGAGGTTGGCAGTACCGTCCCATGTACCCTCTCCTGTTCGGAGGCGCTGACGGTACAGAGAAGACGGCATGTGGGTTCAACCCTGCCATTCACGAATCCAAAGAGAAGTACGAAAGTACGGTCACGTACATGGACGTGGAATCCGGAGAGACCATCGATTCCCACGGTGACATGCCACTCAAATCCACTTTCATACGCAAGGCGATTGAAACCAGGTCCGTAGCCGAATTCAAAAACGTCGCTTCCGATCCTGAACTCTTTTTCAATTACCCCATAGTGTGCCAATGCGGTTCAAACAAAGACTTTTTGGGTAACCCCCTACTGGCTATGGACACGAGTCGTCGCTTGAAATTCATGGGCCTGTTCAGGTGTGTTTCCAATCCTTGCTTCATGACCAAATTAGCGCGGAAGTTCGGATCCTTCGATCCCGAGAAGGGGTTGTGCACGAGAGGAAACAAGGCTTCTATCAGCACGCTGAATGCCATAGTGGGAGATGCGAGGACGCCTCTGGTGGGGCAGACGCCAGCCATGGGTCTGATCGCAGCCGATGACGACAAACGGATAGACGGCATAAGCAGTGGCGGGGGGGTGAACGGTTTGGTCTTCGACGAGGAGGAAGCGAAGAGGATCACGAGAATGGGTGCGCCTGTCGTACCCGCGACTAATCTCGATTCTGGCAATGGGTCTAGGAACGTCATGTTCGTTCCGGACGCCTCCGTCTACACAGGAGCGCGCTGTCGTCTGATCAGAGCTTCCAATATCATGCACGGGTCTTGCCTGCCGCCCGTTCACATCACGGCCAGCCTTGGAGCCAGAGAAGAGCCGTTCAGTACTGCCGCCTTCTACGTCGAACCCGTCGCCGACATATTGGGCGGTGCGGTACCTCAAAAACCCTACGAATTGGATATGCTGGCTTCCGAATCTCTGAGAAACAGTAGGCTAGTGTCGGGAAACGTCCTCGGCGGCTCGGAAATGACCTACTCGAACCTGTTATCAACGAAAAGTAAGGGCGTCAACCGCGCTCCCGGTATTAGATCAACCGGCAGGAGGGGGCACCTGCGCATAGATAGAATCAGAAGCTTCTACGATATGTTTATGACTAAGAGAAGATTATCTACCGCAGAATACATGCGCTGCTCCAGGGGACCGGGCGGCAGCGGAGATAGCGGGAAATACTCAGAGTTTGATACGGCATTCAGATCGAATGATTTTAATCAGAGCGGAATGACGAGTGTAGCAGACACGTTTGTGGTAAGGGAGGGGTTACTGCTACGTTCGTACGGCGCGTACTCGGGCATGGTACTGGCGCCTCAACTGTACGACACGGGGTTCGTGGAGGGTCTTCCGAACAAAGATACCACCTGCCATTTGCGGGTGCACAATCCCGCTCAAATTGCTTTTCCTACCTCTTATCTTAACCTGGCCCGCCGCGACGACGACAATGAAAATGACGATGACATCTTCACGGTGGACAGGAGTAGGGTCTTTGACTCGACGACATTAAGCCTCTTCTTCGACAACCATAGCCAACGAAACACTCCCTCTTCTTTTCTATTTCCCGAGAATGATTCGCCCATGAGAGACTATAGAGTTTCCTTGAAGGATTACGATTGGGGATTGCAGACATTCAGAATGGAGTGGAATCCTCGTTCCGGTCTGTACACGAGAACGGATCCCAGACTCGCATTCGATCATCGGAAAATGAGATCCTTACCTCTCGGGGCCACGACGTTACCCTTTTCCATTTTTAAACGGACTCCGATTGAATGGGGCCACGACCACTCCGATATCGAGAAAGGCCGGTGGTTCAGAAATACCCTAGACACCAACAGTGCCTATCGGAGAATGTTGCTAGAAACCAGCATAGTGCTACGACCAATATGGTTTGCCGCTGCCTGGGAAAGAGACAATTATTATCACGTGAATACCCAAGTGCGTCCAGGCTGAAGCATCGCTAATGGGATAACCGAAGAGGAGTCGGAGTCGGAAAAGAAACAAGTTTTCGGGTTCAATAAAATGTATTGTAAAGAATATGGTTCAATAAAAAGTATTGTAAGAAGATTATCACCATATTAGTTAGCCGACTGTGGCCTACCTACAGTACATGTGCTAAGCGCCGCAAGCTGCCATCTAAACTATAACTTGTGTATTTTTGAAGGGGGGCGAAGGATAAAAGGGATTGTAAAGAATATGGTTCAATAAAATGTATTGTAAAAGAAGAATATCAACAGATTAGTTAGCCGACTGCGGCCTACCGACAGTACATGTGCTAAGCGCCGCAAGCTGCCATCTAAACTATAACTTGTGTATTTTTGAAGGGGGCGAAGGATAAAAGGGACCCTCCTAAACCACCTAACATCATTTGACGATCGTCCGCTCCAGGGTAAACTTCAGAATGGACATCCCCAGGCTCCGAAGCAAGATAACCTCATAGCAGCCAAGACTGAACCCGAGGAATTACAAATGTTGACATTGGACGACGGACTTACCCATTACACTATTCTCAATGACGGGAAAGCTATTATTTGCATTCAGAGTAATTGCGTTGCAACCAGGCTGCATCAAGGTTCTTTGAACGAGGCCCTCTATGGCAAGCTCGGTTACGGGAACCCCTACAGTACAAGGACAAACAAGGGTCAATATAATAATTTGGCCTGCGATCGCTCTCAACCCTCTCCAGGAACCATTAAATTATTTAAGAATTCACAACCCAAACTGAATTTCATAAAAGCTCAGGATGAAGGACGCGGTTGGCCGGCAATATGCACTTTATTTGCCCAATACAACATGGGTGATAATTCAAGAATATACTATCGTGATGACCCTAACTACCTAAAGGGGTGCAAGGCAGACAGAAAAGTTCAACGCGAGATTTGGTTCAATGAGTGTTTGCGATCACTCAGGGATTTCATGAGCACTGACGAAGGCGCCAAATATGATGTCATTTATATGCCTTGGGGTATTGGATGTACGGTAGCTGGCAGTGATAGGACACGTTATCATCAAATGATATTTGATTTCTCTAAGACTGTGCGTCAGCCTGTGTGCATTGTTCAACTAAAAAACAAATAATAAAAAGTAAATGTAATATGAGACGATTTTTCCTTCCACTTTCTTTTATGTGCCGGTGGAAGGGGTAGCGCAGGCGTGGTCGTAGGGCTGGCGAGGGTATTTTCATAGATGGTGGAAGGGGTAGCGCAGGCAGTGGTCGTAGGGGAGTTGAATGTGTCCTTGAATGTAAATGTGTCGCTGGATGTTGTCTTTGGGTGTTGTCTTTGGGTGTGTCGTTGGATGGGCCATTGGACGCGTCCTTGGAACCCACCTGTAGAAAGGCAACATCTGTATAGTCGATGCGCCGGGATATAGTGAAACCCGGTGGACCAACTCCGTAGAGTGGTTACAATTTTCCTACACCGTCGGCTCAGAAGGGATAATAGAGGACATTTTGCCTAGGAAGCGGTCTGAGGTAGCGGTCGAAAACTATTTTTTTGCCGAATGATGATGATCATTCATTATGAAAACCAAATGCGATGATATACAGTTCGATGTATTTCCGATCGCTCCCAAAGCCCACCGACCCACGTTGGACAGCAGGTAAAAGATTCGCCAAAAATAAATTCTGTTATTCGACTTGAGTTGGCGGTGAACCTTTTTCTTTTCTTCAGGCGGGTCTAAATTTATGTGTGTGTGATAAATTTCGTGGAAAAATTACAAACATTATTTTTTTCGAGGAGGCTAAATATTTCGAAGAGCGACTCTCATCAGTCTCGGTGACGACTGCGGAAAAGTTCGAGGGCGTCTCAAAGGCAAATTTACCCTCCAAAATATTCCGCTATTCAAAAACGAGACTTCGCGGACTGAAGCATTCACTCTAACCCTTTGTCTGTATTTTGGTGAGCAAATGGCCTATCACTATATATCACGGTCACCATTTTACAGTTTGACTACTTGAGGTGTAATAATGGACCCTCAAAAGACTACATGTGAGCAAGTGGCCGTGCAACTCGGTAAAGTTATAGAGTGCGCGTCTAGAAGAGGATGGCTACCAAACCTGTCCATCCTATACGCAGATAGTGCCTCGTGTCTGAAGCCGAAGCACGGTTGCTATAAGCTGTGCCTGATGTGGCGTCATGTACGACAACATGCGAGAATGGGACATTATTGTCCCATACAGGCAATTGACGAACAGTTCCTGCACACCCACGTATTTCTGTGCAAGTCCAACGATTGTGGCCTGCCTTAGTGTCTACCTCTCCGATTAGAAAAATTGGTGAATCAGCTGTAAGATGACGCTATAAAAAGGTGGCCAGTGGAGGATCTTGCATCATTGAAAGGTTGGCCACTATGGAGTCAACTACGTGTGAGCAAGCCGGTGTGCGACTTCAGAGGCTTGTGGACAACGTGATCCTAGAAGGAAAACTGAAGGAATTGTCATTCTGGTATGGGCACAGTGCCACATGTCCGACGCCCGGTTGTCACCGGCTGTGTCTGATGTGGCGTCGTGTTAGGCGGCACGTCCTCGAGAGACACAAGTGTCGCGTCTTGGACATATATTGTTTTTTACTGTTCACCCATCTTTCATCGTGCAGGCTAACCGACTGTGGTCTACCAATATGTGCTACCAGACGCAAGCCGCCATCTAAACTATAACTTTTGTAGTTTAGCCACCTCCGGAGACACAGGGTCCCAACCCAGGGTTCGAAGCAGGATAACGCCGGACGGTAGGGTTGGAAATTGAATGCAGTCTCACCTCTCCGACCCCGCATTCTCACCTCTCCGACCCCGCAGTCTCACCTCTCCGACCCTATTTCAATAAAGCATTTGTACATATTGTGATAATACAAATGTAACAAAGGATTAGCTGATATTTTCATTGCATTACAGGATATAACAATAAAAACAATTATTTTGTAATATTTTGTTTATTTTCATCCTTCATTCTACAGCATCGAAACATCCCATTGGTGAGTTGTTTGCCCGTTGAAGCTGGATTTCATTCCAAACACTCCAATAAATATGATGTAGGCATCTTGTACTATCGTCGGAGGTACTCCACTCGTCTTTTTTCTCTTTCTTCTTTATCGAGTAGATCCCCTATCACATAATTGCACAGTCTACTACTACTACTACTACTACTACTGCCTCTACCAATATTACAAAAATAAAAGCCAATGTAAAATCCACAAATACAAATTTTATTTCATTTTATGAATCATATATACCACATATTTTTCGTCAGTGTCCTGTTATTTCAAATTACCCGATTCGGTCGTCGTCGTTATTATTAATATTCTTCGTATAGCGTGGTTATTCAGACCTGGTCGGGATTAATGGTGTAAAGGAAGGGGTCGATGTTCATACACCATTCGGTGATAGCCCTCACTTCCCGCCCATTCACTGAATCTTCGTCCATCATACTCTCTCGGACGTTTTTGTGTGATAGCAATGTACAGTCAAACATCGTCTTGGCACAGATCAGTGAATCCAAAGTGTAATTGGTGCAACACTCCGCTTGGGTACCGCAACCCTTCACTTTGGTATACACAAGTTGTAGGGCCAATTTCAAACTGGGGAAATTGGCGCCGTCGCTCTTTTGGTCTTTTGGGCAAAGTAAATGACCGGTAGTCTTTCGTCTTCAGTTACAGCTACTTTCAGGGCGTGAGTTTGGTTGTGGCAGAATCGCATGATGTACAATGCAGCGCACAGTAGTGTGAAGATCATGCGTTTCGAATGATCGTACGATCTCAAATCTTTCAAATTTATAGCTTCTTGGAGCGAAAGGTAGCAGCTTTGTTGTGGTATGTTGTTGGGGTCGCTACTGACGTTCACCTTCAACAGATGCGCCAGAAAATCGAAATGCACCCTTTCTGTGTCATTGATGGGGGTGAGAGTGACCAGGTCATCATCGGCAGTGGTGGCAACATCGGCTTTAGGGATGTAGTAAAAATGACGGAAGGTGGTTGTACTCAGCTCGCCTGCGTAACACCGACACATAAAGAGCGCTACTGCTAAATTGGTACAGTGTCGCTTGTCAACGCTAGTGTCACGTCCATTAACCTCAGCTATGGCACACTTGAGTGTCGTTACGAGCTCGTCGAAATTCACTTTGTGCAATATACTGCGGCACGCCAGTGGCGATAGAGATGCTAGGGGGTCGTAGTCCGCTTGTCCCGAGATTTTGTTTGTCACGTACAGGTTCCGTGAGCGAGACTTCTGCGTCACTTTGCGGCGGTAGAGATCTAAACGGAACGGCGATATTTTGACCACCGCTAGCACAAAGATGATTTTGGACGTAACATGTCTATCTTCTGGTTGGTGTTACATTTGTTGACCAGGTTGGCAATTCTGCAGGGCTGAATGGTAGCCAAATCGATCATGTTCGTCAAGTGGACATTGCAGTGCTTTTTGAGAGTTGTTTCGACGTGCTGAATATTGAGCGTCGCCGAGTTGCCTCCTCGCTGAATTTTCGCCAGTTTATAGAAATCGGTAATGATATGCTGCTTCCCATTTTTGGTGATGCTACCACTACCGCAGATTCTGCCGCTGCCATGGTGTTTCTTCTTATTCTTCTTCGTATTCTCCTGTTGTGTGGAATTTGCCATCATGGGGCGCTTGACTTAGCAGCTTCAGTGTCTTATTGGTTCAATGAGTGTTTGTTATCACTCGGGGATTTCATGAGCACTGACGAAGGCGCCAAATATGATGTCATTTATAGGCCTTGGGGTATAGAATGTACGGTAGCTGCCAGTGATTGGACACGTTACCATCAAATGATACTTGCTTTCTCTAAGACTGTGCGTCAGGCTGTGTGCATTGTTCAACTCAAATCAAATCCACTTCCTTTTATGTGATGGTGGAATGGGTAGCACAGGCGTGGTCGTATGGGTGGCGAGGGTATTTTCATAGATGGTGGGAAGGGTGGCGCAGGCAGGGGTCGTAGGGGAGTTGAATGTGTCCTTGAATGCGAATGTGTCGCTGGGTTAATTAATATTCTATTTTCTAAAGAAAAAATTGTAGGTAAAATGAGTCAACTCGTGAATATTTAAAACAAATATACATGATATGATATTGTAATCCCTACATTTGTTTTTTACAACAAGTTTTTCTAGGGCGATGGGGCACGAAGCCGGTTGCATGCACACATGAACGCCTTATCCTCCCGCTCAGGTATGGAAAGGCCAGTCAAGTCGAAAAAGGGCTTCTTTATAGCATTGAGGTTAAATTTCAAGGTGTTTACTGACAAAGATTTTGTTTCGAAAAGATAATCTAAATATTTGAATATTAAAGCCACTGAGGATTGCTGTTGGTCAGATTCTATGATCCACGTGGTAAAAGCCTTCCAACATGTTTGGTACCTTCGTTGGGTTGTTTTTGAGTTCTGATTGAGTAGTTTGTGGGTCACACTTCTCCCATATATATTTTGCCATTTACCCCTCCCAATGTCTTCCATATGGCAAAATTTAGCGAGGTCATGAGGTTTCCAACCGTGTCAAAGTGGAAGTGCGAGCTCGGGGTTGTCACTAGGTTCTCGCACCATGTCTTCAATTGCTTGTACCAAACTTGAACCAGCGGTGTCTGAGTTCGATGTGTTAGGTCTTTGTACCTGGACCATAGACCCTGAACTTGATGACTCTAGCCTGTCTGAAAACAATGGGCGAGTGAGATCTAGCACATCTCCGGCTTGGTTCCTGGCCCTTAAGTTCTTGGCCTCACTCATTCCAATCGACCAGTAGTTCGAAGCCATAGGTGTCAATAGCTTCACTGGTTTGTTCTCTTTCAATGTCTTGATAAATTCACTTTGCCCTCCGGTCAGTGACGAAGGGTGAGGAGAGCCCTGCAATCTAGAAGGGGAAGGAACAGTCTTGGGTATCTCTGAAACAATCTTTACCACCTCAAAGGCCGGCCAATAGTTCTTCTTGAAATCTTCCATTCCATCTACTATCTGTCGTCCCTCACGAATTGCTTGGCTATATGCGTGCAAGCCAGCAATGTGATTACAAGCACCAGGATACTTGTGGTGTATCTGATTCTGCATGTTGGGCCAGAGGTGGACTTTATTGGGGCGAGCTGGAAGGCTGAAGCAGGTGTAGCCAAGTTCCCATTGTTGTTCAGGTGAGGGAGAGAGTGTGAGTTGCCGCCAAGTGAACTCATTGGGTCCTATGATGGGAGTGAAGTCTGTATGGATGGATGTTTCAATATAACCCGAATCAGGCCGATGGATAGTTGCCAAGTACAAGGAAGGTGAACTATGCAGCACAAATAAGAGTTGGCAACTTTACGCTTGGGCATTAGTATACGCCCACTTATTCCTCTTGGGAACATAGCTCTTGAATGTCTTTTCATGGATCTAGATGGATCCTCATTGCATTCTTCCTGGAAAAAAAAAGAGGGATTTTTTTTACCCGAGAGCATGTTGCCAATAAAAATATAACAAAGGATTATATGATATTTTCATAATTTCATTATAGTATAGGATATAACAATAAATAAAAAGTGTTTTTTAATTATTTTGTTCTCTTTTTTTAGAAAGTTAACTTTTTGGGACAATAATTATCGATGTCGGCTACGCGAGAAGTGGTTCAGAGAGCACACTAGCTGGGTGAACGAACAACATTATTTTTCTTGGAAAAGCATGTGATTTTTCACACACAAATTTAGGCAATCTTCTGCACACCTTCCGAAACTGGCCCCGAGCGGGCCGGTGGATTAGGCCTAGCTGCGGTACTACGCATCTCTTAGGCGGGAGAATCCCGAGTCCAAGAAACTCCGGAATATCCCCTTGGCCCCGACCAACGGGATCGAGGCGCACTACGTGGACTTTGACGCGGTGGGGGTGAAGATAGGCTTGTGTCGAGACCTGGGCGTCCCGCCGGGCGACCTGTGTTCGGCTCTGTATACAGGACCATATAATTATAACCCCGATGCGGCAAAACAATATTGAACCTTACTGACATTGGGACGGCGAGTTGTTTGCCCGAAAGGGATATATAAGGGAGAACAATTATTACCACTCTCACTCTATCTGCTGCTGCTGCCACCACCACAGAGGAGAATGAGGGATAGTGATGATGAGAAGGTTTCCGAACCTGCACCTACCAAAAGGGTCATGGGTGTTGCACAAGAGAAAAAAGTTGATGGTGTTGTCGAAGAACAACAATTAGAATTGGAAGGCGGGGGGCTTGGGAGAGGTAGAGGCAGAACCAGAGGTAGAGGTAGAGGTAGAGATAGAGTTGGCGGAGCAAGAAGCAGTGCCCGCTGCTATGACAGAGCGGTTACACGCTCCGCCTATAGACGCCTGATGCGCGACCAACAACAACAGCAACAACCACCGCCAACACCACACCACCCACCACCGCCAAAAGCACACACGTGCCCACCACCGACAACAGCACACCACCCACCCTTGTCGGCACCACCGCCAACACCACACCACCCATCCCCATCGGCATCACCGACACCACAACAACCAACACCCGGACCAACCTTACCCCAGTACATCACCATCGTCAAGAACGAATACTACGAACTTCTGTGGAAGTTTATACGACATAGCACTGCTTACGAACGCCTGTTTCAAGACAGGCCGAGGTTGATTGGTGTCTTGAAGAAGAACATGCGTATGCAGCCACATGAATTGATGTAAGAATTCATGTAATACAGAAATAAAGAATAGTGTAGGTCTGTATTATATTTCCTATCCTAGTTAGCTTTTTCGTGAAGGTCGTTGGATGTGTCGTTGGGTGTGTCGTTAGATCACCCGTCATCGAGAAATGATGGAGAGTCGCTTTTCAAAATATTTATCTTTCTCAAAAATAGATTGTTTGTAATTTTTCCACGATTTTTTTTTTCACGCACGCAAATTTAGACCCTCCCGAAAAAGAAAAAAAATTCTCCTCCAACTCCAGTTGAATAGCAGAATGTATTTTTGGTGAGTCGTCTGCCTGGGGTTATCGGAGCTCTCGAGTCGAAGTATTTCCGATCGCTTATCAACAGTTATCGATTCAATATGCGAAGCATGACCTCGATGAACGATGCAATATGTGAAGCATGAGCTCGATGAAGCATGACCTCGGTCAAATAAAAGGTCAATATGCTATGTTCTTTACTTTTCATGCAAGCTTACCACAATTTGGCGTACTGTACGAAGCATTAGATGTACCAATGGATGTGTCGTTAAGGGTAAATTCCCGACGCCACCTGTTGAAAGCCAACATATGTATAGTCGATGCGCCGGGACATGGTGAAACCCGGTGGGCCAACTCCGTGGAGTGATTACAATTTTCCTACACCGTCGGCTCAGAAGGGATATTAGGGGACATTTTGCCTATATTAGGAAGCAGTCTGAGGTAGCGGTCGAAAACAATTTTTTTTTTGCCGAATGATGATCATTCATTATGAAAACCAAATGCGATGATGTACAGTTCGATGTATTTCCGATCGCTCCCAAAGCCCACCAACCCACGTTGGACAGCAGGTAAACGATTCACCAAAAATACATTCTGCTATTCGACTTGAGTTGGTGGTGACCTTTTTTTTTCAGGCGGGTCTAAATGTTTGTGTGTGATAAATTTCGTGGAAAATTTACAAAATTTTTGTTTTCTCGAAGAGGCTAGAAATATTTCGAAGAGTGACTCTCCATCATTTCTCGGTGACGACTGAGGAAATGTTCGAGGGCGTCTCAAAGGAAAATTTTATTCCCCAAAATATTCCGCTGTTCCAAAAAAGAGACTTCGCGGACTGAAGCATTCACTCTAACCCTTTGGCGGTATTTTGGCGAGCAAATGGCTTATCAAAATATATATATATATATATATATATATATATATATATATATATATATAACGGTCACCATTTTACAGTTTGACCACTTGAGGGGAAAAATAACATCACAAATGAATGCATTTTACTTTTCTACAACTTTGCGTGCGAATAAAAATTATATAAATAATAATTTTGTTCTTTTTCCTTGAAAGCGAGATTTTTGGGACAATATTTTTCGATGTCGGGGCTTCGCCAGAAATGGTTCAGAGAATGTTTGCAGTCACTCGGGGATTTCATGAGCAGCGATGAGGGCTTTTCTAGAAAGCTAAATTTGTGGGACCACATTGCACGGTGGTTCCTTTCGGACCAGGCTGGCTATCTTTGCCAAGTGAGAATTGTTGAATGCCTCATGTTAACAGAGGTACTCCCAAGTATCCCGCCGAGGTGCAGGCAAGCGCACCGCCCGGCATGCCTGCGCACCGCGCTCTGTCCACTGCCCTCTCTGTTTCATCTCCCCGAAAAGCGTCTAAAGTGATGTCTGGCTGTCTCTCGGATGCAGTGGCGGATCCAGGATTTAGGAAAAAAAGGGGGAAGGGGGATGTTTGACATTGCTTGCTGGTTAAAAGGGCAGGACTCGTGGATGTTCATCACACTTCTGGGGAGGCATTCAACCACCCCACCAAAAGTACAATACCGTAAAATGTTCCCTGGACAGGATGCTCATGGATCCCGATGGAGGCTCGGGTCCCCTCATGGAAAAGAAAGCGAGGGGGACGACAAGTGCGTCCAAATAAGCATCGAGCACATTATGTCCATGTTGACAGACCTTCACTCTATCGCATCCCCCACCCAGAGTGATCAGGCTTCTGCCATGAATGCCATCAATGCTTCGTGTTACACCAGCAGTGTCACCGATAATGTGGGACCGCGCCTTGATACGACGTGTCATGCTGTGTCCGATGCCATTGAACGCGATTTGGAAAAGTGCGTCCGCGAAGATGATGAGGTAGCATGGAAACTCGTTTCGGAAATGCTAAGGGTAGTCGACGCTGTCGACGTTAATGGGACCAATAGCGCTAAACCCCCTCGGACAGAGGGGGTGGTGATCAAAATAGTATAATAGGAGGGGACGATGATAACGAGGACTGTCCCGACCATGTTGTCAAATTCGTCAAAACCCTTTCTAAAAAATGTAGCATGAGAAACCCTTTGTCGATTTTGTAAATTTTTTGCTCGCTTGTTAACCCTTAATTAGTGGCTCACCACATAAGTCGAGTTAAATAAAGCTGGACTATGTGGCGGCGCTCGACATAACTCGAGTGGCAATTTCAGCACGTAATGTTGCTGAGAGAGAGAGACAAGTGGTGGCAGGAGAGTAGCGAGCGTATGACTGCTCCAGACCACCGCGGCGAACATACTGACACGAATCCCAGCTCCCTCCTCCCTCTCTCACTCGCTATATAAGGAATTGTATCGGGAAAGTGGCTAATTACATGCTTTTTGCACTCGCGTTGCACGGTTATTGCAAGAAAACTAGCCATCATAAAAGGATCGTTATGGTGTCATTCGAAAGCTCTGTTTATGCCCTTTCAGGGATAGGTACTTGTTTTACGTTCTGGGTCTTATTTAGGCATGAAAATGATCACGTAAACAGCCCTATTTTGGCTAAAAACACCCCGCTGGGCGGTACATATAAATAAACCGCATAGGCCGCTCGTAAGGTGTTAATGACTGTGAGAGCATGGTAGTTGTCAAAAATCTATGGAGACTATTGCAAGAATCAAAACCCGCCTACATCGAACCTAAGAAAGAGAAGCAGCCTGAGGAACCCGTCGCCAGTGAATCTACATCATTCCTTAGCAACAAGCCGGGGGAACCCAACCCTGCTGCCACCCCCGAAATATTGAACATCTTCCAAATTATCACGGTCGCGGTGGAAGCAACAACCGATGCAATAGCTAGACTCTTTATTATATGGAGTCTCTTTGGTGCATACGTCAATGTGTCGGATCTTTCAAAATGTAAAAGTAATAATAATAATACAAACAAAAAAGGTTATAGGTTAGATTGTGACAATGAGGCTTCAAGCGGCGTAGTGAGTGTGAACCACCCCAGAGTGGTTCACTCTGTTACCAGGGTAAATCGCATTCTACATAACATAAAACACGGAGGAGAGAAAGAGGGAACAGTTGGCGGCGAAAGTTGGATTTCAGTCATGGCCAGAATAATGATCCCCTCTCTGCAGTCCATCTCGAATAATCTGTCCAATCCCGCTATAAGCAAAAGGGTCTGTAAACAACAACCGAGGCGTTGCAAACAGGAGCAAGAACTCTTGACAGAAGAAGTAAAAAGACAACTTGACTCGGATCTTGCTGTGACCAAAAATATTGAAGATAGGCTGACCGGTATAGTGCAAGGTCTGTTAAGCTTATTGGACGGCCAAGTTTCGCCCACCGCAGGTGGTCATGGTGGTGGAGTAGGCGCTGCTAATACACCACGAGCCTTCACTGACCCGGACTGTACCTTCGATACGCTCGATAGTATATTCAATTTGAAGTTGGCAGCCAGTGTCCTATGTGAGAATTCAACGGCCGTCGACAATCTGCAAGACTACCTCGTGAAGAAGGACATGTTTTGGCTCTTGTATCCCGGTGCTATCGACATTAGTTTGAAAATACTGAAGAGTTATTTTACCCTATGGTGGATTATTGGCTCATGTATCTCCCTCGAAAGCTTAACCGCGAGTGAGCAAGACGAAATAGAATACACAGACGGGCAGCAGCCGAAGCCCCAGATACACAAGTCTCATCTGCACGCGTACTTGAGGGAGATTATAGGAATTACCTCTGATAAGAAGGACGTGAACACAAACCACCATTGCCGACCTATACAAAGGCTAGCCCAATGCCTGTCGATTCTGGGCTCCGATAACCCCCATTCGAAAAAATTAATGTTGATCATTATCCCGGTGTTGGACATATTTTCCCAACTGGATGAGCGACATGCAAGCTGCTAGGAGATTAGTAACGCTTTCGAAAAATATCGATTGGCCCGCTGTGGTAGGTGTAATCTTCGTCATTCTTCTCGTCGGACTCTGTGTGGCCATCACTTTTCGGTTCTTTACGAGAAGAGCTTTATTGAATCGCCCAGAGCATGAACAGTTCACAAAGTCCTATCTACCCGTGGCTTTCCTTCGTAAAGTAGGGGATGAAGGTGAAGAACATATCGTATCTGAAGATATGTGGCTCACTGCCAACCAATTCATGGTCTTTTGTACCCTATTCGACAGGACAAAGAAATTCAGACACGGCATGTGCACCGACCCGGTGGGATGGACCCATTTCTGCAATTACGCCGCCGCCGAGGTTTACCGAAGAATGGCACACATAGGAGAATTTAATTCGCCAATACGGAACCAGAGTGTCGAATACTTCATCGCCAAAACATTGGAGGATATCGCAGAGCCCTATATTCGCTACGTGTTCGGCAAAGAGGATGTTGGTGCCGAAAGATTGCAGACTGCCATAGCCCGTTGTAGATATGTGGAACATGTGAGAGGTATAGCACACAGAGATTACATAAAATTACATGAGAGCGGTGTACAAATAAAAACTTTTTAGAAATTATATTTTATTATCCGTTTTGGGGTTTATTGGTTGTTTGTGGAGAGGTAATTTTCCAGGCTCTCCACTGTCTGACGACGAGTATAGACCAGTGCCTTCAGACCCTCTATCTCTAGATTGGTTTGTGCCAGTTGACCCTACAGCTCTGTAGTTTCGTGATCCTGGGCTTGCCTCCGCCTTACAGCTCGTTGCCTCCTCGTCTCCTGCCGGGGGTCCTGTTGATAATCACAATTATCCATCTTTGGGGTGCTAATACGGCGAACCCTTTGATCTACTGTATTGGCGCATGGTCGCTGGTCATAGTGGACACTTGATCGCTCGCCATAGTGGCTGGTTCCGTAGCCTCGTTGATGTTGCACAAGCCACGGTGCTACCCAGCCGCTGCCGCTAATGAGGTCCATACCATAAAATCCATTTACTGTACAGTATATAACGGGAATGCTCACCCTCGCGCCCCACCCCCCAAAAAAAAAGAGATTTACCAATTCGCCAGTATAGGCAACTGACGCATGCACTAGCAACTTCTACAGGGAGAGGATACTGGTCAATAATATTATTATCATCTTTGCTCCCAATGTGGCACCAATACTCAGGAGAGTCAGAAGATGTCATTTGGATAGAGCTAACTTTGACAGAGCACTCATTTTCTTTCTGTTTTTTGGGGCTTTCTGTGGGGTGTAACTCTTCTTCTTGCGTTTCGTTTTAGTATTGGGCAGGTCCTTACTATTCCTTTCCGAATCGTCAACATTGACAATGTTAACCTTCTTCTTCGTGTTCCCTTTCTTTAGAGAAAAGGTTTTCACCAAATTTGTGAAAGGATGTTTCTTCCCATGATTGATATCCTCTGAAACTTCTTTGAGTGTCTGTCTGTCCATTAATAACTGAACGGAGCTACCCCCGTACTCTAAATGGAAAGAGATTAACTCGTTCACGCCTTCGACGACAGCGTTCCCGTAAACTTCCCGTGTGTCCTCTGCCTCGTGTTTGGGGACTTGCATGTCCTTTTCCCAACGCTCTTCATCTTCTCCTGGTACTATTTCTTCATCTTTGCCTATTACTTTTATTACCAAAGATTCTCTATCCTCGGGTCGTTTAATTTGTGTCTCTCCTGCTTCATCCTGCTGTGGGCAGATTTGGATAACAGCCTTTTCCTCCTTTTACAAGTCTCCGGTTCTTGAACGGGCGGCGTTCACGGCGCCACTCCAAGCTTTTCGCTTTTGGGATCGACGAGGCATTCTCCTCTGTCACTCCTTTAACGGGCAAACGAGATGCTGGTTATTGGTATTTTTTCCCCTTATACGATCATTGGAAGATGTCTCGAGAAGAAATAGGTGGACCTCTACTTCAGACCATTTCCTAGGCAAAATGTCCCCAAGAACCCCTTCTGAACCGATGGTGTAAACATTCATAATGGTTGTCGCTCGCAGTCTAGTTCTAGTAGTGCATCGTTCAGATTTTCCCATTTTGGTAGACGATAGAACCTTCATTCTCGAAGGGAGAGAAGAGTCACCTGGGAAAAATTAAAAGATGAACTTCAAACACATTTGTATTAACATCTTTCTGGCACTCTTCTATAGGCTACACATTGCATCAGGTCCATGGCATCTCTTTTCCTCTAACGCGCCATTGTATGCAGTACCATCTTGAAAATGAACCCAACCACGAGTTATTCTGGACACACCCGAACGATGCCAAAGGGAAACTTTTGAGACTATACGGCGACATACGGGGCATGGCCATTCTCAACGGTCCCGTACACACCAACGATCTGAGCCCTACTTGGGAGGAGCTACGCACCACACATTCGGCGTCCAGAATTTACCCTTGTTTTTTTTTCGTGGAGTCGGTCATTGACAAGTGCGTCTGTGAGTGGCGCAACCTAAATGATTGTCAATATGACACTCCCTTGCACCAGTTGATGAACTGGAAAGAGTCTCACGTCAACAAATTACACATGTGTCAGCGAAAAGAACTCTACATCCTGCGTTCTTTCATGGAAGAAAAAAAACTAGCTGAAAGGACAAGAGGTCATGCTTCGTAAGAAAGGCTCCTATCGGAGCCCACTAAAGGATGAAGTTGGCCGAGCCTTCATCTTCTTGCTGGGCGACGTGGTCTTCGTCACACTCTTTCTCTTGAAAGGGACCGCCCTAAGCTCTTCGGTTTCGTTGCCGGGGCGGCATAGTCTAATGTCCCTCGCCTCTTTGCCCTCTATCTTCTCCTCCAATCTGTTGTTTCTCTTAACTCTCCTCCATATAGACAATATGGAGTCATTCCCTCGAAACTCTCATAGTTGTCGAAACACAGCTGCATTACATGACCCGCCTTGGTGATATTAGCGGCTACGAAAAGGTCAAAGTGGTCATTCACAAACACGCTGTTTGCCTGGGTGAGGGTGAGCACGGTATTGTTTTTTAGGACAACCTTCACACAATGGGTCTGCGATTCTTCTTTGGTGGAAGACAAGAAAGGTGAAGAGTAGGATGATGAAAAATTATAGTCGTCTTTGCCGTCGAGTTCGTCTTTGTCGACGTGTCGGGAAAGAGAGCCGACAAGAAAGACCTTCTTGGACACCACTCGAGGTTGTTTTTTGACTTGCAGGTAACTCGCCCCCATAATGGCATTGAGTCTGGACTCGCACAGGCCCTCCAAGCGTTCATCTCGCCCCAGTATAGTTCTGACGGCCAAATAGGCATCCTGCAAGAGTTTAGATTCTCTCCTGGGACCAAAGTAATTATTCTGGAATTGTCTGAAATTCATAGTGTCGGAAGAGAGACGTCTGGCGATATTGAGAACGTAATTATGTTGCCGAGACCTTAGGGGTATAGAGGCGTCGTAGAGGTCGTAAACAAGCTTTGTTTTTTCCTTCATCAAGGCACTCAATATGACAGTGGCGTAAATTACGGGAATCATTGTTAGATTATCTGTCTTCAACTCTATGAATTTATCTCTCATATTTATCACCCGGTCCGTGCACCCCTCTCCCAAAACACGAATGGTGTACACGACTGGCGCCAGCATCACAGATTGGACCGCCCCCTCCCAATTTCCACCGACGCTGCCTATTTCCGAAACAAGAAGAGACAAGAAGTGGGTTTCGAGAAACTCTTCGGAGTCGGCACCATTTTCCAAGTCGGGATTCGGATCGCCCGACTTTGATGTCTTGTGCTCGTTGAGCTTCAGGAAGTTGTGGAGGACCCGTACGCACACTCGCAATTTTTCTAGTCTATTATCACTCACACTACTACTACTACTACTACTACTGCTACTCATACTACTGTGATTACTATGGGAATCGGTATGGATTAGAGGAGTTTTGCGGGGGCAGTGGATCAAAGCCAGACAAGCGTTGGAGAATAGGATTCGTCCCGCCGCTCTCAATAAGGCTGCCTTCAAGCGAGGCGTGAGCGTTCTCGCCATTTCGGCCGTGATGAAACTATCGACCACCGCACCTTCCAAGTCGTGTAGGAGCTCTAAATGTTGGAAGGGTTCTCTCTCTTTGAGGTAGGCCATCACAATACAACTGCAGAGATCCAGTCCGAATATGACCATGTCTACAAACAAGGAATTGGAATAATCCAAGCCTTCGACCATCACAAAGTAGCCCTCCTCTTCCAGTCCGAAACTCATTCTGGCAAAGACGATGAAAAGGTCCACGGGTTTGATGTCGCACGCGATTATCCTGATCACGTTGCCCAATGTTTTAATTATGAGACCTTGGTCTAGGAACTGCTCTCGTTCATAATTGGCAGAGATGCACAGAGTGTTGTCACTGTACCTATCGGCAAACGAACCAGCTTTGGAAACTTTTATCCTATTCTCCAGACTGTCGAAAAATCGGTTCTCAGAGGGAGAGTCTGTGGAAAAAAGGAGGAATGCGGGATTGGATGTCTGTCCGTTCCTGTGAGTTCTCCCCACAGTCTGCCTGAAGGCGACTGCGTTATAAGGCAAGTCGAGAATGCAGTGGAATCTCTTGGCGGTCACGGAATTGAGCTTGGAGTCGTGCAACGATATTCCCGTGCTTCCCTTGGGTCCCAGAAATATGCAGTCAACCTCTCTCGAATTGTTGAAAGTTGCGATACTGCCAGAGGTGTCTGTCGTTTTCACATTCGTCTCAATCTTGAGGAGACCGTGGGGTGTGGCACGACTCATCAGTTTCCTGTTGTTAATCTCGTAGTAACAATTTTGGCCCACCCGCTGTTCTATCTTGTCGAGAGTGTTCCCCTGCAAGACCAAAAAGGGTTCCATGGGGGGCAATCGAGGCACGAGCATCACGTACAAGGGACGGCCGCCACCGATCATAAGGCGCGTCAGAGTCGCTATGCCAGACCGCGAGTTAACAACCGGTGGCCGTCAGAGATGATGTAGGCAAGAGGGGAGCCATCGAACGAGTCCACGTCCACCAAAGCTAAACTACCTTTGCTCACTGGGTTATCCGTTTCATCTTTCTTTCCCTCTCTCTTCTTCCTTTCCACTCTGGCTATCTTCCTTTTTTCCTTCACCCTCATTTTCTTTTCCGGGTCTTTTCGTTTCGCCTTCTCTTGCTGGACTTCTATCTTTCTACTCGTCGCCACTCTGAGGGACATACGGCTCAAGTAAGCGTCGCCCGTCTGTTCCAAGGATATGACGTACTTCTTTCGTGTGTCGTCGCTCCTGCAGGTTCTTCGTAAGTCGCTCACGGCTTGCACCACAGATTGGCCTTTGATGCAGAGGAGAGCATTCTTGCACGCTTTAACGGACACACTTCCCAACATGACAAAGATTTGCCTGAAATATGTGTCACTCTCCGCTGAATCAAAAAACAGTTGCACCTCATTCTTGGTGGGAGGGTGTCCCTGATTGTCGTCGTCATCTTCTTCAGGTCCGTGACTAGGCCCTGCGGCGACGTCAACCGGTTTCGGGTTTAATGTATCCTTCCCATCGGACCAAAAACTCACCATGTTAGCTTCAGCCTCTCGCAAAGAAAGGAAATTGCTAATGTCCTCTTCGTCTTTGTGCTCCCCCACATTCTCCTCGGAAAGGAAAGATGAAGACACAGGACAGGAACAGAAGTGGGGAGGTCTCCTGCCGCCGTTCCTTTGACCTGACTTGCGCCAAAATATTCCTCCAGAGACGAACATGGAAGAACATCTCTCTCTGACAAGACTACGACCCGACACGATTGAGTAACCCGTTGCAGGACACCGGCCACTTTCCCTCCGTTGATATTTTTGACGAAGCATTTAATTTCATCTTCTACTTCGTCATCATCATGGATATTACCGTGACGCCTCATACGCCGGGTGAATATTTCGAGTTCCAGCAACAGAGAGGGGGCCACCAGTTTGGCTCCGCCCAGGACCTTTTTCATTTCCAGGCAATAGGAAGCAACGCGATCGAAAGCCTAGCTCTGCAAGGGTGTAGCTTTGGTGTTGATGATCGAGCATTCCACATTATTACTGCTGATGCTCCTACTCAACAGAATGCCCTTGTAACTGAGAAGGGCGATAACCTGTTCCAAAAATAGGGTTGCGTACTCCCTGTTCTCGGCTATGGCGTCGGGTAATGCCGAGCCGCATCCTGAAAATGAGTCCATGGCCGTGTAGGCCGGCAGCAGATCCCTGATGATGTAATCCACCGTGTGGAGATCCTGGTTAGCCAAAAATGGAGTGGCGCTCGCCATGACGTAGAAACTGTTGAATTTGGTCAACTCCAAGAGCAGGCGAAAGGAATCGGCGTGTCCCAGAGATTTCAAGAAACGGGAAATGTCCGACGACGAGGTCACCTTGTCTGCTGGCTTTTCTCCTCTGGTTCCTCCTCCCCCCACCGTGGAAGAAGACGAAGTAGAAGAAGAAGAACCCTTCCTCTTGCCATTATTCTTTAACACCTTACGAGCGGCCTATGCGGTTTATTTATGTGTACCGCACAGCGGGGTGTTTTTAGCCAAAATAGGGCTGTTTACGTGATCATTTTCATGCCTAAATAAGACCCAGAACGTAAAACAAGTACCTATCCCTGAAAGGGCATAAACAGAGCTTTCGAATGACACCATAACGATCCTTGTATGATGGATAGTTTTCTTGCAATAACCGTGCAACGCGAGTGCAAAAAGCAGGTAATTCGGTACTTTCAGTACATAATTGAGTATGTAGCGAGTGAGGGAGGGAGGAGGGAGCTGAGATTCGTGCCAGTAGGTTCGCCGCGGTGGTCTGGAGCAGTCATACGCTCGCTAGTCTCCTGCCACCACTTGTCTCTCTCTCTCTCAGCCACATTACGTGCTGAAATTGCCACTCGAGTTATGTCGAGCGCCGCCACATAGTCCAGCTTTATTTAACTCGACTTATGTTGCTCGCCGCTAAATAAGGGTTAAGCTCTCGGCTCGATAAAAACGACCAATCGTGGAAGCGACCGAATGTTCGCCCAACCAGTTAGCGACCATGAGAGGCTCGCCACTCAGGACCCTGGTGTTCTCGGCGGTCCACCTGTTCGCGAGTTCCATCCTGAACCAATCCCATATGTTCTTGACCATGTGGAACTCGTCGCACAGGACGGCAGTCAGCAGGCAGTCTGGCATGCCTCGGGCGTCTTGCAGATTGGTCCTGGTGAACAGAAAACTCAGGGCAAACTCTAAATTGACGGCGAGGTCGGCATAAGTCATGAACAAAATGGTGGCCGAGGTCGATACGAACCTCTCGGCTGCAATTTCAACTCCTCCCTCTTTTCTCATCTCTTCACTCACTTTTTTGAGAGTTACGAACCTTATGTGTATTTTCTCCAAAGTACCATTCACCAAACTGCACGTGGTTATACCATTGTTGTTGAAGAAGGACACGCCCTCCGGAAACTGACCCCAATCCTTCTCTCTCCCCTGGCATTCGTCTTCACGCCCTACCTCCTCTTGCTTCTCCAATGTGAGGACTTTCTGTATATCATTTTGGCAACTGGCAATCAGTGCTTGGGAGGAGGTCAACCATAGAAAAAACGGTTGACGCAAGCAGGCAGCTCCCGCGGTAGCGGCGCTTTTGCGTATGCACGTCCATTGTACAGTTCTCTCCACCATTATCACGCTGATGAGGAAAGCGGCCATCTCTCTAGTTTTTCCGACGCCGGTGCCATCGGCTATGACGAAGCCTCGACCATTGGGAATCTTGTCTAACGTCTTACCCTCTTTAGTATACCTGTTTTTGTTTGCAGCGCTCGACAAGTGAAAGTTACCTTTTCCGTGGGTCGATGCCAGCTCGATATCTGATTTGTTTTCTGTCCAGCCCCTGTGTTTATAGTATTGAACCAGAGAGAGTCTGACGGCCAAGGCTTGAGCCGAGTCTATCGCGAAGGGACGCGGCAGGAAACGAGGCTGGGCACGCTCTCACATCATCCTCTCCAACTCCACGCAGGATAGTGTCTCACTCTGATATCTCTCATAAGAAGGAGCCTTGTGAGAAAAGGTACCAAGCTTTTTGGCTTCCTTTTCGTCGGGAAAAAGAGCTCTGTGTATCTCATTATCTGATCTGTAATTCATTCTTCTTTTTCCGGAATCTGTATTTCCATGTTTTGGTTCACGGTGAGATTTGGTCAACCGCAGCCCAAAGACAAAAAAAAATGGCTTCGACGTACACGCCTTTCGATCACCAAAACTCCATCAGGTATGCCCGCGAGAAAGTTCGCCAGGAAGCCATCTATCGTTTGAAAATGCAAGAACCGCTAACGTACGCTTTCGTACAGATCGAGAATCTGGACGTGGAAGGATGGCGTAGTAATCTGAACATTCGAGTGGAGCAGGGACAAACGTTGCACCCCTATCGCAAGATCACCAACGATACTTCAAATTTGAACTGTGAACACTTTTCGTGCATACCCTTTGACATTGTCGCTCGACCTAGCACCGTAGACGACGATAGACCAGGAGAGGGTCCTTTGGCCTGCAATTTCGCCAAGGGTGTATCCGTGTCTTTTCCCGTCAATGACCGGCACGGCAATACCGTCAGGAGATTCACCGCTTGCGGACCCGGGTGTTACCTCTTCGCTAAGATGCGAAACACGCACACTGGTCAACCGGATGCTTCAGGAGCGCTGATGGTGGGGGGTTCGGACGAGACCACAGGCGAGAAGTTCTGCCAATATGTTAACCAGTCCTTGGTCCTGTGGGCGGCTGTGCCAACCACCCGACGACAGGCGAACGAACAAATCAACGAAGGATACAATAGCTCCCACGTCCCGGGCTTTGGATTCGTCGTCGATGATGACACGTACAGTAAAGTGGAACTGACCGCCAACTATTGCCGGTTCTTCAAGAGGTACTTTGACAAAGCAAAGGGAGAGTGTTTCAGAACGTGTTACATGAAATTCGTAAACTTTTTCTTTGGTACTTATTTCACAAACCTCACTTACGAAATGGCTAATCCTAAGACCTCTGTACACCTGGACCCCTTCTCTTTGTCCTATGCGGCTGGCAGGGCGTTTTATGCGGCTGGGGCCCCTCCAAGTGAGGCGGGGGTAGAGTTCATCAGCCAGAAGGTGCCTTGGGGGAGCGATATCAACAACAACGAAGATATTTATAACCATGATAATAGACAACGACGAGATTTCCGAATAGTTAACGTGGCTGAGAAATTTTCAAAGACACCTTTCAATCGGTTATCCCATCAGGAAACCGATCAGGCAATGTCCCAAAGAATTAGTGAACATTACTTTGGCGGCATGTTGGACCAGTCTAAGACTTCGCAGGCCATAGTAGAATACGTTAGGGGGCGAGAGAGGTTGGAGAATGACCCCAAAGGAAAATATCAAAACGAAATGGTAGAAAAGGACAGAGATGAGATGACCATGGAGTTGTGTAACGCTTTGTTGGAAGTGGCGTTGCAATTGGAACTATTGAGTGTAGAAGATGCCACGGGACGGCGAATCCTACTGAAAGAAACTCTTTCCAATTCCAAGTCGTACAGGGGTGACCCCAAAGCCTTCGAACAGTCCATTAGACTGGTTGGAATCATTTTGGCATTGAGAAAAGTTCTCTTTTCCAAAGAGGCAGTGCAAAGGAGACGGCGACGAAAAGAAGACAAACACGACGAAAAAGAAGTAGAACAAGACAATTTTGCCCAGTCAGGTAAATTTGGACCAGAGCTTACGAGTGCACAGGCACTACAATTTGCCGAGATACAGTTAAATGGGAACAGCGACCACCGAAGCAATGGGTTCGGCGGGGTTGATTCAGCTCATTCTCGACGCCACCCGCCCTTCTTGGACGTGATCGCAGGCGTCAACCTAGACACCACTGCTTCGGAAGCAACCATTTGGTCAAGATTGGCCGTAAAATACGGGCTTCGACCACTTGGGACGGTGGCCAGGACAGCCAAAAAATTCACCGTCGACATAGTGAGACAGATAGTAGACATCTTCGAAGGTAGGATATTCAGGCATGGATACGACTGGTCCAAAAATGTTCCCCTCTTGATAGGAGCAGACGTGATCTTGCGGGGGGTCCTGAAGGGAGCGACCAGATTGAGCACGAGCTTCGTAGCCGACTTCACGCCCGCCTATATGGCTTACGCGGCCAACACCGTATCTTCTTTAGGCACCAAGGTGGTCACGGACGTAGCTTCACGCGTGGTCGGTTACGTCTTGGAGGAGGCGTTGATTAGGAGCGTGATAAGTGTGACGGTGCGATTTGCTCTACAGATATTCGTTAGGTTGGCCACTTTGGCGGCCAACATACTGTCGACCGCTGGTTTGGTGTCGATTGCAGTCACTCTCCTGGGCATCGGTCTCGATTTGGCTTTAGGCTAATACTGGTATGAGAATGTCATGACGCCGGATAGGTTGAAGGAGGCCGTCGACAATTTTGAAATTGCTTTTGCTGAAGCCGCTAATTCCCGAAAGGGTGCCACAGTTCCTGTGCCGGCCGAAGAGCTCCTCTCCATCGCGGTTGAGTTAGAGATACAGGGTCTAGAGAAGAGTGGTTCTGCCTCACAGAGGAGACGGGAGTGTTCTGATGACACACCCGTGACGACGACATTACAGTTCGTCAATAATATAGGTGCCGACAATGACTCAGATGCCGGCGGTGGGGCCGATGGCGTTTCTTTTTCACCCATGGGCCACGCTGCCCAACAGGGGAACCGAGATGACCACAAAGCAGATCACTATACCAATACCTTCCATGAATTCCTAGAAACCTACTTTCACCTATCCCCCATTCAAGAGAAGAGTGCCGCCCAGTCTTTACAGGAGGCAATATTTGAGTACCTGGGAGGGGTCACCATGAACTCTTTAGGACAACCTTTAACTATCAACGATGGCGAGAGCGATTATTATTATTATTATTATTATATGAGATGCCGAAGTCTCCAATCAGGGTGCAGAAACACCATCAAGATCAATCCACACAAAACACCCGGAGGCACTGGGGAGAGACTATGGCAACTTAGGAAAAAATAAAAACATACACTGTATACTGTACCGTACACATACACATATTAAACACAGATAACATATTATGCAGTGGAGGATATCAAGCTTAAATATAATACAATAAAATAGAATAAAATAAGTTTAAAAATTAGAATTAATGCTGCAAAAAAGCATTAACTCTAGACTTAAAAATGGAGATATTAGCTGAATTGACTAGCTCATTTGGCAACTTATTCCACAAGTCAACCATGGCCGGCACAAAACACCGTGAAAACTGTGTAGTAGAAAAATTAACACGGCTCATGGCAAGATAATTAAGATTGCTTGTGAATCTAGTTGCACGAGCCCGGACATAGGGCCCAGGCAGAACCCCATGTAAGGGATGCTGAGGGTTGTTAAAAACTTTAAATAAAAGACTAAGGGCACCAACTTTACGTCGATGACACAGATCAAGAGACAAATTAGGTAGAATAAAACTGATGGAATTTAGCGACCTGTCAAGCAACTTGAGATGGCAGTCAGCTGCTGACAACCAGACAGGTGAGCAGTACTCGAAATGTGGCAAAATAAAAGCATAAAAAGACTTGATAACTGTGGCGTCACAAGCAAATGTTTTATAAACCTTGCGAAGCAGACCATTTTTTTGGGAAATGGAAGAGGAGAAAGAACGAATATGCTTTTCAAAAGTAAGTTTGGGATCAAGAGTAACTCCTAACAAACGCAGAGTATCCACATTCTCAATTTGCTCGCCAGAAACTTGTAGATAAGGATGGGGAGGATCCAAGGTACGAGATCTGCTGATGATAATGGAGTGTGTTTTACTAGCATTAAGTTTCATGCCCCAAAGTTCACACCATGATGTAATTTTGGCTAAATCCCTATTCAGAGCAGTAGCAATTACGTGTCGATCTATTGGTGATGCAATTGACGCATATAAAGTTGTATCATCAGCATAGGAGATTAGTTTATTTTCAAGCTCGGAACACAGGTCAGCAGTAAAAATAATAAAAAGCAAAGGCCCAAGGACACTGCCTTGTGGAACACCAGAAACAACAGTAACAGAAGGGGAATGACACCCATCAGTGACCACAGACTGAGATCTTTTCGTCAAAAAATCTTCAAAGATCCTTAAAAAATTGCCACCAATACCAATGAGCTGTAACTTAAACAGAAGTGCTTTATGGTTGACTAAATCAAAAGCAGAACTAAAGTCAATAGCCACAACGCGAGACTCATGTCCCTGGTCCAATGAAGATTGCAAGTCATGGGTGAGTGTCAGAAGTGCATCACATGTACCCAGTCCCTTACGAAAACCAAACTGTGAGTTTGGTATCAAATTATGACTATTACAATAAGAGGAAAGGCGTCTGGACAAAAGCCTCTCATAGAGCTTGGATAGGATGATGAGGACGGGGGCTTCAACGCGGAGAATCGACGCATCATGTCCGAAACATCCCAGAGTATACAAAACTATGCCGACACGGTAACCTATAATCATAATGCATCGCGCATCGGTTACGTGGGTGAATCGTGGATAACGCGGGACGACACGGACAGCGACGCCGCGAAAGCAAAGTTTCAGAGAGCGAGCGTGAGTGCAGCAGGCGCGGGCCTGGCACTTGTAGGTGGAGTCGGTGTCCTGGCCACTCTGCGACACTCTGGCAGTATCGCCTCTGCAAACGTGGCCCTGTCCGTAGCTATTTTAGGATTGCTGATTTTCATTACTTTGGCCACAATATCTTTCGTGAATATAGATAGTTTGGGTAATGTGAATGCCGTTTCTTTAAATGGGGTAGAAAGGCTAATTTCGGGAAGTGCTATAAATTCCATCAAAAGGGCTGGAGTGCTTCAGTCTCTCACGCTCGCCGGTGCCAACGTCGGGGAGATTGAAAGATACCTCAATCCCTTCCTAGATCATTTAGATTCGCCCAATTGAAAAGTGTTTAGCGAACGAAAACTCTCACGAGATCAAGTGGCATCGACCGCCATCATGAGTAATTTGGCCGACGTGGAGCAGTTGGATACTTTTGCCCAGGATACCGCCAAGTTAATGACTACCAGGGACGGGCATCTTAAATTCACGAAAGAAGAGGTTATCAAAACCCTATCTCTGGATAAACTCTCCGATGGGGACTTCGCTAAGCTATGTGATGTTATGGCCGAAGAGAGTGTCATTTTCGGCCATAAGCAAATTTACGAGCAAGATAGTCAGATAGACCGCTTTGTCTCTTTCGAATGGAAGGAAACAGCTCGGGAAAGGGAGGAAGATGAAGAACAATTACAACAAGAAGAAGCAACAGAAGAAAATGTCCGAGAAGAAGCAACAGAAGAAAACGGCAGGGAAGAAAAAGAAAACGGCGGTCATCGTCAAGTCATACAGGAAGGAGGAGGAGAATGTGATACCAGTAGTCATGAAGCTGAAAACGCTTTCGATAAATATTGTAATGGGAAATATAAGAAATCCAAATATTTGTCAGTAGGTCACCCTTCATTAAAAGAGAAAGAGAATTGTCATGGAGGGGCTACTATACTTACAGTGTCTTTTTCGGTTGAGTCCTTGGCCGTGTACTCAGGATACAAGGAATTGACATTTGTTCCCTCTACATGCCATTATGTTTTGAAAGGTTTAGAGATAGCACCTGAACTGAGGACATTCCCTGTTCGCCCATCCAAAAGAGACATGGACCATATCTGGTGTCAGTTGAAATGTGTGTTTTCGTCCCATACAAGATACTTGAAAGTGAGCGACTCCAGTTTCAGATTCGCTAGGGATAGATTGGGCAGGAAGGATAACCGCTACCCCACGGAGTTCAAAGTCCTATTTGCCCTGGACGATTCCATCCATCCAAACTCTCCCTGGGGGTCGTGTCCTCTCCTACACGTAGGTAGCAATTTCAAAACACCGGGAACATCCACGTCATACTATGAAGATAATGATGTCAGAGGAACCGGCGGAACCGGCAGCAACGATAAAGATACTATCAAAAACACCTGTTTCGTATTCTCCCAGAAAAATCCTACCCTAGAGATCCCATCCAAATTGTGTGAGGCTGCCGTTATTATACAAGGGGTGGTTAAAGAAGCAGCGGTCCTCTTCTCAGATGGAGCCAACTCCTTTTCTTCATGTTCCTGGCTGTTACGTTTCTGCATGGCCTTTTCACATCCAAAAGCCTGAGTGAGACATGTGGTCACAGCTTACATAGCAACTGTCCTTCCTCTGCTCAACAATATTAAAGAGACCCGTTGTTGTAATGGGAGTGAATATGTAATTGGTAAAAAATCTTCCCGTTTCACCGTCAGTGGCCCAGATGCCACAAGCAGGAAAATATCCATTTCACATGGAGATTGTGTAGCCTGCGAGGACACCCAGTGTCTTAATATTTCCACCAACTGTCCGAAACAGTACAGCGAGACCGAGCACCTCTCTCACTCCTTTGACAAACTGTATTCCCGAGTCTTGGTAGCGTATCAAAAGAACAATGGAGGAAGTCTGGAATATGGGGATTCCCAGAGAGAGACACCCTCTCAGTACGTTATGCAACCATGCCATAGAGCCGCTGTAGCGCACAACTATTTTTGTCAGGGAGTCGTGCCTTGTTACATGAGAACCCTTTACGACGAGGGCGGGGACGAAAAAGTAAAACATTTGGATTTTAGTGACGTTGCTAACAATGACAACCACGAAAGAAGAGGAGAAAAAGATAAATTAGTCTTGTTCGGAAAAAATATAGATGTAATTGCTCCCGCTCCGACCAGGTACGCTGTCTCGTCTGTGACCGCCCCCCCTCCTCTTCCACACTTTCAGAGAAACGCTTCCACCTTCAATAGGCGCCCGGTTGATAAGTTGCGAAGGCGAACTTTCTTCGAGCGGTCGAGGTCGGACACGTGCCAGAGCCCGTTTAATTCCAATGCCACTTTCCGAGACATACTTATCAGATCCTGCAACCTAGCTGCAGCTAATAGGTACTTGGAAAGGAACATTATCTGTCAACAAGACTGTCCACAGAGGCCTGTACGCACGGTCGAGTTGGACAATTATCTCGCTACATTGAATAACAGAAATGGCACATGGGCCAAGATATGTAGGGCTCAATATCTACTTGCTGGCTCCGCCAGATCCTTTTATTGTGAAATGGCTTCTTTCATGAAAAATAAATCAACCATCTTTCCGGACAAGAGAGACCAACAACTTCGAGAATCGGTAATCAAATTCGCCAACGAATGTAGAACCTTTAAAGACTTGAAAAGGTGGAGCAAGTTCTTCAGCGACAGAGGAGAAACTGGGCGACAACAGATCCTCGACGCTTCCCTCGATAACACCTTCCATTCGGACCACACAAGAAACAATCTGAAAGATAGTTGCAACACTATCATGGGTGCATTGAAAGACCTCGACGAGAAAGACGAAGCTGCCTTTAGAACGCTGATTAATAAATCCATGGTCGTTTATTCACGAACGATCATTGTAGGATCCCGATGCACTCTGACAATGTCCGACTCGAGGAATATGGTTTTCGATGTGAGACAATACGTGTGCAGTTCCGCGGGCATGATCGGGGCACCTGTGCAGGATTAATACCTGGAGGCGTTCATCCCCGTTAAGGGCGCAGTCTCGGCCGCATATGCTCCCGTAGATAGATTGCCTGAGGGGGCCTCAGACACTTGGAGAGTAAAGAATGCGGGCCTCGATAAAGATGAATGCCGCCCAAAGGCGTTCACTACCATCAAGGGCGAGGCTCACGCCGATACTGCCCATAGCTACAGATTGTCGGAGGGCACGCCTCACATCTGGAGGCTTAACTCCTTCAGACATATTATGTTCCAATAAGTCCGAGGAGGCGGGAGCCCCGGGATCATTGCCACTGCCTCGCAATACACTCACAACAACACTGCGGCCGTTATAATTATCGGAGGAGGCTGAGGTTGCCACCAACGGTTTAATCGTAAGGTAACTTATCGGACTTACTGAGCTCATATGACGCAAAATCGCGTCATAAACTTATTGGAGAGGCATGAAGATAAGTCCATATGACGTGATCGCGTCATATGAGTTTTTGGTTATAAGTTCCATATGACGCGATCGGGTCATATATGTCTGGGGGAGTTAAGCAGTCGGGGGCCAATGCGCGCAACTGTAGCAAGTCCGTCCGTGATAAGAATAATCATAAAAAAGTAAGTTCTCCTTCTTATTATAACAAGTCCGTCCATGATAAGAATAATCATAAAAAAGTAAGTTCTCCTTCTTATAATATACACAGGGTGTATGTGATCCCTCAGCGTAGATAGGTACGATGGTGTTGACAGTTCAAGGCCTTCCTACCATTCCTCCTGCTGACACGACGACAACAACAACAACCACAACAACCACAACAATGGTAACGACGACATTAACCCCTTCATTACCAACGACGCCACCCAATCTGGAGGACCACTCGACCAGAATAGAGAGGGAATTGAATGAAGATGAAAGATTACAGTTGCAAGTGAGTAAGCTATTGTACTATACCCACATGGTTAACGGTCTCAATATTTTTCAAGACTTGATGGCTCATTTCAGCTCCACTGAAAGTGGAGCTGAGCATATATCCGCACTTAATAGTGAAGAAATTGCTCTCGTATTTACCCAGCAGTCTGGCGCGACCCTGACCCTGTGCGCCGCCTTATTGGCCATAGAGAGGAATGACGACCCCAATATCCCGGAGTCGGAGAGAGGTGTGTCCGAAGACTTGATATTGTCACTAAAAGAAGTTTTTTTGAGCACCAACGGAAGACCTTCGGTGGACATTGACATTGGACACTTCTTTCACCACACGAACAACCCCGCATTCGGTTTCAGAAAAAGAGGTGGCAGTGATGGCAAGGAAGATGATTCCTCCACAAACCATAATGGAACCGCCTCCAGCATCCACCATCACAAAATTTTGCATGGCAAATTGGACAAATTCAACACTGGAAGGAAGATGGTGATCCACTCAAGAAGTTTTCCTCGTCCGGACCACATTCCGCCACCTTCCTCTGGCGACCCTCCCGATGCTCTATTAGTCGGACCCATCACTCGCTCAAGAGTGATGGCAATTGTTAACCTCTATTACAGAACGGATGCTGCAGCCGCCTTGATACAGAAGTTGCTTGTTGAAAACCAGCTTTTGTTCACATTATACGCTGTTCTGAAAGGCTCAGCTATCAGCTAAGAGATTTATTGTTTACTATTTACTAATAAAACAATTTTAATTTATTTTGTGTTTTTATACCCCTTTAGTGGGCAAACAGCTCACCGATATAGCCGGATACACCTAGTCGATGCTTGACATATGGCTACTGGTGCTTTTGCCTGGCCGATTCTTTTGTGTGCATGGGGTCTCGGTTTGCTGGGAGGCTGTACCCATGGACTGTCACTAGGAGCCGAGCCCACCTGACTCTCAATGTAGCGTCCCCGGCGGCCGAGTGCGCACCTGTCTCGCGTATCTCTCTCGTGTACATCGCTGTTATGCCTCTTTATTCCAGTAATTTGGACAGCTGTAGTGCACCATGGCTCCTACCAAATCACAAGAGAAGCCAAAGAAGGGGCTACGCAGCTTCAAAGAACGGCACGGCATACGGGCAGTGGATGTGTGTGGTGAGAAACGATCTGCGAATCATGACGGGGCCAAGGCCTACAGTACTGTTTTTGCTACACCTGTGTAGGAGGATCATTTTACTCCCGAGCAATGGGAGGAGGTGATAGACATTACGTTGCAAAAGGCCTGGGAGAAACAAGAAAACTACAAGTATGTGTTTCTTGAGGATGACTTTGCAGGCTTTGGTGAAGAGGAGGAAGAGCCGGCCCCTGTCACACCACCGCCCATCCACGAGATTGTCACTGCCATGCCTGCCAACAATCCCAAGAGGTTCACAAGGGAGGACATTGGTGAATGTGATATAGAAAGGGGATGACGAGGAGGAAGTGCAGAACAAATTGACCTGGGCTGAGGCTCTAGCTGGGCTGGAGAAATGTGTGAACATTGCAGAGAAGAACCAGTACGCCTTCACTGTAACTGACGTTATGAACTATAACAGCATGCTCGGAGAGGTGTATAAGATACGACAGAGGGTTGAGAGCCTGGAGAAACACCTCTCCACAAACAACTAATATATAACCCCCAAAAAGGATAAAATAAAATATAAATTATAAACAGATTTTATTTATACACCGCCCTCATATAGTATTATGTGTTTTGGTCAAAAATAGTGTTTCAACACACATTGAACGGCCACTGCATAGGGAAGAACATGAACAAGCTCATATAACTAAATTTTCTAATAGTATTCGCAAAAATGCACCTAGACATTGGATTAATCTTCGGAAAAAGAAAATATGGCCAACCTTATCATGTCCTACTAACATATTTGGCTTTATTACTTTCATAGGGAACTTTATCTTACAACTGGCCTGTCCGAGATACTAATAATAGGCAACATTGTGAATAGAAACTTCTTAGGGAACCAGAGCGGTGACAATGGCGATTGTCACGACGATGGCTAGGGTCACGACGATGGCTAGGGTCTCGGCGGAGTAGATGGGAGGTTCTCCGAGTGATACGCCAACCACCGGACTGGTGGTCTGAATCTGGGTGGAGGGACTGAACGCATCATTATCACCGCTGTAAGGGCATTCAATGTGGTAACCGGATATGTGCTGTAGCGCTGCACCCGTGACGCCCAGTACGGCGTTGCACCGTCCTTCGTCCTTGTACCATGCGCAGAATGGATCTTGTAACCCCACGCATGAACTGCAAGTGTTGGCCTTCTGACAGCGGTGTAGCGGGATGGACTTGACCTCATCATCGGTGATAATGATGTGCCGACTCTCTCCATTGCTGGGTGAAGCCAACTGAAGGTTCACAATCCGCACCGGATGCTCGAACACACGGATCTCCTCGATGATCACTGGCTTGATGCTAGAGCCCTGGATGCCCCGTGTGTTGATGGCTTTGAAGATAACGCCAGTGTCGGTTGCGACGAACAGAACGTCAACCGTCTTGCCATCCAGAAAGGTTACCTGGGGAGCCACCACTAGCTTCGAGAATCGGTACTCGAACGATGCCTTCATGAAAAGTGGGTGGCCGAGGAAGGCAGGTACGGCCTCGTCCATGAGGGGACGAGTCTTGGCGAAGTTATAGTTATACTCTGGCAACGTCTGACTGTTCTCCACGCAGCTTCCTGGTCGTGGCTCTGGGACATTGTTTGTCCGCACAGGCAGCCAGTTCGAGTTCATGTCCTCCTGTTCCTTGAAGGACGACTCGAATGTGTCCAGGATTGACTGCATGGAGAAGGCACAGACGGCCGAGCCTGGGATGGAGTTGGGCGGCGTGGTGAAGACTGCGTAGATGATCTCAAGATTCTCCCCGCCATAGACGCCCGAGATGACGTCCGTTGTCGACTGTATCTCATCAAAGTAGAAGGGGTACTCTCCCGGCACTGAGCAGTTCAGCCGACTCTTGAGGAATGACGTCCAGAAAGTCTTGAACCTTGCCGGCCCTCCCCCTCTGTCCGACTTGCACACTCGCCCCACCCGCGAGTACACCCGCTTCCCACAGTTCATGTATTCTACCGCCGTCTCCCGGAAGAAGTAGAATACGAAGTCTTTGTAGCCGCACAAAGTGCGGCTCATTGAGTTGTTTGTAGTCGCTCTGGTCTGTTTTGAGAGGGTCCCTGAAGATGAGAGGTATGGTACCCTGGAAGTCCGCCACTGTGCCGGAATACAACTCTCCATCAACATAAACGAAGGTGGAGTTGTGTCTGGGATCATAGGGGCATTTCCCCACCCCATTAACTTCTGTAAAGTTAAAACTGCCATCAGTCTGGTGCGCATAATGCCGACACAAAGGCTTGTAGGCGTTGGTTCCACACACCAGGAACCGTCCCTCGCCCTCCTTGGCTAATATTCAAATGTAGTTCTGACACTCGTCCACAGACTTGCCCTTATTGAAGCACACAGAACTGTCGTGCTCTTTGGAGAACCACACGATCCGTTGGCTCAAATTCTCCTGTAGATCATTTACACTTATATTGTAAACGATATTTTTTGCACCAATAAGGAGGGAATCGCCATCCCTCTGCAATTGTCTGAAGTAGTCCCTCTCACTCTTTTTGCCCGCGAACACCTGGGACTCCACCTCATCTGGGAAACTGAGGGAGCGCGGGGTCAAGTCGGTGAGGAAGGCGTGTGCAGCTGAAGCAACCGTCAGACAGATGGAGAACAGCAGCACCAGTGGTAGGGGTCCCAGCACCCCCCTATGACCCCCGTTACACCACACCTCCATTACTACCGAAGTAACGCCATCTTCACGCTAAAGTCTTCAATAATAATTTTAACCCTTTAGCGGGCAAATGACAAAACTTTGTCTTCTGAGCGTAGTAAGGTAGGTATACAGTAGGGTAGTGATTGAGAGAGTGAGAGAATGACAACGGAGAAATGGATAGGCGACGGACGAGCCGGGAGGTTTTCGGAAGGGAAGAGGATGTGTAGATCAGATATTTACCCGGAAAGTGTGTGGTGGAGAAATATCTGGAGAAGAAACAAAAGGTGTATGTTGCCTTGACGGACTTGGAGAAGGCCTATGACAGAGTGGATAGAGAAGGTTTGTGGAAAGTACTTAGAATATACGGAGTAGATGGCAAGTGGCTGAAAGCAGTGAAGAGCGTGTATGAGGGTGCAAAGGCGGCAGTACGTGTGGAGAGTGAGCAGAGCGAGTTCTTTGACCTGAATGTTGGTTGGAAACAGGGGTGTGTGATGTCCCCGTGGTTGTTTACTGTATATATGGATGGAGTCATGAAAGAAATACTATCAAGAGCAGTGGATGTTGGTGTATCGCTGAAAAGGGAGGGAATTGAGTGGAAGCTACCTATATTGCTGTTTTCGGATGATACAGTTCTGATGAGTGATAATGAATGGGAGTTGCAGGGTCTGGTAAATGAGTTTAGAACTGTGTGTGAAAAACGGAATTTGAAGGTAAATGCGGGGAAGATTCGCGGGAAATAATTCGTGGCCACCCCTTCGGGGATCGCGGCGTCAGGCAATAGATAGATAGAACAAAACTTTACACTGGGACACAGCGACAACCTCCCTCTACCACATCCACAATGGCCGACCTGAGGTTTTGCATCCATCTAATATTTTGAGTGTGAATATATTTCTTGTGTGTGAAAAAATAATGTATTTTTATTCTGTAATATATAATAAAAACAACAAACAATAACTCTCCCTACCAACAATTCCTTTGAGACCTCTGGTGGACGCTTCTGAACTAGCGCCAGAGGTACGACTGTAGACATCACTATACCCAACACCTAGGATATGCACAGTTTATATCAATTTGTGTGTGATTCTACAAGTTTTTATTATACAGTATATGATATATGATAAGGGAAAGTCCATATGCAGCTGGTAGTGATACTGACTACAAACATATAAGCTGATTAATTATATCATAACAAAAATGGCGGGAAAATACCTGCTGACTTTTTATTGTAAATAAATATATACGTTATTTATGAATATGGGTGATTTTATATATATAATATATAAAACAAATACAACAAAAGTATGCATAGACCAAAGTATGTGTCAGCTACAGAAATTTCGATTAACTGCATATATTATAGAATTGTTGAAGGAGAGGGAGGGTGGATAGCTCCGTGATGTCGCCCATTTCCCACAAGGCGTCGCGGTAAACCTTGCGTTCAGCGCCTCTATCGGCCACTGTAGGCATTTATTTTTCGAAGAGCGACTCTCCATCATTTCTCGATGATGGCTGAGGAAATGTTTGAGGGTATTTCACAGGAACATGTACCTCCCCCAATGCTTCGTAAAATGTGTTGGTCACCTAATCAATGCTTCGTACAGTACGTCGTTACACCTACGCCATGCTTCGTATAGTACGTCATACGCCTAGGTCATGCTTCGTATAGTAGTCGTTTTGCAACTGGCCTGTCAGGAATATAAATATTAGGGAGCGTTGTGAATAGAGACTTCAATTATTGGCTCTCCATGTGTGGAAAATGTTATATATAATTTGTTTTTGTTTTCGAGAATGGCAGGGTACCGTCTAGTGCATCTTCCATTTGGGCACGGTTGTTTCGTTCATCTGGACAGTGTACCGTCTAGGACTCTAGGTGCTTCGTTCATAAGGGTATTGTCTAGTGCTTCGTTTACGTGTACAGGATACCGGCTAGTGCTTTGAGCCAATGCTAGTTATTATTAGGGAACATTTCTTGATTTAGGTCAGTCAGTAACTGGCCTTCGGACAGGAAGCATCTACCTAACAACAACGACACACCTTCGAGGTGTTCCAATCGTCCCCCATGGTGAAATTTCTGCCACCATCTCCCTCTATTGCGATTACGGCCGTCGAACACAGTTTTGTTGTAAGTATACTGCATATTCGAATTTCGTCGTACTATGTTCGAGGGCATCTCACCGGGAAAATGTACCTCCCCCCGTGCTTCGTAAAGTGTGTTGCGTTTGAACCTGCTAGGACTTCTTCGCTTCCATACTGACCACCCTATTTCTTAGTACTGCTTTCAGCGTTCCTACAACCCTCTTCCCCTGTTGTACCCCCTCCCGCACTTCTTCATCCACAGTCCCATCTTTCCTCAACACACTGCCCAGATAATTAAAAGAGTTGACGATATCCATAGCCTGACCGTTCAGCTTCACCTCACACTCTGTGACTTCACCCCTTTCGAAGACCATAACCTTGCTCTTCCCCGCATTTACGTTCAAATTCAGTTTTTCACACACTGCTCCAAACTCATTTACCAGACCCTGCAACTCCCATTCATTATCACTCATCAGAACTGTATCATCCACAAACTGCAGTATAGGTAGCTTCCACTCAATTCCCTCCCTTTTCAGCGATACACCAACATCCACTGCTCTTGATAGTATTTCTTTCATGACTCCATCCATATATATACAGTAAACAACCCCGGGGACATCATTCACCCCTGTTTCCAACCAACATTCAGGTAAAAAAACTCGCTCTGCTCACTCTCCACACGTACTGCCACCTTTGCACCCTCATACATGCCCTGCACTGCTTTCAGCCACTTGCCATCTACTCCGTATATTCTAAGTACTTTCCACAAACCTTCTCTATCCACTAGGGGAGGTGTGGTGGAGTGGTCTTGCCACTGGCCTGGTAATCCAAAGGTCCCGGGTTCAAATCCCGATGTATCAATGGGAAGATATTATTGGGATGGAATTTTTGCTGTACCTAGTATCAGTGCATTACCACAAGCCCACCGAAACGTCAATAAAATACCCTCATTGTTCCCTGATTAAATAGCAGTATATGAATATTCCCATATTCAAAATATGCTATAGGGGTGCAATGCCTGGTGAGTTATCTGCTCAACAGGTGGCGTTGTGTGTGTGTAAGTGTGAGAGTCCGAGTGTAGGGGGTGAGACAGTGAAGCACGGGAACGAGATGGCTTCAGAGATGGGGTCGTTTCGGGCCATGAGTGAGCACCATGCCTCATGTGAAGGCAAGATGGCAGGTGCTCGTTGTACTCTACGTGCTTCACATGTCTCACTCCCTAGACTGGAACAAGACCTCACGGGCTTCACTGTTCATTGTAAAGCGGTGAATGTTAAGGCTCTCAGCCTATGCCCGAGAGGAAGTAAGTTGGAATATAGAAAAAAAAAAAAAAAAAAAAAAAAAATCTGTCATAGGCCTTCTCCAAGTCCGTAAAGGCAACATACACCTTTTGTATCTTCTCCAGATATTTCTCCACCACACACTTCAGGGTAAAAATCTGATCTACACATCCTCTTCCCTTCCGAAAACCTCCCTGCTCGTCGCCTATCCATTTCTCCGTTCTCACTCTCACTCTCTCAATCACTACCCTACTGTATACCTACCCTACTACGCTTAGAAGACCTATTCCTCGGTGGTTACCACACACTCCTCTTTCCCCTTTGTCCTTATATGAGGGACTATTATGCCAGTCTTCCAGTCATCGGGTGCACTCCCCTTCTTCCATGCTAGTTTGCACATCTTCCATACCCGTTCGATCACTATCTCACCACCATATCTCAACATTTCCCCACACACTCCATCTGTTCCTGATGCTTTCCCAACTTCACTCTTTTCATGGCTTCCCACACTTCTGATCCCCTCCTCCTCCTCCACTACTTCTCTTCTCCCTCCCATACCATATCCAACTATGTTTGCTGGCTCTTCATTCCATACATTTAGCAACTCATTGAAGTACTCCCTCCATTTTTCGACTCTCTCTTGCTGCTCGGTTAATGACTTTCTTTCCATGACTTTCTTATCCTTCATGATCACCCGTGTCCACGTGTACCTGTGGATCATTCTGTGTCAAACGAAGGTGTTGGCTATCCCCAGCCTCCTCCACACATATACGTCCACAAGTGCACTACCATTCCCATTCACCTCTGATGGTACCCCCCACCCTCCCACCACTCCCTCAATTTTCCTATCACCCACCTTACCATTCATATCCCCAATCAGAAATATTCTTTCGTTCTTGTCAAACTTCTCCAGGCACGCCTCCGCATTCATCCAGAAATCCTCTTTCTTGCTTTCAAGTTGATCCTCTGTCGGGGCATACACACACACACAATCACCCACGTTTGTATTCCTAATTTCATTCTCACCCACACAATCCTTGAACCCACAGACCCATACTCTCTTACACATTCCTTCCATGTGTAATACTTGCGATGTGTTATATGTTTATGTTCCTAATAATTGTACAGTAATCTAGTATTTCAAAGAATTTTCCTTTCCTACACAGAACTAACAGAAGAGAGGATTGGTTAATTGAAAAAGCTGGTACTTCAAAGTCTACATGCCCGAGTACATGCGAGGAAGCACCTCTCTCTACAGCATAGACAGTGGTGATGGGCTGGTCTATCAGAGTGAGAGCTGAGCGATCTCTGCCATACCCATAGCTTACTCTGACTGTTCCTTTTACTTATATATCTTCTAGATCTCAAGTGACGGCGTCTTTTCCGTGGATCGACCTCCCTACTGCCAACATAAAAGTTGGCAGATTGGGAGCCAAAGCGTCACATTTTTCCCTTGCCCCTCAACTTTCCCTTCATAATTGCTGAGGGGCACAGGGCCTTGGGTGGGGCTTTGGTTTCCCGGGCGTTTCCGCGCCCTCCTCAGCTCCCTGCCTTAGAGTGGCTTCGGTCACCTGGGTTTTGTTAGTGGTAAGCAGGGAGGGTTTTGTGGGGGCGCTCTATGGCCTTGGCCTTGCTCGGGACCTTGGAGCTGTTCGGCCAGGCAGCCTGGGGAACAACAACAACAACAACAACAACAGCATAGACGACAACTGGACGAGGAGATCGATCGTGTCCGCAAAACTAAGACTTTACGGACTATTAACCGTTTGTACGACCACGAAATAGAAAAGAAAACAACTGAACTAGATGAACTACTGTAGAAAAAGAAAGACCGAGAAAAAAATACTACACTCTTGCAGTGGCAGTGTGCAAGAAAACTTTTAAATGCAAACAAAGGCCGAAATCGTAAATATCCCAGAATGATCTGCAAGACAATAAAGACACCGGGCAGACCATGTCCAGTCGCCGGTTGCTACAGCGAATCGGTCAACCTACGGAAGCACATGGTCATTTGCCACTCGTACCTAACTAACGACGATAGAGAGAATGTTTTAGCTGCAGCGAATAGGTTCTCTAGGAAAAGGTCCCTACCACCAAGAAATGAAAAAAAAAAACCTATATGATTGTCCCTTGTGCCCAAAATCAGTTAAACGGATCGATATGCACTTAAGAAATTAAAAAAAAAAAAAAAAAATCCATGGAATACCAGGAACTCCTCAGACACGTACGTAAGGTTTGCTTTTCCATAATTCAATTATTTTCTTAATAATAGGCCAAACATTAAAGCAATAAAAGCAATTCACTTTAAAGTAAAGAAACCTTGTAATGCATTTGTAAATAATATATGCCAACTAAAAGAGTACAACTTTTATTGTATATATTTTGAATCATTAATTAGACATATTTCACATGAACATTGAACTATTTTTCAGAAAACTAAAGCAACGTCACCTGCCGAAGATGAGGATGTACCCATAGTAGCTGGCACCATAGCTATCACCGAGAATGACCACGTCAAACTGTCCTTTAAGGAGTACGAGGCTTACCTAGAAGACACACAGCCAATGAAAACAGTGACAGTCAAGAAAAAAAGACGTCTTCTAAGAGATGCACTCTTTGGGCCACGCGGAACAGAGGAGGAATTTACGATAAATCCCTTTGGGGGGCTTAATTAAGATAATTCAGCTCACCCGGGAAGCTATCATGACCGGAGGATCAATAATGGCACGCTCTGAAACCCTCTCCGCGAGCACACTTCGAATGATGACGGACTCCTGTCTGCATGCTCTCAATTTTCTCAAAGAAACTAAGAATCAACAATTCCAAGTAACAGAAACTCTCCTAGGCCCCGTCAGGCGAGCGGTCGCCAAAGCAAAAAGTAAGTATAATGTTAATAATGTTATCGAGTAATTATTTGAATGTTTCATATTTTCGTTTTATATATTTGTAAAAGTGATTCCACGAGTTGTACAACTATTTATTGTGTTATGTCCTATTTCCTTCCACAGAATACTTTGGCACGGAAGAGGTAGGACTGAAAGAACACCGTAAACAGCAAAACGAGGCCGCGATTTTGGCGATGGAAGATGTACATCTCCTGGAAACTAAAGATGCTGTTGAAATTCCCATAAACAATGCGGCATCATTAATCCACAATGGACGTGCACTAGCAAAGCCACTTATAAAACAAGATTTTGTCAGCTTGCGAGATGCACTGATTGTGAGACTGTCCGTTCGACGCCTACGAAGAAATCAATCAATGAATTTACAATCAGCGAATACGAGGGAAGATCAACAGAAGTCGAAGCTGGCAGAAAGGTAACTTGCATACAGGTATCACGACACAAAACGGGGTCCAAAGACCCCTGCATCTTATACTTAGGCAATACAAAGGCAGCTGCTCTTGAGGCGTACATGAAATATTATCGCCCAATAGATGCCACATGTGTAAGGCCAAAATGTAAGATTTTTGTGAATCGGCAAGGCAACAACCCCGATGGCCAATGTTGCTCTCGACTCTCAATAGAAAATGTAGGGAAGATCATTGCCAAGATGGGACTGAGGGCAGTTATTGTTGGGAGAGTGGGCAACAGTAAGCTACGACATGCACAGATCACAGCCTCCCTCAAAGATGAGGATACGCTTGCCAACAGAAAAGCCCTTGCAACCTTGGCCTGCCACAGCATGACAACATGCAGAAATTACTACGACTTCACCAATCGCAGGACTACTGGAAACAGAGCTGTGAACAGTCTGCAGGATCTACGTTGTGATGCAGCATCAGGGTAGGTGTTGTTGTTGTTGTTGTTGTTCCCCAAGCTGCCTGGCCGAACAGCCCCAAGGCCCCGAGCAATTCCAAGGCCATAACCGAGTGCCCCCACAGAACCCTCCCCGCCGACCACAATAAAGCCTGGGTGACCGAAGCCACTCCATGGCGAGGGGCTGAGGAGGGTGCGGAAACGCCCGGGAAACCAAAGCCCCACCCAGGGCCCTGTGCCCCTCAGCAATTATGAAGAGAAAGTTGAGGGGCAAGGGAAAAATGTGACGCTTTGGCTTCCAATCTTGGTAGATTGGGAGGTCAATCCACGGAAGAGACGCCGTCACTTGAGATCTAGAAATATATAAGTTAAAGGAAAAGTCAGAGTAAGCTATGGGTATGGCAGAGATTGCTCAGCTCTCACTCTGATAGACCAGCCCATCACCACATGACTAGAACCCAATCCTCTCAGCATCAGCTAGAAAAGGCCCTAGAAAGCCGCCTTTGGCGGGGGGATAGCTCCCCTATTTCAACCCCTTTCGGGGTTGGGCACCCGCCCTCAGGGTAGGTGTTAATGAGGCTTACATAAAAGTCACAATTTTATTATTTTTATTTGGCAAAATGTACAAATGCTTCATTAAAATGGGGTCCGAGAGGTGAGAGACACACGGTAATATAATTTTGCCAGTTGGTAAACATGCCAGAGGGATATTGCATTCAAATTCCAACCTTCCTCAAAGGTCATTTGCCCGCTAAAGGATTAAATTTGTTTCAGAGGACAAATAGTGAGAATACAGTACAGCCGGCATTTTTATAATCTTTCAGGAAACAGCATGGCTTGCCATTAATGGAACTGGGAGAGGATGCCAGAAAGTACCTTCAAAGCTTTCACAGGATGTAAGTGCGGCCTGTCCTCTTCCCGCTCCTTCAGGATACGTTCCACCCAGGTAAGTGCACATAATTTGAAGAAAAAAATCAAAGTATTTCGTGTATTTAGGGAATTATCGTATAATAATAAATCATGCTACAATTAACTTTATATTTCCCCTAAAACAACTTATGTATATTTTTTGCCCCACCCTTTTCAGGCGACAGTCAACTAATGTACCCTTGGATGATGGGACTCTGTCAGTTCCAGACAGTGGATCTCTGTCCGCAGTGCTGATAGGATCCATTAGTGAGGTGATTACAATTCAGGAGGAGTCTACAAGTCAGGAGGACCATACACCATCTGCATCAAAACACGGATCTTCAGTTCTAGCCTGTGGATCTCGGTCCGCAGTGCTGCAAGGATCCTTTAGCGATGTGAAAACACTTCCGGAGGACAATGTGTAAGTTTATTACTTTTACTTACATTTAATTTAAATATATACAATAATATTATTAAATATTATTGCAGTGTGAATAATACATTGATACAGAAACTTTACATTTGTATTTTTTTTTTATTTAGCAAAATGTACAAATAATTACTCGAATTGGGGTCTGAGAGGTGAGAGACACAAGGTAATATAATTGTGTCAGTTAATCCACATGCCAGGGGATTATTGCATTAAAAATCCTACCTTACCTCATATATTCCTGTAAGGCCATTTGCCAGATAAAGGGTTAAATTTGTTTCAGGAGAAATATAGTGAGAATATTAACAGTAGGCATTTCTATCTTCTTTTAGGAAAAAGCATGGCTTGCCATTAATGGAGCTGGGGGAGGACGCTAGAATGTCACTCCCTTCAAAGCCTTCACAGGATGTGAGTGCGGCCTGTCCTCTAGCCGATCCTTCAAAATACGTTCCTCCCAGGTAAGTACACAATATTTTGAAAACAAAATCCTAGTTTGTCGTGTATTTAGGGAATTATTGTATACTAATATAATAAATCATGCTACAATTAACTTTATATTTGCATTATAACAACTTATGTATATTTTTTTGCACCACACTTTTCAGGCGACAGTCAACTGATGTACCCTTGGATGATGGGACTCTGTCAGTTCCAGACTGTGGATCTCTGTCCGCAGTGCTGATAGGATCCATTAGTGAGGTGATTACAATTCAAGAGGAGACTACAAGTCAGGAGGACCATACACCATCTGCATCAAAAAACGGATCTTCAGTTCTAGCCTGCAGGTTTGCATTCCCAGGGTAAATTTGGTGGCCAACGTTTCCCCGGTACGACAATAACAATGGGAATGGTACAAATAGTAGCAAGAGTGATGTTGACAGGAACCGAAGCACATATCGGACGGATGTAGTCCAACGCCGGGGCATAGTGCAACGTGATGTGTCATCTCCGTAGAGTTATTACGATTTTCCTACACGGTCGGCTCAGAAGGGGTACTAGGGGACATTTTGCCTAGGAAGCTGTCTGAGGTAGCAGGCTGTAATATACGATAATATTAAATATTATTGCAGTGTGAATAATACTTTGATACAGAAACTTTACATTTGTATTATTTTTATTTTACAAAATGTACAAATAATTACTCGAATTGGGGTCTGAGAGGTGAGAGACACAAGGTAATATAATTTTGTCAGTTAATCCACATGCCAGGGGGTTATTGCATTAAAAATCCTACCTTACCTCATATATCCCTGTAAGGCCATTTGCCAGATAAAGGGTTAAATTTGTTTCAGGAGAAATATAATGAGAATACTAACTGTAGGCATTTCTATCTTCTTTCAGGCTACAGTTAAGTAATGTACCCTTGGATGATGGGACTCGGTCAGTTCCTGACTGTGGATCTCTGTCCGCAGTGCTACAAGGATCCGGTAGCGAGGTGACTACAATTCAGGAGTACCGTACGTCATCTGCACCAAAACACGGATCTTCAGTTCCAGGCTGTGGATCTCGGTCTGCAGTGCTGCACGGATCCGTTAGCGAGGTGACAACACTTCAGGAGGACAATGTGTAAGTTATATATTTATTACTTACAATTAATTGAAATCTATATAATTGCAATACTATTATTAATATTATTATAGTGTGATTAATATTTGGAAAAAATAATAATTATAATAATAATAATAATAATATATACAGTATATATATATATACGGTATATATATATATATATATATATTGTTTTTTTACTCCTCAGATATGAATCAACCTTGTCAGTTTCGGTCTGTGGATCAAGGTCTGCGGTTCTCCAGGGGTCCATTAGTGAGGCAACGACTCTTATGGATGAGCAAGGGCCTTTTTCGCCAGTTACACCAACCATCATAGAAAGTGCAGAATCACAGATGCAGATGAACCAAGCAGCCCTGGAGGGGTTGATCAGAGAAGCATCGACAATTTCCATCGTCAAGAAGACTTCAAAATTGATAAATCATGGATCCGTCAACATTTTCAAAATGCCATCATTGCCAATTCAAACGATTCTGACTATATATGAGGATGTGAAGCATTTAATGGGTAAATTCCCCCGAAATGGTATAGGGAGACGGGAAATTGATTGGAATGTAATGAAACTCTACCTAGAAAGAAAGAACTCGAATAATGGTAGATTCAAAACGACTGAAATACAACGACAATACAAATCAAGTCGGGAGAACACAAATAATCAAAATCATTTAAATTTGGTATTGGGACACGGCAAACCAAACGCAAATATTAGTATTTAACGGGGTAACGGGTAAATGACCTTACAGGGATGTTTGAAGTAAGGTTGGCAAAATTGTCTCCCCTCTCCGACCTTATATTAATTAATTATTTGTATAATGTTTGCCAAATAAGAATAATAATATTAATAATAAAATTGTACTACTCTATATACTAATATACAATATATCTATATTTCTTGTTTGTGTAACTTTCCACGTAGATGTATTTATTTATAGGAAAAACCACAGACGGTCCAGTATTTCACTCTAAAAAAATATTGTTAAAATATTTCACACTACAGCAAAGTCTCTTCTTTTTTAATAGCGGAATAATTTTAGGGTTAAATTTGGAGTCCTCTGCCGAGGGTTGTTAGGAGGCCTCTCGAATAGAAATCTATCCGATCGTCATTAAGGCTGACATCGAGAAATGTTCGTGAGTGTCTGCCCCCCCCCCCCCCCTAAAAAAAAAAATCACCTCTCTCGAAAAGCAATATTGTTCAATTGTTCAAATATTTCATAAGAGGTTAATCCCCCAAAATTCACCTCTCTCGAACAAATATTGTTCAGATTTTTCACAACAGGAAATTAATATTGTTCACATTTTTCATAGGAGGTTAATTTTTCGGAGAGATACTCTCGAACATTTCTCGACGTCGCTTTCCTGGCAATCTGATATATTTCGATTCGAGGGTCTTCCAATGACCCTCGGCATTCTAGAAAATGTTCAGAAACACCTCGGCAGACAACTCTCGTTTGTTTTTATTAAAATAAACAAAATATAGAACTATATTTTATCCCTTTAGAGAGCAAATGGTCTTGCAGGGATATTTGAGGTAAGGTTGGAATTTGAATGCAATAACTCTTTGGCATGTGGACCAACTGGCAAAATTGTATTACCATGTGCCTCCGGCCATATTCGACCCTATATCAATTAATTATTTGTAAATGTTGCCTAATAAGAATAATAAAATTGTACTTCGCGAGTCCTTGTTTTTGTAACTTTCCACATAGATGTACTTATGTATAGGAAAATCCACAGACGATGCACTATAAGGTGTTATGAAACGAGATAGGGTACCACATCGAAAACAATTGGAGAGTGGTTCTCCGAAATATTTACCTCTCTGGAAACAAATATTGTTGACACTTTTTCACATCACAGCGAAGTCTCGTTTTTGAATAGCGGAATATGTTTTTGTGGGTTAATTAGAGTCCTCTGCCTTGGGTCGTTGGGAGGCCTCTCGAATAGAAATCTATCCGATCACCACGAAGGCCTACATCGAGAAATGTTCGAGAGTGTCACCCCCAACAATTTAGCTTTAGTGCCAATCTGGAAAACAAATTGGGCTGTTTTAGGTATAGGGATGTTCAGTGGATCAATCTGTCCGGAGTTAAAATTCTCGGGGAACACTATCTACAATGTTCCCTAATATAAGTATTATGGACAAGCCAGTTGCAAGATGGTGTTTCCTAAGGAATTATCCTATCCATAACACAGGCAGAAATAGAGCAAGCTTTACCAAAACTTTGCAATTACATTATAATTTGATTCTGATTTCCAATATGCATTCAAAAAATGAATAGCTCAAATATTTTAATGACTATGCCCAAATCAAGCAAAAATATCCCGTCCGTACTCCTTACGGACTGACCTGAGTCAGGTAATATTCCCTAAACATCTCTAACATTGGTTCACAGCTAACTGCTGAAGCGGTGGGAGATAATGTTAATTCCATTCATCCTTTATTATCATATCGTCCTGACATCCGAACACCAGCTGGTATATATATGTGGGACCCTTGCTCCAGTTCCGTAGCCCAAATAGCTAGCTTTTTAACACATTCTTTGAAGAAGAGATGTCTATTTTCCACAGTGTCTCTTTCTAACCCGTTTGCGAAATGTATATCATTCGATAATTCCACATCATACTGACCAACTTCATTCATTATGTTCAATGGGGCCACCAATCCCAAACTGAGTAACGAGTGTAACTAGTTTAGGTGAACCACTGTAAGGGACCCTCACTCGGGGAATGATGTCTCCGGGAGACTTTCTATCATCGCGTACGGCTCTAGATAGATTGCGTCTCTCTCGCTGTACACATCAGCATATGGGTATAGAGCTGCTAAATCATAGGCGAGCCCGAATGAATCACACCCAATAGCGTTCACTCCAAAAACAATAACCGAGGAAGGTGAATTACACAGATCATCGCACGCCAACCCCTCAAGATTGAGGAGCGACCAATTGTCCATCTACAATATCGCTCCGCCTGGACTAGAATACACAACATATACACAACACTGCTCCCCCACCCCAACCCAGTCTCTCAAACAACTTCTAACCCATGCTCCGCACATACAGGACTGCCCCCCCCCCCACATTCAATGAGGGAGGGAGGGAGAAGACACGTCAAAATATGTTGCTCTGACTGTGTAACTTTGGGTTCTTCTTCCTGACCGCTCCTGCGGAAGAATTCTGGGTCTGACATATGTTTTAGCCAGTTGACAAAAATATAGCCGGTTAGGAAATAAAAACAACTATTACATTATCTTTGTTGTATTGAAAATCATTAATTGTTTACAAATTTTTGTTTTTTTTTCCACCTGGAAGCTTCTCTGTAATGTCAGCGACGACGTAGTCGAATCTGGGAAGAGTTTCTGGACTACATTGGACTCTTTATATTGAAATATCATCTTCGACAACGCTGGTCATTGTTCCTCTCAGAGCAACGAACGCAGACCTCGCAGGTAGACCAATCTTTCGGTAACTTGAGTGAGAGGAAACAATGACCAGCGTTGACAACATGCGACAGACATCGATAAATCTTGGAGAAATGTGCGATGGCGTACCTCACCGAAAATCTTTTCTCTCTTCAAAATCTCTCTTCTCTCCAAAAAAAAAAAAAAATAGTGTTCAAATTTTTCACACCTCGCAGGTACACCAATCCATAGAGTACAGGTATGTGTTGTTCGAGCCTTTGAAGGGAGAGGACGTATGGATTTTTCTCTCCGTGGTGAACAGCAAGTTAGTGAGGGAAGGGGTGGTGATGGAATTGTGAAATATACAACAGGGTGAGTGGGAAATTACGGTGATTTGATATTGGGTGAAACTCTGGAGTTCTATCTAACCAAAATCAAACAACATGTGAAAGAAGAGACGGAAAAAATTGAAGAGTGCTGTGCCAGGCAGCGAGGGAGGCGTAAGGACGAGGGGCAAGCCGATGCCAGGCAAAATACCCTCCACCCTTGACTGTCTCCAGCCAACACCACTCACCCTAGGGTGTGCCCCCCCCCCCCCCCCCTTCCCCACCCCCATCCCATCTGTCATCGTGCCAGTGCATGGAGAAGCTGGTCGTGTGAAAGTGGACCGAAATATTCTGCATGGCGCTAATGCTGAGAGGACGACTGCAGCAGGGGGAAGTATGCAGGAGAGAGACAGCGAAGTACAGCAGAGGCGAAAAGGCGGAGTAAGGGAATAGAGGAAGGAGCCATAAACCTCGCTGACCACAACACTCCCCCCCCCCCTCTCTCTACCTCTCCTCCCCTCGCTTAAAGTAATATGATACCTGACAGTATAAAAGCAAAACAAAAGTGTATTTAAGTATGGTTCTTATCTAAATCCATGGGGGAGATTTGTATTGAAAACAAACTGTCAGTGGTAGTTTTTGATGCAATGCAGCTTAAAAATAAATGTGTGTTTATGTAAGAGTAGTAGTAGCTACTGTATAATAGAGAGAGAGAAACACAGTGACAACAAGTATTCAACCCTCCCCCCCCCATCCTTACCCACACATTCACTTCCCTCTCCTCTCCTTCCCTCTTCCCTCCTTCCCTCTTCCTTCCACTTTCCTCAATGTCCCTCATGCTAATAATTTACATGAGTAACATGATGTAATATTTTGTACATATTTTTGACTTGAAAATAATTAAATCTTAGGACATAATTGGCTGGTTTCCATTTAAAGTTAGGCATATTTAGAATGTAAAGCGGCTCAAATTGCCAAGGTTTCTTTAGCTTTGTATAGAGTCATTTAGCTTTGAGGAAACAGGCCGATTATATTAGGTAAGGTTATATATGATTTATGGCCGAGTCAGGAAATCAGACTTGAAGTGGTATATTTCATGTGAGAGTTATCTCTAACGAACTAGTAACTAAGTATACTATTTAAAATAAGGTATAATTCGCTGATATATTATGTGCATACTGATAACCAGGACCTTTTTCTCAAACTAATAGTAGATTTCTAACATCCTTCTTTAATCCTTAGCACTATTGTGACACTTGTCTTTTTAATCATTTTACTCTCTTAATTAGTGTATTTCCTTTCTCACTACAATAATCGTTTTGTATTATATATATATATATATATATATATATATATATATATATATATATATATATTTTTTTTTTCCGTGTTTATTCTTTGTGCGTATTTTTAAACACTACTTTTATTTTACTTTATTTTTCTATTTTCTTTTGCACCCACTGTCTTGTAATATAGCCTGATCTTCTGTAGCCTTGCATCATACTAGGTGAGTTAAATAACTTATCTTACTCTTTCTATCTCTAACGCTACTCATAGGATGTTTACATTTTCACCTTTATCGGGCAGAGGCTCGTCCCTTAGGAAGAAATGATAGATAGACTCAGTATTAGGGAATAGGTAGGAAATTATGATAATAAGACAAGATGATAGTAACTCGGTCCCAGTCGAGGAATAATCCTGATGACAGACAAAACGCAGTGAGAGATGCAGTACAAATGAACCGTGAAACAGACAATGAAGTTAATGGAGATGTACAAGCAAACCCTGTTAGAGAAAATGCAGAAAATAACAATCAACAACTGCAGCCCGCAGACGAAAATGCAGGAATCAATAATTCGCAAGACAACAGAGGTGTGGAACAAAATAATGAAAATAGTGTAGGCCTAAACGAAGATAATGAGAGAGAAATAATCGAAAATCGTGAACAGAACGAACGACCTCGTAACGTAAACATGAATGGTGGAGAATGGATGGGACATTCTGGTGACGGACTCACAACATTAGTGAATGAAATCTATACAGAAGTGATACAATGGCAACATAATAAGTTTGAACTACCGATTTGTGAAGCCGCAAAAGACATGCTGGGGGAACTCAGATGTATGATCCTAAAGTATGTTCAGGATGCCCCTTTGGCGCACGTGGCAATCAAGATAGCTTCTTTCATTCCTCAGTTGTTCCTTCAAAGAAAAAGACCAAAGGGAAAACTGAATGAGAACATTAAAGCGCTGAAACAGAGAATGGAGTGGTGGAAAAATGGGGAGTTAGACAAAATTCTTAGCCAAGTACGAGCAATCCAGCAAAGACTGAAAACAAAACAACGAAGAAAGAGGAAGCCAGATGATATGGCACGATCAGTGGGAAATAGCATGAGGATTGGTAAAGTGGCACAGGCAGTCAGAATGGTCACTGGGGAAGCCTCAAGTGGGGTGCACGAAGTGAATAGACGCATCTTGGACCAGCTGAAGGAGAAACACCCAGAAGCAAAACCAGCAAGTGATGAGGCCAAACTAGACGGGGAATATGTTCCTCCAGACCCGGTGATATATGAGAATATAACTGGAGACCTCATATGGAGAAAGGCGCTGAAAACACAGGGAGGAGCAGGTCCATCAGGAGTAGATGCTAAGACTTGGAGGATCTTCCTAAGTCAAAACAAGTTTGGTTCAGCCGCGGGTGACCTTTGTGAAGCAATAGCAATGCTGGCAAAGAAACTTGCATCATCACCATGCATGAACATAGAAGCTCTGACAGCATGTCGCCTGATACCTTTAAATAAGAATCCAGGAGTTAGACCAGTAGGCGTTGGAGAAGTTCTTAGAAGGATTATAGGAAAAGAAATCATGTCTGTATTTGGAAAAGATGTACAAAGAGCAGTGGGCAACTTACAAGTATGTGCAGGACAGCAAGCCGGAGGAGAATCAGCAATACATGCAATGGGGAAGGTGTTTCATGAGGAAGATTGTGAAGTGGTACTGCTAGTGGATGCAACAAATGCCTTTAACACCATTAATAGGGAGGCAGCTATTCACAACATCAAGATCAAATGCCCGAGCATCGCAAAGTACATAGAAAATACTTATAAGGAGCCAGCTAACCTGTATATAGTTGGAAGCACAAAGAAGGAAGAAATGAAAATTCTCAAATCAAATGAAGGAACAACGCAAGGAGATCCAGTGGCAATGGCAATGTACGCACTGGCACTATCAATTCTGCAGCAGAAAATAAAACATGAGGTAACCCGAGTGAAACAAGTGGCGTATGCAGATGACCTCACAGGTGCAGGAAAAATAGGGGATCTCAAAGAATGGTGGCGGAGAGTACAATCGGTAGGCGAAGTCATTGGGTACCATCCGAATGCTAGTAAATCTGTACTAATAGTGAAAGAAAACAAGTATGAAGAAGCGGTGCGGACTTTTGATGGGACAGGAGTGAAGATTACAAAGGTGGGTCAACGCCATTTGGGAGCAGTAATAGGCACAGAAGAATGCAAGAGAGACTATGTGCGAAAAAAGGTAGCAGAGTGGGTAAAGGAAGTGAAAACCCTGGCAGACATTGCGAAATCTGAACCACATGCTGCATATACTGCCTTCACATATGGTGTTAAGCACAGATGGACCTTTCTTATGAGAACAGTGCCTGGCATTAGACAGATGCTCCAACCGCTTGAAGAAGCAATCAGAGGAACATTCATACCGGCCTTAACAGAGATGGAAGGCGTCACGCAAGAGCTAAGAGATCTATTAGCTCTTCCGCCAAGGTTCGGAGGTATGGGGATCATAAACCCAGTGGAGGCGGCACAACATGAGTACCAAAATTCCCTTAAACTTACTACGTCTCTGACAGAAAAAATACGGGAGCAAAATGAAAATGATGAGGTGGACGAAGAGGAACAACGAAATGCAAGACAGGAAATTACAAAGAGCAGAGAAGAGAGACAGAAACATAGCCTAGAACAAATTAAGACCAGATGTAGGGAAGAACTGAAAATGAGAGTTGAGATGGCACAAGACACGGGGGCTTCAAATTGGCTCACATCATTACCAATAAAGGAGAAAGGCTTCAGCTTAAATAAACAAGAATTCAATGATGCCGTAGCCTTGAGGTATGGGTGGCCAGTTTCGAACCTGCCGCTGAAATGTGCATGTGGTGAAATAAACAACTCAAACCACTGTATGACTTGTAAGAAAGGAGGATTCATCTGTATCCGGCATGATGAAGTACGAGACATCACTGCACAAATGCTGGACGAGGTGTGCCATGATGTCAGAATCGAACCGGAACTTCTGCCTATGGACGGACAGCGCTTGGCCCACAATACTGCAAATACTTCAAATGAAGCAAGAGTGGACGTAAGTGCTCGAGGTTTTTGGACGAGGGGACAACGGGCTTTTTTCGACATCAGAATCTTCAACCCAAGAGCACAAACATATCGTGAGCGAGGACACATGACGGCATATTTGAGAAACGAAAGTGAGAAAAAACGCGCTTATGAAGAAAGAATTTTGAACAAGGATCAAGGAAGCTTTACTCCTCTGGTCTTCTCATCGTCGGGAGGTATGGGACCTTCTGCAAGTGTCTTCTATGCCAGATTAGCTGAACAAATATCGGAGAAAAAGCGCCAGCATAGAAGCCAAGTCATAACTTGGATGAGATGCCGGCTCTCTTTCTCTCTTCTCAGGTCTGCACTCCTATGTCTCAGGGGTACAAGGTCCTCCCCGCTACAGAGGACAAGAGTGAGAGACTTGGACTTTGAAATGGTCGTGGCAGAGGGACGAATTGGGGAACAACTAGGTTGATTGTAGGGAGGTACTGGTACAATAAGATAAACTACAATGTAACTAGAATAAGATAGATTGTACACCACTTTGTAACTGTCACCTTAATAAAAAAAAAAAAAAAAAAAAAAAAAAATAGAAGGAAACATGCTTACATTACTGAAATGTTTGTGGACATGCAGTAATGCAAGTAATGGTCACTTCTGTAAATCTAAAATGGCTTACTTAAGAATGGGAAAGGGGTGGGACCTTCTATTTTTTTTTTTTTTTTTTTATTATAAAACAAAAAATATCCATAGAGTAGTACAAAGGAGTACAAAGGAAATCAAGCAACAACAGATCTAGTGACCCTTCTAGGTTGCTTGTCCTCCAAAACACTGAGGATCAAGTGTCCAAACAGTGGTTTAGAGTGGGTAAGGGAACATTGGAAAGGGAATTACTGCCCTGGAACTAATGTCCGTGGCAGGATTAGGAAGTTAGTAGGGGACAGATGGGTTAGTAACTGAGGGGGGGATAAAATAAAGTTATTCATTTACAAACGCAGTCAGTCGCGTTGATGTAAATTAGAAAGAGAATTGGTCCTAGTACCGATCCCTGGGGTACCCCGCTACTTACATTGGTCCATTTAGATGCCTTACCGTTTATGACTACTCTTTGCTTTCTGTCGCTGAGCCAATTTTCTATCCATTTCAACACACCGTCTTGTATTCCATGCGCTTTTAGTTTTAGCAGTAAACGTTTGTGGGGAACTTTGTCAAAGGCCTTTTGAAAATCAAGGTATATAATATCTACAGCTTTACTCTCATCGTAGAGGTTGAGGATATCGTGGAAGAAGTCTAAGAGGTTTGTTAAACAGGAACGTTTTTTACGAAAGCCGTGTTGAGTATCTTTAAGTATGTTATTTTCCTCTAAGTGATTTACGAGTCTGTCTCGTATGACCGTTTCTAGCATTTTACATACAACTGAGGTTAAGCTAATTGGACGATAGTTACTGGGTAGGGATTTGCTGCCTTTTTGGAATATCGGTGTTACGTTGGCTAGCTTCCACTGATCGGGCATAGTTCCAGACAGCAAGGATTTATTGAATAGTAATGTCAGTGGTTTGGAGAGCTCATCCTTAGCTTCCTTTAGAACTCTAGGCGAGATTGTATCAGGTCCAGGCGTTTTATTTACCTTGAGTTTATCTAAACAATTCAATACTTCTCGCTCTGTAACGGTGATATTGCTTAGAACATCTGAATTATCAATCTGAATCGGCGATGGTGTAGGGATATCACTGAGGTCTTCTGTTGTAAAAACTGATGCAAAAAAGGTATTGAGGGCATTACTCATTTGTACTTCGTCTTTGGTGTATTCTCCATTTTCATCGAATAACGGTCCAACAGTTGAAGTAACTACTTTTTTCTTTCTGATATAACTATAGAATTCTTTCGGGTTTGTTTTACTTTGATTCGCAATATGTAACTCTAAGGTCTTTTTACTTTGCTTAATTAACTTTTTGGCTTTGCGTCGTAGCTGTACAAATTTTAGCCGTTCTTTGTCATTTTGTGAGGATTTTAATCTATCATTAGCAAATTTTTTAGCAAGCAGGCTGTTTGAAATATCTTTATTCCACCATTTGGGCTTATTATTATGGCCTGGACGCCATATTTTCGATGGTATGTAGTCTTGCACTGCTTTTAGGTAAGTGGCTTCGAATAACTTCCAAGATGTATTTATGTCGTTATTGTGAATTAAAAAGCTCCAGTCAGTTTCTTTAAACATAGCTCTAAGTTTATGGAAGTTTGCTTTCTTGAAATTAGGGACTTTTTCGATGCTACTATTTGGTTCGTTACTAGTAAACTTTAAAGTGAAAGTTATCGTACGATGGTCGCTGTTACTGAATTCATCACCAACATTCAAATTCTCTATTAATTCTTCTTTTGTTGCAAGTACAATGTCAAGAACGTTATTACCACGGGTCGGCGTACATATGACCTGGAGGCGAATGCGTGAATTAACCCGTGGAGCCCCGGCTAGTTTTGTAATGTTTGTTCACCAGAACCCGGCCGGTTTTCAAAAAATTGTTTTATTCCAGAAACAATAGCGAATGGGTTAGGAATGAAGGAAAAACCACGAAAAATCGCTCAAAAAGCTTAAAGAATAGTCCTACAGAGCCCCCGAAAACGTATTTTACAAGAGTAAAAAATTGAAGGCAATTACCCCCAAAAAACAGGTTATTGCACGCTCACGCGCACGCACGTGGACTTTGAGAGTTTTCAACCATCGGCACGGTTGCGTGGGATACGTACACAGTTCCCATACAAATCTGAGCCCTCTCGAGTGGCTACACCTGAGGTTACGGTCGGAGCAATTAGGGTGACTCGTCAGACGCGTCGCTGGGGCTGTGCGTTACATACATCGCCGACGCGTCAGACGCGTCGCTGGGGCTGTACGGGTTAATGGGACCGAGGATAGTCAATATAATGTCTTTGTGGGGACCCTTCCCTCCCATTGTGATCGTGCTGCCATCTCTCGAACGTGCGGATCCCTATTTACAGATTTGTGGCGTCTTCTTTCGCCTCTAGGTCATATTATGTACTCTATGGACCAATCTCTGGGCAGAGATACTCTACGACGTACTATACAAAGGAGTACAAAGGAAATCAAGCAACAACAGATCTAGTGACCCTTCTAGGTTGCTTGTCCTCCAAAACACTGAGGATCATGTGTCCAAACAGTGGTTTAGAGTGGGTACGGGAACATTGGAAAGGGAATTACTGCCCTGGAACTAATGTCCGTGGCAGGATTAGGAAGTTAGTTGGGGACAGATGGGTTAGTAACTGAGGGGAGGATAAAATAAAGTTACTAATTTACAAACGCAGTCAGTCGCGGGTTTGATGCGAGATATTTGTCTAGGCGGAGTTTAAATGAATCAACGGTGATGCAGTCTATAACGTTTCGGGGAAGCCCATTCCACAAGTTGACAACTCGATTGAAGAAGAAATTCTTAGATTCGTGTGAGTTAAAAGATTTACCAATAATTTTGCAACCATTTCCCCGCGTGTAATTAGATTGGTCGATAGTGAAGTACTTACTACAGTCCATATTGTCGATTCCTTTGATGATTTTGAACACTTGAATTAAGTCACCTCTTAATCTGCGCTGGGTTAAAGGAAATAGATTTAATTCTCTAAGACGCTCTTCATTTGGTTTGTTCTTTAGGCTAGGTATAATTTTGGTAACTCTACGTTGAACTCGTTCTAGCTTGTTTATATCTTTTTGGTAATAAGGGCACCTGGATTGAACGCAGTATTCCAGAAGAGGGCGGACTAAGGAATTGGGAATTGTAAAGGGTTAGGATAACTTCTTTGGATTTATGCTCAAATGACCTGCCTATAAAGCCAATTATTATACGAAGCATGACCTAGGTGTAAACAACACACTATATGAATCATTGGGGGAGGTAAATTTGCCTGTGAGACGCCCTCGAACATTTCCTCAGCCGTCATCGAAAAATGATGGAGAGTCGCACTTCGAAAAATTTATCTTTCACGAAAAAAACATATGTTCGTGTATTTTCACACAAACATTTAGGCGATCTTCTGCTGTCCAACGTGAGTTGGTGGGCTTTGGGAGAGATCGGAAATACTTCGATTCGAGAGCTCCGACAACCCCAGGCAGACGACTCACCAACAATAAAATCTGCTATTCGACTTGAGTTGGCGGTGAACCTTTTTTGGGGCTGGGGAGGGTCTAAATTTGTGTGTGTGAAACCTTTTATGGACAAATTACGAACATTTTTTTTTCTCGAGAAAGCTAAATTGTTCGAAGAGTGACTCTCCATCATTTCTCGATGACGGCTGAGGCAATGTTCAAAGGCGTTTCACAGGAAAATGTACCTCCCCCAATTCTTCGTTTAGTGTGTCGGTCATCTAATCAATGCTTCGTATATTACGTTGTGTACACCTAGGTCAAGCTTTGTATGTGAAAAAGTTTCCACAAATACTCTTGCAAATGGCCTGTCCGTAATACTAATTGCTGCAGTATGGCGGAACCCTTACTTGGGGTACCAGAGGTTAGAGACTTCTTAGGGAACGTCATCCTGCAACTGTCCTGTCCGTAATGTGAATAGAGACTTAAATTATTGGCTCTCCATGTGCGGAAAATTCTATACATAATTTTTTTCGAGAATGGCAGGGTACCGTCTAGCCACTAGTGCGTCTTCCATTAGGGCACGGTGCCGTCTATTGTTTCGTTCACTTGGCAGGGTATCATCTTGTGTTTCGTTCATCTGGACAGGGTACCGTCGAGTGCTTCGTTCATCTGGACAGGTGTAGGTGCTTCGCCCATCTGGACTGGGTACCATCTAGTGCTTCGTTCCTAAGGGTATCGTCTAGTGCTTCGTTCATCTGTACAGGGTACCGGCTATTGCTTTGAGCCAATGCGAGATATTCTTAGGTAACAGTGCTTGACCGCGGGTCAGTCAGTAATTAGCCTTCGGACAGGAGGCCCGTACCTAGCAACGAGGACACATCTTCGAGGTGTTCCACTCATCCACCGTGGTGAAAATTTCCGCCGCCGGCTCTCTCTCTCTCGCGATTACGGCCACCGAACAGAGTTTTGTTGTAAGTATATACTGTATATTCGTATTTGGTCGTACTATGCTTTATCTTGCACATAGAAGTGTATAGATCTTGTATCATGTCGCGCTTGAACCTGCTCATAGGAGTGTATAAAATTTGAATCCTATATTTCAATATATGAAATATTACTTACATTTCTAAAAAGTTAAAAATGGTGCGCAAATATATTTAAACTATTGTCTAAATAGTGGATATTTAATCCATCACATCTTCTTGTTTTCATTCGTTACCGAGTTCTGTAATATTTCATACGATTACCTAATATAGGTAACACTTATAGGTTGTGTTAGTTTGCTTAGGTTAGGTCAGGGGAGTTGCAGAACTTCTAGATTATTAACCGTCGACTACAACGGCCCCTGAACAACCACCAAGCCATGATTCCGCTGGCACAAACTTTAACCCGGCAAAAAATGTTAGGAAATAATTTACTAAAAACAAAAAAATTCAGAATAAAACTGAACGAAAAAAAACCCATTAATTTGAATGATTTCAAAACTAGATTACATTAAGAAAATATCAATCAATCAAACTTCTATAATTCAAATCGAAAGAAACTCGAAAAAAACAAAAATCATGAACGAGTGTATTTCGGTAGAGTCCACAATTTGGACAAAAAGATGTTAATTAAAACCCCAAAATTACATTTTTACAAACTCGCACTCAATTTAAGCAAATAGTATCGGCAATGTGTTAACAGAAGAAACAATATAGGCCTACTATCGAGCGAAAGAAAAACAATTAAGATGGAAATGATAAACTCGTTAGAAATTCACAACATATGTTAAGACAAATTAAAATCACACTGTACGTACAAGAAAGATGTTAAAATGACGCACTTATAAGAAAAACAAACAAAATTACAACTACCTTCGCACCCATGAGCGAGAAGAGATACAGAGGTCGATACAGCCAAAACCTTGGAGGCCGCACGAACGCACTCGTAAATTTATTGTAATTAAAATAATTAACAAGAAATGAACACTAAATTCACTTTAAAACCTCAGATGTATTAAAAACTAAATTAACTCAACCGCTTAGATCAACATGCGGGTTTAAGAAACTTAAGAAAAATTAATGAATATTACTGACTTGGGAAATTAACCCTGTAATGCCCTCGAAAATGTCCCGCACCCACAATAATACTAACCCGAGTTGACGTCAGGTATAGCGTAAAATAGTCGGAGATGGTAAGTCCAATAAACTCATCACGTGATAACACCACGAGACTATCACCTGGTTCTTAAAAATCGGACTAAGGTTGCTATACTTTTAGTACGTCCGTGGTAGTACAGTGGGTTAGCGCGCGGGCCTGGTGGTGATGGTTGGGTCACTAACCAGGGTTCGAACCCCACCCCAGGCATCTCAAAACCTGTGGGTTTTTAGGGGGGTTAAATTCCCTTCAGAGGTTCGTACCCCGCGCCAGGTACCAGGAAAAGTTGATCCTAAAGGTAGCCTGGGGATATTTCAGGAGACCATGAAATTCCCTTCACACCCAGCATTTCATTGGTGGCAGCTAGGGAACGTGACCAGGTAGCTACGTGGAGCACCCGTCACGCGAACCCTATACCAACAATATTGAGATTGCTGAGGTAATACAGCTACGATACCTTACGACCTTAAAATAGGCTAGGGACTAGCCCAGTTAAAGAAGGATGTAATGTAATGCCCTCGAAAATGTCCCGCACCCACAATAATACTAAACCCGAGTTGACGTCAGGTATAGCGTAAAATAGTCGTAGATGGTAAGTCCAATAAACTCATCACGTGATAACACCACGAGACTATCACCTGGTTCTTAAAAATCGGACTAAGGTTGCTATACTTTTAGTACGTCCGTGGTAGTACAGTGGGTTAGCGCGCGGGCCTGGTGGTGATGGTTGGGTCACTAACCAGGGTTCGAACCCCACCCAAGACATCTCAAAACCTGTGGGTTTTTAGGTTAAATTCCCTTCAGAGGTTCGTACCCCGCGCCAGGTACCAGGAAAAGTTGATCCTAAAGGTAGCCTGGGGATATTTCAGGAGACCATGAATTCCCTTCACACCCAGCATTTCATTGGTGGCAGCTAGGGAACGTGACCAGGTAGCTACGTGGAGCACCCGTCACGTGAACCCTATACCAACAATATTGAGATTGCTGAGGTAATACAGCTACGATACCTTACGACCTTAAAATAGGCTAGGGACTAGCCCAGTTTAAGAAGGATGTAATGTAATGCCCTCGAAAATGTCCCGCACCCACAATAATACTAACCCGAGTTGACGTCAGGTATAGCGTAAAATAGTCGTAGATGGTAAGTCCAATAAACTCATCACGTGATAACACCACGAGACTATCACCTGGTTCTTAAAAATCGGACTAAGGTTGCTATACTTTTAGTACGTCCGTGGTAGTACAGTGGGTTAGCGCGCGGGCCTGGTGGTGATGGTTGGGTCACTAACCAGGGTTCGAACCCCACCCAAGGCATCTCAAAACCTGTGGGTTTTTAGGGGGGTTAAATTCCCTTCAGAGGTTCGTACCCTGCGCCAGGTACCAGGAAAAGTTGATCCTAAAGGTAGCCTGGGGATATTTCAGGAGACCATGAATTCCCTTCACACCCAGCATTTCAAACCCCTATAAAGTCTTAAAAACAATGGTATCACTTAGGAATAACAATTTAATAATAACATCTGGGAATTACCGCACCCGCACACACTTCTACACACTGTAAAGGTGACAGGAAGAATGAATGAGTGAGTTTGCCCACCCTCTCCCGTGACGGGTCAGGGAGTCGCGGTATGACATGATCCATATGAGAATACAGATATGTAATGACATGATGAGAAATTGGAGTTTCGACTGAACAACATGAAAAAGTGACCGCCATGTCACTGACGATTTGACATGTGTTAGAAAACATGCAATATCTAGGAAGACTCGTTATATGAGACATATTTAGATAAATGAATTTATCTCGCTAGACATGCGGGAAATAATTGACCGTAATATATAGATGTTTGATATTCACTGTACACACCTTTAAAATCACTTTGAAGAGTAGTGATGGTAGTCAATTTTCTAAAATCTAAATGGAGAGAGTTGAGGAGTGAAGCGTGGTCGAGGGCAGAGGTCAGCACTGTTTATCAACACACGCACTAAATCTGCTCAGCTGATGCTGCTGATCCCGCAACAACGATACAACACGATGACTCCACACTCTCCTCTCTTGATAAAGTCGTCTCCCGACAGCAACAGGAATCGCCGTAGACTGGTAGACTAGTAGACTGGTAGACTGGTAGAATCTCGAAGTGTAGAAATGGTTTTAACTTAACCAATTTGTGGTTGGAAATTAACAGAGATAAATTGAACAGGAACTCAGGAAACAATGAATGCTGTGCTGCTAGATAATTGGTATTGTAGACCGGATAAAACTGGATCAAATGGTAGATAATGGTAGAATGGTTGAGTGTAGGCTTGATAATTCTTCGAAGGAACGTGGTGTAGTCGCCTAAATTAACAATTCATTATAAAAAGGAGCACCGCTGCCTGCCATGTTACTTAAGACTATTAGGAGTAGTCAAATGTATTCATAGGGTTAACTCCAGGTAGGAGTGTTAGGACGTTTTGAGTTACGATCCTATATTTATGATAAGGCTTAACTATTAAAGCTATATAAGGCTGACTGAAGGTGTCGATGGCCTTAAGAGATGTAGATATATGTTTTAGTTATAGGTTGATTGAAGATAAGTTGATCTCAGCTCTCTCTGCTCGTTGATGATAGATTAATCGATTGATATATATATAAGTAGTTATAATGCTGCCACCACCGATTACCATATATATATATATATATATATATATATATATATATATATATATATATATATTATATTGATAGATATAGGTAAAGGGAATATAATTAAAGATATCTGGTCCAAAACCACTTTGACATATTTAAGTAACAACCTGAAAGATATACAGAAGTACTATAAAGTAATATAAAGTAATATAAGAGTAAAGCCTAACTCAAGAGGGTATCTCTGGGTATATGTTATCATCCTGGATGTTCGATTCTATCTGCCTGCTCTCCCTATCTCTCACCTTCTCACCACCTCAAAGCCACACCTATAATTCACCTCTCGGTTACAAGAGGGCTACCCGTGGTTACAAGATGGCGTTGGAGAAGGTACAGTGAGTGTCATCTCGGCTGAATGTGTGTGACAGGATCTGACCAGACAATACATCACAGGGGCAAATTATCTGTCGACCTCTGTAATATACAGTCCCCCATATAAATCTAGACACTGTAACTAAAACACCTTAAAATTATATGATAGATGGTTATAATGATTTCATAATAAATAGTATAATCCTGAGATGTAATAAAAATGGTGCGTTGCTCGAAACCTAATAGATGGATTTTTATGATTTTTGCACAGTGGTACATTAACACTTTGGCGTGCCTGGCCTACCCTCTCCCGCCTACATAGGAAGTGAACCGCGCTCTCCACCTCCCACCTACCCTGTAAAAAACGCACAGTATAGTAAAACGCTCGCCCGCCCTACTAAGCTAGTACTCCAGCTTGGGCCAAAAAGCTTCTAGCCGCGGCCAACAAAATAATGCTATCGCGCCTTTTCACCCACAAATATCGCCCCAAATGCATTGAAATACACTTCACGAGATAGAGGGAAGTCTATACAACAATATTTATAATGTCGAGCTTGAACCTGGTCATAGGAGTGTATAAAACCTTAATCCTATATTTCAAAATATGAAATACTGTATATATAACTTACATTTCTAATCTAAAAAGTGAAAAATGGTGCGTAACTCGAAACCTAATCGATGGATTTTTATGATTTTTGCACAGTGGTACATTAACACTTTGGCGTGCCTGGCCTACCCTCTCCCGCCTACATAGGAAGTGAACCGCGCTCTCCACCTCCCACCTACCCTGTAAAAACAGCACAGTAAAACGCTCGCCCACCCTACTAAGCTAGTACTCCAGCTTGGGCCAAAAAGCTTCTAGCCGCGGCCAACATAATGTTATCGCTCCTTTTTATCCACACATATCACCCCAACTGCATTGAAATACACTTCATAAGATAGAGGGAATCTATACAACAATATTTTTTCTATCAACCCAAATATAGTGTATCTATTGTATAATGGTTATATCGTATACAATTAATATTCGTAAATATTTCTGCTGCAAATTGTGGTATGTTTCTATATCAACAACAAAATAGTGAATCTATAATGGTTGTCGTATAATTCGTAAATATTTCTGCTGCGAATTGTGGTATGTGTCACTTTTCTTCACAATATTTCCGAAACCGGCTAAATAACATATCATACATACTAAACCATAGCTATATTTTCCGCTGAACATGATGGCGATGTTAAGAATATTTTCTCATCAATATTGGATTTTATAGAAGTAATGTATAACGATAGTTTTAGCGTTTATATCAGTGATGAAACGGGAAAAAAGACCAGCTCCAAGATTAATCATAGACGACAACTGAACACTGAGATCGAACGTGTCCGCAATATTAAGACTTTACGGACTGTTGATCATTTTATGACCAACAAATACAAACGAAAAAAGCTGAACTAGATGAACTGAAGAAAGAGAAAGGCCGAGAAAAGAATACTATATTCCTGCAGTGGCAGTGTGCAATAAAGCTTCTAAATGAAAACAAAGGCCCAAATCGTAAATAGTCCAAAGCGATCAGCAAGACAACAAATAGACCTGGCAGACCATGCCCAGTCGCCGGTTGCTACAGGGAATCAGCCAACCTATGGAAGCACATGGCCGTTTGCCACTCGTACCTAACTAACGACGATAGAGAGAATGTTTTGGCTGCAGCGAGTAGGTTCTCTAAGAAAAGGCCCCTGCCACCAACAAATGCAAAGAAAACAAACCAATATGATTGTCCCTTTAGAGATGTCCTCTTTGGGTCACGCGGAACAGAGGAGGAAATTGCGAGAAATACCTTTGGGGAGGGGGGCTTAAGATAATTTAACTCACCCGAGAAGCTGTCATGACCGCAGGACCCTTAATTAACCTGTACCGGCGACGGCTTTTTAAGTTTTTCTAGCTATATTTATACGAATTTATGTAGTTTAAAAATGTTCTGTGGTATTAAAACGGGTTCTGCGTTAGTTCCAAGCCTGTCAATTGCTGGAGGCACTTTTTAAACTGAAGAAATTCGTCTAATAGTAGCCAACATTTAGTTAAAAGGATGTCGCCGGTACAGAAGGGGTTAATGCACGCTCTGAAACCCTCTCCACGAGCACAATCAGAATGATGACCGACTCCTGTACGCATGCTCTCAACTTTCTCAAAGAAATAGAGAATCGACAATTCCAAGTAACAGAAAATCTCCTAGGCCCGGTCAGGCGAGCTGTCGCCAATTAAAGCAAATAGTAAGTATAATCTATCTATCTATCTATCTATATGCTCAGGCCCAATCCCCATTTTGGGGGTAGCCGACTCAAGACAGAGCAAGAACAGGGAAAACACAAAAACAACATAAAACAAAAAATAAACACAGATAAAAAACACAAACTCTCACACATCCAGGTCACCCAGGAGAAGACCCAGAGACCAGGGTTACCCAGGTCGCTCCAGCACTCCCCCGGCCCCTGACCACCCGGAGAGGTTCCGATCTCGGCAGGCAGACATGCAGCGGAGCCAAAGCGACAAGCCCTCCCACCACACTTCCAGGCACACCCTTCATATTAATCGTCTCCCCGGGCCAGGCGCCTGATGGACTATTATCTAGTCCAACTTGCGCCCGACCCCTTACTCCAAATGACCACGTGTTCACTCAACTATTCACAAGCATTCTCCATTCACTCCTGTCCACCACCACTTCCCCTGCCTGATCTATAGTCATTCCTCTATCATCCAAAGCCTTTCTTACACAGTCTCTCCATCTCAATGGGGTCTTCCTGCCCTTCTATCTCCCCTTGTACCTGACTCACATATTCTCTTTGTAAGCCTTTCATCTCCCATTCGTTCAACATGACCATACCAGCTCAGCACCCTTCTGTCCACTCTGGCTGACAAATGTCCTGCTGCCCCACTCTCTACGTATCTCTTCATTTCTCAATCTGTCTCTACAGTAACTCCACACATACTCCTCAAGCAGCTCATCTCCATCACATCCAGCCCTCTTTTCTCCTTTTTCTTCAGAGCCCATGTCTCAGCCAGATACATCACTGTTGGCACAACAATTCCTTGATACAGTGCACTTTTTACTTTCAGTCCGAGATTTCTCATCTTCCACATACTTCCCATTGCTCCGAAAACCTTCCTTCCTTCACACACTCTCTGTTTTACCTCCACTTCCATACCTCCACTCCTGCTTATTGTTCCTCCTAGATATTTAAAACACTCTACTTGTTCCAATATTTCCCCATCCAGCCTCACATCTAGATTCACCCTATGCTCTCCCCTATTACACACCATTACTTTACTTTTATTGACGTTCACCTTCAGTAAGTATAATGCTATCGATTAATTATTTGAATGTTTCGTATTTTCGTGTTTATATCTGTAAAAGTTATGATTCCACGTGTTGTACAACTACCTTTGGGGAGGGGGTCTTAAGATAATTCAACTCACCCGAGAAGCTGTCATGACCGGAGGACCCTTAATTAACCTGTACCAGCGACGGCTTTTTAAGTTTTTCTAGCTATATTTATACGAATTTCTGTAGTTTAAGAATGTTCTGTGGTATTAAAACGGATTTTGCGTTAGTTCCAATACTGTCAATTGCTGGAGGCACTTTTTAAACTGAAGAAATTCGTCTAATAGTAGCCAACATTAAGTTAAAATGACATCGCCGGTACAGAAGGGGTTAATGGCACGCTCTGAAACCCTCTCCGCGAGCACACTCAGAATGATGGCCGACTCCTGTACGCATGCTCTCAACTTTCTCAAAGAAATAGAGAATCGACAATTCCAAGTAACAGAAAATCTCCTAGGCCCGGTCAGGCGAGCTGTCGCCAATTAAAGCAAATAGTAAGTATAATGCTATCGATTAATTATTTGAATGTTTCGTATTTTCGTGTTTATATCTGTAAAAGTGATGATTCCACGTGTTGTACAACTAATTATTATGTTCTCTGATCGACATTATTGCATGGGGTTCTGTCATATATTCTTCCACAGAATACTTTGGCGTGGAAGAGGTGGGACAGAGAGAATACCGTAAACAGCAAAATGAGGCAGAGCTGTTAGCCATGGAAGATGTGCATACCCTGGAAACTAATGACGCTATTGAAATTCCCATAAACAATGCTGCATCATTAATCCACGATGGACGTGCACCAGCAAAGCAACGTATGCAGAAAAATGTCGAAACGGGAAAAAAGACCAGCTCAAAGATTAATTGTAAGTATCATTTATTACATTTTCTCATGAAAATATGATCTCAATAACAATATTGCACAATAGTATTTGAACGAATGAAAACATTTTCACATTTTCAGGCACGAAGAAGAGAAAGAAGATGAAGCAGCGATGCATAGTGGTATAAATGAGACGGAACACGTCCAACCACGCTAGGGAAAAAGACAAATAAATCAGACACCCCGTTGTCTCATGGTCTCGATGAAGAAGCACTGCAGTTGACGTGCTACTTGAAACAACTGGTGAGCTGGTATCTTTATTTTTTCTTAAATTTCCCCTTGTGTTATACTTGCGATGTGTTATATGTTTATGTTCCTAATAATTGTATTGTGACCAAGCATTTAAAAAAAAAATCTTTCTTTCACAGAACTAACAGAAGAGAGGATTGATGCCTTAAAAAGGCTTGTACTTCAAAGTCTACATAACCGAATAAATGTCACAGCATACTTTGGCATGGAAGAGGTGGGACAGAGAGAACACCGTAAACAGCAAAATGAGGCTGAGCTGTTAGCCATGGAAGATGTGCATAACCTGGAAACTAATGACGCTATTGAAATTCCCATAAATAAATAATGCTGCATCATTAATCCACGATGGACGTGCACCAGCAAAGCAACGTATACAGAAAGACTATGTCGAAACGGGAAAAAAGACCAGCTCCAAGATTAATTGTAAGTATAATTGATTACATTTTCTCATGAAAATATGATCTCAATGACAATATTGCTCAATAGTATTTGAACGAATGAATTTTGTTTTTACATTTTCAGGCACGAAGAAGAGGAAGAAGATGAAGCAGCGATGCATAGTGGTATAAATGTGACGGAACACATCCAACCACGCTAGGAAAAAAGACAAATAAATCAGACACCCCGTTGTCTCCTGGTCTCTAGGTAGAGGCACTGCAGATGACGTGCTACTTGAAACAACTGCTGAGCTGGTATCTTTATTTTTTCTTAAATTTCCCCTTGTGTTATACTTGCGATGTGTTATATGTTTGTGTTCCTAATAATTGTATTGTAATCTAGCATTTCAAAGAATGTTCTTTCTTTCACAGAACTAACCGAAGAGAGGGTTGGTGAATTAAAAAGGCTTATACTTCAAAGTCTACGTAACCGAATATATGCGACGAAGCACCTCTCTAAACATCATAGACGACAATTGAACAATGAGATCGAACGTGTCCGCAATATTAAGACTTTACGGACTGTTGATAATTTCTATGACCAACAAATACCAAATAAAAAAGCTGAACTTGATGAACTGAATCTATATTTTATTTATTTCACCACAACACCCAACACCCCCAATTAAATTAATTAAAGTATATAATATGATCCGCCAGAATTCGAACCCGGGTTATCACACACAGGTTTTTGCCACCTTAACCATTACACCACCAGGACGGTTAAAGGTCTATGCACACGCCGAAGAGAAAGGCTGAGAAAAGAATATTAGACTCCTGCAGTGGCAGTGTGCAAGAAAGCTTCTAAATGGAAACAAAGGCCCAAATCGTAAATAGCCCAAAGCGATCAGCAAGACAACAAAGAGACCAGGCAGACCATGCCCAGTCGCCAGTTGCTACAGCGAATCAGCCAACCTACGGAAGCACATGGCCGTTTGCCACTCGTACCTAACTAACGACGATAGAGAGAATGTTTTGGCTGCAGCAAATAGTTTCTCTAAGAAAAGGCCCCTGCCACCAACAAATGCAATTCTTTGCATTTATATGATTGTTCCTTCTGCCCAAAATCAGTTAAACGGATCGATATACACTTAAGAAAAACAAAGACTCCATGGAATACCGGCAACTCCTCAGACACGTACGTAAGGTTTGCTTTCCATAATTCAATTATTTTCATATTATAATAGGTCAAACATTACAGAAATAAAAACAATTCACTTTAAAGTAAAGAAACATTGTAATGCATTTGTAATTAATTATATGCAAACTAAAACAGTATATACAACTTTTATTGTAAATATTTTGAATCATTAATTAGACATATCTCGCATGAATATTGAATTATTTTCCAGAAAAGAAAAGAAAAACGTCACCTGCCAAAGTTGAGGATGTGTACCCATAGTAGCTGGCACCATGCCCGATGTTGCCACTAGAAATTTATCCTAAAAAAAAATTTGTTCTTTCACAGCAGTCGCCATGGCCCGGCGAGGACTCTCCCAGGATTACATCTCTTCGATGTTGGACGACTTTGAGGACGTCTCTAGTGATTCTGACAACAATTGCGACAACAAAGCTGAACATGACGACATCGAGGACGAGCTTATAGGTATAGAGCCCACCCACATTGTCGCTCCGTCGCCACCCACGCCAACCCTGGTGCCGACGCCAGACACGGATGCCCCCACACCTCCTCGTGCTACCACACCTCCTCGTGCTAGCACTCCGTCTTCACCACGTACCACCAGGAGTACTTTGGCGTCATTACGACGTGACTTCTCGTAGGGGCAGGGAGGAGCGACAGGAAAGGCAGGCAGTCACGGCTGCCATACAACCCTTCACCCAACCAAAGAAGGCAGGACTACCACGGCAACGTAGAAGGCCTCCCTCCAATTACGACAGTACCGACGATGAAGAGAGTGTGGATGACCTGCCACCCTCCACACCTGCGCGTATCAGTGGACCGCACGCACCTGCCCGACCTGTCACACCTTCTGCACTTGCCACACCTGCCGCAACTCTCAGGGGCACTACCCGATCACCTGACGAAGCTGCAAGAAGTCTGTGTGTGTGTGGTCATCACCAGCTCGAGACCTGCATGGTATGCAACTCTTGAAGGTAAGAAACTACATATTTTGTATTCATTTTTATTGGGTTGCTAAGTATCAAAGTAAATTAATATTACAAAATAAGGGTCATAATTGTCAACAAAATCTCATTGAAAAGTCGGCCCTCTAACTCCCATTCATTATCACTTATCGGAACTGTATCATCCGCAAACAGTAGTATAGGTAGCTTCCACTCAATTCCCTCCCTTGACATTATTTCTTTCAAGACTCCATCCATATATACAGTAAACAATCACGGGGCCATCACACACTCCTGTTTCAAACCAACATTCAGGTCAAAGAACTCGCTCTGCTCACTCTCCACACGTAGTGCCGCCTTTGCACCCTCGTACATGCTCTTCACTGCTTTCAGCCACTTGCCATCTACTCCGTATATGCTATAATTATGTACTTTCCACAAACCTTCTCTATCCACTCTGTCATAGGCCTTCTCCAAGTCCATAAAGGCAACATACAGCTTTTGTTTCTTCGCCAGATATTTCTCCACTACACAATTCAGGGTAAAAATCTGATCTACACATCCTCCTCCCTTCCGAAAACCTCCCTGCTCGTCGCCTATCCATTTCTCCGTTCTCACTCTCACTCTCTCAATCACTACCCTACTGTATACCTTCCCTACTACGCTTAGAAGACATATTCCTCGGCGGTACTTTGCCCTTATATAGGGGGACTGTTATGCCAGTCTTCCTGTCATCGGGTGCACTCCCCTTCTCCCATGCTAGTTTGCACAAAACTTAAATTTACATGTTGTTCACGGTCAGGCGCAAAAGGTATTTACAGGCCTAGATGATAATAGATCGATTTTTGTTGTATTTAGTGATATCGAGTCTGAGATCGCCGCTCGAAAGGTCACAGATGACAGAGGTAAAATCGATATATTTCGCTCTACATTTGATAAGGGTAGAACTCCAGCCGGTAATTTATTAGCTTGTGACGAGTTGCTAGAATGCACAACTTATCAAACCTTCAAAGACGAGTTTTTGGAGAAATTTGCACGAAACTCAAGAGGTAACTTTGCTCTGATTCATGATTTTGCTAACTCAATCCAACATATAAATAAGGGCAAATCTGTTGATACTCTATTGGCATTCACAAAGAGAATTAACTAATACGCATGTGAAAGAATTATTGGAACAAAATGTAATACAGCCATCTCTGTCTTTATGGCGTAGTCCCCTATTTTTGGTTCCTAAGAAAAATAAGGGCGAATATAGAGTTGTCGTAGATTACAGGAAACTTAATTCTCTCACAGAAACTGAACATTTTCATATGACTGCAATCCCTGAAATCTTAAATTCGTTAGGTACTGATAATAATGTGTTTAGTACTATGGATTTGTCGAGTGGTTTCCATCAGATTAATTTAGATGAATTCCCGTCAATACACCGTATTTAATTCCCCCTCTGGAACATATGAGTTCAAACGCTTACCACAGGGCCTTAAAAATTCACCGGCAGTATTTCAACGTCCCATGTCTAATATATTGGCAGGATTATTAGGTGATAACGTTTATGTATACTGTATATACAGTAGACGATATCATAATTGTTTCTAAAACATATATCGGACCATGTTGAAGCACTGAGGAAAGTTTTAACGAAGGCTTAACGAAGCTGGTTTAAAGATTAAACTTAGTAAATGTAACTTTTTCAAGAATAAACTAATTTTGTTAGGACATGAACTAACCCCAGATGGTGTTAATACCACTCCTGATCTCACGAACGCTATCACAAATTTCCCAACACCCACTAACGTAAAACAATTGCGACAATTCCTTGGTATCAGTGGTTATTATAGGAGTTTCATTAGAAATTATGCAATCATGGCGAAACCCCTTTACCAACTGTTAAAGAAAGGTGTGGAATTTAATTGGAGTTATGAACAAGAGCAAAGTTTTAATAAATTAAAGAATAGCATCACCACGAGACCAACACTTGCCTTCCCCTATACGGCCTAGCCTCCATCACAGATTTCTTCATTCGTGCACCGACACATACATAATCAATCAATGACTTTCTTTCCACCACTGTCTTATCCTTCTTGAATTTGAAAATTATTTTTGTTTTTTGTTTGTGTATTTAGGGAATTATTGTGTACTAATAAATAAATCATGCTACAATTAACTTTATATATGCATTAACAAAAAACTTATGTATATTTTTTTGCCCACACTTTTCAGGTGACAGTCAACTAATGTACCCTTGGATGATGGGACTCGGTCAGTTCAAAGACTGTGGATCTCGGTCATGGATGAGCAAGGGCCTTCTTTGCCAGTTACACCAACCATCATAAAAGTGCAGGATCACAATCGAATATTGAGGTGAACCAAGCAGCCCTGGAGGGGTCAATCAGTGAAGCATCGACAAGTTCCATCGTCAAGAAGAAGTTAAAAATTGATAGATCATGTATCTAAGTAACATTTTAAAAATTAAATCTATCTATCTCTCTTTAGGCTGACGCCGCGATCCCCGAAGGGGTGGCCACTTCCATACTGACCACCCTATTTCTTGTTACTGCTTTCAGCGTTCCTATAACCCTCTTCCCCTGTTATACCCTCTTCCGCACTTCTTCATCCATAGTCCCATCTTTACTCAACACACTGCCCAGATACTTAAAAGAGTTGACGATCTCCATAGCCTGACCGTTCAGCTTCACCTCACACTCTGTGACTTCACCCCTTTCGAAGACCATAACCTTGCTCTTCCCCGCAATTACCTTCAAATTCCATTTTTCGCACACTGTTCCAAACTCATTTACCGGACCCTGCAACTCCCATTCATTATCACTCATCAGAACTGTATCATCCGCAATCAGCAGTATAGGTAGCTTCCACTCAATTCCCTCCCTTTTCAGCGATACACCAACATCCACTGCTCCTGATATTATTTCTTTCATAACTCCATCCATATATACAGTGAACAACCACAGGGACATCACACAGCCCTGTTTCAAACCAACATTCAGGTCAAATAACTCGCTCTGCTCACTCTCCACACGTACTGCCGCCTTTGCACCCTCATACATGCTTTTCACTGCTTTCAGCAACTTGCCATCTACTCCGGCTAATCTAAGTACTTTCCACAAACCTTCTCTATCCACTCTGTCATAGGCCTTCTCCAAGTCCATAAAGGCAACATACACCTTTTGTTTCTTCTCCACAACACAATTCAGGGTAAAAATCTGATCTACACATCCTCTTCCCTTCCTGAAACCTCCCTGCTCGTCGCCTATCCATTTCTCCGTTCGCACTCTCACTCTCTCAATCACTACCCTACTGTATACCTTCCCTACTTTTTATTTTTTTATTTTTGAAAAGACAATGAACGGAGGAAGGAAAAACACAGATAACACAAAAAGGTCCATGTGCCTAAAGGCATCCTCTATTCATAAAATGTTTGTAACAACTGGATTTAAAAATTTGTAGATTGTATGTTTGTGGAAAGCAATTCAAGGGAAGTGAATTCCAAAGAGTAGTAGTTCTAGGGATAAATTAATTTTGATAAGCAGAAGTTCTGCATTGTGGAGGAGAAAGTGTAAATTCATGGGTGCTCTCAGCTGCCCTAGTTCTATGGGGAAAGATGTGGAGAGGCGGCACAATTGAAGCAAGTTCCTTGGAACAATTGCTGTGAAAATATCTGTAGAATAAGGCAAGGGATGCAACGTTTCTTCGTATGGATAATGTAGGAAGGTCCTGTGTGATTGCAGGGTTATTGATTAATCTAATAGCTTTATTTTGAATTTTGTCCAACTGCCTCAATGCAACCACTCCACTTCAACTCCACAGAGGTGAACAATAATCCATCTGAGAACGCATATGACTTTTATATATTACGGCCAACTGCTCGTCAGTGAAGAATTCTCGAACTCTGTACAAGAGTCCCAGTTTTTTAGAGGCATTCTTAGCAATGCTTCTAACATAATGTGTCCAGCTCAAGTTAGTAGTTAATGTTACACCGAGAATGTCAATACTAGGGGAAGTGGGAATATTTACATCATTAAAAAATATATGAGAGTCAGTGAGATTCTGTCGGTTAGAAAATTGAATGTACTTGGTTTTCTGTGCATTAAAGGAAACTAGATTCTTTTGTCCCCATTCATTAATTCTACAAAGATCCTGGTTCAGAGAAATTGCAGTGTTTATTTTTGAATTTATAAGATCGGGTTGGGTAAAAGAATTGGTAAATGTGAAGGAACTGTGTAGTGTTGAGTCATCTGCGTAGGAATGTATTGGATTATGAGTGGTAGATATGAGATCATTGATATGAATGAGGAACAGAGTTGGGGCCAAAACTGATCCCTGGGGAACACCAGCATTTATTGAGTGAAATTGAGAATAAAGGCCATCTACCATTACACGTATTTTTCTGTTATGAAGATAAGAAGAAATTAGTGGAACTAATGATGCAAGGCCGTAGTGTGACATCTTCGACAATAAGGATTGATGCCAGACTCTATCAAATGCCTTTGATATATCCAGTGCTATTGTATGTGTTTCACCATGTTGGTCTGTAGCTTGATTGATTTGATGCATAAGAAGGCAAAGAATGTCTGCAGTTGATCGACATCGTCTAATACCATATTGCCTATCACTGATTAATTTAATATTCTCAAGATTCTTAATTATGTGATTATTTAATATAATTTCAAAGACTTTACCAAGAGTGGAAGTTATAGCTATTGGTCTGTAGTTTGATGGATCTGAAGAGGAACCTTTTTTAGGAACTGGATGGATGTTTGCTTCTTTCCAGGGCACTGGCAAGCATGAGGCATGAGTACACAGACGGACAAATTTTGCCAATACAGGAGCGCTCGCTCCTGTATTGGCAAGGAGCAATTCTTAAGTACTATTGGAGGAATTTCATCTGGACCAGGAGCCTTATCTACTGAGAGATTCTGTAAAATAGTTTTGACATGTCTGGTGTGGATCTTAAATGAGGGAATTTCAGGCGAATTAAAATTAAGTACAGGGACATCTGGATTTATTTCATCTAAGGTTGAGTTGGTGGAGAAAATATCCGCAAGAAGGTTAGCTTTACCTCGTGGGTCACTTACAAGATTGACAGTCGGAGATTTTAATGGTGGAATGGATGAAGCAGTAGTGAAGTTGGATTTGAATGAGTTAAGAGTAGACCAAAATATTTTTTTATCATTTGGATTGTTTAGAGGTTTATTTGCCTGCTTGTGGAGAAAGTTTGATTTAGTTAGGTTTAACACAGTTTTGGCATGATTTCTGATGTTTCTAAAGAAATTAAAGGCTTCATGTGTTTTTGATCTTGTGTATGCATTGTAGGCTATTGCTTTTTGTTCAGTTACTCTAGCACAATTATGGTCAAACCATTTAGGTGAATTAGATCTTTTACTGTAATTTTGATGAGGAATAAAAGTTTCCATTCCAATTTTTACAAAATCTTGTATGTGGCTCAAGGTGGAGTGTGCTTCATTAGAAAAGAAAGATGTCCAGGGAATATCAATAAAGAAACCTTGAAGACCATCCCAGTCTGCCCTATCGTAATGCCATTTAGTCACCAACACAGGTTCAGAGTGGGAAGGTGTGGTAGGTGATAGACAGGTGGCCTGTATCAGACAGTGATCAGAAGATCCAAGCGGGGACCTCACTGTAACATCATAATTTTCTGAATTGGTTGTTAAAAATAAGTCCAGTAGGTGGGAATTATGATTAGGATTATCTGGTACACGGGTAGGTTGGTTGACTAGTTGAGTGAGATTAAATGAGTCTGCAAATAGCTCACATTCACGACCAGCATCATCAGTCCTGGTTGAATGAGTGAGCCATTCAACATTATGGACATTAAAGTCACCCAACACAGTGATTTCAGAAGAAGCATTTAAGTTGAGGACACTGAGTTGTGAGGACAGAGAATCAAAAAGACTTTGCTCTGGAGGAGTATTTGGGGAACGGTAGATGCAACATATGTATTTAAATTTACCAGCAGAAATTAATTTGTATATAGAAATAATCAAAATAGGGACAATTGAAACTAGTAACCTCCTCCAGGGCAATTTCAGATTTTGCGAAGCAACATACACCTCCTTTAGGTCTGAAATTTTGGAGCAGTTGATAACCTGGAAAATTAAATCTAGACGTGTCAGATGTGGATGTTACTTGAGTCTCTGTCAAAAAAAGGAGAGTAGGGGATTCTGCTTGAAGAAATTGGTGTACATAATTGATCTTAGAGTGAAGTCCCCTTATATTGCTAAAGAAAAAGCTGCACCACGAGCAGCTTTGGGACGTTGCAATGCTCTTGACACAGTCGCATGATGACGACCGGGAGGGCCCTGTGTCAATAACCCAACCCTGCCGGGGGTGGATATCCGAGGGACCACCAGGTTTGCTCTTAACAATTGTACTGCCATATTTATTAGGTAAAGGTGTAAGGTGTTTCATGTATGATATGTAGTGGGAAGAGTAGTGTTTTATGGATAGAGGACAGCGATGTAGGGCAATGTCGTGAAGTTGGATGTGTATGTTATATAAAGAGGGTTTTCCTGATACCCCTGATGTGTGAGGCAGGAAGATATGTATCCAGCTACCAAGGCCTGGGAGAGAAAATGGAATTCAGGCTATCCCATGAGTCTCCCGAAACCTTGGCGGTAGTACTTCCCTCGGCGGCGGGGCTGCCTACCCCTACTATGCTTAGAAGACATATTCCTCGGTGGTTACCACATATTCCTCTTTCCCCTTTGCCCTTATATATAGGGGGACTATTATGCCAGTCTTCCATTCATCGGGTGCACTCCCCTTCTCCCATGCTAGTTTGCACATTTTCCATACCCCTTCGATCACTATCTCACCAACGTAACTCAACATTTCCCCACACACTACATCTGTTCCTGGGGCTTTCCCCAACTTCACTCTTGGCATGGCTTCTCACACTTCTGACCTCCTGATCACCACCTCCTCCTCCCCTACTTCTCTTCTTCTCCCTCCCATACCATATCCCACTATGTTTGCTGGCTCTTCATTCCTTACATTTAGCAACTCATTGAAGTACTCCCTCCATCTTTCGACTCTCTCTTGCTTCTCGGCTAGCGTTCTCCCATTCTTATCTTTCACACCCTTACTGTTTCCCTTGCTACCTTCCCTAACTTGCTTGACTTCTGGTGATGGGCTGTTCTATCAGAGTGAGAGTTGAGCGTTCTCTGCCATACCCATAGCTTACTCTGATGTTAATTTTACTTAGATATTTTCTAGATCTCAAGTGACGGTGTCCCTTCCGTGGATTGACCTCTCAATCTACCAAGATTGGAAGCCAAAGCGTCACATTTTTCCCTTGCCCCTCAACTTTCTCTTCATAATTGCTGAGGGGCACAAGGCTTTGATTTCCCGGGCGTTTCCGCACCCTCCTCAGCTCCCAGCCCTTAAACACCTTGCTCATCTCCTCTACTTCCTCTATAACTTCCAGGTCGAACCCACCCAGTCGTCTTTCTACTGCTCGCCTGTACTCTTCCCTGATTTCCTCCACCTGTAACCTCTCCACCCTCCTCACCATTCCACCTTCCTCTCGCCTCCCTCCAACTCTCCTCACCCACTTCTTTTGTATCCTAACCTTAGCTACTACTACATAATGATCAGACAGACCCCCTTCAATACCCCTATACACCCTAGCAATCATTGCCGATTCAAAAAAATCCCACTATATATGATGATGCGAGGCATTTATCGGGTGTCTTCTCCCGAAAAGATACAGGGGGACGGGTTATTGATCGGAATGTAATGAAACTCTACCTAACAAGGAAGAAATCGGTTTATGGTAAATGCACAATGGCTGAAATAAAACGACAGTACTAATCAAGTTGGGAGGATAACAAAAATATACAAAACAATTACATTTGGTGTTGGAACCCAGCAAACCAAACACAAATATTAGTATTTAATGGGGTAGCGGGCAAATTGTTTGAGGTAAGGTTGGAATTTGAATGCAATAACATTTTTCACCTCTCCGACCCTATTTCAATTAATTATTTGTACATTTTGCCAAAGAATAATAATAAAAATAATAATACAATTGTACTACACGATTCTTTGTTATTGTAACTTTGCACATAGATGTATTTATTTATAGGAAAAAACCACATCCTATCCAGTATTTCACTTGCCGGAGTTGAAGTCTTTATGCAAAATGTTCCTTAAGTGATTGAGGCTGGGTTACATGTGTATATTTGAGTATAATATGCATGTTACATGCCCCCTGTTAAAAAATGTTGTTCCACCAACATCCTAATATATAGTAAAGACGAAAATATATATTCAAATGGTTCTTTTATAAGAGATTATTTATAATGATTAGAGTAAATAATTATTAATAATTGAAAAAGAATGAAACTAAATTCAGATAGAGTACAAGAATTTCATAAGACGTGTAAGTGAGTTGTATAATTTTGTAATAGGGACATCTTATATCTATATTTCCTCTCCAATGAATCGCGGGAGCCCGGATTCGAGGAATTATTTATATAGATTCCCGGTGTAGGACAGGTTTATTTTGTTTCCAACAAATAGGATATCATAGGACAAATTAAAGAAAAGAAAGTCAAACACTTTCTGGAGTTACGTTAATATAGGGATTCTTGCTATCTGAGTATAGATTCTTCAAATTACTGTGATGTACTTCATGTGATTGAGAAACGTGAGTCGTGCATGTAATCTCCTGATAGAGAAAACGCTTGATGTCAGAGACTCAGAGTAAAGAGTAAAAGAGTTTATAACATGGGTATATATGGATAAAAATAATAAATACATAATACAGCCATAACTTGGTGTAGTTTTTCTTTATTTTTATTCTCCTCTTTTCTCCTTCGACTCGTTTTCTCCGCTGATTGACCCTGAAGGTTCAGGGATCACGTCTTTCTGCATCAAGCTTTTCAGATTTGCTCACAGCTTGTAGCAGGCACCAAGTTTGAGGGCGGTAGTAGGACAGGTCAGCTGGGAGGTGTCCAACAGTCTTCCTGTGAACATCACATTTTTGGCAGTATGATGTGTGTAAAAAAGTGTTGGTGTCTGTAGTTAAAAGTTTGGTGTCGTGTAGTTAGCTAACAAATATCCAAGTAATATAATTAAATTTACTTTGGATGGTGTACCGGTAGTATATATTTACCTAGCTAAAATGGACAGTAATCAATTTTAGACTGTAAATAATATAGTTCAATAAAATTATTTTACCCCTGGGGGTTAGGGAATAGAATATGCCCCACGTGCCTTCTGCGTGTCGTAAGAGGCGACTAAAGAGGTTGGGTCGGTGGGCTTGCGACCCCCACCGGGAAAAAATATCTAAGCAAAGAAAAACGAACGAACAGCCTCGGATGCGGACGGAACCAACGTTGACGAACCACGACCGACTAAGGACATGCCTTCGGACATTCTGAGAATGGCTACGTGGAATGTTAGTGGCATGAATGATGGCACAAAAGAGAGAGAGGTTCTGGAAGTGTTAGTGAATGCCAGGCTGGATGTATGTGGAATGACAGAGACCAAATGGAAAGGTTCAGATGTGAGAGAGTGGGAGTGTGGAATGGGTGTGTGTGTGCTGGAGTGAGTGAAGGAACAGCGAGAGAAGGTGCATGTTTGTTTTGTAAGTAGCAAATGGAAGGAATGTGTAAGAGAGTATGGGTCTGTGGGTTCAAGGATTGTGTGGGTGAGAATGAAAGTAGGAATACAAACGTGGGTGATTGTATGCGTGTATGCCCCGACAGAGGATATACTTGAAAGAAAGAAAGAGGAGTTCTGGATGAATGTGGAGGCGTGCCTGGAGAAGTTTGACAAGAACGAAAGAATATTTCTGATTGGGGATATGAATGGTAAGGTGGGTGATAGGAAAGTTGAGGGAGTGGTGGGAGGGTGGGGGGTACCATCAGAGGTGAATGGGAATGGTAGTGCACTTGTGGACGTATGTGTGGGGAGGAGGCTGTGGATAGCCAACACCTTCTTCCGACACAGAATGATCCACAGGTACACGTGGAAACGGATGTTGACGATGAAGGATAAGACAGTGGTGGAACGAAAGTCATTGATTGATTATGTATGTGTGGATGAACGAATGAAGAAATCTGTGATGGATGCTAGGGTGTATAGGGGTATTGGAGGGGGTCTGTCTGATCATTATGTAGTGGTAGCTAAGGTTAGGATACAAAAGAAGTGGGTGAGGAGAGCGGGAGGGAGGCGAGAGGAGGGTGGAATGGTGAGGAGGGTGGAGAGGTTGCAGGAGGAGGAAGTCAGGGAGGAGTACAGGAGAGCAGTGGAAAGACGACTAGGTGGGTTCGACCTGGAAGTTATGGAGGAAGTGGAGGAGATGAGCAAGGTGTTTAAGGATGAGATCTGTGCAGCATGTGAGGAGGTGTGTGGAGTGAGGAGAAGAGGGAGGGGAGTGAAAGGTACAGCATGGTGGACAGAAGAGGTAAGAATAGCTGTGGAAGAAAAGAAGAAAGCATATAGAGAGTGGTTGGGTAGTAGAGGGAATGAAGATTCCGAGAGACAGAAACGAGCGAGGTACGTGGAGAGTAAGAGGGTGGTGAAGAGAGTAGTGAAGGAAAGTAAGAGAAGAGTAGATGAGGAATTTGGAAGGAATCTGAGTGTAAAATGGAGGAGAGTAAGAAACTGTTCTGGAAAGAAGTCAAGAAAGTTAGGGAAGGTAGCAAGGGAAACAGTAAGGGTGTGAAAGATAAGAATGGGAGAATGCTAGCCGAGAAGCAAGAGAGAGTCGAAAGATGGAGGGAGTACTTCAGTGAGTTGCTAAATGAAAGGAATGAAGAGCCAGCAAACATTGCTGGATATGGTATGGGAGGGAGAAGAAGAGAAGTAGTGGAGGAGGAGGTGGGGATCAGGAGTTCAGAAGTGTGGGAAGCCATGAAAAGAGTGAAGTTGGGGAAAGCACCAGGAACAGATGGAGTGTGTGGGGAAATGTTGAGGTATGGTGGTGAGATAGTGATAGAATGGGTATGGAAAATGTGCAAACTAGCATGGGAGAATGGGAGTGCACCCGATGACTGGAAGACTGGCATAATAGTCCCCCTATATAAGGGCAAAGGGGAAAGAGGAGTGTGTGGTAACCACCGAGGAATATGTCTTCTAAGCGTAGTAGGGAAGGTATACAGTAGGGTAGTGATTGAGAGAGTGAGTGAGAACGGAGAAATGGATAGGCGACGAACAGGGAGGTTTTAGGAAGGGAAGAGGATGTGTAGATCAGATTTTTACCCTGAATTGTGTTGTGGAGAAGTATCTGGAGAAGAAGCAAAAGGTGTATGTTGCCTTTATGGACTTGGAGAAGGCCTATGACAGAGTGGATAGAGAAGGTTTGTGGAAAGTACTTAGAATATACGGAGTAGAGGGCAAGTTGCTGAAAGCAGTGAAGAGCATGTATGAGGGTGCAAAGGCGGCAGTACGTGTGGAGAGTGAGCAGAGCGAGTTCTTTGACCTGAATGTTGGTTTGAAACAGGGGTGTGTGATGTCCCCGTGGTTGTTTACTGTATATATGGATGGAGTTATGAAAGAAATACTATCAAGAGCAGTGGATGTTGGTGTATCGCTGAAAAGGGAGGGAATTGAGTGGAAGCTACCTATACTGCTGTTTGCGGATGATACAGTTCTGATGAGTGATAATGAATGGGAGTTGCAGGGTCTGGTAAATGAGTTTGGAACAGTGTGCGAAAAACGGAATTTGAAGGTAAATACGGGGAAGAGCAAGGTTATGGTCTTCGAAAGGGGTGAAGTCACAGAGTGTGAGGTGAAGCTGAACGGTCAGGCTATGGAGATCGTCAACTCTTTTAAGTATCTGGGCAGTGTGTTGAGTAAAGATGGGACTCTGGATGAAGAGGTGCGGGAGAGGGTACAACAGGGGAAGAGGGTTGTAGGAACGCTAAAAGCAGTAACAAGAAATAGGGTGGTCAGTATGGAAGTGAAGAAGTCCTTGCATGACAGTGTGGTAATCCCGACACTGACTTACGGAAGCGAAGCATGGACGTTGGTTGAGAGACTCAGACCAAGAGTGAGAGCAGTGGAAATGAATTACTTAAGGAGTGCGTGCGGAGTTACATGGAGGGATAGACAGACTAATGAGGAAGTAAGAAGGAGGTGTGGTGTGGAGGTAGATGTGCTGGAAAGTGTGAAAAGGAACAACTTGAGATGGTTCGGCCATATGGAACGTATGGAAAGCGAGAGAATGACTAAGAGGGTGTACGAGAGCGAGGTGGAGGGACAGAGGGGGAGAGGTAGACCGAATATGAGGTGGAAGGATGGAGTGAGGAACTACATGAACGAAGGCGATGCTGGTTGGGGGGAGGAGGTGCGTCGACTGACTGGGGACAGAGGTGCATGGGGGCGGTTCGTTCGTGGCCACCCCTTCGGGGATCACGGCGTCAGGCAATAGATAGATAGATAGAATAAAATTATCCATATATGAATATTGGCAAACATAAAGGATTAATATTATTGAGTGTATAGGCCTACGGCTATCAGATATATTCGTTTGGCACTTATGAATATCTGCGGAGTTGCCGTTAACATTTGCGTAAGCGATCGCATGTGTCACAATTATAGCTACTTTACATCGCAATGTAAGGGGTAGGCTTTATAATTGTCGTTAAGCTACTAAACTTGTATATCTGTATGAGTTGAACATACATAGAATAATTAAACACTCGTCACATATAACTAAATGAATTCATATAACGGATATCAAATTTTGGATCCAAGACATACATTATACACACTCATAAGTAATTGTGAGTTTGAGAGTTCCAGTTTAGAGCAAAAATAGGGAGTTAGGGAGTTAGATGCAAAAATGGTCTGAAGTTAACTTTCTGAACATCTGTGTAACCAATATTTAATCCACATCAATATTATTGAAACCTCTAGCATTGAGATTTTATTGGTGGGTCCTATTTTTATAGGAACTTATTGGTGCGTCATTTTTCACAACCTGTGTGTATGATTTTTTGTTTCATTTGGTTAATTAAACACAGTTAAACACAAATGAATCCGTAATTATAAATTCTTATACATCGCAATGTATGGTTCAGGTTTTATAATTAATTAAGTGGTGAGTTCCTAATGAATATTACCTTTGTAATATCAAAAGGGTGTACAACCGTGTAGGCCCTACACATCCAATTTCACATTTTGGGTAAATGAGAAATTGTTCATTTGATTACATGTATGAGAGGGTTAAAATTTGGTTGTCAAATACAGTTAAACACAAATGAAGGTATAATTGTAATAATTGATTGGGATGAATAGTTTCAAAAATTACCATCAATACACATTGAACACATGTTCACATGTTCGGTGAATGTAGTCAATTATTCAAAAACTAATCCCTTGGGTTTAGATGAATTTGAGTAATTAAAATACTGGTGTTAAATAGTTTATAAATCAAGAGTAATTTTTAAGAGTTTGAGTAAAGAGTTAGACGTGTTTCGAGTATAGAATTGACTGTTGGAATGTTAATCTAATTATATATAGCTATTCTAGCAGATGTGTAGTGAGTGTCTGTGTGTGTGAATTGGAGAAATTAGATATCCAAAAACAATATGGATAGAAGAGGTTGGATTAATGTAGTATTAATTACTCAAAACACCTAGGGTGAGGTGAGGAAGGTTACATTTTAATTTCCCTCACTGCGTAGTGTCATGATTGGGCGTTGGAGTGAGTTTGGAGTTACTTTGAATTCTGTCCTACGTTTGTGGTATTTAACCTGGTGTATAGAACTGTTTTCCTGGGTACTCCGTACACATTCCACATTATCTCCTTGTAAACCCCCAATGAGAACTTGATCCATGTGTGGTAGGATAATAAGTTTCACTTTTGACATAGCTTCTAAACCTAGAAGCATGTCGGTGTTTGTTGGGAGTTTCGAAATTACATAGAAAGGCAGATTAGCTGTGTGCACTTCTGTAAATTATACTGAAAGGGTAACTTTAGCTAAGGTTTCTAGGCGGTTTCCACTCACAGACATAATCTTGATATCTGGGTAAGATTTTTTGAGGTTCAAGTCCTTCAAGCTTTTAAATTTAGCAAGGCTTATAAGGTTTACTGGAGAGTCTGTGTCAAGGGATAGTTCTATATCATGAATACCACACATAGCAGGTAACATGAGTGTGTATTCATTAACACTGTAAATTGTGACAGTTTTACGTTTGGGTGTTTGGCAGGATGCATGTTTTAGCTCAGGCAAAGCAAAGGCCATTTTCTCACCAACAGTATTAATTGTGGGAGTTGGTGGATGTGGGAGGAGTGGGCGTGCTAGCGCGGTGGCTATGGCTATGTAGTGATATGAAAGAGAAAGTCATCTGGTGTTGTCTGACGTTCGTTTCGTTAGGGGGATGCATATAGGGGAGGAGGGGTATAGTGTGCGGAAGACCAATGTAGTAAGAGGATGAGGGGTTGTGTTGCGGTATGAGATTTTGGTAGTGAGATAGCGTGTATGTGTGTGTGTTCACTTATTTTTACTGTGGTGTGTTTTTAAATTAATGATAATACATCATGCATACCTGTTGTATTTTGTTACATCAAATGAAGCGTCGATATGTGCAGATATGTGGTGTGTAGTGATGTGTCGTCGTACGTCAGGCAGGCCAGGGCGTTGTTGTGTCTGCGGGCTGTTGAAGGCGTCTTGATGTCTGGCAGGTTCTATTCACTTTGACTGGGTGTTTTCTTGTTTGCTTGTTAGTTTGCAGGTAGCTTGGAGTGGTGAGTAGTGATGATGATGGGGTAGAGATGGTAGGCGGGCTGATGTAGCCTACATGAACTTGCTGTAGACTTGTAGTGATGAAACAGGCAGATATACACAGGAACTGTCTGTAGACTTGAAGGTGACGACGGGCAGATGTAGATTGTAAACAGGAAGTGATGTGTTGAGGTAGGCAGGAAGCTGGTTGGGGCGATGAGTAGACAAGGTAGTGCTGAAGATTGGGTGAAGATTTGCTTGATTGTAGGTCGATTGTTTGAGTATTGGAGTCAGGTAGGGCCAAGTGTTAGTTATGATTCCAAGTGTATGTTCTTTTAATGCAAGGTCGCCATGTAGAAGACCATGAATCGTATGGTATTCTCGTGCAATATTACATTGAATATTATATATAAAGGGGGTAAAGATAACTCGATTGTGTTATAAATTATATTGAGTTATAGAGTACAGTTTTATAATACTTAGTTGTTAAGGCATTAGTATTGAGCTTAGGGTAAAAGGGGTTTAATCTAAGTCTCTTGGTGATGCTTAGCAAGTGTGGCAATATGTGGCAATAAGTGCTTAAGTGGCGTATGGCAGTGTCTAGCTGTAGCCAAGATGAGAGACGGGAGTAGCTGGGATGTGTGTTCTTCTCTGATTGAGATCCCAAGGTAGATTGAGTTCTCTGTGTCAGTGCGTATAGAAGAGTGAGCCCTTAAACTACCGTTTCCGGTATATATAAGGCGTTTTTGCTGAAACACCTTTCACTAGGTGGGTCAATTTTTTTTTTTTTTTTTTAAAGAGACAATGAATGGAGGAAGGAAAAACACAGATAAAACAAAAAAGTCCATGTGCCTAAAGGCATCCTCCTTTCATAAAATGTTTGTAACAACTGGATTTAAACATTTGTAGATTATAAGTTTGTGGAAAGCAATTCGAGGGAAGTGAATTCCAAAGAGTAGTAGCTCTGGGGATAAATAAATTCTGATAAGCAGAAGTTCTGCATTGTGGAGGAGAAAGTGTAAATTCATGGGCGCTCTCAGCTGCCCTAGTTCTACGGGGAAAGATGTGGAGAGGCGGCACAATTGAAGCAAGTTCCTCGGAACAATTGCTGTGAAAATATCTGTAGAATAATGCAAGGGATGCAACGTTTCTTTATATGGATAATGTAGGAAGGTCCTGTGTGATTGCAGGGTTATTGATTAATCTAATAGCTTTATTTTGAATTTTGTCCAACTGCCTCAATGCAACCACTCCACTTCCACCCCACAGAGGTGAACAGTAATCCATCTGAGAACGCACATGACTTTTATATATTACGGCCAACTGCTCGTCAGTGAAGAATTCTCGAACTCTGTACAGGAGTCCCAGTTTGTTAGAGGCATTCTTAGCAATGCCTCTAACATAATGTGTCCAGCTCAAGTTAGTAGTTAATGTTACACCGAGAATGTCAATACTAGGGGAAGTGGGAATATTTACATCATTAAAAAATATATGGGAGTCAGTGAGATTCTGTCGGTTAGAAAATTGAATGTACTTGGTTTTCTGTGCATTAAAGGAAACTAGATTCTTTTGTCCCCATTCATTAATTCTAGAAATGTCCTGGTTCAGAGAAATTGCAGTGTTTATTTTTGAAATTATAAGATCGGGTTGGGTGAAAGAATTGGTAAATGTGAAGGAACTGTGGAGTGTTGAGTCATCTGCGTAGGAATGTATTGGATTATGAGTGGTAGATATGAGATCATTGATATGAATGAGGAACAGAGTTGGGGCCAAAATTGATCCCTGGGGAACACCAGCATTTATTGAGTGAAATTGAGAATAAAGGCCATCTACCATTACACGTATTTTTCTGTTATGAAGATAAGACAAATTAGTGGAACTAATGGTGCAAGGCCGTAGTGTGACATCTTCGACAATAAGGATTGATGCCAGACTCTATCAAATGCCTTTGATATATCCAGTGCTATTGTATGGGTTTCACCATGTTGGTCTGTAGCGTGGTTCATTTGATGCATAAGAAGGCAAAGAATGTCTGCAGTTGATCGACATCGTCTAAAACCATATTGCCTATCACTGATTAATTTATTATTCTCAAGATGCTTAATTATGTGATTATTTAATATAATTTCAAAGACTTTACCAAGAGTGGAAGTTATAGCTATTGGTCTGTAGTTTGATGGATCTGACGAGGCACCTTTTTTAGGAACTGGATGGATGTTTGCTTCTTTCCAGGGTACTGGGAAACATGAGGTATGAGTACACAGACGGAAAATTTTTGCCAATACAGGAGCGAGCACCAAGGAGCAATTCCTAAGTACTATTGGAGGAATTTCATCTGGACCAGGAGCCTTATCTACTGAGAGATTCTGCAAAATAGTTTTGACATGTCTGGTGTGGATCTTAAGTGAGGGAATTTCAGGCGAATTAAAATTAAGTACAGGGACATCTTGATTTATTTCATCTAAGGTTGAGTTGGTGGAGAAAATATCCGCAAGAAGGTTAGCTTTACCTCGTGGGTCACTTACAAGATTGCCAGTCGGAGATTTTAATGGTGGAATGGATGAAGCAGTAGTGAAGTTGGATTTGAATGAGTTAAGAGTAGACCAAAATATTTTGTTATCATTTGGATTATTTAGAAGTTTATTTGCCTGCTTGTGGAGAAAGTTTGATTTAGTTAGGTTTAATACAGTTTTGGCATGATTTCTGATGTTTCTAAAGTAATTAAAGGCTTCATGTGTTTTTGATCTTGTGTATGCATTGTAGGCTATTGCTTTTTGTTCAGTTACTCTAGCACAATTATGGTCAAACCATTTAGGTGAATTCGATCTTTTACTGTACTTTTGATGAGGAATACAAGTTTCATTCCAATTTTTACAAAATCTTGTATGTGGCTCAAGGTGGAGTGTGCATCACTAGAAAAGAAAGAGGTCCAGGGAATATCAATAAAGAAACCTTGAAGACCCTCCCAGTCTGCCCTATCGTAATGCCATTTAGTCACCAACACAGGTTCAGAGTGGGAAGGTGTGGTAGGTGATAGACAGGTGGCCTGTATCAGACAGTGATCAGAAGATCCAAGCGGGGACCTCACTGTAACATCATAATTTTCTGAATTGGTTGTTAAAAATAAGTCCAGTAGGTGGGAATTGTGATTAGGATTATCTGGTACACGGGCGCGTTGGTTGACTAGTTGAGTGAGATTAAATGAGTCTGCAAATAGCTCACATTCAAGACCAGCATCATCAGTCCTGGCTGAATGAGTGAGCCATTCAACATTATGGACATTAAAATCACCCAACACAGTGATTTCAGAAGAAGCATTTAAGTTGAGGACACTGAGTTGTGAGGACAGAGAATCAAAAAGACTTTGCTCTGGAGGAGTATTTGGGGAACGGTAGATGCAACATATGTATTTAAATTTACCAGCAGAAATTAATTTGTATATAGAATAATCAAAATAGGGACAATTGAAACTAGTAACCTCCTCCAGGGCAATTTCAGATTTTGCGAAGCAACATACACCTCCTTTAGGTCTGAAATTTTGGAGCAGTTGATAACCTGGAAAATTAAATCTAGACGTGTCAGATGTGGATGTAACTTGAGTCTCTGTCAAGAAAAGGAGAGTAGGGGATTCTGCTTGAAGAAATTGGTGTTCAGAATTGATGTTAGAGTGAAGTATCCATATATTACTAAAGAAAAAGCTGCACCAACGAGCAGCTTTGGGACGTTGCAATGATCTTGACACAGTCGCATGATGACGACCGGGAGGGCCCTGTGTCAATGACCCAACCCTGCCGGGGGTGGATATCCGAGGGACCACCAGGTTTGCTCTTAACAATTGCGGATTCGAGTTGTGTATTGTTTACATCCTGTGTTGTCATTTGTATTGCTTACTGTGTAAAAAGGCGAAAGTATTGAGTCATTTGAACAAAAAGATGGAGCTTGTTGCAGGGACTTCAGGTGTAGAAAGTGGGCAGTCCGCAGATGCACCAGCGGTTGTGTTGTCTGCAGATTCCCTACTGGCACTCAGCTAACACAATAAGCAACTGGCTGCTCAAAAACGTATTACCGTTGAAACTATGAAGCGCAGACGACTAGAAAGAAGGCAAAATAAATTGAATGAAGTTGCCTCATAAAGACAAGAGAGACTACACAAAAGGATCAGAAATTACAGTTAAAGCTCGAGGCCGCCAATGTTCGTAAAAGGAAACGGCAGGCAAAGGTAGCAGCAAATTATTCTACCGTAAAAAACCCAAAGAACTCAAGAATTGAGAATCCTGAAGAGCTCAAAACAGTGCCTACCACCAATAATGAACACTTTGGGTGGCATAACCGATGAAGAAAGGATACCCCAGACTTCTGAAGGAAATCGAGAAGCGAGACGAAAACCAACGGAAGGAACAAGGGAAGCGGGACGAAAACTTGCTGAAAGAATTTGCAATAATGATACAGGCAGCTCCACCTAGAAAAAAAGCAAAACTATTATAATAAATACTAATAAGACAAACAGTTCTTTTATTTCACCGTTTTATGTGCAAATACACCGCCGGAGGCGTCCCACCGGAGGCCAAGCCCCGGAGGGCGAAGCCCGGGCTTGTTATAATACATATATATATATATATATAGAGATATATATCAGTCATCTTCTAGAATATTGATGGAACATAGGGTGACATAATAAGTGATTGAGGCTGGGTTACATGTGTATATTTGAGTATAATATGCATGTTACACAGGTTAGTAAGGCACGTAAGGCACTATATGAATAGCCTATTCTCTTACTAAGAAATTCAGGTTAGTAAGGCACTATATGGAGAGCCTATTCTCTTACTAAGAACGAAGTGGCTACTGGACACCTCCGCCCTTCTGCCTCGTTTGTCCTGCCCAGATACGAGTCACAGGCATCGCCGCGCTATACGACTACGGGACACCACAGTGAGGCTGAGCTATGGGACACCACTGGTCATAGGAGCACCCTGCACTGTCTAGAGCTCCGCTTCTCCTGTGTGCTCCGCCTTTCTGCCTCGTGTGTCCTGCCCAGACACGAGTCACAGCCATCGCTGTGCTATACGACACATTATACGAAGCATGACCTAGGCTATACGACGCATTATATGAAGCATGACAGAGAGAGAGAGAGAGAGAGTTACACACTCACTCTCTCTGAGTCAAAGATTTTTTAGCTAACGTCTTGCCATAATCATCAGCAATGAGTGTGCTCACTCTGTCCTGTTAAATAAATCGAGTTGTCAATTATTTGTCCACGACATCTTTCACCCACAAAAATTTAGGAGAGAAACTACCTGGCCGGGCTGCTCTACCTAGAGAGAGACTACCTGGCTGGGCTGCTCCACCCAGAGAGAGCGACTAGACGGCCGGGTTGCTGCAGCGTCGCCGCTGTACGGGTCCCTGTCGTGATTTTCACACACAAAGCTTTAGGCAATCTTCTGCTGTCCAACGTGAGTTGATGGAACTTGAGTTGGTGGTGAACCTTTTTTCAGGAGGGTCTAAATTTTTGTGGGTGAAAGATGTCGTGGGGAAAATTACAAGCCATCTTTTTTTTCGAGAAAGCTACTTAAAATAATATGAGGGCGGTGTACAAATAAAAACTTTAGAATTTATATTTTATTATTATATCCTTTTTGGGGGTTATATATTGGTTGTTTGCTATGTAGTCACCTATATCTCCCACTTTCTTAACTTTAGGATCGAGTGACCTAAATATTACTAAAACATTTAGGTTAGTAAGGCATGTAAGGCACTATATGAATAGCCTATTCTCTTACTAAGAAATCCAGGTTAGTAAGGCATTATATGGATAGCCTATTCTCTTACTAAGAACGAAGTGGCTACGGGACTACGAAGCATGACAGAGAGAGAGAGAGAGAGAGTGTGTAACTCTCTCTCTATCTCTCTCTCTCTCACACACACACACACACACACACTGTGTCTGTCTGTCTCTCTCTCTCTCTCGTCCCGCTTCTCTTGTTCCTTCCGTTGGTTTCGTCACGCTTCTCGATTTCCTTCAGAAGGAGTTCGTCTCTCCTCTCTTGTTCCCTTCGATGGGTTTCGCAACTTTCTTCAAATGACTTCCGTAACTGCTCACACTCTTCGAGTTGCTCGTCCATCTTCTCTACCGCCATATCGAAATCCTCGACGGATATCTTCAGTATTGCCTTCATGTCTTCTGGAGCGAATTGGGCCTCAACTTCAGCGTCACACTGTCCTAAATCTATATACTTTCGCTGGAGCTCAATGTCAGCCTCAATGTCTTCTTCTTGAATTATGATTCCGGTGTCTATCAACCTCGAATATTCGTCAGCTAACAACTCTTGTTCCAAAAACACGTCAGAGTATACAACGTTATCTAACACACATGGTCCCTTTTCCTTCTTCTGGATAAAAATACTCAGCGCATGCCAACTTGTGACCCGAGAGTAGGCAACATATAATTGCCCATGATAGAAGCACCGTGTGTGGTAGAGGTAAAGGCCGCAATGTTGGATGGTCTGGCCCTGCACCTTATTAATTGCCATTGCAAAACTTAGCTTTACAGAGAATTGGAACCTGGAAAATGCCACCGGGGAATCGTTGGCCACCAACTTTACCCTGGGAATGCAAACCTGTTCGCCATCGTAAGTGCCACCCAGAACCCTACCAACAATGATTGTCTTCTTCAGGTTGTCAACGATAATTCGTGTACCGTTACAGAGTCTGGGTGGGGATAGATTCCGTATTACCATTACCACGGCACCCACTTTCAGCTTGAGTTGGTGTTCTGGTAACGAAGAAGGGTTTAGTTCATTGAGCATGGAAACCTGATACTCCACATCGTCTTCCGAATTCAGTTTGTCTTCACTCAGATGAATCTTCTCCTCCTCTGGCAGCATATCTAAGATCATAATGTTGATTTCGGAAACGTCAACGTTGAGAGGCGATATGATGGTACGACCGGCAAAATAGCGATGATCCCCAATGTGATCGGCGATATCAGGGTAAACACTCTCGATGAACTCTGTCTGGGTATGATAGAGAACGCCAAAGTTTTTGGGGATAACGAAATGTGGAGAGCTGCTCTGACCTATCTGTAGTAGCCGGCTGGCAAAGGTCGTGTCTTTCCAGTATGCCCATCCTGTGATATATTTTCCCCTTGATCTTGTAACACATTGCGGATTCTGACATATTCTCAAGCTTTCCTGATGTGGCAAAAGACGTGAAGCAGAAGGTTAAAGAAATCGTGTTGTCAATTATTTGTCCACGACATCTTTCACCCACAAACATTTAGGAGAGAAGAACTACCTGGCCGGGCTGCTCCACCCAGAGAGAGGCTACCTGGTCGGGCTACTCCACCCAGAGAGAGCGACTATCTAGCCGGGTTGCTCTACCCAGAGAGAGACTACCTGGTCGGGCTTCTCCACCTAGAGAGAGCGACTACCTGGCCGGGCTGCTCCACCTAGAGAGAGCGACTATACCTGGTCGGGCTGCTCCTCCCAGAGAGAGCGACTACCTGGCCGGGCTGCTCCACCTAGAGAGAGCAACTACCTGGTCGGGCTGCTCCACCCAGAGAGAGCGACTACCTGGTCGGGCTGCTCCACCCAGAGAGAGCGACTACTTGGCCGGGTTGCTGCGGCGTCGCCGCTGTACGGGTCCCTGTCGTGATTTTCACACACAAAGCTTTAGGCGATCTTCTGCTGTCCAACGTGAGTTGATGGAACTTGAGTTGGTGGTGAACCTTTTTTTCAGGAGGGTCTAAATTTTTGTGGGTGAAAGATGTCGTGGAAAAATTACAAGCCATCTTTTTTTTGAGAAAGCTACTTAAAATAATATGAGGGTGGTGTACAAATAAAAAACCTGTTTATAATTTATATTTTATTATTATATCCTTTTTGGGGGTTATATATTGGTTGTTTGCTATGTAGTCACCTATATCTCTAGCGGGCGATTTATGGTTGAGGCACTGAGCGGAATGGTTAGGGTTAACTTATTATCTTACCTCAATATTTCCTGTACGTTGTAATGAACTCTGTAGTAATCTGGAACCACTGGAAATATGTAGGGAGGTTTTAAAATAAACAAGCACGGGCTTTGTTTGGTTTATTTAACAGCAAAATATATGTCTTTAACCCTTAATCCTAATTTTGAGATATTAGAATATATTACACTAGACGTCCCATGCGTTGGGGAATTGTAATTATAAAGTACTTCTTAATGTGGTGTATACTCGATGTTGAGTGTGTACCGAGATAAGTACTCTACTTAATACTTAGTGATAACACTTTAATAATAGCAACCTAGAACTATGAGCTGTTTTCCAAGTAATAATGATCTTCCTGTAAAGAGAGAGAACACATGATTAGAAGAGAATCACTAGAACACTTATATGTCACTGCGTACTTGTATGTCACTTATAAGGTACTTCTACACTTATACAGGTCACTAGTCTTACCCAGAGGGCTGGAGAGAGATACCCTCCTTAGGGTGTGGTGGTGTGGTGACTGACTCGCCCTCTGCCTCTTGAGGGAGGGGCGCGGTTCAGCAACACCATGTGACAACTGGATGTGACAAAGTTGCTAGCAATTACTTCTCGATATCTTGGCAACGGAAGTGTGATACCATTTGGTGATCGTGGGATCCGTGCTTGCCTTAGCAGAGTGGAAAGTTACCAGCTTCTATTGTGATGGTGTGAGCTTCTATAGGGAGATCACACCAACACACTTACAGTTGTTTTTAAAAGGTAGTTATAATGGTGTGAGTTATATATGTGATTATATGGTTTATCTTAGAAGTGTACAGTCGCTCAAAATGCGCTGTTACACCTCCCACTTTCTTAACTTTAGGATCGAGTGACCTAAATCTTACTAAAACATTCAGGTTAGTAAGGCACGTAAGGCACTATATGAATAGCCTATTCTCTTACTAAGTAATTCAGGTTAGTAAGGCATTATATGGATAGTAGGGTGGCCCTTATTTTCGAAAGTAAGAAATCATAACCTCTCACCCCCTATTCCTAATGAGACATATTGTGTTCAAATTTCGTGATGATTGGAGCATATTTATTGGTAGTCCAGCAAAGTCTGTTTGGCTGTTTTTGTGCTGGTTGGCGGAACTTACCTGGCGCGCACCAAAACCCAGACACAGCAACAAGACTCCTTCAAGACTATCTCGACACATTACATGAATGGTGCACTACAAACAGACTCAATTTTGCCCCAGCTAAATCCACTGCAACCCTCTTCACAAGCTGGACAGGAGATCACGATTACGCCCCGGGACTCAACATAAACAACACACCCCTAACACACACACACACACACAAAATCCTAGGAGTAACATAGGACACCCAAATGACATTCAAACAGCACACCACAAACACGAAAAAGAAACTGACACCCAGACTTAACGCCCTCAGATCACTTGCCCACACGAAATTTGGACACAACAAAGAAACCACCACCACAGTCTACAAACAATACATAAGATCAGTTATGGAATACGCAAGCCCGGCCTGGGCTTCTAACCTAGCTGAAACACATCATAAGACCTTACAGACTATTCAAAATAAAGCCCTGAAAATCATCACAGGATGCACAGCTACTACACCCACAGATCACCTACATCAAGAAACCAAAGTCCTCAAAGTCAAAGATCATCTAGACATGAGAGGCACTCAATTCCTGGCAGCAGCCTCCACGAATCAACACCACCCACTACACTACATGGCAACACACCCACAGAAATATCAAGAAATATCAAAACAACACCCAGCACACGCTATCACACACAAATACTGTCTTATCTCCCTCCCTGCCCACCCCAAACCAACTTCCGGAAGCACATCCATACTCATATCACTCGCCGTTCCATCCACTCACTCATAGACAACACACAGCTGCAAGCACGACCTCCCGAAATCCATCCTTCTGAATCCTCCCTTCCTCGCGAAGACAGAGTCCACCTGGCCAGGCTGAGATGCGGACACCATCCAGCTCTTCTGAGCTATCAGAAGAGACTGGATGAATCCGTCGTCGACACCTGCCCAGGCTGTAACACAGCACCCCATACCATTAAACACGTCATAGAAGTCTGCATTTCACACAACCACTTACGCCAACAACACAATTTACACTCTTTGAGAGCTCTGTGGGAAAGCCCGACCGTGGCCATGACCCCCATATGGGTCGGAAAGGCCAGGATCCCCGTTATGGGGGAGCAACACATCATCAAAAAGCTGGAAGGTCTATTCCAAACCTGGAAAGACCTAAAACGCTTGAGGGATCGAAGGACACCAGGGCAGGTGAAGAAGGAGGAAGCTTTCCGGGATTCAATGGACGACCTTTTTGATATCGCTTTGATATCTCTCATTATCCTTCAAGAGGACAAGAATTTTTTCCTTGCTCAGCGAGAGAAGGGCCGTAGAGCCTTCATGGGGTCCGCGGACAATTCCCTGGCCTCCAAAGAACGGAGAGCTGCGGAGAAGAAAGAGGCTGAGGAAAGGCGTCGGGAGAAGGCCCGTGAAGAAATGAAGGCATCCACCTCAGCGGCCGTCTTTGCTTCTTCAAGCAGCAGTGCTGAAGGAGAGGACAGCAGCAGTGCTGAGGGAGAGGACAGCAGCCGTGCTCAGGAGGCAAAATCCTGCTCTCCACCCAAGCAGCCACGAAGAGCTACAAAAAACAAAGTTTCACCATCTCTCGCCGCTGCACTGGATTGTACTCAGCTTTCCGACCGAAAAGCCACCATCGTGCTGACAGAAGCTGCAAAAAGCCTCGGCCATGACACTATGGACCTGGCCATCAACCGCACAACCATTGCCCGGTCTTGACGTCAAGCCAGGAGACGTTTCACGGAAAACCTCAAAAAGAACTTCCAAGCGGATGTCCCCTTCACTGTCCAATGGGATGGAAAACTCCTTCAAGCCCTGACAACCAAGGAGCATACATGTGGATCGTCTGCTTATCTTGATATTCGGAGTAGGAGTCAGCCAGCTCCTCGGCGTCTCTAAACTCCCTTCAGGGACCGGTGAAGCGCAAGCTCAAGCTATTTTCCATGCTTTGGAGGAGTGGGGAGTGACCGAGAAAGTGGTCGCTATGTCTTTTGACACGGCCGCTGCAAACACGGGACATCGGACCGGCGCATGCGTCCTTCTGGAACAGAAGATCGGAAGGGATCTTCTTTACTTGGCCTGCCGCCACCATATCATGGAAGTCATCTTGGCTGCTGCTTTCGGAGCTGTGATGGGAGGAGGGACTTCCGGGCCCGAAGCACTCCTATTCAAGAGGTTTCAAAGCCAGTGGGATTTAATCGACAAGGAAGCATTTCAACCTGGGACTACGGATGATGCGGTGAACGCGGCGATAACTCCAACTCATCGAGGTCCTCGGGCATATACCTCCTCGTGGAGTTCGATTCCGAGCTCCTGGTCCCATGCACCATGCACGATGGATGAGCAAGATCATTTACACTTTCAAGGTTTGGATGTTCAAGAACCAATTCCGACTGACAAACCGTGAGGAGAAGGTTTTGAGGGATCTCTGCATCTTCGGAGCTCTTCTCTACGTCGAGGCATGGATCACCTCTCCTTCTTCAAGCTCCTAGGAGGGACTTGCACCTCATCAAGGCTCTCGTCAACTTCCCTAACCAAGAGATCAGCAAGGCTACATCAGAGAAGATTAAAAGGCACCTCTGGTACCTTGGAGAAGAAACTACAGTCCTGGCCCTTTTTGATGATGCCGTATCCGTTCGAACGAAGAAGGATATGGTCAAGGCAATGTCGGGAGAAATGGCAGAGAGAGAGACTATACCCGGCCGGGCTGCTCCACCTAGAGAGAGACTACATGGTCGGGCTGCTCCACCCAGAGAGATCGACTACCTGGCCGGGTTGCTCTACCCAGTGGGCGGGTCGGATACCATCTGGGCCCGCGGCTGACCCTGCTGGGAATGAAGTCACTGCGGCAACCACCTGCTCCTTCGTGACAACTAAAGGTTGGCGCATCTGGTCATTTGGGGCATGGGGGAGGTTTAGGTCCCTAGGTGTAGGTGGGTGCTTTTCTTGTAGGGCTTCAACAACTTCGGTGCCTTGACCAGCAAAACCTTCTGAAGAGGACAACAGTCTGACGGCCCCTTTGATGTCACTATCCGCCAGCTTCGCCGCGACCCTCTTACGTAGCTGTTCAGCCTCTTCCTCTTCCTTGTCCTGTTGCTTCTGGGCCCTGTTTGGTTGCTGTTCGGGGGTTCCACCAGTTTGTTTCCATCCATATACTGTGCTACTTGACGTTTCACTCTGGTGGCTAGTGAAACCTGAAGATGGTCTTGTATGTTGGTTCTGGGTGGTTTTCGGAGGGCCCCATAGGAGAAACCCAGGAGCCGTGCCCATGCGAGGGGTGTCTTGAGCTGTAGGGCCTGCTTTATGATGGTTGTAAGGGCCTCCGCCACTTGGATTCTGGCTCCTTTAGGTACCCGGGCAAGGACCTGGATCTGCGCTTTCCATTTGGTCACAAGTTGGGTCAAGTCGGCGACCGGTGTTGCCGGTGTTGCCCCGGTTGGCTCTGCAGTGGGCCCTGGACGTGCGAGACATTTCCAGTTTGGTTGTTCTCCTGATGTTTTCTTTGTCAGCTTAGCACAAGGTAAATGAATAGATCTAAGACAGCCGGAACATTTTCGCGAATTCTTTCTTGCATTGGTTTTTCCGCACTTAACACCTTACGAGCGGCCTATGCGGTTTATTTATGTGTACCGCACAGCGGGGTGTTTTTAGCCAAAATAGGGCTGTTTACGTGATCATTTTCATGCCTAAATAAGACCCAGAACGTAAAACAAGTACCTATCCCTGAAAGGGCATAAACAGAGCTTTCGAATGACACCATAACGATCCTTGTATGATGGATAGTTTTCTTGCAATAACCGTGCAACGCGAGTGCAAAAAGCAGGTAATTCGGTACTTTCAGTACATAATTGAGTATGTAGCGAGTGAGAGAGGGAGGAGGGAGATGAGATTTGTGTCAGTAGGTTCGCCGCGGTGGTCTGGAGCAGTCATACGCTCGCTAGTCTCCTGCCACCACTTGTCTCTCTCTCTCAGCCACATAACGTGCTGAAATTGCCACTCGAGTTATGTCGAGCGCCGCCACATAGTCCAGCTTTATTTAACTCGACTTATGTTGCTCGCCGCTAAATAAGGGTTAAAACACTTAGTATCTGCTAGGCCATAGTCTTCCAAGATTATCCGATCCTCTGCCTCTACCAAGCCGTCCTCCTGATCTTCCAGTGGTGCTTCCATCTCTACCATGTCTCCCTTGTTTCAGAAACCCCGGGAAATCTCTCCTGGCACATATCTAGATTATTGCTGTTTTTATTAATGTATAATTGGCTGGATGCATAAAAATTCACATATCATAGTCAACCTTTCTGATGGGCAATTGGCCTGCTTCTCCTAAAGCTAAGTGGTTAAATGTATAAATCCTCGGCATTGGGCACCGGTACAACTAAAAGATCTAACTGATTGAAGGGAAGCACGCCAATTATATCCTATGATTACTTACACTGGCGACACCACCCTGATGTTGAGTATTAATAAATGCTTAGGATATTAATAATGCTGTCAACATCAAGATAGGGAGAGAGCCAGAGAGTGAGCGAGAGCCAGGATCTGAGTGGGTAACCGAATCTAGGACAGCAGTTATGGAAAAATGCTTAAATTGTACTAAATGTTAAGAGAGAGAGAGAGAGGGAGAGAGAGCAGGGGCGGGGGCGAGGGAGAAAGAAAGCGAGCTGGAGAGGGGGCTGGCCTGGTTGGGTATTGAAAGATGTTAGGGAAAAACAAATAACTAAAATGATAAAAAGCGATCTGAAGTTATAGAAAACCAAAAAATAATAACAATGAGACGGTTAAGTGCGGTGATTGAAAGTGGATGGAAAGATGTTAAGGATAAAAAGGAGAGAGAGAGAGAGAGAGAGAGAGAGAGAGAGAGAGAGAGAGAGAGAGAGAGAGAGAGAGAGAGAGAGAAATGAAAATGGACCTTGTAGCAAGTATTTCCTAAATGGTTAGAGAGGGAAATAAAAATGGACCTTAAAGCAAGTACTTCATAATGGTTAGAATTGTTTGAGAAGTTGAAAGACCGAGGGTCAGGTCCTTGGGGTAGATGGAAGATAAGGCCTATGGTGGGGAACCATAAGGGTGAAACTGCCTGCCCTATAAACGGTTACTTCACTCACCTTGTGGTTACTGCTGGAGGTTTATGGTGCCTGGGCAGGGCTGGGCTAGTGCCTGATGGCTCCTTGTCCCCTCACTGATACTGGTAATAACACTCTCAAGATTAAACTAAATATGCTTTGTGGGCGATGTTTAAACAAGAAACCACGTTCTGTTTACTATGTGCCGAAACACTGTATCATCGCCGATCTTCTGATACGTATATGGGTCACTTAGCCCCACGATACCCCTCCGAAAATTCCCTCTTTTGAGGAGCTCAACCAACCCGTGTGCTCTTACTCACAGACTGGTTTTAAAGTCAATGGGACCCAGCAGCAGAAGCAAGGTATATAAGTACTTGTCGCAACCTGCTAGCACCAGGAAAATGAACCTCATGTATTGAAATACTCTGTCCGCGGTAGCAACACTTAGAAAAAAATAATCCTAATAATCACTAATGGTACGCACCATATGGAGAGACTAGTAAAAGTAAAATTATGTACGATATGCTGCCACGAAACTAAAGGGGAGGGAGATTATGGGGAGAGTAACCATGTGAATGCCCAAGCCTCCACACACTTAGGAGGGTTGCCTTTCCTAGTCGATCTCTCTCTATAGTGCACAACGAAAGGTGTAAGTAAATACATAAAATATATAAACATCCTAAGCACCTAACCTACAGAATGTGAAGATATGTTAGGGTTCACCCCGGTGTTTTTAACTATGTGAAGCTTGCTTCCCTACTCCACTGGCCCCCTAACCAGCGTCATTTATAGAGCCAGGATTTCAAACGCGTACAAAAAACGTGCACATTGACCCAGGCGGCTACAAATTGGTGTGTGACTAGGCCTATATGGCAACTCTTAATACCACCTATACAGACACTCCACTCGCACAGTCAGTTACCAAGCATTTGTCATGGAGCCTACACGTCCCTCTCCCACGCGCTCTGATGAAACAACCAGCCCTCCATTAAGCGGTGTCAGCGGCCGAGGAAGACAAAAGGTGGCTGGTAGAAAGCCCTCATACCTTTACTTCTACAAGAGCCGCTCAGAGGCCCCTGCACGTAAGAAGGCACATAAGGAACGTGCAAGTGGCATTGCACTTGCACAAATGTCTCTGACCTTAGTTGAAACTACCACCACCACCAGTACTGCCACTACCTCCCACGCCCCCTCTACAGGTGCAACAAGAGGCCGCCCTGGGGACGCAGGAGATGCGGGGGCTACTGGGAGGAAAGGGAAGGGCAAGGCTTCCCAGTACAAACATACACAAAAAGTACGGCCTGCCTCTACCACCACCACAAACAGCCACCCCTGCCGCAGACACTGCCACAACCCCTGCCGCCGCCCCTGCAACTGGAAAGAAAGGGAAGTGCAAGGGAAAGGGCAAGGCTTCCAAAGTGACGGTGAAAGAGACAACGCCCGGCTCTATCACCAAGGTCCCAACACCACCACCTAAAGCCACCTAAAGCTGCCCCTGCTGCCCCTGCTGCTCCTGCAGCTCCTCCAGCTCGGAAGGGGCTTCCGCCCCTGCCCTGAAGACGCCTATGAGAGTCAGGAAAATGAAACCCCTGACTCCATCAAAATATGACGCCCTTTTATTCCCTTCCCAGGACCCCATAGATGAGCAGGGTGGCCAAAATTTTGATGATGACGTATGGTGGGGGCGTCGACAGTGACAGCGAGTCGGCACCAGAGGACGAGCGTGAGAAGGGGCGTTCGTCGTCAGAGGAGGACGACGATGGTATTCTCTTCCTAGACAATGACAGTGAGCTGTCTGAAGGTGGCGTAGACGACGATGACAACGATGTACCAATCCGCGAGGCCAACATTAATTTATTTGCATGGTCCGACGGTGCCGATTTTGTACCAGACTTGCATAAGTTCAATGCAAATCGATCTCGATCAACTGGAGATTGGCCTTGTGGTGACGATGCAAGTGAAATTAATTTTTCCTTGCATTCTTTGACCTGGAGCTAATGACGTACATTGTTGTTCAAGCCAACGTCTACTAGGTGGGTGCAGGACAAACTTGACGTGGTTTCTCCAAGGGCGAGAATATGAGCCTGGGTAGATACTACTGTGCATGAATTCATGACGTTCTTTGCACTGTTGATGCTAATGCCTCTTGTGAAGAAGCATGTACTTCAACATTACTTGAGACACGACCCCCTCATTGCCACCCCAACTTTCATTAACTTCATGACTTGTGACAGATTTTTGTTGCTGCGTAGATTCATGCAATTTGCAGACAATGAAAATCCTAACAGAGATGATAGAATATGAATAGTTTGGGAAGTGTTCACCATGTTGATGGCGAGGTATAACACATAGTTTTATCCCTTCCATAACTTGGTGATTGATGAGTCACTCGTTCTTTTCAAAGGTTGCCTTGGATTCAAACAGTATATCCCCTTGAAGAGGCACAGGTTTGGTATCAAGCTGTTCGTCCTGTGTGACTGTGAGACCAACATAGTCCTTGACAAGATCGTCTGTACAGACACTGACATAGACGTGCCAAGAGTCGGTGCCAATGATCCCTTGGGCATGTCAGGGGCCATCGTAAAGATAATGATGGAGCCTTATATGGGCAAGTGTCACACATTTTACACCGACAATTGGTATACTTCTCCTGCTCTCTGCCAGTTTCTCCATGACAACCAAACAGAGTCATGTGGGACTGTCAGAAGCAACAGAAAATTCATGCCAAAGTTCGTCGGTCAACACAATCCACTTGAAGATCCCTCCTCCAATGACACACCTTCTGTAGACGATCTTGCCCAGGAACACCGCAAAAGAAGTGAACAACGAAGAGGGCCAGGAAAATACAAGATGCTGGAGAAGTCTGGGAAAGTGATGGCCCTGGAGTGGAAGGACAGACGTGACGTGACAGACGTGACAGACGTTCACCTGTCCATAAAGGTGCCAAGGTGGACTCTGGAAAAGTCCACTACCGTACCAAGAAATCCATGGCCAATGCTTACGACACTACCTCACTTTTTCCTAGCCTATTAAATTTCATAAGGTAAAATGTTTTCTATGTCATTCTGTAAATATAATTATTCTATGTAATTCTGTTGTATATATTCATTTACTTTCTAAGCATAACAAAACAATATTTGTATACTTTTTCATTGTAATATATTGTATGTATGTTATCACAAAAAAGTACATGTATATTTTTTTACATGTACTGTATGTCTTGTAGAACGAAAACATATATATATAAATAAAGCACAATATAAATTCCATCTTATGTTCTTGTATTCATGTAATATGAATTATTCATTTCATATTTCATATTGCTTGACTACAAAGACAAGAGTTTGTAAAAACAAAAATAAACAAAACATATATATACTGTATATATATAATATTATAAACATCTCAAAAATTCTCCTAATACCCCTTCCTGAATTCGAACCCACGGCCCTGACCTCCGTTCAGTTTCCCTTTCCATCACCTTACCAACTAGGCCATGTTGGGTCATACCATGTGTCGGCAAAAAGTTGGTCTGTAGACTGGACCTGTCACTAGCGGCAAAAACAAATTTATTACATTGATATACTTTCGTATTACGATGTATTTTTCGTTCACTACATACGAAATAACAGATACTACCCCTCTAACATACATTTCTATTGTATACTACCAATAATAATGCAATAGAACAATGTTCATATAGAAATTGCCGAGCCACTGTATTACATCGATATACTCTCGTATATCAATGTAATTTTCATTCATATCATACAGAATAACATACAATACCACTCAAAAATTCATTTCTATCGTGTATATTACTTGTAATAATACAATAGAACTGTGTTCGTATCGAAATTGCCCTGCCACTATCGTATGTGACACCAGTATATTTTCAGACGCACTGTGTTGACCCAGTCACACCCTCTCTCTTCCGCCTCTCGCCTCCCTCCTCGTATCTACCCTATGATGTCTTTCTTTTTTTACTGTCTATGGCCTAGTTATTGGTGTCCCTCTTCTACTGCAATGCCTGAATGTGCATGTGAGTCATCAATACGCGTGATAAAAAGCAATCTCCCCTTATCAACCCCCCTCCCTCACTTCTCCTCCTACCCTGTCTCTGAGACAATAACATCCCACACCTGAAGCTGAGTGGGCTATAAGGGTGAGAATCCTGTGACTTCTCTTACCTCGGGCACCTGTCATGATACCTCCTTCCTCATTCATTCACTTTCTCACGCATCATTTTCGCCTATATATCGCATGTATTGTCCATGTGCACATTTTTTCATGCTACATAATATTCAGATGGGTCGCCTATATACGTACATGTACATTATGTAGCATGAAAGTGCTCAAAATGCGATATATATGCGATATTTCGTATCACCCCTCCCTTCCCTCCCCTTGGTTCCACCCTCTGTACGCCCGGCTTCGCTCATGGCAATCTCGTCGCACAATGCCTTCCCCCCCCCCCCCCCACTCACACACACACACATTTTCTTGGTATTAATAATTATATATATGGTTGGATGCGTGTTTGCATTTCCTACACGCTGATGTAGTTTTCGTCGCGATTTGGAATAGTCACCCAATTGGCCATACCTTCGCCTGGGGTAATGGTGGACGATACCATGGCTTCACGCTCTTCGGGTTAACAACTATTTGTTCTCAGCACTTGCTGGATAATTCATTACAAAATATACATGTACAAACGTTGTATAAACATCAGCAAAGCATCCTGTAACAAAAGATACCAACAATTCGGTCAATTATTTACATACAACAAAACTGGCCAAGGTGGAAATACTGTATATCTATCTATTAGCCTACGATATCTTAACCCTGATAACACATGATCTATTACCCACTCATCACTGCATAGATAATAACGTCACTGTTTACCATGGAAATTGACACGTTGACTATATTTTTCATTCACCTCCTTTCTCCATAATATAGGTCAACTAATTAAAGTAAAGATTTTACCAATGAAAGTAAAAAGGCTTCTCAGCGGCAGAATAAGTTTGTAGTAAATTGTAAAATTGAAACGGATGAGAACCGGGTGATTAGAATTATAGCGTCTAAAACGTAGAGCGATCATACTGCACCAATATTTAAATCATTGAGGATATTGCCTTTTTCAAAATTATATGAAAATTTATATTGTATAACTAAACTATGTTTAAATTTATGAAACATATGTTGCCTGCAGATCTAAATGATATGTTCTGTACAAATGAAGAAGTTCATCAGTATCTAACAAGCCAGAGGGCCCAATTACATGTACCAGTAGGCTGAACTTGATATATAACACATTTAGGTATAAGAGAATCAATGTATGGAATACATTTTCAGAAAAAAGAAGCTCATCAATGTTCATTGCTTTCTTTCAAGCGTACTCTTAAAAACTAACTTTTGGATAACTACATTTAACATAATTGTTTTACATGATGGCTATGTAATTCTTGTATTTGTATGTAACTTTGCACTATAAATATTTTGTATTCATATGCATTCTTCTTCTTAATAATATTGTTATTCATTAATATAAGCATACTAACTTTTCGCACCGCCAATCAGGGTATGCATGTAAAGGATGAGAGGACATAGTATCAGTCCTCGTCGACATGAACTATGTGATCATTTTATTTGTATAGGCTAATTGATATAATGCTTATTATTGTATATGTAAATATGATCATGTTAATAAACGTTTTTAATTTAATTTAATTTAATTGAATTAAAGCTAATTCGCTTCTCACTGAATCCTAACCTAACAAAGAACACGCCCCTAGCGGGGCTTGGTTTTCATACAAGAGTCATCCGACAAAACAAATGGTGCATGCTTAACCCGTCCAGCCCCAGCGACGCGTCTGACGCGTCGGCGATGTATGTAACGCACAGCCCCAGAGACGCGCCTGACGCGTCACCCTAATTGCGCCGACCGTAACCTCAGGTGTAGCCACTCAAGAGGGCTCAGATTTGTATGGGAACTGTATACGTATCCCACGCAACCGTGCCGATGGTTGAAAACTCTCAAAGTCCACGTGCGTGCGCGCGAGCGCGCAATAACCTGTTTTTTTGGGATAATTGCCTTCAATTTTTTACTCTTGTAAAATCCGTTTTCGGGGGCTCTGTAGGACCATTTTTTAAGCTTTTTGAGCGGTTTTTCGTGGTTTTTCCTTCATTCCTAACCCATTCGCTATTGTTTCTGGAATAAAACCAATTTTTGAAAACCGGCCGGGTTCTGGTGCGCAAACATTACAAAACTAGCCGGGGCTCCACGGGTTATAGGAAATAATCCGACGAATCGTTTGATATGTACAGTAACATGAAAGGGAAATATATATAGATGAGTGCAGTACAGTCACCAATGAAAATCATATAAACCCATACAGAACGAAGAATTATAATTTCTATATTAAGCATGAATGTTTCATATTATGTATGTGACGGTCTATATTTCTATATTAAGCATGAATGTTTCATATTATGTATGTGACGGTCTATATTTCTATATTAAGCATGAATGTTTCATATTATGTATGTGACGGTCTATATTTCTATATTAAGCATGAATGTTTCATATTATGTATGTGACGGTCTATATTTCTATATTAAGCATGAATGTTTCATATTATGTATGTGACGGTTCTATATTTCTATATTAAGCATGAATGTTTCATATTATGTATGTGACGGTCTATATTTCTATATTAAGCATGAATGTTTCATATTATGTATGTGACGGTCTATATTTCTATATTAAGCATGAATGTTTCATATTATGTATGTGACGGTCTATATTTCTATATTAAGCATGAATGTTTCATATTATGTATGTGACGGTCTATATTTTTACAGGTCGTCAGTACAAGGTGGAGATTCAGTACGGATCTCCTCACCCAGACATCATGAACACGAAGCTCAAGGCAACCTTCATTGACATCAATGGTGTGGAGGACTCTCTGACACTTATCAGGTCAGGCACTCTTGTTGCAGCGTTATTATGTCTATCTATCTATCTATCTATCTATATGCTCAGGCCCAATCCCCATTTTGGGGGTAGCCGACTCAAGACAGAGCAAGAACAGGGAAAACACAAAAACAACATAAAACAAAAAATAAACACAGATAAAAAACACAAACTCACACACATCCAGGTCACCCAGAAGACCCAGAGACCAGGGTTACCAAGGTCGCTCCAGCACTCCCCCGGCCCCTGACCACCCGGAGAGGTTCCGATCTCGGCAGGCAGACATGCAGCGGAGCCAAAGCCACAAGCCCTCCCACCACACTTCCAGGCACACCCTTCATATTAATCGTCTCCCCGGGCCAGGCGCCTGATGGACTATTATCTAGTCGAACTTGCGCCCGACCCCTTACTCCAAATGACCACGTGTTCACTCAACTATTCACAAGCATTCTCCATTCACTCCTGTCCACCACCACTTCCCCTGCCTGATCTATAGTCATTCCTCTATCATCCAAAGCCTTTCTTACACAGTCTCTCCATCTCAATGGGGGTCTTCCTGCCCTTCTATCTCCCCTTGTACCTGACTCACATATTCTCTTTGTAAGCCTTTCATCTCCCATTCGTTCAACATGACCATACCAGCTCAGCACCCTTCTGTCCACTCTGGCTGACAAATGTTCCTGCTGCCCCACTCTCCTACGTATCTCTTCATTCCTCAATCTGTCTCTACGAGTAACTCCACACATACTCCTCAAGCAGCTCATCTCCATCACATCCATCCCTCTTTTCTCCTTTTTCTTCAGAGCCCATGTCTCAGCCCCATACATCACTGTTGGCACAACAATTCCTTGATACAGTGCACTTTTTACTTTCACTCCGAGATTTCTCGTCTTCCACATACTTCCCATTGCTCCGAAAACCTTCCTTCCTTCACACACTCTCTGTTTTACCTCCACTTCCATACCTCCACTCCTGCTTATCGTTCCTCCTAGATATTTAAAACACTCTACTTGTTCCAATATTTCCCCATCCAGCCTCACATCTAGATTCACCCAATGCTCTCCCCTATTACACACCATTACTTTACTTTTATTGACGTTCACCTTCAGTTTCCTCCTTCCACAAACCACACCAAACTCTTTGACTACCCGCTGCAGTTTCTCATCAGAATCCGCCACCAATGCTGTGTCATCAGCGAACAACAACTGATTCAACTTATGTAACATATTCATACATATGTTATTATGTATATTTCCAATAAATAAAGAAATTCCTTTTGAATTGTCTATATAACACAGTAATTATGCAACAATTTTAATTTGGTCAGCCGGTTACATGTGACTAACTTGGTAGCTTTTCATTGGTGCCGAGTGGATATATTTTGCTATGGCGTACTGAGCATGCAAGCAGCAACTCCCATGCTAATGGATAAACAAATAAAGTAGTCAATAGCCCATGAAATGTGATCAAAAAGAAAAAATATCTAGGCCAAAATGTTGAATTCAAACAATCTTTTAGTGAATTATAATTAGTATAACATAGCTCTAAGATTTACAGTACACATTGTAATATACAATATTGTAATGCGCAATATCTGCACTATATCTCTGGTGATATTACTTTGATCTCTCCACACAAAAATATGAACAAAATGGCACCAGCTCAAAGGAATTCTTCTCTACAAAATTAATAAAATCAGATACAACTAAAATATCCGCCCACTCTTCGATTTCTTTCGTAAATAAAATGGAGGTAGGAGAATATTGTTTTTACTAGAACATGAATGAGGATAAATGTAGTCTATTCATCCATTTGAGTATGGCTGAGTTTAACCAGTTGACTTTGAAGACGGATGAAGGAACAGGAGAGCTGGTGCCGTGACGTGACGGAGTAGTAGTAGTAGTAGGCTAGTTGTAACCCTATGCTGCCTGGCCGAACAGTCCCGAGCTCCTATGGCAGGCCACGGCCGAGACCAGGTTTTCCCATAAAATTCTCAAGGAGTGTGTGTTGTGTTGTTGGCGTAAGTAGTTGTGTATTATGCAGTCTTCCATAATGTGTTTGATAGTGTGCGGTGTTGTGTTGCAATACAGACAGGTGTCCTGGACGGAGTCATCCAGCCTCTTTTGATAACTCATAAGTCCAAAAGGGATGGATGGTGCCCACATCGCAGCCTAGACAGGTGGACTCTGTCCTCACGGGAAAGGAGGGTTTCTGAGGAGGGATGAACTTCAGGGGGTCGTGCATGTAGCTGAGTGTTGTCTTTGAGTAACTGGATGGATCAGTAGGTGATTTGAGTATGGCTATGCTTCTGGAGGTTAGTTTGAGGTTTGCAAGGAGAGAGTGAAGACAGTATTTGTGTATGATATCGAGTGCTAGGTGTTGTATTGATGTTTATTGGTGTGTGTGGATGTTCTGCCATATAGTGTAGTGGGTGGTGTTGGTTTGTGGAGGCTGCAGCGAAAAATTGTGTGCCTCTCATATCAAGGTGATCCTTGATTTTGAGATTTTGTATTTCTTGGTGTAGGTGGTCTGTAGGTGTGGTAGCTGTGCAGCCAGTGATTATGTTGAGGGCTCTGGTCTGTAGGGTTTTATGATGTATTTCAGAGAGGTTAGAGGCCCAATCAGGGCTAGCATATTCCATCACTTCATGTATATATTGTTTGTATACTAAGATGATAGTTTCTTTGATATATCCAAATGTTGTGTGAGAAAGTGACTTGAGGGTGTTAAGTCTTGGTGTCAGTTTTTTTTTTATGTATGTAATATGTTGCTTAAATGGTATTGATGTTTAGTTTGTTCTATCTAACTATCTATTGCCGGACATTGTGATCCCCAAATGGGTGGCTACAGCTCCGCTTTCACGTATATACTTCTTAACTCCATCCTTCCACCACTCTCTCGGTTTACCTCTCCCTCTCTGTCCTTCCACCTCGCAATCTCGTATATTCTCTTTGTCATTCTCTCGCTTCCCATACGTTCTACATGGCCGAACCTTCATCTCAAGGTTTTCCATTTCACTGTTTCCAGCACATCTACATCCACACCACATCGCTCTTGTACTTCCTCATTTGTCTGTCTATCCCTCCATATAACTCTGCACACACTTCTCAAGTAACTCATTTCCACCTCTCTCACTTATGGTTTGTGTCTCTCCAACAATGCCCATGCTTCGTTCCCATAAGACAATGTCGGGATTACCACACTGTCATGCAAGGACTTCTTTACTTCCATGCTGACCACCCTATTTCTTGTTACTGCTTTCAGCTTTTCTAAGACCTTCTTCCCCTGTTGCACCCTCTCCCGCCCTTCTTCATCCATACTCCCATCTTTACTCAACACACTGCCCAAATACTTAAATAAGCCGACATTCTCCATAGCCTGACCATTCAACCTAACCTCACACTCTGTGCCTGCACCCCTTTCAAAGACCAAACCCTTATTCTTCCCTGTATTTACTTTCAGATTCCATTTTTCTCACAGTGTTAAAAACATATTTACAAGACCCTGCAACTCCCATTCACTATCGCTCATCAGAACTGTATTGTCGGCAAACAGCAGTACAAGCAACTTCCACTTGTTTCCTTCCCTTTTCACCGGTGCACCAACATCCACTGCTCTTCCTTGTATTTCTTTCATGACTCCATCCATATACTGTATATACAGTATATATTGATGAACCATGGTGACATCACACACCCTTGCTTTCACCCAACATTCAGATCAAAGACCTCACTCTGTTCATTCTCCACACTTACTGATGCCCCTTCACCCTTTTACATGCTCTCCACTGCTTTCAGCAACTTGCCATCTACTCTGTATATTATCAGTACTTTCCACAGACCTTCTCTATCAACCCTGTCATAGGCCTTCTCCAAGTCCATAAAGGCAGCATACAACTTTTTTCCCTTCTCCAGATATTTCTCCACAACACATTTCAGGTCTACATATCCTCTTCCCTTCCTAAGCCCACCCTGCTCATCACCTACCCATTTCTCCATTCTCACTTTCACTCTCTCGATCACTACCCTACTGTACATCTTCCCTACTACGCTTAGAAGACATATACCCCGGTGATTACCACACACTCCTCTTTCCCCTTTACCCTTATACAGGGGAACTATTCTGCTAGTCTTCCAGTCATCAGAAGCACTTCCCTTCTCCCATGCTCGTTTACACATTTTCCATACCCATTCGATCACTACCTCACTACCATACCTCCGCAATTCCCCACACACTCTATCAATTTCTGACGCTTTCCCCATTTTCACTCTTTTCATGGTTTCACACATTTCTGACCTCCTGATCCCCACCTCCTCCTCCACTACTTGTCTTTTTCTCCCTCCCATATCCCATCCAACTATGTTTGCTGGTGTTTCATTCCTTACGTTCAACAATTCGTTGAACAACTCCCTGCATCTCTTGACTCTCTCTTTCTTCTCGGCTAACACTCGCCCATTCTTATCTGTCACACTTATTAAATCCCTTGCTACCCTCCCTCACTTTCTTGACGTCTTTCCAGAACAGTTGCTCACACTCCCTCTATTTTACACTTATATTCCTTCCAAATTCCTCATCTACTCTTCTCTTACATTCCTTCACTACTCTCTTCACAACTCTCTTTTTCTCCAAGTACCTGTCTCTATTCTGTCTCTCCAAATCTTCATTCCCTCTACTACCCAACCACGCTCTATATATTACACCAAGGATTGTATGTGTGTGTGTTCTCAGTCCTCAGTTACTTGTTCGTCAAGGGGAATCCACGCAATGCGAGCTAAGCTCATTATTATCGCGCCTCCTTAACTGGGAATGTATTGCGTGAAATGCATGTTAAGTGTTTTATGTACTGTTGGAATGGCTGTGGATGTGTGTGTAGTCTGTATTTAGCCAATTGGCGACAACGGAAACGAAGGCTTAGGGTGGATCTGTATGGTACCATTCTCACTATAGACGGTACCGTCTCGCCCGAAGGCTTAGGTAGCCATCAGCTTAGGTGAACCATATGATACCCATCTCGCCTTGTACCATTTTTGCCAACCCCAGATGGGACGTCACAACGTCGTCCACTTATTCCAGGTACCTATTTACAGCTAGGTGAACTGAGGCTAACACATGAAAGGAGACAAGCCCAATTTGTCTCCGCCCGGCCGGGGGATTGAACCCCCGACCCCTCGTGTGTGAGACGAGAGCTCTACCTACTAGGCTACGGGCTGTGTGTGTGTGTGTGTGTTATAGGGATGTTCTACTGTCCAGTTTGTGAGAAGGGTCGCTGTAGATTTGGCTGGGGCAAGTTTGAGTCTGTTTGCAGTGAACCAGTCGTGTAATGTGTTGAGGTACGGCTGGAGGAGTTGTGCGGCTGTGTTTCACATCTTGATGTGTACATGTGAGTGTTTTTTCATCTGTGTAAGAAGCTGTGTATATCTGGGTTGTGTGGAGTATGGGTAGGTCGTGTATGTATAGATTGAAAAGTGATGGTGACAAGACAGATCCCGGAGGGACTCCGTTTGTGAAATTTCGATGCCTGGCCAGCAAATCGTACATGGGCACATCTCCCTTCTAGATAGTTGGCCAGCCATCTTTTTGTGTTATTGTGAATGTGTTAATAAATGTTTTTTGTAAGGTTGTGGCTAGGAATGGCATCAAAGGTTTTACTAATGTCAATTGTAACAAGAAGTGTTCTGTGTGGTGGCCTAGTTGAATTGATGCCATCAAACAAAAAATGTGTGAGGTCTGTAAGAAGGGTATGTGTTGAGTGTAGTGACCTAAAGCCGTGTTGTGATAGCTAGGGAAATGAGAAGTGTGGTTAGTTGAAATATGAGGCGTTCAGTAACTTTTGAGGGGGTACTAAGGAGAGTGATGGGGCGGTGTGAGGAGGGCAGAGTGGGATGTTTGTTTAGTTTGGGAATTGTGATGATGTAACCATGTTCCAGATGTTGGGTATTATATTATGTGAATAGCTGTAGTTTGACATGTTGGTGAGTGTTTGAATGCCTTGTGGTCCCAAGTGTATGTTAAGGTGTATGTTATTTATTTTGTCTGGGCAACAGGCGGATGAGTGTATGAGGTTGTCGATGATGTGCTTTGTCTGACTGTTAATGAAGAATGCATAGAAGAGTTTGTAGGGAATAGTTGCTTTCGTCGGATGACTCGTCAATTTTCACAGTGATGGTTAAGATGGCTGACTCGGGAAGAGTAATTGATGAGAATATTTCCTTGTTATTGTGTCTGTTGTAGTGATGGTAGTATGGGATTGTGTTGTGTTGCTGTTGGAGAGTTTTATGCCGTTTAGTTTTTTGTAGAGTTTGCTGGTTTTTGTTTTGTGATCAAGTGTTTGGAGGTAACTAGCCAGCCGTGCGGCTGGTTCAGTTGATAGCATCACTGCTTCCCATCTTGCAGTCTCGCGTTCAATCCCCGTTTAGATTGAAAAGTTTTTCTGAGATATAGCCGGCGGTTACCGTCTCCCCATGAGCAAGGGGGATGGGTAATGGTCTCTGGTTGATTAAATAAATGTCAAGCGCTTGAGAATCCTCGAAGGAGGAGATAGGGCGCTATATAAGTAATCAGACTTATTATTATTATTATTCCATTTTAGTGTTTGTTCTAGTATTTTGTTGTTAATATGGGTGCTTGTATTTGTTGTGTAGTGTCCTGTGTGGGGCGTTGGGGAGTGTTTTAGTGTGTCACGTTGTCTGATGAGGTCTTTAATTTCTGGTGTAAAATTAGGGTTGTGTTGCTTTCTGTTACCTCTAGGGATCTGTTTTTTGTCTGTGTTTTAAATTATTGTACTGAAAGAGTTTACGACATTGTTAATGTTTGTGATAGGTGTACTGTTTAGATGTTCAAGCTGTTGTTCTGTTTCAATTGCAAAAGCTACCCAGTTGGCTCTTTTATAATCAGTGTATGTGTTACTGTAGCCAGTTGGGGCGATTCTGGTTTTGGTGGTGATGATGATCGGGAGGTGGGTAAAACGTAAGGCTTTGACCGCCCTCCAGGATGTCGTGGGGGCGAGGTTGGGGGAGCAAAAGGTGATATCTGATGATGAGGGGTGGTAGAGGGCTGGGTGGGAGATATGGGTATGTTGATGGACGTTATTTAGGATGAAAAGGTTACCTGTTTGGTTATTGATCACCAACTCTCTGTCTGTGTCAAGATTGGTGACATGCCAGACCGACGATTTGGTTTTGAAGTCACCACCCAGGATGATATTGGGGATGTTTGAAATGTATTGTATTTATGGGGTGTATTGATTTGGTACTGTGAGGGACATTTGGAGAGTGATGTATGTATTTATGAAGTTTATGTGTGATTTGTTGCCAGTGCGTATTTTGATAGATTGTATTTTTGTACTGGTGTCGTGAGGGGGAAGGAAGGATTTTGTATGTGCACTGGTATCAGAGAAGTGTATTGACGTGTGTACCAGAGTGATGAGTTTTTTTTGTTTTTTTTTTAATTTATCAAAAAAAAAAAAAAAAAAAAAAAAAAAAAAAAGTGATGAGTCCACCACCGCCGCCGGCTCGGTCTTGTCTAATAGTGGTGTATTTATGAAATGTGGGTGTTTTTTGTGTTTTGTGTAGTTTTGTTTCTTGTAAGATGGCAATGTGTATATTGTGTTGTTTTCATGAAGTGTGTGAGTACTTGATTTGTTGGTGTTTATGCCATTTATGTTTAAATGGAGGATGTTGATGTGTACGGTGTGAGTTAGGTGCTGCTGCACGAGGTTGGGGTGGGGGAGACGGTGGAGTAGGAGGGGTGGGTGAAGGATGTGGTGGTGGGAGTGGGGATTGTTATAAAGGTGGTGGGGGCTGGGTTGGTTAGGATGGGGTGGATTGGTGAAGAGGGAGTGGGATGGGTTGGAAGGAGTAGGTGTTGAGGGGATGGGGTTTGGGGAAGGGTGTAGGAAACCTGGTGTTGGTGGTGGTGGTGGTGAGGTTGGAGGGAGCAGGTGGGGGGGGGGGGGAGTATGGAAGGATGAGATAATATATTGATATTAACAGAAATTTGGGGTTCCATTCAGTCGAGATATTATAAATAGGAAGGGTGGTGACGGTGACACAACGCAATCAGAGATTATAATCATATTCTTACTGAGATGTTATACTATCTTGTCGAAAATTGGTATATTTTAACGATATGTGGGTATAATGACTCCATTCAAGCAATCACATTATTGTGAATTATATTCCTTTCATGCAAATGTACATATCAATCATACTATCTTTAGTTTTTGCCTTACTGTATATTATTTAAGTTACTGTTTGAAGGGAGAAATAAATGAAAGGAGGAACAGGATGGACTATCTATCTATTAAATATATTGTAGAGTTCGCCACATGCAAGTGGCACCGATGAGCGCGCCGTTATCGGTAATTTGCATAAGGTTTATTCCCTTAACACTCAATGAGCGGCCTAGGCGGTATATTTGACCGTGCCACCCAGCATTTTTTTTTTACCATAAATGGCGTTTCCGTGCTGTTTTTCATGCATAAACAAGAGCCAGAGCGTAATACAAGTATGTATTCCTGGAAGGGCGTAAATTGAGCATTCCAATGACACCCGAACCATCCTTCTACGATCACTGGTTGTCTTGCAACGATCGTGCAACCGAAAGGCAAAATCGCTAAAATACGGTCATTTCGTTACATAACTACGTGTGTAGCGAGTGAGAGAGGGTGGAGTAGTGTGGAGTACATGTCAGTGGGCCCACGACGGTCGTGGCGAGCGGTCATGAGGCAACCTACGCTCCTCCCACCGCTCGGCTCTTTCTCAGAGCCAATATTGCGCCAAAATTGCACACAGACTAAGTCGGGCCCCGCCACATAGTCCAGGTTTTTAGATACGGACTTAAGTCGGGCCCCGCTAATTAAGGGTTAAGACAAGGTTGCCGGTCAAGGCTGACGAGTCCCATCCACTCAAATTTTATAAGGTTGTGTCCCCTAGACCTGGTTGTTTAACCCGTACAGCCCCAGCGACGCGCCTGACGCATCGGCGATGTATGAAATGCACAGCCCAAGAGACGCGCCTGGCGCGTCACCCTAATTGCGCCGACCGTAACCTCAGGTGTAGCCACTCAAGAGGGCTCAGATTTGTATGGGAACTGTGTACGTATCCCACTCAACCGTGCCGATGGTTGAAAACTCTCAAAGTCCACGTGCGTGCGCGTGAGCGCGCAATAACCTGTTTTTTTGGGGTAATTGCCTTTAATTTTTTACTCTTGTAAAATACGTTTTCGGGGGCTCTGTAGGACCATTCTTTAAGCTTTTTGAGCTGTTTTTCGTGTTTTTTTCTTCATTCCTAACCCATTCGCTATTGTTTCTGGAATAAAACCATTTTTTGAAAACCGGCTGGGTTCTGGTGAACAAACATTACAAAACTAGCCGGGGCTGGACGGGTTAATATCTACAGGGATAGGGTAATGAGAGAAGTAAATGACAGAACAAGAAGAGAAGGAGTAGAGATGGTGAGTGGTAGGAACAGAATGACTGCCACCTATGTGTTGTATACAGATGACCCAGTGTTTTGTGCTGAGGGCGAGAATGAACTGTGCCAGATGGTAGAGATAATTGAGGAAGTGTGTGAAAGACGAGGTCTGAAACTAAATTATAATACAAACAAAGTAATGGTAGTAGAAAGAAAGTGAGACACTGCGAGTAATGTAAGGATTAATGGAGAACAGATTGAACTAGTATAAGAATTTATGTATCTAGGAGCCATGATTGAGAAAAGGGGAAAATGTACAAGAGAAGTAGAACACAGAGTAACACCAGGGAGAAAAGTAGCTGGAGCAATGAAAGCCTTGCTTAGGAGCAGAAACTTGAGTATGGAAGCAGTGAGAGGATTGCATGAGGGTGTGTTGGTGCGGACCTTGACATATGGATGTGCAACTCTGGCATGGTATAGAAATTAAATGTCATGAGTAAGAGCAGTTAAAATGGATTTGCTAAGAAATGTGTGTGGAGTTCGAAGAATAGACAGAGTAAGAAGTGTGGGAGGCATGTGGAGTTAAGAAGTCGGTAGAGCAAAAGATTGAAAAAGGGTTCTCAGATGGTATAAGAACTCGGGAGTAAACAAATATCTAAATTGCCAAGAACTTATAAGTATTAACTTACTTTAGATGTTGATAATGATTGATAGCTCAAGGATAGAGTTAGGAATAGGTAGAAGCTATAGTGGCCACTAGGAGTTAAGAATTAGGATGACTTAGCATGCATAAGGTGGTTATAGTAGGAGCGGCTAGAAGGAGGTGTTGATGAGGTCGTCGTTAGAGCGAGTCTGAAGTTCTTCGGTGGGGAACCCTCAGTTTCCAAAATGACGCATGCGCAGTGAATATCCTATTCATTAATGCGTCATTTAACTAACTACAAGATATACCAAATTAAATTAAATAATTATCCCAATTGATCTAGGGATAATAAACCCATAGGAACTTAATACAAAATTGTACATATCTTATGCCTAATTCAAACTTACAGTATGCTACTTATCCTAAATTGTCCAGATGCTTACGAATCTCGACAGGTATGGTCACATACAAGAATGCCTGAAGAAAAAAAGAGTTAAAATGATCGATGTCAGTGAAATGGAAGGAAGAAGAAAGCGTGGAAAGCCGAGAAGATGGTATAATATAGTGTCAGAATGTGTGTCAAAGCATGAAAAGGGAATGGTTGACGCAAAAGAATTAGCATATGACAGGAATGAATAGAGGAAGTTTGTTAGAGAGAGTACATGAAGGTCTCTGGACCCTTTTAAATGGCAAACCGGGAAGGTCTTTATCAAAGATGTTAATGTGAAGAGACGTTGTCCTTTCTTGTGTCTCTCACTGATCCTCCCTATCCCTTGTAGGAGAAAGACTGACTGACTGACTAACCATAATGTAGCGATATTAATCTCAGTAATAGATTTGTTGATCTACCTTATTTCACTTTTCAGTTGAGTATCTCGAACTATGCACAAGTTGGGGATAAGTTTCCTTTGTCATTGTTGTTGTTATTGTAGTAGCCTCAAGATTCCCTTTTATGGGAATTCAGTGGTGTCCAGGTAGTTCGCTACTTCCCCAGAGTGGGTACAGAGATCTTTGAGTAAATTGATGTTAAATTTATGCCTGTGCTGGGCAATGGAGTATTGAGTGTTCTGTGTTTTCAGTGGGATGTTGACAGCGAAGACAAGAAGGATCTTGGGTTGGATTTATTCTGTATTTGTAACCTTGAAATGACAGGTGGTGGGCAGACCTGAGGCGTGCACATGTTACTTGGGTTTCTCTGGGAGGAGTGTTTTCCAATAGGTTAATCTTGGGAGGTGGAGAGTTTAGGATTGTGTTTTTTTTTTCTTCTATATTCCGACTACTCCCTCTCGGGCATAAGCTGAGAGCCTGTACATTCAACTGCTAATCTTTGAACGGTGAAGCCTGTGAGCTCTCGTTCCAGTCTAGTGGGTGAGACATGTAAGCACTTTTAGCTGCAACCAGCCCCTGCCATCTTGCCTTCGCAGGATGCATGGGGCTTAGTTGCCCACTCACGGCTTGAAGCAGCCCCATCTCTGAAGCTGCCTCACCCCAGTGCTTCACTGTCTCATCTCCTAGACACGGACCCTCACTCCGCCTCACGCCACCTATTGTGCAATAAACTCACTAGGCATTGTTCCCCTGTAGCATATTTTGAATATGGGATACTCATACAATGTTATTTAATCAGGGAACAATGAGGGTTTTATTTGGCGGTCCGGTGGGCTTTGTGAAAATGCACTGATACTAGGTACAAGACAAATTCCATCCCAATAATATCTTCCCATTGATAAATCGGGATTCGAACCTGGGTCCATTGGATTACCAGTCCAGTGGCAAGACCACTCCACCAACACCACTGAGGGACACCGTTGAGTAGTGTTATACCAGGTTTTCGCTGGAGTTAATTGGATTGATTAGGTAGGTGCTTGCTTGATTCGAGTAGCTTAATCCACATAAACACATGCACAAAGGTAATAGAGGATACATATAACTCAGCGTACATTTATAGGTTGTATTGTTAAAGGCACATAAATGGTAATTCAGTTAAGATATAAGTAAATATGTATATAGTTCATAAATGCACAAACGAGGATCCACAATTATTATCTCAAGAGAATGACACTGCCTGTTATAATATCACACTGATTATTTCCTTTGATAAGATATGTCACTAGTACTTCTTTGAGGTCACACTGAGTATTTATATATTAAGATATTACACTGAGTACTTCCTTCGATAAGGCACATCACTAGAACTTCTTCGAGATCACACTGAGTATTTATATATTAACCCAATGCCTGTGGGAGACGTTCCGGAATGCCATGGCAATTTACATCAAATTACAGGCTTTTAACACCTTACGAGCGGCCTATGCGGTTTATTTATATGTACCGCCCAGCGGGGTGTTTTTAGCCAAAATAGGGCTGTTTACGTGATCATTTTCATGCCTAAATAAGACCCAGAACGTAAAACAAGTACCTATCCCTGAAAGGGCATAAACAGAGCTTTCGAATGACACCATAACGATCCTTTTATGATGGCTAGTTTTCTTGCAATAACCGTGCAACGCGAGTGCAAAAAGCATGTAATTCGGTACTTTCCCCATATAATTCAGTATGTAGCGAGTGAGAGAGGGAGGAGGGAGCTGAGATTCGTGTCAGTAGGTTCGCCGCGGTGGTCTGGAGCAGTCATACGCTCGCTAGTCTCCTGCCACCACTTGTCTCTCTCTCCCAGCAACATTACGTGCTGAAATTGCCACTCGACCTATGTCGAGCGCCGCCACATAGTCCAGCTTTATTTAACTCGACTTATGTGGTGAGCCTCTAATTAAGGGTTAAAGCCTCTTAAATCCTGTAGAATTGAGTGCGAGGGAGTGGGAGCGTTACAAGCCACATGTTCTTGCTCCAGCTAGTCGGCCGCAGCACTGAGGACTCTGAGGCATACTCTCGCGAGATATACAGCGCTGCCAAAGGCAAATGTAGCGCGACATTAGTGATAATTGCTCATTTTACAGAACGTCTATGATAGCGCTGCTGGTGAAGCCCGCGAGCTACGAAGCTCGTTTTGGTGTCACTTTGAAGCGATTTTCTTCCAGTTTTTGACTGAATACATTTCATTTCATTCAGACACTTGCCTAATTGTCTGATCAAGCAGGAGTGCCTGAATGAGCCCTAATATGGCGGAAATAGGCGAAATATGCCCGCGGCCAAAGTGTTAAGATATCACACTAAGTACTTCCTTTGATAAGGTACATCACTAGTACTTCTTTAAGGTCACACTGGGTATTTATATAATCAAAGAACTACTGTAGTCTTCTAATGAGGAGCTTGGCCGTGGTGGTGGTCCTGATGTGGATAGTGGACAGCGGATGGAACTCGATGCAGAACTCTTGGGTGTTGGGTCTTAAATGACTATGTTCCAATATACCAGTGTATAATTATACATATCATCGAGCTAACGTAAAGAGAAGTTATACCAATGTTATACTATCTCTTTAACTACTCTGACTGTTGTATGAGTTTTGATGCAGAACCTTCCAGCACTCTTGGGTGTTGGGTCTTGAATGTTATGTTCCGTTTTACCAGTGTATACATATACATATCATCGGACTAACATAAGAGGGTAGCTTTTATGCAATGTCTCTTAACTGTCCTGACCGTTATAAGAGTTTTAGGGACTGGTGGATGAGTTGATTTGGGCCTTTTACGCATATGTATCTTCGAGCCAGTGCCGGAGATCACGTACCATAAGGACTCTATATGTAAAGTGCCGTTTTGCTTAAAGCTACGGTATCTCGCAGAGCCCTACATTTCAAAAGCCAATTGCCAGTGCGTGAACTTTTGAAAGGGTTCAGAGAGGTCCCCAGTGGGATCAAATAATAAATTCCTTTGATGAGCCAAGATCTAAAAATCCTGGATAAACCTTTATAGCCAATGCTGTAAGTATTTATCCAGTATATACCCAAATGTTCTATCTGTTAACCCTATTTTCCCTGTTATTTCCTTATTCGTCGGTATATTTTCGTGTAAACATAACCAAACTGATCATATGGTGTGAGTGTGACTAAGCGTGGGAAATAGCGGGAGGTACAGAGAGAGACCTCAGTTTCTCTCCAAAGCACGAGAGGGAAGGATGTGCTGCAGGCTGGCTCACACTTGATGAATGTAACTCTCACTTTCATTTCGCGATTTTGACCAGCCAAACTTTGTTTCCACTTGTTTTATTGTTGTAACATGTTAATATCTTCATATTAATTATAAAATAGGCGCATATGGATAATAATTAATGATATTTATGGTAAAATAACGATTTTAGTGATGGAAACAGTGAAATAGGTCCGCACCACCGCTAGGTGTTCACTATATATAGTGCGCACTTCTTAGGTTAATTATCTTTCAGTGAAGGATATTTAATAGCTTTCCAACTGTATAGATCTTAAATTTGCCAGTCATAGTCTTACTTCTTTTGGCGTTTCTCCCGGTGTCCCTTCTCTGGGTAAGAAGGACAGCTGTGCGGGGAGGAAACCCTGGGGTGGCTGGGGTAGCCCCTCCTGACTTCCCTCTCATTGTGGTGATGCGACTTGGAGGAAGAAGGGCGTGTGGAGGTGTGGTGTGTATGCAAACGTTTGCTTGCCTTGCTTTCCTTTCTACTTTTTCCTTTCTTCCTATCATCGGGGTTTTGTTTAGTCACCACGATATCCTTGCCGGGTGTTGGAGGGAGTGCGGGAGTTATGGAGGCGACTCTGGCATATCTTGGTGGTGTGGTGGTTATGGCTTCCTTTCTCGGGGGTGTGGTGGTGTGCGCAGGAAAACTGCTTGGCTGTAATGACGTGGTGCTTGCTTTCTCCATTATATTAAGTAGTGTATGTTTTTTGGATGTGTGGTTGTTGTAAATGATGTGTCCATGTCTGCCAGAGATAAAGTTTGTGAGCCATTTCTTGTCATTGTTGTGTAGTGTGGTGTTTAGTATTTCTTGTTGATGTTTATGGCTGCCTGGCTGTGCGAGAGGGACGGCTTCAACCATAATTGGTTGAAGCCGTCTAGTGTGTGTTGTGTTAATGTGGAGTATAGTTTTGTGGTGAAGTATTTAGGCCGAAAGCCATGTTGGGTAGATGAGACAGGGATGTATGGGTTGATTCTATGGAGGATGAGTCTTTCTAGTACTTTGGAGATGGTGGGTAGAATGGAAATGGGTCTATAGGAGGATGGCTGGCTGGGAAGTTTACCTGGTTTGATGATGAGGATGATTGTGGCATGCTTCTAAATGTTTGGGATGGTGTTGTGGAGCCAGGAGTGATTGAACATGTCTGTAATGTGTATGTAAGGTGTATGTTTGATATTTTGTCTGTTCCGGTAGAGTGGGAGGTATTGAGTGATTTGATTGTGATTTCTACTTTAGTTGTATTGAAATGAGGTGAAGCGTTGGATAAGCTTTGTATTTTTCTGATCGTTTTTGTGACTGTTCTTTTTGTGTGTGTTGTTGGCTGTTGACGGATTTGTGTATAGTCTTTCATTAGTATGTTTGTTTGTTGTTTATCAGTGGTGACAGTGCTGTTTGTACTGAGGCTTTCATGTGTAGGTGGAGGAGAATTATGGGAAGTGTCTATGTTTTATAGGGTGTGCCTTAATTTGTTTGAAGATGTTCTGTGATTGATGGTTTCAAGGTAGTTATTCCAGCTTGTTGTTTGTTGTTCCATGATTAGATTTGTGATTATATTGGTTAGGGCTTGGTTTTTTTCTATTTTGTGTTGGAAAGGTGTTCTTATTTGGCGAAGGATATTTCTTTGTTTGATATGGTTATGTATTTGTGGAGAGAAATTTGAGTTGAATTTTGTTCTGAATATTTGTGGTATGTGTTTGCGGCTGACTTGTTGTATGATTTTGTTGAGTTGTGCAGAGGCATGATTAACTCGGCAGATGCGCAGCATATGTAGTGAGCTCCATGCCGTGGTGCGGAGGTATTTACACTCTTTCCTTTACTAAAATCGTTATTTTACCTATAATATCATTAATACTTATCCATATGCGCCTATTTTACAATTAATATGAAGATAGTAACATATTACAACAATAAAACAAGTGGAAAAAGTGTTTGGATGCTCAAAATCGCGAAATGAAAGTGAGAGTTTCATTCATCAAGTGTGAGGCAGCCTGCTCTACACCCTCCCCTCTCGAGGCCTGGAGAGACACTGAGGCCTCTCTATGTATCTCTCACGGTTTCCCACGCATAGATACACAGATGACCACGCCCTGCTAGCAACTCGCTAATGTTAGCACCAAAATATACCAAAGAATAAGGGAATAACGGAAAATAGGTGATAATTGAAGGGGGGGGAGGGGGGGGGGGGAGGAGGGGATGTGGAGGAGTAACATGTGGCATGGCCGAGGGGCAATAAAAAAAAAAAAAAAAAAATCAAGTGCTACTGGAGTGTTTTAAATGTTTTTTTTTAGGCCTAGGATCTTAAGAGTCTTCCCGCAGTTGCCCAGTAAAACCTCTTAAAAGCCTCCCCTCACCTGCCGGGTTAAGTGAGTTGTGTGAGTCCAGTGTGAAGTCTTCCAGCTTGTGTTCCATGTATTGTGTGAATAAAGACCAGTTTGCCTTTTTGTAGTTGGTGTAATTTGTATATATTTGGTATGGGTAAGATGTTGTCCCATGCGTGTGTAATGTGGGATTGCAAGATGTGATATTGGTAAATGTTGATTGGTATTCAGCATTTGGGGGATTTCTGGTTAGCTTGTTTCTTAAGTTGAGAATGTTTAAAATGTGTAATTGGTCCATAATGAATGTTCCTCTTGTGTCATTGTTGTGAGTTGTGAGCCATGTCGTGGGTTGTGCGTTCAAGTCTCCACCGAAGGAGAGAGTTGGAAGGGTTGTAATATTTAGAACTTTGGGTGTGTATTGTGGTGGGCATGATGCAGTGGGTGATATGTATGTGTTGACTATGATACATGTGGTGTGTTGTTTTACTTCTATCGATTGGATTTTTAAGGTGTTGTCATTGTGTGTAAATTGCTTGGGTGTGCTGTGTTGTGTTGATGAAGAATATGTTTTTGTGTATGAATATAATTAGCCCACCTCCTTGAGCGTTCTGTCTGTCCTGTCTTAATGTGGTGTATTTGTGTATTTATGGAGTTTTTGAAGTGTCTCTTGTCGAATGAGTACGATGTGAGTATTGTGTTTGTGGAGAAAGTGTTGTAGTTCTTTGTGCTTGTTTGTGATTTCATTCATGTTAAGTTGTATTATGTTTAATGTGTTTTGTTGGGTACCGGTATTTGTAATGTGTTGTGTTGTGTGTGTGTTCATTTGTAGTGGGGGATGTTGTGCAGGATGTGGATTTTGTGGTGGATGTTGTGGTGATAGTGGTTGTAGTGGTTGGGGATGTTGTGGTGATGGCGATTAAGGGTGTTGTGGCATTGGTTGTGGGTAATGTGATGATATTTGTGAATGTTGAGGGGGTGGTTTTGGGAGTTGAGGAGAAGGAGGGATGGTTGGAGTTGGGTGGTTTGGGAGAGTGTGAGTTGGTGAGGTTAGGAGCGGATGTGGAAGTGGCTGTGGTAAGCAGCCACAGGTCCAGGCGTTAGTGTATTATTTACAGTATATGAGGTGAGTATAATGCAGCGTAGGTGGGCCCATTGATTGAAGCATTGCATTTTAGTGAGTAGTGTCGTGTTGTGATTTGTAGTGTGCATATGAGGAACGTGTATGTTGTGGGTCCAGGGTTTGTTTCTATGTCTCCGGCTAAGAGTAGTAGGAGGGATGCGAGCGCTGTAAGATCGCATCCCTTTACAGAAAATAATAGAGAGATCTCTTCCTAGATATTTGACGGCCTGGGGCCGCAGCTCCCCATTGGGGGAGAGAGGGTAAGGTGAGATCCATTTGTGGTGGGAGCTGGGGGAGGAGGTCCTCGGTCCATGAGTCTGGTGCAGGTGGATACCATCGGCGACCACCTCTGAGTCTAAGAACTAATATGTTGGTTTGGTTTTCTCTTTGCAGCAAGATTGAATCAGGCAGCCGACATATAAGGGGAGGCAAGACGGTGAGAATTGTGGCACTTAATTCGGATCTGAAGAACATCCAAGAAATTTGGCTGAAATTCACACACTCTCGTTCTATCAGTTTCAAGAAAGCTAAGGATGCCTTCCTCGCCGCCATTGGGAAGCCCATAAAGAAAAGAAATGAACAGTTGTGAGTGTACATTGAAATTCAGTTGGTTCGTTCTCAGTGGGCTACTCTTGGGCAGTATGAACTGCGCAGATTGCAATAATAGGATTGGAATTGGAATATTGGAGTTAAATGTATACACGCTCTTATAATTTACCTCGAATAATGTTTAGAACTTTCTATATCTTATCTGATTTCATAGGTGATCTACACTAATGTGTCTCATAAAATAATTGTTGCACCTTTCTGTTTGTTATTCTAGAATATTGTTCTTGATTTACGCTTCATTCATACCAACCCCCGACAATTTCAATCCCCTAGCCAAACCCACTCTTAGATATATAGTTATCTTACCTCAAGAAATTCACACATTATCTTGGGGTGCCAAAGCACATTTAATAATTGTGTGATAAATCAACTCTATCATATAATTTCAATCCATTATTATCACACATATAATGTATTTACCCTCCTCTCGCACTGGTGAAATTCAATATATCAGTAAATGAACTGTCACATGGATTTATTACAATGGAACTCTCACATAATCATTTATGGAACATATTTCCATAAGAAAAATGTATGCTAAAGAATATAAATTTATGTTACACTCTCCTCAAAAACAAAACATACTATATACAGTATAATCACTAACCTTTTAACTCAAAACTGTCTTAAATGCTTGATGTAATATCGCATTTCAAGAGCTTTCCTATATCAACATTGCTAAAAGCTATCGATAAATTATATTCTGTACACTTTTCGTCAACTTAGAAATGCCAAAATAACTATTTGTAGATAGTAAATTTATGTTGTTGTTGTTGTTGTTGTTTTCACATGCTTCCCGGCCACATATTATAATATATGCCGCAACATATTTATGTCAATGGCGAACAATGATTTGAAATACATCTTAATATGGACATATCATTTTTTGGCAAAATACGTTAAGAGGATTACATTTCCGTAGGCTACTGGGATAGAATTATTCGTTCCGGGGTATTTCGGCCAATAATGTTTTCGCTATTTTAACATTGTGCTGTTTCGTTAACTTGGAAAAAACTTTAAGGAGGAGGTAGTTGATTTTTCTGAACCCTCTCCTCTTTCATGTTTAGCCCCATTAGTTTAGCGATTGTAAGGTTATGGTCTTCGAAAGGGGTGAAGTCACAGAGTGTGAGGTGAAGCTGAACGGTCAGGCTATGGAGATCGTCAACTCTTTTAAGTATCTGGGCAGTGTGTTGAGTAAAGATGGGACTATGGATGAAGAGGTGCGGGAGAGGGTACAACAGGGGAAGAGGGTTGTAGGAACGCTAAAAGCAGTAACAAGAAATAGGGTGGTCAGTATGGAAGTGAAGAAGTCCTTGCATGACAGTGTGGTAATCCCGACACTGACTTACGGAAGCGAAGCATGGACGTTGGTTGAGAGACTCAGACCAAGAGTGAGAGCAGTGGAAATTAATTACTTAACCCGGGAGCTGCGGGGAGACTCTTAAGAGTTCCCCCGGCGCACTGCGGGTAGACTCTTAAGAGCAGAGACTTTGAACACGTACCAAAACCGCGCGTTTATAGCCAGGCGGCTGAAAATTGGTGTGGGTATAGTACTACATGTCAACTCTCGATACCACCCCGCCAAACGCTCGCCCCGCACTCGTGCAAGCACCACCGCGCCAGTAACCACGCACTAGTCATGGAGCCTACACGTCCCTCACGCTCGCTCCCTGATGACACAACCAGCCCTCCTTCTGGTGGTGTTAGCCGCCGTGGAAGGCAGAGGGTGGCTGCCAAAGACCCTAGCTACCAGTACGACACGCCCTACAGCTCAGAGGACGAATCACCAGCACCAAAAGCACGTAAAACACGTGCAAGCAGGGCAATGGCACAGAGGTCATTGGTCTTTCGGGACACTGCCACCACGACCCAGGCCACTGCAACAACCACTACCACCACCACTGCCACCACTGCCACCCCTGCCACCCCTGCCACCCGTACCAGCGACGCAGGAGGCCGCCCTAGGGCTGCATTACCTGCGGGGGCAGGAAAAATGAAAGGCACGGGCGTAGGGAAAAGAACCCGTATGCCAGCCACAGTGCCCCTACCACCACCAACACCACCAGCCGCCCCTGGCCCGGCTGCCCCTGCCGCCCCTGCTGCCCCTGCCGCCCCTGCCGCCCCTGCTGCCCCTGCCGCCCCTGCCGCCCCTGCCCAAGGAACAGGGAAGGGGAAGGGGAAAGGGAGAGGGAAAGCGACTGGGAAAGCGACTGCTGGCCCTGGTGTCCCTGCCGGCCCTGCTGCCCCTGCCGCCCCTGCCGCCCCTGCTGCCCCTGCCGCCCCTGCCGCCCCTGCTGCCCCTGCCGCCCCTGCCGCCCCTGCTGCCCCTGCCGCCCCTGCCGCCCCTGCTGCCCCTGCCGCCCCTGCCGCCCCTGCCCAAGGAACAGAGAGAAGGGCGACAGGCACCACCATCATCTTGCCATCAAGGCCACGCACCACTGCTGCCCCTGCCGCCGCCGCCCCTGCCGCCGCCGCCCCTGCCGCCGCCCCTGCCACCACCTCTGCTGTCCCTGTCCATAAGACTCCCGCACGTGCCAAAGTGACCCGGAAAACTCTTACACCATCTAAGTATGCCGCCCTGCTGTTTGATGGTGATTCGCAGGACATTGGCAGCCCGGGTTTCGACGACGAAGCCCTAGCACGGGACCAAGGGTGGGGGGATTTGGGAGTGGACAGTGGGAGTGAGTCCGACGTCGGTGACGAAAACGAGGAAGGGCATCGTCTGTCGAGTGAAGAGGAGGGTAATGATGATGAAGTGCTGTATCGCGACCATGGAAGCGATATTTCAGACGCAGAAGAAGACGCAGACGACATTCCGATCCCTGGCATGCCTTCGTTCGATTGGTCTGACGGGGTCAATTTTGTACCTGACGTGCCCCAGTTCAATCCTGGGACGTCAGGAACAACTGACGACTGGCCCTGTGATGATCAAGCGAACGAAAGCGACTTCTTCCTCGCTTTTTTCGACATGGAGGTAATGACGTACATCGTTGCCCAAACAAACGCCTACTACAGGTGGGTGTTTGGCAGATTGGACGTCCTTTCTCCAAAAGCGAGAATACAAGGCTGGGTGGATACGACTGTGGCAGAATTTCTGACGTTCTTTGCCTTGTTGTTCCTCATGCCTCTGATCAAGAAGCATGTGTTGCAACACTACTGGAAGCACGACCCTCTCATCGCCACCCCAACTTTCAATAAGTTCATGACTCGTGACAGATTTTTGTTGCTGCTAAGATTTATGCACTTTGCAGACAACGAAAATCCTAACAGGATTGACAGGATATGGAAAGTTCGGGAGGTGTTCACCATGTTGTTGGAGAGGTATAGGAAATACTTTTACCCCTTCCTCAATTTGGTGATTGATGAGTCGCTCGTGCTCTTCAAAGGACGTCTTGTTTTCAAGCAGTATATCCCCTTGAAGAGGCATAGGTTCGGAATCAAGCTCTTCGTGTTGTGCGACTGTGAAACTGGAATAGTGCTTGACATGATCGTGTATACAGGAACTGACATTGACGTACCGAAAGCCGCTGCCAATGACCCCATGGGCATGTCAGGTGCCATCGTCAGGAAAATGTTGGCACCTTACCTGGGCAAAGGCCACATCATCTACACTGACAACTGGTATACTTCTCCTGCTCTCTGCCAGTTTCTTTATGACAACCAAACGGGGTCATGTGGGACTGTCAGAAAGACAAGAAAGTTTATGCCAAAGTTCACAGGTGATGTCATTCCTCTCACAGATGCCTCCTCCAGTGACACACCTTCAGAAGACGACCTGGCCCAGGAACACCGCGAGAGGCATGTGCGAAGAAGGCGACGAAAGGGGCAGAAATACAAGCAGCTCGAGAAGTGTGGGAAACTGATAGCCCTGAAGTGGAAGGATAAGCGAGACGTCCACCTGCTTTCCACCGTCCACACAGGTGCCCAGGTGGATTCTGGCAAAATCCACTACCGAACCAGGAAGACAATCTACAAGCCCGACATGGTAGTGGACTACACCAAAAACATGCGCCTGGTGGACAAGTCTGACTGTCAGCTGTCAGGTGTTGAGTGTCTGAGGAAGACTGTGAAGTGGTATCACAAGCTCTTCCTCCACCTAGTTGACATAACGATGCTGAACGCCTACAACTTGTGGTTGGTGAAGAAGGATATGGCCCCAAACCAGAAGCTGAAATTCCGGGAGTTCGTGTACAACGTCTCCTACCAACTCCTGGAGAAGTATGCCACCACCACTCACAGACGTACGGCATGGCGTGGGGATCACGTTCCTGACCGCATCCAGCTGGGTGTCGAAAGACACTACACAACCAACACCGAGCTGATTGGCACTCGTCACAGGCAGGTGCAGTGCACCGTCTGCAGCTCCAGTGTGAGGAAACCCCATGTGACCAAAAGAGTCACCTCAATGTGCGCCGAGTGCAAAGTTGCACTCTGCCTGGGTGAGTGCTTCAGGGACTACCACACCTTCAAGAACTACTGAGTGTCGGCCCCTGCCCTGCCCTGCCCTGCCCTGGACTCGCCCCGTGCCCTGCCCTGGACTCGCCTCCTGCCCTGCCCTGCCCTGGACTCGCGCCCTACCTTACCTGACCTGACCTAATTGATCACGCTACCTCATAATGTAACATATATATTATATAATGTATAAGTTCCAAAGATGTCCCTGTGATATAGCTTTTACATTATATAATTGTATGTTTCATTATTTAGTTTATAAGTTTCAAAGATTTACATGTAATATGCCTTATTTTTTTAGTATATCAATATATATGTTTGTTATTAGCCTAAGTAATGTGTATATAATTATTTTCTTACCTCAAATGAATTGTACAAAAATAAATATGTTTCAATAAATCATGTCAAACCTACTATGATAATAAAATAAAACAATAAAAAAAGAAAAAAAGAAAACAAGGTCATGTCATTGTATTCTTACAATATGATATATTCTATGAATATTTCATATTGTTTGAATACAATGGCATGATCTTGTAAAAAATTTTGTTTATAAAATTGTTTCTAGACAATATAAAACCTTCCCCATAACCCCCTCCTGGATTCGATCCCACTACCCTACAACACTTTGAGTTTTCCAGTCCGCGACCTTACCAACCATGCCACAGGAGCTCATACCAAATATCACTCAAAACTTCGTGTCTACAATCGAAATGACAATATACAAAAAAAAATGAATTATCCCACCAATTTACGTTTGTAAATTGAGGGGATTATCAATTATATCATGCCAAGGTTTATATAGTTGTCTCTGTCAAGAATTAGTAATTATATAACTTTATTCTGTCAAAAATTGCCCAAACACTCAGCAAAATTGCCCCTCTCAGTGTGACTCCACTCATTTTCACACGGTCAGGCGGTCACGAGGTGACCCTTGCCGCTCCTTGATTCTCCAGCTACAGCAGCTCTGTCTGGGAACAAAATTGGTATAAATACAATAATGGATAAAATACTCTTCACAAATACATTTGTATTGTATAATATTGTAAATAAAAATGAATAATAACTGTGTGGGTGTCGAAAATTGCTCAACCAGCTTTCTTATGTCTCGCCTACGCGCGTATATTGGATTATACATAGTCATGACTGTCATACAAATAATTGCAGTAGGTCTCGAATATACATTTAGATTGCATATTACTTCGAAATAAATAAGTAAACGTTTCTCTGGTGGCAATCTACCCTTTCGCAGGTGTAAGGAGACACCAGTCTATATTTAGCCCTCTATCACATCAGGCAATCTGCCTGTGTTGACTCAGCACCGTCGCTGGTGGTCTATAAATATAGTACTTTATTTACAGTCAATGGCCTACATGTTTCTGTGGTACTTCACATGTGTCTAAAATGCAATGTCTGCTTGCATAAAAATGCAATTCTGAAGTCCATTTATATGTACGACATACGCATGTCTCAGTTTCTTCTCTCTCTCTCTCTCTCTCCATTCCTGACTCATGTTATTGTAGACCTGTTGATGGCAACGAACACCAGCCATCTGGTAGACATAAGGGTCAAAATACCAAACATCAATACGCCTGGGGCGCCTCCACAATTATCACTAAGCTGGTTATCTATCTAGAGATCTGCCTGACTTCCATCTCTCCACGACTCACTCACTCACTGCACCCCTGCATGCCTCCCTCCCACCCACCCACCCACCCCCAACCCCCCCTTTCAGGCTTCCGTCTGCTAGAAACACATTCACAATTTGCGTAAATATCGCATCAATTGGGCTATATGCGGTATATTCCTTGTTATATGGGACGCCTACATATGTACACGTCTTTATTATAGCATGAGAGTGCTCTAAATACAAGATTGACGTGATATTTATGGCGTAACACACCCTCTCCCCCTTTCATTCCCACCACAACTCACTCACACCTTGGTTCACGCATAGAAACTCATTGATAATGTGCGTAAATATCGCATGAATTGGTTTATATGCGGTATATTTTGATATATGGCACGTATACATACGTACAAGTCTGTATTATAGCGTGACAGTGCTCTACGTACAAGATATACGTGATATGTATGGCGTAAACCACACTCTCAGCTCATAAATTGCCGCCAAACCTCCAACACATCTTCATTCCCGCCTAAATATTCTCTTATAATTCCCTTATATATTGCAATTTTTGGTCACTATGAGGCATATTCATTGTTATATGGGTGCCCTACACATGTATACATACTCTAAATAGCCTAAAAGGGCTCGAAAAAGGAGATATACGTGATAATACGCGGTAACCCACCCCCTCCTCCCTCTCCTTCTATCCCCTGCGCGCGTAAATATTCGGCAGGGAAATCTCGCCGCTCGATGACAATCTAGCCGCGCGGTGCCATTCGCTCCACATTTTTCAACTACGGACCGTTCCCCTACCCCCCCCAGACATTTTTTTGGGGGTCAAATATATATGGGCCGATGCACGCAAACATTCCCTACACGATGATGTACTTTTTATCGAAATTGGCAATAGGTCCCAAAATCATCATAGGTGCGCACAGTCTTACCCTGTAGAAAACCCCCTGTGCGCCGCGGAGAGGTTAAGGAGTGCGTGCGGAGTTACATGGAGGGATAGACAGACTAATGAGGAAGTAAGAAGGAGGTGTGGTGTGGAGGTAGATGTGCTGGAAAGTGTGAAAAGGAACAACTTGAGATGGTTCGGCCATATGGAACGTATGGAAAGCGAGAGAATGACTAAGAGGGTGTACGAGAGCGAGGTGGAGGGACAGAGGGGGAGAGGTAGACCGAATATGAGGTGGAAGGATGGAGTGAGGAACTACATGAACGAAGGCGGTGCTGGTTGGGGGGAGGGGCGTCGACTGACTGGGGACAGAGGTGCATGGGGGCGGTTCGTTCGTGGCCACCCCTTCGGGGATCACGGCGTCAGGCAATAGATAGATAGACAGAAGACTTTCTCCCTATTAGTTTATCGATTATTAGACCTTTCATCCCATTTCCTTATCAATATCAAGACCTTTCGGGCCATTTAAGTCGATTTTGTCCCTGCTAGTGATAGCGAAATTGTAGTGTTGAGGTTATAAGACGCTCGTCCCGATATTTTGGCGATTTTAAGAAATTTTGCTTAATTTCTGTCAATGTTAAGACCTTTCGTGTCACTAGGTGTCGATTTTTCCTGGCGAGCGATAGCAAACCTGTAATTTGGAAGGAACCGGCCTTTGGCCAGGACGTATTTGTACCGAAAAATGTACACATTTATACCGCAGGGGTGTCTTTCCGTATTTTTTTTAAAGCTTGATTGGGGTCTAGGAAGCAAACCAAGTCTCCCATTAAAGGTACCCATAGTAACCCAGTTACTATATACAGTACATTATATATAATGTGTGTTGTTATTGAAGGAAAATTTATTGGATTAACACTTTAATCCACCAAGGAGGAGAGTCCTCCAGTGTTTGTTCTATTTAGCTCTTGTATTCCTCTTTACTTCTGTGTCATTTTCTAGAAGCCTCTCTCCTCCCCAACCTGTGTATCACCCCTAAATTTAAATTTAACTGGATACATAATCGTGTGTACATAGACACATACCCGTTGAATTTACTCTACAAAATATGTCTCATTAATGAATTGGTAATATTCTCACGCTGCAAATATTCAGATTCTGCTTGGTGTTAAAATTATATTTTCATGAATCTTGTTTAGTTAACGGTAGGATATGTTCGTAAAATTTATGTCAGAAGACGTTAGATTAGGTTAGACTTGATTAGCCAAAGTTACGTGTTCTGTCTTGAGTCGCCCCCCCCCCCCCCACCCCCGCGCCCTAAAAAAAAAAAAAAAGGAATAGTGGGGGTTGGGCCTGAGTATATTATACATACATACATATACATTACGTGTGAAATCCATTACCCTTTCCATATATGTATGTGTAAATAATTGTCATTGTGATCCTATATACATCCAATGGTTATCGTCGTAGAAGACTGGAAACCTTAGTGGGAGTTACCCTACACAGTCTTTCTCTATCTCTGTTTATAATTATGCACTATATAATATATTTATATTTATATATATACATATATATCTATATATATATATATATATATATATATATATATATATATATGTGTTGTTACTCACAGCCAAGATTCGAATCACGGACAGTCAGGGCGAGAGCCCATGCTTTAATCAACTACACCATAGTGTGATAAAGAATACTTAACCTTGTCCTATGTATATTAACCCCCTCCGACCCCTAAGACGCTAGAGCGTCATATGACGGTTCCGCCCAAATCTATTAACCCGGGAACTGCGGGAAGACTCTTAAGAGTTCCCCCGGCGGACTGCGGGAAGACTCTTAAGAGTCAGGGAGAAAAAAAAATCAATTTAAAACCGATTTTTTTATTTTTTTTTTATTTTGTCCCTGGGCCATGCCAAATATCACTCCTCTACCTCCCCTCCTTCCCCACTTTCCTCCCCTCCTTCAGTTATCACCTATTTTCCCTGTTATTCCCTCTTTCTGTGGTATATTTTCGTGCTAACATTAGCGAGTTGCAAGCAAGGCATTGTCATCTCTGTTAGCAAGTGAGTGCAAGAGAGAGAGAGAGAGTATCGATCTACAGTGTCTCTCCAGACTTGGTGAAAAGTGGTGGGAAAGGAGGATGCCTCAGCCATACATTATGTAACTCCCAGCCTGTATCGCCGATTTTGACCATCCAAACGCTGTTTCCACTTGTTTTATTGTTGTAACAGGTTAATACCTTTATAATCAACCTATAATAGGCGCATATGGAGAAGTATTAATGCTATTTATGGTAAAATTAATATTTTAGTGATGGAAACAGCTCAAATACGTGCGCACAGGCAGAGGTGTCTCATACCCCCCATGCGCACTTCAGAGGTTAAATGACGCTACCGTGTCATATGAACTTACTATAATATCTCAATAATAAGTTATATGACACTCTAGCGTCATTTTGGCCTCAGTAAGTTAGGTAAGTTAGATCAGAATCTGTCGATTGATGGCAACCCCAAATTTCTCCGACTCCTAACGTTCCCTCAGTGTAAGATTGACTATTGTGGGGATAATACCGGGCGGTCCGCCTCCTCATCAGTAAGTTAACTATTCCTGTCTGAGGGGATTAAGGAGGCAAATCCCACTTGGAGAAAGTATTCCATTTTGTACCAAGTCATAGGACCCATATTCAGGATTACCATACAGGGATTTTTACAGCTAATCCCACACAACTCAGGTTGAATTGATTTGATTCAATTCTCCACCGGCACCAACCAAACACGAGAGTTACATTAATATTTAGTATATCTCGCAAACAAATGTGAGCGACATAAATGTTTTTACTCTCAGCTGGGTGGAGTTAAATAATGCATGGATTCTCTGAGAGTAAACACATTTATGTAGCTCACGTGTATATCTGTATTCAGCTTTTGAATGGTGAACACTCCATGGCTCTACTTTGCTTTGTTCCTTCTTTATCACTGCCAGAGAATCGAACAACATTTCACTTAATGAGCAGGTGTATGTATATAACTGAAATGTTATCAATACTTGTCTGTGTGTGTACTGTGTACCTATGTGTGTGAGTGTGTGCTCAGAGAGAGGCTGAGTCACCCTCTCCCACACTCAGGAGTCAGTATATCACTGTCTTCAATCAAAATAAAATACAAGGATGATGTACTCATGTGATGGGTAGAGAGATGCTTGGGGGACTGAAGGAGTGGCTGGGGATGGAGCTTAGTTCATAACAAGGCCAATAGGGCCGAGATTGCAGCATAAAAAATGTGATTGCTTGGTGCAAAAAATTATTATAACATATGCTGTCCCCTGGGGTGCTGCCCATTAACTTTATTGGCACCATATGGCGTCACCCAAGTCGCAGGGTTAAGAGCGTTAATTTGTTATATCCATTAACTATTTCAGTTTTATTTAAGGGGAGCGTTTGACATGCCAGACTGGGGGAAAACAAAAAATCTGAAACATTTCCTGAGAAATGACAACACTTTCAGTAGTATTGTGAGAAAAATGCATGCAGAAATTTCATATAATTACTGAGTTATAGCATTCCCCCCCCCCCCCTGTCTCTGGTGGGCTGCACCCCTATTCTTCGCAAACTTCAAAGGCCCGTATCTCAAAACGTAAGTTTTTCACATTCAAATTGCTATTCCTCAGTTAGTTTTGGGTTGATTTGAATGAAATAAAAACTGGGAGCAAGAAGAATCTTCTCTCTTCAAAAGTATGCTTCTATTTTTATTATACTGTATCTGTTAATAGTATTTTTTGGTATATATTTGTCTTACAAATGTTTGGCAAACATAAACAAAAATTGTAAACAATAAACAAAAGCAAACAACACAAATATTAGAGCATATAATGGAATATCACCCTTAGTACTATTACCCATATAAATATGAAGTGGATGGGACCAATACTAACAGAGGAGTAGCGTTTTGAGAACACAATTGGGTGGGCAGCTGCCCCCTAAATGGGGGCGGGTAGAAGACGATATGAGGTCTTATATTCATGTATTTGTTGTAATTTCATCATAACATAAATATGAACTGATTAATACATATTTGAAGGAAATATGGCATAAACTTGTTTTTGATCTGGCAAGCCAGATGCTCCCCTTAATGTATTTATTAACTCGGCAGATGCGCAGCCACTGTAGTATACACCATGCCGCTGTGCGTAGGTATTTACACGCTTTCCTCACTAAAATCGTTATTTTACCATAAATATTATTAATACTTATCCATATGCACCTATTTTACATTTAATATGAAGATAGTAACATGTTACAACAATAAAACAACTGGGAAAAGTGTTTGGATGGTCAAAATCGCGAATTGAAAGTGAGAGTTTCATTCATCAAGTGTGAGCGAGCCAGCGTCACATCCTCCTCTCACGAGGCCTGGAGAGATCCTGAGGGGTCTATCTCTATCTCTCGCTCTTTCCCACGCATAGACACACAGATGACCACGCCCTGCAAGCAACTCGCTAATGTTAGCACAAAAATATACCAAAGAATAAGGGAATAACAGGGAAAATAGGTGATAATTGAAAGGGGGGGGGGGGGAGGGGAAGGGGGATAGAAGGGGATGTGGAGGAGTGATATGTAGCATGGCCGAGGGGTAAAAAATAAATACAAAATAAAGTGCTACTGGGGCCTTTTAAATGTTTTTTTAAGGCCTAGGATCTTAAGAGTCTCCCCGCAGTCGCCCAATAAAACCTCTTAACCCACTGAACCCCAGCTAGTTTTGAATAAATGTACATCGAGGGACCAGCGGATTTGGCCTTTTTTTTTTTTTTTTTTAAATAGCTTAAATAGGTGAGAAATGAAGAATAACACAAAAAACCACTCATCTCGGTCATTTGGGGGTCCTATGGGGGAGGGGGGGTGGGCACCCTCAGCCATCAGCTGATGCCGGGCGGCCTTCAAACTTCCCGCCCGGCTATAGACAGCTGAGCGCGGCAGCATGGCAGATGTACGATGCGTCCAGTTTTTGAGTGACGGTTATTTACACCACCTGAGCATCATGTGTGCCTTCATAGTTCATATATTAGCAACATGTATCACATAATGTCATTATAAGTGAAGTTACAGTGTGATAAGTGCATAGATTCAAGTTTTATAAGTGTCGAGGGTGTGGCAAGACTCGCGCGCGTCCATGGTTACCATGACGAATGGCGGGCTGGCGGCCACCTTGTTCATGTACTCACGCACGTACACACTGCCAGCTGAATGACACCAGACCTCCCCTTCACTCACTCTCACTTTTATTGTGCCTCTCTCACATACTCTGTTTATTGATTTTTTACTCTAATGTATATTTTATAGTTAGAATATGACTGTTACTCATTGTTTTAGGCACCTTTGACTTAGAAATATGGGCTTTGACGTATTCTTAGTGGGGAGACAGGGGAAGTGGTGGTGAAGGCAGGGGGAGTGAGGGAGGACCAGTGTACACATAAACTTGCTGTGTACGTAGCAACATGACACACTATCTCGTCTCTTCTTACCCCTACCATGACCTGGCGGAATTTTTAGGAATTTTTTAGGGTCTGGGTCATCCTCCTCCTCCTCTTGCCCACTTGGTGGGGAGTCAACTATGTCATGGGGATCGTTAGGGGAGCGATAAACATAGCGAGGCGACGAGGTAAACTAGGTAACTGGGCCGGGAAGGAGGTGGGAGGCTGCCCAGTCCTTCCACTCCCGCGCTCTCACTCCCCACTCCCCACCGCGGCAGGACCTGGGTATTACCACTGTTGGGCAACATCATAAGGTATATCCTATATGAATTTGAACCCTCTAGCTACCATAGGATAAGAATAAATAAGCACAAAAGTGGCAGTGGGATAAGTGGGTAAGCTGGCTTTCCCCATCCACCCTTACTCACCCGCGCGGATAGGCCAGGGGGTTGCGCGTACTGCCACTGTTCGGCAACATCATAAGGTAGTTTTCCATAGCATCCTCAGGCCTCTAGCTACCATAGGACAAGAGTAAATCATTTCAATGTAGCGGAAGCAATATATGCGGCCCTGGGGTTTAGCGTTACATACATTACCAACGCATACGCTATGGCGCTGGGGTCCCGTGGGTTAAGAGTCTCCCCGCATCTCCCGGGTTAAGTAGTTTACATACTCGTACTTACTTATTAATTTACTTTTCTTGTGTGTGGGGGGGGGGGGGGGAGGAATCGTTACAGTGTCTTTCACCTTTGTCTCTTTCCTACACATAAACAAAAAGTATGTATGTATGTATATACTCAGTCACATACCTCATTGCTGGGGGTGGCTGACATGAGACAAAGCCCGAACAGAAACAACATTTAAAGTTTCTATTCTCAGGATCCTGGACCACTTTCGCGTTCACTCGCCGAGTAGGAGAATTATACAAGGGAAGGAGGATTCCTAGGCCTAGCCCCTGCCCCCAGAAGGAAAAGTAGGACAGTAAAAGAGACAGACAGAAATAGCTAAGGTTGGGTAAAGGATATCAAACCTCACTCTGGATAGGACCAGCCCTCACCTCACTGTTGAATGTACTAATATTATATGGAGCACCTTGTAACATAGTCTGCTACAGAAACATAGGCTAAGCGCCACATATTGAGAAACTGAGTTATGTATAGCTCTGTGGTCCCCCACCCTCCTACAATCTGGGGAGACCAAGAAAGACCAAAAAAGTCACCCATGACATGATGGAAATTACAATTGAATAACATTATCCAGTGGGCCGTGACGACTGCAGTGTGGCCTTGTATAGTCGAACCTAATTTACATAAAGGGCGTCTTGTTTTGCCGAGGAAAAAAGTTATCTTGAATAATCTTTTGTTTTTTTAGCTTAACTGTACATTACTAATATTGAACATGGTACACCAAAAAACTTACCTGTAGCACTCGTTTGGGTCGTTAAGTAGATTAATCTTCCTCTCTCGATTTTCGCATCATGCATGGCACTTTACCGTTTTGGTACTGTGCGTTCAAAAATTGTCCAATGCTAGCCATTTTCTGAGAAACACAGGGTAAACACATGGGAAATAGTAAAACAATGTGAAATCAGTGATATTTACATTTGTTTGGGGTGTTTCGTATCAATAATGATGTCGGCCTTGATAAATGTCAAAGTTTACCAGGCGAAAAATGCAGTCATCGTGTTATATGTCAGAATTCCTTTTAACCCGGCAAGCGCGATAGGCCTCACGGAAGGCTTCCTATAGGGAACGCGATAGGCCTCACGGAAGCAGGACCATAAAAAAAGCCTTCCATAAAAAAAAGGGCCTATCAAAACAAAGGAATTTGTCTCTAGGTGAGATAATTCCCCTCCAGTACTCATCCATGTAAATCTCACCCACCCCCCTCCCCTCCTTCCCCACCTTATTCCCCCCTCCCTCCCCTCCTCAATTATCACCTATTTTTCCTCTTATTATCATCATTTATCGGTTATTTTTCTCTCCCGCGATAATGTAGCACAAGTGGGTTGCATAAAAGATCGTTATGCAACACCCAGACAACGGCACACACCGCCTCGCTTGTCTCAGTTGACTCCCAGACAGCGAGAGGGGAGGGCTGCCTGTCTCTCTCTCTCGCCTGAGATTATGACCGGGTGGCCAATATCTTCGTTTTTCACCACCCAAATGCTTTTCCCACTTATTTTAGCACTCTTGAAGGTTCATATATACATCATATATGTAAAATAAAAGCATACCGAAAACAAATAATGGTTTATATTGTAAATATAACGAATTCTGTCAGAATCCAGGGCTACAAATGCACAAATAACTACCCTAGCACCTACGTCTATATCGCGCTTGTCAGGTTAAGTAACCAAGACAATACTATGATGGTTGAAAATTACAGACATTAAGCTTCATTTAAAAAAAAAAAATCAAATCAATAGCTTAATTGGTTTAAGAGTAATGGCATTCTGAACATTGCACATCTTTGACTGCGTTTTCCTCCTATTTACCTTTTTGGCACTTGGTCAACTATGTTACTAATTGCCTCATGTAGAGTTGTTTATCAAATTCTTTCAAATTATATAATTGTTATAAAGAAGTTAATGTAACATGCCTTTGTATGTGTGTCCTTTTTTTGTTGTAGTGTTCAAGCGACATTTTATATTAAATTTGTGTTATACAGTTTGTATAAAGCAAACACTACCGGTATATTTTGTTTTCACTTCTTGTTTCTTGTTTCAATTCGTGTTTCACTCTTTCAAATTTGAGGGGGGGGGGAGTTGTTACAGGCAACTTTCCATTTTTATAGTTCATACAAAAAAGAAACAAATAAAATATTAATGTTGTCTGGGTTTACCTTGCAGCCCTGCCTATGGCCCCATCATTAAGTTGTCTTTGACGGATTTCTCCAACAAAATGTAGGTATGACAGCATTTATTTATTGCATGTATTTCTTTTAACAAAACATTTCCAAATTAACTGTAACATAAGTTAAACAACATCTGCAAATCAATGAATATTTTTGTTGCACATTCCCACCAAGGCCACTCCAAACCCTCCTCATTCATCCTTTCCTGTTTGCGCAAAAGGTAAGAATTCTTGAAATTAAGGTTAGTTTCACCTGCCTAGCGAGTCTCAGCTATTAATTAACTTAATGCAAACTATATTAAGGGTTAAGTACTCATCCAATACCCTCGAGTTTGGCTGGGCAAGAATGAAAATAAATCTCTATAACCAAGTTGAGTGGTGGAACTTGTACAGATCCCTGTATGGTATCCTGGAATATGGATCCTACGACTTGTGCTGAATTGAAATACAATCGCCAAGTATGATTTCCCTTCTGAATATGAACATAATGATATGTTTACAGTGTAATACTAACGGCCCGCATTCACAACTCTCATTGTTTTAATCAGTCCCCTCAAATATAATTCGTTATAGTCCTGTCTCAGAGAATAGTGTGTGTCTTTTTTTCTTTTTTAGACTTTTGCATATTTAACGATTTTAATTGTGAGCAGTTATGTATCCATGGAATGTCAGTTTGGTGTCTCAAATCCATTCGGCTATTGTGTCTGTATTAAGCAAGGAAATTATATATATTGTGTCCCACCATGGTCATTGTATTAGATTCTCCCTCGATGTTGCACTCGGCTCCTGCATGCTTTGTCCTGATTGTTATTCTCCGATCACATCATGTTGGATAATTGTGATGTCGAGTTCTTTGTCTTATTCGTTAGTTCTACACCATCTCTTATTAGATGTGTGCCTCGTGGAGGGCATATTTAATTGTTCTTTCTTGTTTTCCTCGGCCAGTCATTATGAAAAGAAGCATCGATACCCGGAGGAAGATTACTCAGGCAACTGTAGAACCATAGGACAGATTTATTATTGTTTACTTAATGATGTATGGTAGGTGTAGAATGTCGTTCTCAGTCACCCAATAAAATGCACACGTGTGTTATTAAGAACTAATTATACAAAGTATATCTGTTCAGATTTACTTGTTCTAGTTTATTTGCTTAAGGACAAACGTGAGTGACAGGATATTGTTGAGGACTGCGGATCAACAACTTGCGGGATGACGTCCATGAGAAATGTCTCGTTTCTGTACTTCTTTTAATTTCCAGAAATAATCCTCTAATCATCATGAACTAACATTAACATACCAAACTAAATCTGCAAGGGGAATATATTTATTCATCATCAATCAATACCAGTATTTACCTGTATACACAACTGTTGCCATATACAGGGGGAGATTGCAGGCACCAATCGAACAGGAGAGGCTATAGGCATTTGATAAGGAGTAGATGGAACTCCTGTTTAATTTGCTTTGCCTCTCTTACTATTTTTCTTTGTGCTTCACTTACACTGAGAGTAATCCAGCTAACTCTCATATAACACTCTCTCTTTAACACTACACCACACAAGCACACTACCGGTGTACTTCTTTCCAATACACCAACATTTACACAAAAAAACATACAAACTGATGACACAACATGGTCCAGCCTCGGAGTCCCCACGGGATGTGGGGTGGGGTTGGGGTTGGGGACCATAAATGCCCCCACAACACAGGCTGGACACTCACCTAACAACCCACCAAAATGTTTTGGACCGTGACCTGCAACTCTAACTATCAACTTTTGCAACATTTGTGGCCTTTCCTCTAACTTCTACTTTGTTGAACACCAATACTCCTCTGCCAACCATGATCTTCTCTTACTCACTGAAATCAGTTGTCTGGGAATACTGACAGCAAACCCTTCTCTGTACCCTCATACTATCTATATACGAGTTTCAAAGCCAAAGGCGGATGCTGTGTATACCTACACAACAAACTCACTTGCTCTCGTGTTCCTGACTTCGACTTCTCTGCTTTCTCAACTTTATGGCTCAAGCTATCCTGTCATTCTCATGCTAAATATTTCTGTGGTGTCTATTTTTCCCCCAACTCCACTGACTGTCCCAAATTCTTTGACTATCTAAACTGTAAAGTGGAACACATCCCATCCATCTTTCCTTTCTCAGAAATCTCCATCTTAGGAGATTTCTACGTTCACCACCACCAATGGCTCTCCTCTCATTCCACTGACCAACCTGGTGAACAAGACTACATCATTTCTATACTATATGACCTAGAGCAGTTGGTTCAGTAACCCACCCGTATCCCGGATCGCTTCGGAGATCGGTCCTACCTTCTAGACTTATTTCTAATTTCTAAACCTTCCGCTTATACTGTCGACATTTTCTCTCCTTTGAGCTCCTCCGACCGTAAACTTATCTCTGTCACCTGTTCTATATCTCCAGTATGGTCACTCGATCCTCCCAGCCGACGGCTCTAGTGGCACTTTGACACTGCCGACTGGGAGGCTCTTCGGCAGTACTTCTTTGACTTCCCATGGAATGATTTTTGCTTCTGTGGCCGGGGACCCTCTGAGAGTGCTGAAAGCATTACCGAGGTAATCATATTGGGCATGGAAGTATATGTTCCATTATTTGTCTCTCAGACTAATGCAAAAGAAAAATTGGTTTACTCACGTTTGTTCTACTGCTGTCCGAAATAAGGAGGAAGCATTCAAACGATATCGACGCCTTCTAACTAAAAAATATCATTCTTCCTATGTTTCTGCCTGGAAGCAAGCCAAATCTGTTCTTTGACTTGCCAAACAGTCTTTTATCAATAATGAATGCACTGAACTATCCAACTCTGGCTCTTCCCAAGGTTTCTGGCATCTTGCCAAAAACCTCTCCAACAATTTTTCTTCCTCGTCTTTCCCTCCCCCTTTCCAATCAAATGGCACAACTATCAACTCTTCCTCTGACAAAGCAAAACTCTTCACTCCAACTTTCGCTAGAAACTCCCTCTTGAATGATTCCGGTACTATTCCTCCTTCTCCACCCCCACTCTCCTACTTATGCCTGATATACTAATCTATTCTAAAGATGTCCTTTCTACCCACTCTGGTCTTAATACTAAGGTGTACGGTCCGGATGGTGTTCCTCCTGTTGTACTAAAAAACTGTGCTTCTGTGCTGACTCTCTGCCTAGGCAAACTTTTCCGTCTCTGTCTCTCCTCTAACGTCTTCCCTTCTTGTTGGAAATTAGCTTTCATTCAACCTGTTTCAAAGAAGGGTGACCTCTCTCAACCCTCCAACTATCATGCAATTGGTATAATTTCTTTGTATCTCTAAAGTTTTTGAGACTATTCTTACATGACAGTTTCATAAGTATTTCTCTTCTCATAATCTACTCTCAGATCGCCAGTATGGATTCTTTAAAGGTCGCTTTACTGGGGATCTTCATTCATATCTTATTAACTCGTGGTCATCCTCCGTTCGGGACTTCAGTGAGACATATTCAATTGCGCTAGAGTTCCTTTCTGGCCGTTCCATAGCTGCGGATGTAGACGGCCATCATTCACTTCCTCATCCTATCAACTCCGGTGTTCCTCAGGATTCTGTCCTAGCTAAAATTATCTTTCTAATATTTAGAAATGATCTTCTCAACTATACCTACAGTTCTATTCACTCATATGTTGATGACTCTACCTTACACTATTCAACTAGTGTTCCAGAACGCACCAGCAAGCAATCCCTCAAAACCAAACGTGATGAAGCCATAAAACACTTATCTTCTAATATAACTACCATTACCAATTGAGGCAGAGAAAACCAAAATCCAATTTCTCCATCTGTCTACCCAGCAAGAACTCCCAGAGGACTATCCATTATACTTTAACAATACAAAAATCAACCCTTCATCTTCTCTCAGTATTCTGGGTGTCTTTTTTCTGATCTCTCTTGGAAAGACCGTATTTCCACTCTTGCTAAAACGGTTTCCCAGAAGCTGGGTGTGCTCCACCGCCTCAAGGGGATCTTTACCCCTGCATAGCTTATTGCTCTGTACAGAGGCACAGTGCATCCTTATATTGAGTATTGTTCATATGTGTGGGGAGGATCCTCTCACTCAGGACTTCTAGACAAAGTAAAAAAGAAAGCCTTTCGTCTCGTTAACTCCCTTCCACTCACCGATTCTCTGCAATCTCTCTCTTCGCCGCAATGTTGCATCTGTCTCACTATTCTATCGATATTACAGTAGTCAGTGTTCCTCAGAGCTCTCTCCCAATCTTTCTTCTATTCAATAATTGAGCTCCAGAACTCTCTCCCCGAATCCATCTTTCCCTCATCCTATGACTTAAATTGTTTCAAACTCCGTGTGTCCAGACAATTTGGCTCGAACATTCCTTGATTTTGGCCCTGTCACTTTTTCGACTCTGGGGGAGGCATTCGTCACAGGCAGTTTTGCCTTTTGTCTCCCTCATCCACATAGAAAAAATCAAAAATAAATAAAGGATATGTAGGAAGTTACTACAAGTTTCACACTGGCGATCACTACCTCCCCTAACGACCCCCCTGAGTCCGTGGAAGAATAACAAGTTTCATGGAGTCTACCAAATCCCAAAACCAAGCAATCTGTCACACTACAGGATCTACCAGCAAGATTTTACAAGGAATCTCCATGTGTAATTGCCAGGCCACTTTCCTCCATCATAAACTCAAGTGTCCAGCTGAGTGGAAAATATTCTGTGTCATGCCACAACCAAGAACCCCAAGGCCAGTCGCGGGTTCGGTCAACTGGACTCAGGACTGCTCGGTCAGACCGTCTGGGGAACTACAATAACACCAACAACCACAAGCCCAGTAAAGCCTTTGAGTTGGTCAGCCACAGCATCATTATAAGAAAGTCCACGGAGCACGGATTCATGGCTGGCACATTTCTTTACTGACTGCCGACAAGCCGGGCGGTTAAAGGGCACCGTATTCTCCACCCTTCCCCTGAACATTGATGTCCCTCAAGGTACATAAATGGGACCCTTATGTTTCATAATCTTAATCAGCGATGCAATGCTAGACACTGATGCACACTGCAAGTATGTGGATGAATCAACAATCGGAGAAAACATTGACAACACATCCCCCAACTTCAACACCATTCAGGATCATGTCAACCAACTTCAGGACTGGACTTCAGCCAAATGATGTTGGCTTATATAGTGCCAAAACAATAGTGATACACATCAGCATGGGTTCAGACATCACTGACCCACCTCTCATCACCCTCGGATCCAGCGCTCTAGAGGTAGTGAACAATTTAAAACTCTTAAGAGTCTTCATAAACAACAATATAAATTGGAAACCCCACGTCAGTAGTGTTGCCAAAATTTGTGTTTACAAATGCGCCCCCACACCCAACCTCAGATTTATGTACAAGCTCTTCATTCTGCCCAAACTAATTTATGCTTGCCCAGAATGAGCATCCTCAATAATAGCAACACAAATGAGCAACTTGAAAGAAGTGAAAAAAGAGTTTGTAAGATACCTCTAGGGTTTTCATACACACATACCCCGAAGTGTTACGGTCTCTGGGGTTAGAACCCATATGTAGCAGACACCGTAAACTCACCCAAACATTCATTGAAGGACTGATCCCAAATTCAAAGCACCATCACCTACTACCCATCCTCCCAAAAGAGCTGTCAGACATTGTAATAGGCTCACCCCCATTCGTGCCAGAATTGTGAGATACTAACGGAGCCTCTTACCCTACTTCCCCTAGACTGCAGCACCGTTGATTCTTTAAAACTTCGCCTAGACAAACACCTTGCCTTAAATCTGCGACTGACTGCATTTGTAAATGAATAAAGTGTTTTTGTGTCTCTATTATATTACTAACAACTGTCCCCTACTAACATATCCTAATTCTGCCATTGACATTTGTCCCAGGGCCGTCTTCACTTTCCATTTTTCCCTTACCCACTCTAAGCTACTGTTTGGACCATCAGTGTCTTGGAGGGCAAGCAGCGCATTGTGTGGTTACTGAAACTGTTGTTGCTTGATTTCCTTTGTACTCCCTTTGTAATCTCTTGCTTTGGTCCTTAATATAAGGTAATCTACGTCTGAGTTAAACTGTTAACGGAACCTCTGTACATTATCAGCCTATGGCTACAATCATCAATAAATCCTTTATTATTATTAGGGGTCCGAGCTCTGCGGGGAGCCCCTATTGTAATCATTAAATCTTCTTATTCTTATTCTTCTTATCTTCGTGGAATGAGCTTGTATATTAGATCTGGGTATAATGCTCAGCACTTAACTAACCATATTTGTAAATGCCATGAGATGCAGTTAGTTAAAGTTTCCAGCAAGTATCATAATCATTACATTTTTAGCCTGTACAGAAATCCTGATGTTAACAATGACATATATGACTGCCTTTTAACAGCCATGGCTTCAATACAGTCTGTAGATGTCAAATCATCTTTTATTTTTGTTGGTGATGTCAATGCGCATCATCAAGAGTGGTTGAACTCGGTCTCTCCAACTAATAGAAATGGTCATGCTGCATTGGATTTTGCAAACTTATCTGGTTGTGAACAGCTAATCCAAGGACCTACTCATATGTCTGGAAATTGTCTTGATCTAGTACTAACAGACATTCCTGGCGTTGTAGAAACCTCCGTTCTTGTACCTGTTGGCACTTCCGACCACAATGCCATCATGTGTAAAATTAATCTTGATTTTTCTGTTCCTGATATTACTCTCTCACGTAAAGTCTACCTTAAATCCCGGGTTAACTGGGACAACGTTTGTAATGATGTTTGTAATATTGAGTGGAATCACATACTAAGATCTCATGACCCGGTTTCAGCTCTCAACAATTCCCTTCTTGGTATCCTTCGCAAAAGAATTCCATCAAAGACAATTAAGTCTCGTATCAGGGATAAAGCATGGTTTAATGATGACTGCAAGCGTGCATTTGATGACAAACAGGCTGCATATCGTCTATGGAGGCGTAATCAAACCCCCTTGCATTGGGAAAATTATGTTTTTAAAAAGGCAGCTGCACAGAGAGTTTATGATGGTGCTGAGAGGGATTATAACTCCCATCTTCAGGATGTTCTGGCAGGAGCTACACAGCCTCATAAATGGTGGTCCGCTTTGAAATCCTCTTTATTTGGAATAGATTCCTCCATGCCTCCTCTTTGTGATTCTGATGGCTCCATCTCTTTTTATCCATTATCGAAGGCCAATATTCTATCTAATATTTTTATTAATAAGCAGAGTAATCAGGAATTGTCTTTGCCATTGACATGTTTCCCTAGACCCAACCTCAATTCAATGGCATTCAAATCAGCTGAACTGAAAAGGTACTTGCTCGATCTTGATACCTATGGTGGCACAGACCCGGATGGGTTTTTCCCTCTCTTTTTAAAAAAGGTTGCAGTGGTCTTGGCACCTAAATTGGCAGTGGTGTTTAGGTTGCTTTTGAAATCAGGTAGTTTTCCTCTTTTCTGGCGTAAGGCTATTATCACTCCTATTCCAAAGGGAAATACTGCCTCATCATCTCCTAATGACTATCGCCCTATCTCCATTACACCTATCCTATCTAAGCTCTATGAGAGGCTTTTGTCCAGACGCCTTTCCTCTTATTGTAATAGTCATAATTTGATACCAAACTCACAGTTTGGTTTTCGTAAGGGACTGGGTACATGTGATGCACTTCTGACACTCACCCATGACTTGCAATCTTCATTGGACCAGGGACATGAGTCTCGCGTCGTGGCTATTGACTTTAGTTCTGCTTTTGATTTAGTCAACCATAAAGCACTTCTGTTTAAGTTACAGCTCATTGGTATTGGTGGCAATTTTTAAAGGACCTTTGAAGATTTTTTGACGAAAAGATCTCAGTCTGTGGTCATTGATGGGTGTCATTCCCCTTCTGTTACTGTTGTTTCTGGTGTTCCACAAGGCAGTGTCCTTGGGCCTTTTCTTTTTATTATTTTTACTGCTGACCTGTGTTCCGAGCTTGAAAATAAACTAATCTCCTATGCTGATGATACAACTTTATATGCGTCAATTGCATCACCAATAGATCGACACGTAATTGCTACTGCTCTGAATAGGGATTTAGCCAAAATTACATCATGGTGTGAACTTTGGGGCATGAAACTTAATGCTAGTAAAACACACTCCATTATCATCAGCAGATCTCGTACCTTGGATCCTCCCCATCCTTATCTACAAGTTTCTGGCGAGCAAATTGAGAATGTGGATACTCTGCGTTTGTTAGGAGTTACTCTTGATCCCAAACTTACTTTTGAAAAGCATATTCGTTCTTTCTCCTCTTCCATTTCCCAAAAAATTGGTCTGCTTCGCAAGGTTTATAAAACATTTGCTTGTGACGCCACAGTTATCAAGTCTTTTTATGCTTTTATTTTGCCACATTTCGAGTACTGCTCACCTGTCTGGTTGTCAGCAGCTGACTGCCATCTCAAGTTGCTTGACAGGTCGCTAAATTCCATCAGTTTTATTCTACCTAATTTGTCTCTTGATCTGTGTCATCGACGTAAAGTTGGTGCCCTTAGTCTTTTATTTAAAGTTTTTAACAACCCTCAGCATCCCTTACATGGGGTTCTGCCTGGGCCCTATGACCGGGCTCGTGCAACTAGATTCACAAGCAATCTTAATTATCTTGCCATGAGCCGTGTTAATTTTTCTACTACACAGTTTTCACAGTGTTTTGTGCCGGCCATGGTTGATTTGTGGAATAAGTTGCCAAATGAGCTAGTCAATTCAGCTAATATCTCCATTTTTAAGTCTAGAGTTAATGCTTTTTTGCAGCATTAATTCTAATTTTTAAACTTATTTTATTATATTTTATTGTATTATATTTAAGCTTGATATCCTCCACTGCATAATATGTTGTCTGTGTTTAATATGTGCATATGTACAGTACAGTATACAGTGTATGTTTTTATTTTTTCCTAAGTTGCCATAGTCTCTCTCCAGTGCCTCCGGGTGTTTTGTGTGGATTGATCTTGATGGTGTTTCTGCACCCTGGTTGGAGACTTCGGCATCTCATATAATAATAATAATAATAATTCTTTCAAATTATTATTTCCACATCGTTTTTTACGCATTAACTCGAGAACCGCTTTTTGGATCGGGATCAAACTTTCACACAAGGTGCGATTTTGTAATGGGCAACTTTTGATATTTTAAACATCCAAAATGGCGGCCAAACAGGTCCGTGGCAGCCGATTTCCCGACAAATTTGAAACCTAAATACCATCTCTCCCACTCATAGGAAATGATTGGGTTTTGGCATATGGACTCCACTACTAATGCTCCGCAAATGTTATAGAAAAGGTTTTGCTTTGCACGTGTTTTTTTTTTAGGCAATCTTGAAAAAAACTCGAAATACACTTAAAAATCCACATCTTGAAAACTACGCGGATGATCAAAGCCATGTTTGCATAGTTGGGTGAGGCTCGCAATTACGAACGTTTTGGTACCAACAGAATAGAAATTGGTGAAATAGTTTGGCCGCACCATTGAAAACTGTCTATTCTTAAATTACTTTAAAACCGTATTCGGTACCCAAACAACGTTTTCAGTCTTCAGTCTATATTATAGGCTTCCACGCATCCCCCAGTTTTGCTTAATAACATAATGGATTAATCATTCATATCCATAATTTTTGTTTAATTTAACTCTCTCAAAATAGTTAGAGTCCCTACGAATTCCACCAATTATTTAGCAAACTTACCTACAGTATACATACCTACCCTACCAAACTTACCTACAGTATACATACCTACCCTACCAAACTTACCTACAGTATACATACCTACCCTACCAAACTTACCTACAGTATACATACCTACCCTACCAAACTTACCTACAGTATACATACCTACCCTACCTTTACCTAACTGTTGCTAACCATTATCTAACAGCTACTAACCTTTACCAAAATGCTACTATGACCTTTACTTAACCGCTACTAGCCTTAACCCAACAGGTACTAACCTATATAATATCATAAACAAAACATATAGGCTATATATAAAACAGCTACAATAATACTATTGGATGTCCTCTTCTGGCTTATCAATGCAGGTCTTATCTGTATCGTCTACATTAGTGGAGTTGACTACCTCCATGGTTAAGTCACAATAGCCACGTAGCCTTAGCGTAGGCTATACATAGTACCATTTATGTAGTTATAGTCGAAGTATTCGAGTAATTAGAGCGAATAGCTATGGAATGCCCCTTTGTACCTTTGGTTTCGCCACTTCGCTATTAAATTGTAATATTGGACTATAGATACAGTAATATACTCATTTATTGTATACTATAGCCGGGTAGAATGTAGAGTTCGGGCATACCGCCAGCATTGTTTACACTACACGGAGCGGCGGTGGAAGGTTGCCATCATGTTTCCGTCTATTTTGACTGCCGTTGGATACAATAATATGTTGAGGGGTTGAATTAGTAGGTAGCGAAATCTCTACCCGCAAACCCTCCAGGTGGCGAAACCTCTGGATACGTACCGTTATTTTTTTAGACTGTTAATTTGCACGTTTGACTGGCGTACCCGACTATTGTTTTGGGCCACATCCCTCCATCCAGTCAGAATTTTGGCTGGATGCCAGATCGTTTGGCCCCACCAGGTAAGATAGAATGCTTTCTCTTATCATACATACACATACATACATACATACACATACATACATACATACAAACATACAAATACATGTAGGCTACTTCTTGGTTAACAGGAAACACTGGATTCCACTGGAAACTGGTTCGAGATGTAAAGGTCATCCGAGCAAAGAATGTATCCCCCAGCATAAACTACTTGTGTGCAATATGAGTTTATACAGAGATCCTGAATGCAAGAAGGAATACATGCCCAAAAGGAGAGTGTGGCTGCTGAAGAACAAGGAAGTTAGCGATAGGTTTCATAGTGAACTGGAGGAAATGAATAGAAATAAGGAAGCTAGGCCTAGCCATGTAAATAGTCAATGGAATTTCCTTAAGCATAGCCTTCTTTTAACCCCCCCTGGGGTTTAGGGAATAGAATATGCCCCACGTGCCTTCTGCGTGTCGAAAGAGGCGACTAAAGAGGTTGGGTCGGTGGGCTTGCGAACCCCACTCGGAAAAAATATCTAAGCAAAGAAAAACGAACGAACAGCCTCGGATGCGGACAGAACCTACGTTGATGAACCACGACCGACTAAGGACATACCTTCAGACATTCTGAGAATGGCTAGGTGGAAAGTTAGTGGCATGAATGATGGCACAAAAGAGAGAGAGGTTCTGGAAGTGTTAGTAAATGCCAGGCTGGATGTATGTGGAATGACAGAGACCAAATGGAAAGGTTCAGATGTGAGAGAGTGGGAGTGTGGAATGGGTGTGTGTGCTGGAGTGAGTGAAGGAACAGCGAGAGAAGGTGCATGTTTGTTTGTAAGTAGCAAATGGAAGGAATGTGTAAGAGAGTATGGGTCTGTGGGTTCAAGGATTGTGTGGGTGAGAATGAAAGTAGGAATACAAACGTGCGTGTTTGTATGCGTGTATGCCCCGACAGAGGATATACTTGAAAGAAAGAAAGAGGAGTTCTGGATGAATGTGGAGGCGTGCCTGGAGAACTTTGACAAGAACGAAAGAATATTTCTGATTGGGGATATGAATGGTAAGGTGGGTGATAGGAAAGTTGAGGGAGTGTACAAAGGAGTACAAAGGAAATCAAGCAACAACATATCTAGTAACCCTTCTAGGTTGCTTGTCATCCAAAACACTGAGGATCAAGTGCCCAAACAGTGGTTTAGAGTTGGTAAGGGAACATTGGAAAGGGAATTACTGCCCTGGAACTAATGTCCGTGGCAGGATTTGGAAGTTAGTAGAGGACAGATGGGTTAGTAACTGAGGGGGGGATAAAATAAAGTTATTCATTTACAAACGCAGTCAGTCGCGGGTTTGATGTGAGATATTTGTCTAGGCGGAGTTTAAATGAATCAACGGTGATGCAGTCTATAACGTTTCGGGGAAGCCCATTCCACAAGTTGACAACTCGATTGAAGAAGAAATTCTTAGATTTGTGCGAGTTAAAAGATTTACCAATAATTTTGCAACCGTTTCCCCGCATGTAATTAGATTGGTCGATAGTGAAGTACTTACTACAGTTCATATTGTCGATGCCTTTGATGATTTTGAACACTTGAATTAAGTCACCTCTTAATCTGCGGTGGGTTAAAGGAAATAGATTTAATTCTCTAAGACGCTCTTCGTATGGTTTGTTCTTTAGGCTAGGTTTCATTTTGGTAACTCTACGTTGAACTCGTTCTAGCTTGTTTATATCTTTTTGGTAATAAGGGCACCAGGATTGAACGCAGTACTCCAGAAGAGGGCGGACTAAGGAATTGTAAAGGGTTAGGATAACTTCTTTGGATTTATGCTCAAATGACCTGCCTATAAAGCCAATTATTTTGTTTGCCTTCTTAACAACTTCTGAACATTGTTGACTCGGTTTTAGGTTACTCGATATTGTTACTCCCAGATCGGTTTCTCTGTTTACATTCTTAAGCTGAGCGCCATTCATTGAATAGTTTGCTTTCTCATTTAGGTATCCGATATGTAGTACTTTACATTTATCCGCATTGAAACTCATTTGCCAAATTTGGGCCCAACATGACAATTTATCAAGATTGTGTTGCATATCGTCAATTTGTTCTTTTGAGAGTACGCTATTTGCAATTTTTGTATCGTCAGCAAATTTTGAGATTGTACAGGTGAGACCCTCATCTATGTCGTTGATGTAAATTAGAAAGAGAATTGGTCCTAGTACCGATCCCTGGGGTACCCCGCTACTTACATTGGTCCATTTAGATGCCTTACCGTTTATGACTACTCTTTGCTTTATGTTGCTGAGCCAATTTTCTATCCATTTCAACACACCGTCTTGTATTCCATGCGCTTTTAGTTTTAGCAGTAAACGTTTGTGGGGGAACTTTGTCAAAGGCCTTTTGAAAATCAAGGAATATAATATCTACAGCTTTACTCTCATCGTAGAGGTTGAGGATATCGTGGAAGAAGTCTAAGAGGTTTGTTAAACAGGAACGTTTTTTACGAAAGCCGTGTTGAGTATCTTTAAGTATGTTATTTTCCTCTAAGTGATTTACGAGTCTGTCTCGTATGACCGTTTCTAGCATTTTACATACAACTGAGGTTAAGCTAATTGGACGATAGTTACTGGGTAGGGATTTGCTGCCTTTTTTGAATATCGGTGTTACGTTGGCTAGCTTCCACTGATCAGGCATAGTTCCAGACTGCAAGGATTTATTGAATAGTAACGTCAGTGGTTTGGAGAGCTCATCCTTAGCTTCCTTTAGAACTCTAGGCGAGATTTTATCAGGTCCAGGCGTTTTATTTACCTTGAGTTTATCTAAACAATTCAATACTTCTCTCTCTGTAATGGTGATATTGCTTAGAACATCTGATTTATCTATCTGAATCGGCGATGGTGTAGGGATATCACTGAGGTCTTCTGTTGTAAAAACTGATGCAAAGAAGGTATTGAGGGCATTACTCATTTGTACTTCGTCTTTGGTGTATTCTCCATTTTCATCGACTAACGGTCCAACAGTTGAAGTAACTACTTTTTTCTTTCTGATATAACTATAGAATTCTTTCGGGTTTGTTTTACTTTGATTCGCAATATGTAACTCTAAGGTCTTTTTACTTTCCTTAATTAACTTTTTGGCTTTTTGGCTTTGAGTGGTGGGAGGGTGGTGGGTACCATCAGAGGTGAATGGGAATGGGAGTGCACTTGTGGACGTATGTGTGGGGAGGAGGCTGTGGATAGCCAACACCTTCTTCCGACACAGAATGATCCACAGGTACACGTGGAAACGGATGTTGACGATGAAGAATAAGACAGTGGTGGAACGAAAGTCATTGATTGATTATGTATGTGTGGATGAACGAATGAAGAAATCTGTGATGGATGCTAGGGTGTATAGGGGTATTGGAGGGGGTCTGTCTGATCATTATGTAGTGGTAGCTAAGGTTAGGATACAAAAGAAGTGGGTGAGGAGATCTGGAGGGAGGCGAGATGAGGGTGGAATGATGAGGAGGGTGGAGAGGTTGCAGGAGGAGGAAGTCAGGGAGGAGTACAGGAGAGCAGTGGAAAGACGACTAGGTGGGTTCGACCTGGAAGTTATGGAGGAAGTGGAGGAGATGAGCAAGGTGTTTAAGGATGAGATCTGTGCAGCATGTGAGGAGGTGTGTGGAGTGAGGAGAAAAGGGAGGGGAGTGAAAGGTACAGCATGGTGGACAGAAGAGGTAAGAATAGCTGTGGAAGAAAAGAAGAAAGCATATAGAGAGTGGTTGGGTAGTAGAGGGAATGAAAATTTCGAGAGACAGAAACGAGCGAGGTACGTGGAGAGTAAGAGGGTGGTGAAGAGAGTAGTGAAGGAAAGTAAGAGAAGAGTAGATGAGGAATTTAGAAGGAATCTGAGTGTAAAATGGAGGGAGAGTAAGAAACTGTTCTGGAAAGAAGTCAAGAAAGTTAGGGAAGGTAGCAAGGGAAACAGTAAGGGTGTGAAAGATAAGAATGGGAGAATGCTAGCCGAGAAGCAAGAGAGAGTCGAAAGATGGAGGGAGTACTTCAGTGAGTTGCTAAATGTAAGGAATGAAGAGCCAGCAAACATAGCTGGATATGGTATGGGAGGGAGAAGAAGAGAAGAAGTGTAGGACGAGGTGGGGATCAGGAGGTCAGAAGTGTGGGAAGCCACGAAAAGAGTGAAGTTGGGGAAAGCACCAGGAACAGATGGAGTGTGTGGGGAAATGTTGAGGTATGGTGGTGAGATAGTGATAGAATGGGTATGGAAAATGTGCAAACTAGCATGGGAGAAGGGGAGTGCACCCGATGACTGGAAGACTGGCATAATAGTCCCCCTATATAAGGGCAAAGGGGAAAGAGGAGTGTGTGGTAACCACTGAGGAATATGTATTCTAAGCGTAGTAGGGAAGGTATACAGTAGGGTAGTGATAGAGAGAGTGAGAGTGAGAACGGAGAAATGGATAGGCGACGAGCAGGGAGGTTTTAGGAAGGGAAGAGGATGTGTAGATCAGATTTTTACCCTGAATTGTGTTGTGGAGAAGTATCTGTAGAAGAAACAAAAGGTGTATGTTGCCTTTATGGACTTAGAGAAGGCCTATGACAGAGTGGATAGAGAAGGTTTGTGGAAAGTACTTAGAATATACGGAGTAGAGGGCAAGTTGCTGAAAGCAGTGAAGAGCATGTATGAGAGTGCAAAGGCGGCAGTACGTGTGGAGAGTGAGCAGAGCGAGTTCTTTGACCTGAATGTTGGTTTGAAACAGGGGTGTGTGATGTCCCTGTGGTTGTTTACTGTATATATGGATGGAGTCATGAAAGAAATACTATCAAGAGCAGTGGATGTTGGTGTATCGCTGAAAAGGGAGGGAATTGAGTGGAAGCTACCTATACTTCTGTTTGCGGATGATACAGTTCTGATGAGTGATAATGAATGGGAGTTGCAGGGTCTGGTAAATGAGTTTGGAACAGTGTGCGAAAAACGGAATTTGAAGGTAAATGTGGGGAAAAGCAAGGTTATGGTCTTCGAAAGGGGTGAAGTCACAGAGTGTTAGGTGAAGCTGAACGGTCAGGCTATGGAGATCGTCAACTCTTTTAAGTATCTGGGCAGTGTGTTGAGTAAAGATGGGACTATGGATGAAGACGTGCGGGAGAGGGTACAACAGGGGAAGAGGGTTGTAGGAACGCTAAAAGCAGTAACAAGAAATAGGGTGGTCAGTGTGGAAGTGAAGATGTCTTTGCATGACAGTGTGGTAATCCCGACACTGACTTACGGAAAGCGAAGCATGGACGTTGGTTGAGATACTCAGATCAAGAGTGAGAGCGGTGGAAATGAATTACTTAAGGAGTGCGTGCGGAGTTACATGGAGGGATAGACAGACTAATGAGGAAGTAAGAAGGAGGTGTGGTGTGGCGGTAGATGTGCTGGAAAGTGTGAAAAGGAACAACTTGAGATGGTTCGGCCATATGGAACGTATGGAAAGCGAGAGAATGACTGAGAGGGTGTACGAGAGCGAGCTGGAGGGACAGAGAGGGAGAGGTAGACCGAATGAGAGGTGGAAGGATGGAGTGAGGAAGTACATGAATGAAGGCGGTGCTGGTTGGGGGGAGGGGCGTCGACTGACTGGGGACAGAGGTGCATGGGGGCGGTTCGTTCGTGGCCACCCCTTCGGGGATCACGGCGTCAGGCAATAGATAGATAGATAGATAGCCTTCTTGCTGCCACTGACAAAGTCTGTGGGAAAACAAAGGGTCACCCAAGGAATAACACCTGGTGGTGGAACGATGAGGTAAAACATGCTGTGAAAGAGAAAAGGAGATGCTTCAAAGCATGGAAGAAGGGAGGCAGTAAGGAGGAATACCAGGCAGCTAAATAAACTGCCAGAAGAGTTATTTACAATTTTACAAAAGGCATTAAGGACCTGGTCCTCGAACAAGTGTGTAACACTGACAATCGCAATGGGACCTTCAACCTAGCTAGGTGAGTTAAAATGACAGTAGGGATATTATAGGTGAACAGTGTGTAATACTGTACTAAATATATGCAAAGGAAAAGGGGATGCGCTAGATAGAGGTACCGGTATTTATAGGGGCCTGAAAATGCTTGACCAAATCATGAAGGTCTGTCAGAGAGTCTTTGAGGGTGTGATCAGGCACATTGTACTTTACATTCTACTGTATTGAACAAACAAGACCCTGGCTAATCAACTTGACCTATGGGCTGCTGTTCTCAGACAAGACTCTCTCTAGTCTTAGCATTGATATAAAAGGTGACAAAATACTAAAAATGTAGTGGTAAGTTCATTATAGTCTAGAACTCATGGTCCATATCTTCCCTGTGAAACCAATTAAACTTCACAATGACAATAATATGTACAGGCATAAAGAAAAAAACAATATATTTTACATAATTTATTGCATATCCTACATATTTAAAAAACATATATATTAAAATAGTTTAACCAGACCTCTGAGTTTCCCAAAAAATCTCTTATTGGGCTGGCCTGAAAAATTAGATCAAGATGGACAACCAATCAAGACATGATAGGTAGGGAAGGGCAGGTGAACAAATCTAGGAAGGTGAAGATACGCAGATATTTCTCGCCATTTCACCAATTCAGCTGCACCACATGAGTTCCACAGCAGAACTCTTATAGGGTAGGGCCGAAAGGTGAGGCAAGAACTGCTACAATGCAGCGCCAATTAAGAAGTGATCAAAGGTGAAGAATGAGAGATCAGGTCTAAGGAAGAAATAAATCACATCGAGATGCACAAAAAATACACAAATGCGAGAAATCGGGTCAGCTCGACCGCACCAGCGACCAAAGACACAAATCAGGTCAGGAGCCAATAACCTAGCCAGGCCAGGGTGGCATATGATATGAAACTCTATAGCACTCGGTAGCCTATTCCACATATCTACAACTATTACCAAACGAAGAGGCAGATCCCTTACACAGCCAATCTCTTTCTCTTGTTTGTTTGCATACCTGTACAAATTAGGCAAATCCCTTACACATGCAACCAAGACGAAAATGAGAGTCAGCAGAGCCAAGTGGCCCACACAAGGCAGATCCCATTCACACCTAACTCATCTCATAAGCTTTATATTTATTAGTGGCCCCTCCATCATTGACGAACATGCCTATTACATAAGGCATCCTCTTCAAACACTAATCCACCGTAGTTTTGAATCTACCGCGCAGAGCATTTAAAAACTGAGGAGCCTTCATCATGAGCGCACGCGACCTCACTCATGGCTTCAGTCATTATGAATTGGGTTCTCACTACGAAAAAACTTCGTAAAAAATAAAAACAAAAAGAAAATAAGAATAACTATCCAATAAGCTTTCCATCATATCGTGGATGTACTTGTGTGGATTTCTGACCAGACGCTGATTCAGGCGTCATTCTTCCTTCTCTGCTCTGCGCTCAGCCCGCCCGGAGGTGCCTCCCCCCGCTCCGCTGGTTCCGCATTCGTTGCGTCCCTAGTGAGTTTTTTTCATTTGTTTACTCCAGGATGTATCGAGTAAGGTTAGGATAGGCGTAGCAGGAGTGTCCTGGGCTGGTTGCCCGCAGTGCAGTGTATTTTGGGTCGAGTATATGGGGCATCTATTTCGGATGTACCCTCGTGGTCACGTTGTGGACATGTGAACTTTTTCACAGTTGAGTTAGTTTGTGATGCAGGCGGCTTTCACTACGCGTTAATTATTGCTGCCTTTTATCTTTCTGATGAGGTAAGCTGTGTTTTCTGACGTTCCCAGCGTATTTTTCTTCACTTAGTGAAGTTTTTTCTGGGTCCCGAGTCAGTCTTCCCTGGGTTGGAAGTTGTTGCTACGGTGGTGTGTTGGCGGTGGTTCCTGTTGTGATATTTCCAGTGTGTGTGTATATTTCAACTGTTATTATGCCGTCTGCCTAGGCCTAGCCAGCCGCTCGTAGCTTTGCCACATGTACTAGTGTTATTATTTATTATTGATAAATATGCCCTACTGTGTCATGTGTATCCGGGTTTTAGTTGTGTATTGGCTAATTCCTCGGACTATAAGTGTTTCCTGGTTTAGTTGTGTATTGGCTAATTCCACGGATTATGGTGTGACCTTGGGTTAGCCGTGCGTGGCTATCCTCGTGTCGTGTGTTGTTCAGATTGTATCTGTTCAGGGTGGGTTTCCTTCCGGCGGGTTTTTTCTCGGTTTCACCGTGAAAAAATCCTGGCCGAGAGCAGTGTTGGGCCACACGTGGTTGTTAACACTGGCTTGTATCCCCGGCGGGGGGGGTGTCTGTGGCTCTCCAGGACTGCGTCTCTGTGGGTGCCTGGTTTCAGGCCTCCTTTGATTCCCGGCGGGATGGCTGTACCCATCCATATAAAACGGCGTCCTTGTTGACATACGTTTTAGGAGTTTTTTCTACCTGGTTTTACGACAACCACATGAAAAAACCTAGCTGTTGTTTAGGCTTTCCTCCCCGGCGATCTTTTACAAAGAAGCGGGGACAGGAACTTATGGGGTTAACTTTTAAAAACTTCTCACCCGGCGGGTGCACTTGGGTAGGGTGAGATGAACGACTTAGGTCTTCCAGTTAGTTAACCGATCCATTATAGTGATACTCTGTGTATCGCTGCCTTTTCTATTTACGGCGATTGAAGGTTCAATTAGGTTAAATATCGATTCTCACACCCGGCGGGTGCTCCTAGGTGGAGGAATTAAGGAATTTTACAAAATTAATTTTAACCTATTTTAATTTAGTGATACTATGAGGTATCGCCGCCTTCGATCTTACGGCGATCTTTTGGGACAATTCGTTAAACATTAGATCTCGTATCATCCTGCCCTGGGCTATTCTACTATAATAATTCAAGGGCCGGCGTCTTTTTTTGGGGTTGCTTTGTTACAAAATTGAATCTGGAGACAGTCACCTCCTCCGAGAGACTATAAGTGCCATGCTGGACCATTATATCAGAGGGTTTTCTTCACTTTCTTTAGCAAAAGATTTGTTTAGACTTTACACCCCGCCGCGTAGCGAGATGTGTTAGTTGTGTCTTTGCATCTCGTTACCCGGCGGGTTATTAACACTGGTGTGCGATCATGTTGGATTACCCTTATGAGCATTAATTCCTGGAAATTTTCTTGTTTTTTCCAGAGCTGAGCTCCGGCGGACCAATACAGACCCGGCGGTAGTTTTCACCCACCAGTCTCTGTCATGGCTACCGTGGCCCCAGTTTTTGCCCTGTGCATTACCCCTACTTGTGCTGGTATCCCTATTTTTGCACACACCCTTTGCATAAGGTGTGTTAAATGTCTAGACCGTTCAAGGGGTCTCTGGGTGATGCATAATTGTTCCTTTTGCTCTCAATTAGCTGTTAAAGTCCTTTGTGATAATGATAAGACCGCGGCGGTAGCGTTGAGAGAGGTTCGACAACAAATGTCGGCCTACACTACCATTGTCGCGCATAAGTCACTTCAATGTGACAACGTCCCACTTTGGGATAGATTGCTGTCAGAACACCCTCCCCCTAAACGTTCCTCTAGAGTCACGAGTGTTAAGCCGACGGAGACTAGTCAGGGTCCTGTATCGTCTGCGACTACAACTAAACGCCCGAGAGAGCCTACACCCCCGGCATCCGCCTCCTCGTCGCGGGCGAGATCTAGGTCAAGGTCACCTCTCAGACAACAGTCTTCTAGTCGGGCCTCTTCGCCGGAGAGTAAGAAGAGTAAGACGGAAGATTCCACCAGTGGTCACGGCGGAGATTCTTCCAGATTTAAGACTAGTTCGCGGTCACACCGCAGCCATAAATCCTCAAAAAAGGATTCACATCGGAAGTCCTCTCGACATTCCCCTAAGTCTAGTGCATCTCATCGTACCTCTACACCGGACAGAGTTTGTGTTAGGGCCTCTGAGTCCAGTGCAGCGCCTGTCCCTAAAGAGGAGCTGCTAATTAATATTTTAACCCTGGAAATGGAAAGTTCAGGAGGGTCAATAATTGAGAATGTTTCAGACTCTCAAGAGAGCGTAGGCCAGGGCCTTGGTGTTTGGCGGTTTGCCCAACCACGGTCTGACCACCCACGTCCGACTCATACGAGTCACACAGTAGCCGACGTCCACAGGGACGCGGCGACCCCATCCTCTATCCCAGACTTATCTTGGAAACAAGGTACCCCTGCCTCGGCGGGGTCTTCTCAGGAGGATCGGGAGGAAAAAGACGAAGTTTCAATAATTTCGGATATGGAAGGACAAGGGTCAGGCTCAGGCTTGGACGCCGCAAGAGATAATAATGATTCTCCTATAAGTTCTTCATCTAACCAGTTTGTTACAGCACAAGAAATTGATGGGTTGCTTACTCATGCTTTATCTAAATTTTTTGGTCAGCAACAAGAAAACCCCACAATGGACTAGGGGGCTCCCTCGACAAGCTCTACGGTACGGCCTCTGATGACGTCAATTGATTTATCTAAGATTCCTAACCCTCCTACTCTGTCACCTGCAAGGAGCACTAAGCCTGCCACGGCGGCATTGACAACTTCAAATGTCAGGGTCATAACGGATGTTAATCCACCCCCTCTAGACAAAGCACCTCTTAGAAAGGTAGCTATGCCCCTGCTTTATGGGCCAGACGAGTCATGGGTTCTTTTGAACCCCTCTAAACCAGAGCTTGCCCAACCTACCTTGTCAGGGGAACTCCCGGTACCGCGTGAGTGGTTTATCCAGGGCAACAAGTCAAAGAAATTAAGGGCCATGGATGCCTTAGGTAATGTTCTGGACGTAAACATTAAGGCTATACCTAGTTATTATCACCAGGATTATTTTGTGTATGCTTCTAAGCCTGCTTTACCCCCTGCCTCAGCTTTAAAACTATTTTCAGACTGGTCTAAGCTGGATGGGTTTAATGATATTAAGACTCTGTCAGCTCTTACTCCTGAACTAGATTTACGGACCGTCACAGACGACGCAGCTAATCCAGTTTTGAAGGTGGGACAGTTGGGTCCAGGACCTTGGGTGGATTGGGAGGTAGAGGCTCAAAACTTTGCAACCACTTTCACTTCTAAATCTTCCCACCAGATCCCTCAGGACACACATTCATGGTTTTCCATGCCGGTGGGTTCTGCCGGCGGAGTCCCGGCGGCTTTGTTTGCATTCCTAGCTGCCCCTAAGATTAATCTTTGTGAACTGAAGGACCCGTTCACTACCCCTACCCCTACTCACCTAGACAGAGAATTTAGGCTACGAGGAAAAGCTTTTCGCCTGTTTTCACAGTACATAGTATCTCAGCAGGTGGCTAAGTCTTTACTACGATCTACTCAGGCAATCGCAGACGCGGATGCTCGAAGATCGGTTGAGTTATCCCGGCGACTGATTCTTCAGTCGTCAATCCAATCCTTAGGTGACATACGCACCGCCTTGCTTGAGGCGGTGCGAGCACGACAAGATCTTAGGATGTCGTTAGTTCGCAAGCTACCTGAGCGCATTGCTAACCAGGTGGTGATGTCACCAGTACTTACCCCTTCTTTAATGTCCCCTGAAGTATGGCGAACGGTGTTCAATATGGCACAGGCCGTTAAGCACAGTCCCACCCCTTCTAAGAAACCTGCATTTAACTTCCCCAAACCCAGGCCTACTACTAAAGCCCAGCCAGGGGGATCTAAACCATTTCTTCCGCCTAAGTCCTCCCACTCCCCCCAGGGTCAGTACAGGCATAGACAGAATAGGTTTTCAGGTCAGAGAGGACGCGGCCAAAATAAACCAGGTCAGGGCCAGTCTTCGACCAACACCAGCCAGCCGGCGAAGCGGCCAGCACCAACCCCACCATAAAAAAACTAAAGTCTCTCTCACTCCCGGCGCCTACCTTAACCCTTAATTAGCGGCTCACCACATAAGTCGTATTTAATAAAGCTGGACTATGTGGCGGCGCTCGACATAGGTCGAGTGGCAATTTCAGCACGTAATGTTGCTGAGAGAGAGAGAGACAAGTGGTGGCAGGAGACTAGCGAGCGTATGACTGCTCCAGACCACCGCGGCGAACCTACTGACACGAATCTCAGCTCCCTCCTCCCTCTCTCACTCGCTACATACTGAATTATATGGGGAAAGTACCGAATTACATGCTTTTTGCACTCGCGTTGCACGGTTATTGCAAGAAAACTAGCCATCATAAAAGGATCGTTATGGTGTCATTCGAAAGCTCTGTTTATGCCCTTTCAGGGATAGGTACTTGTTTTACGTTCTGGGTCTTATTTAGGCATAAAAATGATCACGTAAACAGCCCTATTTTGGCTAAAAACACCCCGCTGGGCGGTACATATAAATAAACCGCATAGGCCGCTCTTAAGGTGTTAAGGCCGGAGGAACCGAGGGTAGTACAGCCGGCGAACCCTTGTCTGCTAACTGGGTCGTTCCGAACGTGTCACCAAGCATGGCCGTTAAACACTTGGGCACGGATGGTGGTACGCAAAGGCATCACTTGGCAGTGGCTCCGGCGACCTCGATTACGTCAGCCGACAACGGCGAATTTTGTTTCTTTAGAGGTGAAGTCACTAGCCCAGGAAATGATTGCCAAGAATGTCATCATCCCGGTCCCCCCAAATTACCCTGTATTCACGTCCAAACTATTTTTGGTTCCCAAAAGGGACAGTGTTCAGATGAGGCCGGTCGTAGACCTGTCTTATCTGAATCTTCACATTCACAACGAATCTTTCAGAATGTTAACAGTACACCAAATCAGGCTAACACTTCCGCCGGGAGGTTGGATGTGTTCACTAGACCTGACAGACGCCTATTGGCACGTATCGGTCAACAAAAGATTTCAAAGGTTTTTGGCCTTACGGATCAGGCACCAAAATTTTGTTTTTCATAGGATGCCGTTCGGTTTGAACCTAGCACCTCGATTATTCACAAAACTAGTCCGGCAAGCCCTGATGCCATTGTTAAAACAAGGGATCAGAGTGTTGTGGTATCTGGACGACTGGCTGGTGGTGGCAGAGACACAACAATTATGCATAAAACATGTCAATATCATTTTAAATCATGTCAAAACTCTAGGCTTCAAGGTAAATCTGGTAAAGTCAAACCTTGTTCCCTCACGAGTAATTCAGTTGATAGGGCTGGTCTGGGACACCGCCGCTCTCACTCTGAGTCAGAGTGTGGACAATCGCAACAGGTTTCGCAGGAAACTGTTCAGGTTTCTTCACAGTCTGACTACGACACGAAGGGTCTGGGAGTCTCTGGTCGGCTCTCTCAACTGGATTCAACTAACTGTCAAGTTGGGCCGGTTGAAAGTAAAACGATTAATATTGGAAGGCAACAAATATTTCCCGCTCTTACCGGCGGGAAAATTATGGCCCATCCCGAACTTAATCCACACCTTGCTAGCGGTCTGGGCGAAGAGGGAAACATTGCACTCAATAATGTCATGGACCTCTCCTCCACCAACGGTATGGGTAGACACGGATGCGTCAGGCACAATAGGTTGGGGATTTCAGTCAAATCAGGGGCACCAGGGTCAGGGGCTTTGGTCCCACTTAGAAATCTCGCACATCAATGTCAAAGAATTACTAGTCCCCTTATATTTCCTTCAGGCTCACGGCCCGGCGTTACGGGACAAGTCGGTGGCCTTCAGAATGGACAATCTGAATGCAGTCCACTGTATTCAGAAACAAGGGTCAACGAGGTCAAGGAAGTTGCTAAACGTGTCAGAAGAGATTTTTGCTCTAGCCAACAGTCTAGATATTTATCTGCACGCTTCTTATCTCCCAGGCGTAGCGAACGTCTGGGCAGACGCTCTATCCCGGCGACAAAGCACGACAGTAGAATGGGAGCTCAAGCAACCCATTTTCAACCTAATGATTGCAGAGCTCTCCCATCCACAAGTGGATCTTTTTGCGTCCGAGGAGACTCACAAACTCTATCTATACCTCACCCGCCGGGCGAAAACGCCGGCAGGGGGGCCAGACGCCCTAGTGACAGACTGGAACAGATGGAGCTCCATCTATCTGTTTCCGCCGCCAGATGCGTCACTAATGTGCCACGTAGTGAACAAACTACGAGATTATCGAGGCTTAGTCTCGCTAATCGCGCCACTGTGGCCGGCGCAGTTGTGGTACCAGAAATTGAAAATGTGGTGCCCGGACCCGGTATCGCTCCCGGTCGGGTATTTCCACTTAGACGCGATCGGCAACCTCGCGACCTCGCTGACTTTTGCATTATGGACATTCAGGAGGCCAAGTGGCTAGCACCATACGGTAGAGATGTGACAAATAAATTACTTAATCAATATACTCAGTCTACAAAACGACAGTATCAATCACATTGGCAAGCCTTTACTTCTTGGATCGTTAGGACAGAACAAACTGTACCCTCAGTGGCATTAGTTTTTAATTATTTAAATTATCTGTTTGAGCAGAAACGTTTATCTGTGGTAACATTAAAAAATCACTTAACTGCGATTAGAGTGCCCTTTTTAGACCTTACAGGTCTCTCCATACCGGTAGCGGAGGAAACAGGTTTTATGAGACCATGTTTTTAACTCCGCCCACCTCCCCGTCAGCTCATGCCTACTTGGTCTCTGGACAAAGCTTTGTCTTTGCTTCACTCTCGTCTGTACCAAAATACTGCAGACTTTGCATTACTCTTAAAAAAGGCGGTTTTCCTTTTGGCTTTAGCCACCGGAAACAGAGTGTCTGAGCTGGCGGCGATGAGCAACACACCTAATTGTCTTAGGTTTGGTAGACTTAATGAATGTATTTCCATTGCACCCTCCCCAGGTTTTGTAGCCAAGAATGAGCATAGTGCACACGTGTTTTCTGAGTTCACGGTGCCGGCGTTAAAAAGGGGAAAGGTGCATCATAATTTATGTCCAGTACAAGCTCTAACCAAATATTTGAGAGTAGCTCCTCACAACCCCCAAGGTGCTTTATGGGTAGCAAGTACGGGTAAACGCTTACTTAAACGGCGATTAGCCTCTCTTCTGGTAGAAGTCATTAAAGAAAGTAATCCCGGCGTTGTGGGTCGGGCCCACGATTTACGCAAATGGGCAGCCTCTTTACGTTTCCTGAATTTTTTTTCAGTTGAAGACATAGCGTCCACGCAGTTGTGGGCGTCTAATCATACGTTTCTGTCTAGATACTTGTCAGTTGCTCTAGACAAACCTTCCTTACCATGTATAGCTTTAAGGCAGAGGGTCTAGGCGGCCCTGCAGTCACTTTTGTTTACTTTCATGGGAAAGGGGGGGGGGGGGGGGGTGCAGTCAGTTGACACAGGACACCCTAGACCCCGCCGGAGTATGAGAGCTGTGATACAATTTAAGGTTAAAATGTGTTATGAAAATTTCTCAGTGAGAAATTGTGCTAGTACAATGTTAAGTACAAAACAACGGTGTTGTTAGAGTAGTTTAGCTGCGAAAGCAATTTAGTTTTAGATTATTGGAGTTCCTTTGCAATTTATCTCCAAGTTTATGTTGGGGTTTATTATGTGCACATGTAAACTTATAACTTGTTTTTTTTTGTCACCACTCGTTGAGTGGGGTGCCTTTGTAACTACAGATCTGTGTTCAGAATCTTCAGGGTTACCAATCTTTTGTCAGGCAGGCTTCTTTGAAGCACGCACCTGCCTGAACCCCCTTTTTCTTGTATTTGTTCGGCTACGCCGTTAATTAAATATATTTTCAAAATAAGAATACTATGTGGTTGTTTTTATTATCTGCTTTTCTAGAGTTATGATATGATTACGAATGTCCCCCTCCAGTCTTAGAAATCAGGCATGTTCGTCAATGATGAAGGGGCCACTAATAAATTATAGGTTTGACTCCTGTAAGGAGATAAAGAAAACCTAATATTTAGTAGTGGCCCCGTAATCATTGACGACTGGGGCCCTCCCGACCGTCCCCTTCCCATTCGTTGATGTATTAAGGATTTTGGTTTACTTGATATGTCAGTGAAGGAAGAATGACGCCTGAATCAGCGTCTGGTCAGAAATCCACACAAGTACATCCACGATATGATGGAAAGCTTATTGGATAGTTATTCTTATTTTCTTTTTGTTTTTATTTTTTACGAAGTTTTTTCGTAGTGAGAACCCAATTCATAATGACTGAAGCCATGAGTGAGGTCACGTGCGCTCATGATGAAGGCTCCTCAGTTTTTAAATGCTCTGCGCGGTAGATTCAAAACTACGGCGGATTAGTGTTTGAAGAGGATGCCTTATGTAATAGGCATGTTCGTCAATGATTACGGGGCCACTACTAAATATTAGGTTTTCTTTATCTCCTTACAGGAGTCAAACCTATAATGTTACTTACACTACTTGCTGTACACCAATGTTATCATATACCTGCAACCAAGATATAATTGTAAAAAATAGGCACATAAGAAAATGGGAGTCAGCAGAGAGCCAATTGGCCCACACAAGACACTCGGTAGCCTATTCCACATATCTACAACTCTGTTACCAAACGATTAGAGGCAAATCTCTTATACAGCCAATCACTCTCTCTTTTGCTCTTATTTGTTTGCAACCCATGTACAGATTAGGCAGCTCTCTCTCTGTCTCTCTCATTTATCGCTGTCTTCCTTACGATTACGACATCCTAGGCTCTCTCTCTCTCTAACATATGAGAACATGGGAAAACGGGGGTCTGCAGAGAGCCGATTAGGCCACACACGGAAGATCCCTTTCACACCCAACCCATCCCACGCGCTCTGTCTCTCATTTATCGCTGTCTTCTTTACGTTTACATAAAATATATACACGAATGTGTTACCTCCATATAATTATACATCATTTACATTATGTACTTTACTTAAATTTAAGTGCCTGTCAATATGTAGGAATGATCAAATTATACTACTTTTTTATATACATGATCATATTTTTACATCTAGGCAATAATATAGCTATTCCTAGCCCAATAATATATCTACGTGAGTGAATCACCTCCATGTCAGCTTATTAATAAGACTTCTGGATAATCAAACAATATCTAGGTTACCTTAGGTAAAAAGTGCTCAAACCTTATAATAAAGTACAGTACATTGTTGTATTCAGTAATGCTGAAGTAATTACCTAATTATATAAGGACAATGCCACAAAGGCTAAAATAAAAGTCAGAATTATAAAATAATCACAACATTCATGGCCAAACTTATACATGGCCACAACCAGAAAACAGCCACACTCATCAATGGCCACAACCAAAAGAGCTACACTCCTAAATTTCCACAGCCAAAATGGCTGTAGTTTCTCCATGCCCGATATGTTAAATGATTTTTTTATATCTGTGACACAGCTTTTGTATCCAACACAATACCCTGCGTGCAAAACCGCTCGAAGCCCGAACAACGTTGCTTGCAACTTTAATTATTATTATTATTATTATTATTATTATTATTATTATTATTATTATTATTATTAGTATTATTAGTATTATTACAGGTGAGTGTTATTATGTGGTGAGGGACCAATGTAAAGGTATCACAGGTAATCTTAATGTTCCTTGTCGTTAAAGGATGTGGAGTGTGGACCAATAGTAAGCAATATGCCAATAAAAATATGCGAGCATGAGATATAATTTTAAGAGAAATCAGTCACTCACAGTATCTCTCTTACTTACCTCATACTATCTCTCTGCATTTTCCCGTCTTAGGCGTTAATAGGTGCTCATTTACGGCTCACGTTATCTCGTCTCTCCTGCTAACATTGGCCATTGCTGATGCCGTTTGAATACCCTACATGGATACAACACTAATAACAGAACCAGCATACGCATAATTACTGTTATACTGAGTGTTAATGTATTATTTTATTATGTGTTATACGTATATTCAGAAAATGTATTCTTCTTTTGATATGTGTCATAAATCTGAGTAAGACTAATCCATGATTGTGTGCCTCCAGGATGTCATTTTGCAGCTCTGGGACAAAAATAGTGAATGGTGAAGTCAAGACGTTCTCTCTTGAAGATGGAGACTGTGAATAGAAAAACTCACACCTGATCGGAAGCAACGCCTGTCACTCCGTCGTGGTTAAGATGTCTCGGGAAACTTTCACCAACAACAGTAGTCAAATATGCCTGGTTTCGCATCATGAAACGGATACAGATAAAACAATTATCACAAATAAACAGTCCATGCACATAATGGTGTTCTCCATTCGCTGAATAATCTATAATAACGATATAAAATGTTATGATTTATTGTTAAATTAAATATATTCTTAGGAAGTAAGTTCCAAAGAGATGTGTTTCAAGATATATATTTATTTTGATAAGCAGAGGTTCTGCACAGTGGAGGAATGACTGCTGTGGATGAGTGACTCAAGGGAGCACAGGGAAAGATGCAGAGATGGCACAATGTTAGCTAGTTCAATTGAACATTTAAAAACATATCTAAACAACAATAAAAGAGATGCAACATCACTTTATATGCGTAAATGATGGATTTCTTTAGTAGTTACTAGGTTATTTAAAATCACTAATGATCGGTGACACCTCCCAGCATCCACACCACACATGCAAGCACGGAGCTATTTGAAGGCTCACAAGACTTTTATATATTACAGCTAACTGCTCTTTACGAAATTGGTGGCGTTGTTGGTATGCTTAGCAATAACTCAAACGTGATTACTCCAACTAAGGTAAGTACCAATGGAAGACCAAGGATCTCAATACTGGAAGAGCTGCAAATATATTTCTTTAGTTGATTGAGGTTGATTTTGTCTGGTAGTGATCTGAATGTATTTAGCTGTATAAAACAGGCGAGATTGTCTTCACTTCCAACATTTATTTTGAAAATTTTATTATTAAGTAGTATTTGGTGGGGAGTCTACTTTGTTAGATTAAATCAAAACTGTGCTAAATGTGAAACATCTATGAACTGTTGAGTCATTTGTATTTGAGTGTATAGGTTTATGAGTAGTAGACAGGAGTTCATTTATATTAATAATAAACATAAACGGGCCTAACACTGGTCCTTGTATAACCCAAGTAGCTATGGAGTGTAAAACATTGAAAAAACGACCCTACCATTACACGTAAATGCTGTTGCAAAGATTTACGGAAATTCAAGTGACTAGTGATGGTAGCAGTTAGGAAGTTTGATAATAGGGATAAGTGCCATAATATATCAATAGTATTTTATTTGTCACAGGCTATACCATAGTTTGATAATAGGGATAAGTGCCATAATATATCAATATTATTTTATTTGTCACAGGCTATACCATAGTTTCTCCGTGAACATCAATCGTATATATATTTGTTTTAAATATATGTGTTAATGGGTAAGTTTGTTTGCAGTTAAGTTATCATTTTGGAATCAATACTGTATTATGTTGATTAGCTTGTAGATTCTAGATGTTTAATAATATTGTAAGTTATGATTATTTAATATGGTGTACGTGATTGCAATCGGTTTCTAATTTGATCTGATGGATCTGAAGAGCCTTCCTTCTTTACTATTGGGTTCATGTTACCTTTTATCCATTAATCAGGGAAGATAAAAGCATGATTACAATAATGTAAGAAAGAGTGTAGCCAGTATGGGGGTAATCTTAGAAGAACTTTTCGAAACTTTGGGAAGGCTTTCATCTGAAACTAGAACTGTCTAAGACTAGTGTTACATCCCAAGTGTGAATCCTGCAGAGGGATTTCTGGCAAATCAAAATATGATTGAAAACAGGAACTATTTTAACATTATCTTCTAAGGTGTAGTTTCTGGCGAAAATCTTGGTAAGCGTTTTAGTCTTCCCGAGAGGATCACGTATTTGATTGCCATTCAGTACAATATACATTTCAGTGATGGTATGGCTGATGATGTTTATTTTGTTATTTTTGTTTAAATTCAAATGCAAATTGACCAACATTTGCTATTATAATTTGTGTTGTTTAATAATGTATTACCTGTGTTGTGAAGGACGTTTGATTCGACAATTATGGATAATTGTTTTGAGCGGTTTTTAAAGGATTATAAGCAATAAATAGATAAATTATATAAACAAATGATGCATGCATAGTTGCTTCCCTTGCACTTGATAGACAACTTAATTTGAAGGGATATCTGGAACAACTATAAGTAGGCGCCAACGAACTTCAAATTCAAATTCAAATTCAAATAGTTTTATTGTTATATGACAAATATACATAATACAAGAATAAGTTATGTTAAAAGGTTATCACATAACAAAGAGGACTTGATACCTATTGGCATACTGTATATGTCCTGAAATACTACTATACTAAATACAAAATTGGAAGTAGTGGCGAATGAAGAAAACAACAAAAGAGATATGCACCCAAACCCAAGTATAAAGACAAATATTATAATTTTAACTAGCAGAAGTATCTGCGGTATAAGAAAATAGTATACTTACATAAATCCAAAAATACCTAAACATACACACACATCTACATAGTATAATGACACCACCAGGCCCCAACCAAGGTGGTCAGCATGATCGTGACCATACACAAACACCTGATCACAACCAGTCCTCATCCCAGGTGAATCATGAGTATTATATTAAATAGACAAGGGCCCAATGGTGCGATTGAATATATCCGCATCCCACACACATTCACACATTCAAACTATCACACACATGTACACATAGTATATATCAACATCATACATATACTTAATTGCATGCCTAAACAGACACTGAACTTATATAGATATAACATTGCACATTTACAATCATACGCACACACTCACATATTTATTAATTCATACAAACTCACAAATAACATTCATAGTTACCCACCATCCATTTACCGAATAAAATACATTACCACATGCACACAACAGCTTTAAAAGCAAATGAACGAAAAACCTTATACATTCTTTGCGCTCACTAATAATAGTTAGATGATAACCCAAACAATATGCCGCAGAAATTCATGCCTCCTGCCCCACACTCCCCCGATGATCTTGATCCCTGACCTCTCTGTAACTCAAAAGGGCCTAGAGCAAACTGGCTGTAAATATCCACACCTATTTCCTTCTGAACTCTTCCCAAATGATAGAAACGTCAGCCCGATTGCTTTCATTTATTTCGAGTTATAAGAAGTTAAGGTCTCAAGATTATTGTCAAGTTCGCTGGCGCTACCTATAGTATACGTGTTTCAATACTAATTTTGCAGTAAATATTAATAATTCCTTATATCTTCTTAACTTATATGATATTCATCTTGGAAGCATGTTCAATATAAATGTAATTATATAATTATTTACTCTCAGAATTTATGGTTCGCTCCAAACAAAAACAAAATCCAATTTTCAAAATGTTGGCGTTACTTTTCTTTGTTGTGTTCTAAAACTGGCTCTAAAAACCTAATATTTACCAGTGCCTAATTGAACTTTATATCTTTGTGATTTTTTAATGAATACAATAATAAAGCTAAACCTATTTAGGATTGTTTTCTTCACCTGTAATGGGTAATTTTGTAAACTATATGTTATATATGTTAATTATAATTTGAAAGATTCATAGAAACACAAGAAGATAGTCCAGCCAGTTATCTCCTTGTTTGGTAAACAATCCTTTAGCTACAACACACCACCCCAAAGAATATTTGGATTTTGTTCATATTCTCCTTTGAGTGTGTGTGTAGTATTATCATAAATACATGTATAAAAGAGAACGGGGAATGTAAACACCTCATGAGGAGCAGTATATTAACCCGTACAGCCCCAGCGACGCGTCTGACGCGTCGGCGATGTATGTAACGCACAGCCCCAGAGACGCGTCTGACGCGTCACCCTAATTGCGCCGACCGTAACCTCAGGTGTAGCCACTCAAGAGGGCTCAGATTTGTATGGGAACTGTGTACGTATCCCACGCAACCGTGCCGATGGTTGAAAACTCTCAAAGTCTACGTGCGTGCGCGCGAGCGTGCAATAACCTGTTTTTTGGGATAATTGCCTTCAATTTTTTACTCTTGTAAAATCCATTTTCGGGGGCTCTGTAGGACCATTTTTTAAGCTTTTTGAGCGGTTTTTCGTGGTTTTTCCTTCATTCCTAACCCATTCGCTATTGTTTCTGGAATAAAACCATTTTTTGAAAACCGGCCGGGTTCTGGTGCGCAAACATTACAAAACTAGCCGGGGCTCCACGGGTTAATGACAACATTCCGAATATCTATATCAGCCCTGAAAAGGCTATATGCGAAATAAAGTAATATAATTGCGCCTCCTCATAAGGGGCTTATAATCTTTCTTTCAACTTTTCTGAGTTACTTTTGTTTCCAAAAGGGAACGGACGTCTTTAGACATTGTACATTATCCTCGAGCTCCCACCCACCTCCATCCTCCCTTCCTTCCCTCCAAAAAGATACTAAAGTCCCCATGAAGAGTGTAGGGCTTGAATAGTGAGGGGAATGAATGGTTAACCCTTGCAGTAACGGTGCCGTCATTTTAACTTTGTTCTGTCTACTATTATAGCATGTTATTCAGTTTGAAAAGGGCTTCCAGCAATTAACAGGCTTATCGAACTTATCGAACTTAACCCTTATTTCTACCACAGATTTTCGAGTTTCAATATATGTTCACACTGTTCACACAAAATGTTTGTTTATAGTCCAGTCAATCTGTAGTTTGATATGGACAAAATTGCAACAGAATTTATTTTTGCTGTAATGTAATCTACATGTCCTCCTAATCAACATACCAAAAGTGGAGGAAAAAGGAAATGGTGGAAAGTTACCTAATTTGCATAAATCCAATATGGCTGCCAGGCCATTTCCGAAAACCTTAAATTTGCCCTCTTTACTTGTAATTATTGCAATGGGGTGATTTTAGTGTCTACATATATATTTTCAGGCTCCATAAACATGACTGTAAATATATCTACATGCTTCAAATTATATTTTTTGTCAAATCGAAAATAAATAATATATTTTTGTAGGTTCATGTGTAAGTAATCATTGTGTGTTGGATCTCGGTATTTCCCTTTTTAATTGTGCTGCTTTATAATTTTTTAATCATCTACATATTTTTAACAGTCTCCTTTTCTGTTTCAGATGCATGATGGAGTCCTGTGTAATTTGCAATGAAACCCTAGACAATGGGGAGGCAACTGTTGTGCTTCGTCAGAAAGGATGTGATGGTATTAGTGAAGCCAGCAAACTTCGTGGATTGATGCTCACCACTATTGTAGGACAATCTGTGCACAAAAAATGTCGCTTTGAATACTGCAACAGAAATTCCATTAGCCGAGACCTAAGGAAGAAAAAGGAGACTTCATCGACTACCTGCCGTCAGCTCCGATCAAGTGATGGCAAGTTCTTATTTAATGAGCACTGTTTGTTTTGTGGCCATCCTGCTAAATACGCTGGAAGGAAAAGAGGATTTGATGTATTCCCAGTCAGGACAGGAGACTTCCAATTGACTATTCAGGATGTGTGTAAAAAACGTGGGGACTCCTGGGCTCATACTGTACAAAGTCGGATTGAATTTGCCCAAGACTTACATGCAGCAGATGCGATATACCACCAACTATGCAGTACCAATTTCCGAACAGGAAAGAAGATACCAGCTATATACAATCAATCAGGTGAAAGTAGTCAGTACACATCAGGCAGGCCAATTGATTTATTGAAAGCAGAAGCATTTTTGAAAGTGGTTGAGTACTTACAGAAAAATGAGGCTATGCAGATATCTGTAAATAATCTTGTTGAGAAGATGAAAGAGTACTGTGACAAGGAAGCATATACTGCAAAGTACATGAAAGTCAAACTAGAAGAACATTTTGGTAACAACTGTTACGACCTGGCACTCGGGTACACAAGGGCTCTCAATCAGGACTCTAATACGGCTCGCTGCCACAACGGAAACACACGATCCCAACCCCTGAGTACTGCCAGCCGAACAAAAAACACCAATACCCTCCAGAGTTCAATCTGCTATAACGGGGTATACAAGAACTCGGTACTAGTGTTCAACAACAGACTAATAAAGAGACAGGAATTCTCTAGTCTGGTCAACAATCAAACAAAGAAGTAAGAAACAACAACACCAAAGAATAGTGTTGGCCGAAGCCGAAGTAATCCACCCTTGACTAAGAACTTAAGAAGTCCTCCACCCTCTACTTCGGATCGGCACTATTACGTTACGTTAATTAATAGTCCTTAAGCATCGAGCAAGGAATCTTCTGAAAAAAGTTAGATGCTTCTCGGATGCTCGTAAGAAGTACGTATCGGATTTTGAACAGTAATTCAATAAGAAAAACACTGGCAATTAAATACTATTACAGGTTTAAATTGGCATAAGAATAATTAAAAGAATATGCAATAGTAAATGGCAAACATTAAAAAGAAGTACTCCGCAAATGCAACGGCAATAGCCTACTCGGATTGTGCTCGTGGGCCACTAATCACTAAAGTAGCCAAGCTTGCAACACATGAAATCAATAGTGCATAAACAATATCATACATAAGGAAAGCTTCAATACTATTCTGTATCTACTAATCGAGTAAAGTCTAGCTGGGGTACTGTGGGCAAAAGGTAGCAGTGACTGAGCAAAAACGGCTCGTAGCCTAGCGAAGTCCTCACAACTGTTTAAAGTATTACGTTAACACTAACAAGTGCACTTTGAGAAATCCAGATCCCTTGTATCTGGTTTTCTCCCGGCTCCTTGACAAAGTAAAAACAAGCTGTTAATAAAATACAGGGTGGTTAGGCTCTTGCCCTCACGCACTGTAAATTATTAACTCAACACAGTCAGCCGCGAAGACAACCTAGGCTTCACTGAACCGAAACGAGTATGCAGGTTTATCGCTTAACCACTGCATCAAACAACAACTCGTAACACAGAAAAGCCTTACCCCAGTCTAGCATTACCTAGACTAGCAGAAACCAGGAATAATAATAATAACACACAGGGAAATGCATAGACAAGTGCAACAAACATAAATCAATCCTATTCTAAGTTAACCCTTCCAAAATAGGCTATCTAATAGGCATGTATCTCATGAGAACTCAAGCGATAATACGTTGGCTGACTAGCTCTGCACCAACGGGACCATGGAAGTTAAAAAGGGTAGGGAAAAGAGGAGATAAGAATGTAAGGTAGTAGAGAAAGTTCACATCAGTCAGAAGAATATATATAGTTAGCAAGGGAAATGAGAAGTCGCTCTGCCTAATGAGTTCTGATCAAAAAATGGCTAGACTTCCCTTTTTATACTCGGCCCTCTAGTGAGCCCAACGTGAACTACTAAGGACCGCCCACTGACAATCATTACGTAATTTCTCTCTCTCCTCTGGGATAGACAAAGGCTTTCCTAGCACTGAGGGGAGGGGGGAGGGGGGGGGGAGTGCTAGTGAGTTAGGCCCACCTCCCGCATGGCGCACCCACTGACCCCCAACTGTGGCTGCCGCTTCTCCCATCATTACAAATAAGTTTTACACACAATACTTATAACTAATGATATAAAATAGAACTCGTTGACTCAGATGAAAACAAAATACATATTCATATTACTTATAGTACAACGGCTCACATGAACTAAGTTAGGAAACTCTACATAGACTACAGCCAAAGTTCCTGCCCTGACGATCCTAGCGAGAGTGGGGCATGACTAGGCGTTCTGTACAGCATGCTCACACTGGACATGCGTCACACCTCCCCCAAGATTTTACTTGCTCAACCCTGAGCTAAAATCTGACAAACACAGAACCCCATCAAGCCCCTCACACCCAGCGACCCAGCGACCGCATGGCACTAAAACAAAGCTGAGTTTATCACCAAAACGCATCTTATTATTAACCAAAAATTCACATTTTATAACTCCTCCCAACAATAGCAAAAAGACACAATATCATGCTCCCAGAGCGAGCTTACAGCAGCTCAGCCGTTTGATAGTTTGTGGACTACTCAAACTCTATAGGCTATGACAAACTTATACGATTACCTATATCAAAAGAAAGAGTTTTTTATATGATTTTTATATTTTAATATGTTTTTCCCGGCTGCACTATAAGGGCAGCCTATTTTCCTCCACTCAAACCCACACACCTGTGATAGCCTACGACTGATCATCCACCCTTGATAAACAATCCGCGATCACATTGTCACATCCAGCAATATGACGGATGTCCAGGTTATACTCCTGCAACATCAAAGACCACCTGGTCAGTCTCATATTGTGATTGTGAAATTGATTCAGGAATCTCAAAGGGTGATGATCAGTGTAGATAACCACGACTGGGCCATAGGCTGGAACATACACCTCGAAGTGCCTGAGCGACAGCACAATCGCCAGTAATTCCTTTTCTATTGTAGAATAGTTCTTTTGTGCAGCATTGAACTTCTTAGAAAAGAAACTTACTGGGTGTTCCACACCTTCATTGTCTGTCTGTAGCAAGACGGCACCAGCCCCTACACCACTAGCATCTGTTGCCAGCTGAAAAGGCCTGTTAAAGTCTGGGGCCCTGAGTATCGGGTGAGTACATAGCAAATGTTTCACCAAAGTGAAAGCCTTTTCACACTCAGGTGCCCACAAACACTTTTTGTCTTTAGATAACAAATCTGTGAGAGGTGCCAACACCGTTGAGTAACCTTTTATGAAGCGTCTGTAGTAGCCTATCATACCCAAGAATCTCATAATCTGCTTCTTGGTTGTTGGGTGCGGAAATTTATTGATAGCCTGTACCTTGTTCTGAGGAGGGCACACCTGTCCCCTTCCCACTACAAACCCAAGGTACTGCACAGTGGCTTTTACGAAGTCACACTTTGCCAAATTTACTACCAGACCTGCTTCACTAAGTTTCCGGAACAAGGTCTCAAGGTGCTCACAATGGCTCTCAAAGTCGTCATCATAAATGATTACATCGTCCAAATATACGGTGCAATTTGGAATGTCCTTTACAATTTCATTCATCAGGTTCTGAAACGTTGCTGGTGCATTCTTAAGCCCGTAAGGCATAACATTGCACCGGTAGGTACTCCCGTCCACAACAAAACCACATACCTCTTTAGCACGCTCGGACAAAGGTACTTGCCAGTAACCTTTTACTAAATCTACTTTAGACAAAAAACGAGCATTACCAATTTTGTCAACACTATCATCAACCCGAGGAAGAGGATATGGGTTAGTTGGAGTCAAACCGTTTAACCTACGGAAATCAATACAAAAGCGTACCTTGCCATCTGGCTTAGGCTGCAGTGTTACAGGGGAAGTCCACTTAACTGTGCCTTTCTCTATCAACCCTCTACCGAGCATATACTCCAACTCATCCCTCAGAGCTGGTAGTTTTATGGGGGGCACACGGTACGGGATTGACTTAAAGGGTAGATGGTCCCCCACGTCAACATCATGCATAGCCTGAGTAGTGAGGCCTGGGTGTTCAGCAAATACAGTGGGGTATGAACCGAACAACTGACGGATAGCATCAAACTGCGGCTCAGGCAAATGAGCTATAGCCTCGTCAGCCCTTAGGCTCGAGTTCCCCGCCCACTGATCCGCTGAAACATGTTGATCCCAGCTATCCTCCTCTGAAGCTTGACTGTCCCCCTCTCCTTCTCCACCACGGCCGCAACAAGCCAACACAGGGACAGTGAGAGGCTCAGAGGGGCGCCTCACATACTCTTTAATAAGGTTCACGTGACATAACTGGTTCTTTTTCCTCCTGTCTGGAGTGGCAACAAGGTAATCTAAGTCTGAAATTTTTTCTACAATTTTATAAGGTCCAGTGTACTTCGCAGAGAGGGGGTTACCAACCAAAGGCAACAAAATTAATACCTCTTGTCCTACAGTGAACTTCCGGAGCCTCACTTTGCGATCATACCTGTCCTTCATCAAAGCTTGTGATTCTGTCAAATTTCTACCTGCCATCTCCAGACTCTTAAGCATGCGCTCACGGCTTTCAAGCACATACTTTAATAATGGACAAGGCTGCACAGTCCCCTCCCAAATTTCTTTCAGCATGTTAAGGGGGCCCCTGACACGGTGTCCAAAAATCAGCTCGTTTGGACTAAATCCCAGGCTCTCACCAGGTACCTCCCGAGCAGCAAACAGCACATAAGGCAATCCAAGATCCCAATCCATACCGTTGTCAGCACAATAACACCTGAGCATGCTTTTAAGTGTAGCATGCCACCGCTCAAGCACCCCTTGACTCTCAGGGTGATACGCTGACGATACTACTGCTCGTATCCCATGCTGTTGCATTGTTTGCTTGAACATGTTGGAGGTGAAATTAGATCCCTGATCAGACTGAATCTCCTCCGGGTACCCGTACCTTGAGAAGTACCACAACAAGTTACTGACTACCGTCTTAGCCATTCCATTTTTCATAGGGTATGCATCGGGGTATCTAGTGGCAACATCCATTATGGTTAACAAAAATTTATTTCCCGCCTTAGTGGGAGGGAGTGGACCAACCATGTCAACAATAATTTTACTAAAGGGTGGCCCAATCACAGGAATAGGGTGTAACGGAGCCTTAGGAATAACTTGGTTCGGTTTCCCGACACGTTGACAAATATCACAGGAGTTTATCCATGACTGCACATGAGACTTCATCCCCGGCCACCAAAACAATTTCCCCAAAGCCGCCACCGTTTTTCTCACCCCTAGATGTCCTGCCAGTGGTGTGTCATGCGCCAACCTCAGTAGGCTATCCCTGCACTCCCGTGGCACCACCAACTGGTCCACTACTCCGGACCCCTTTTGCCAACTACGTTTAGGGTCTTGAAAACGCCTATAAAGGATGCCTTCTAAATAAAAAAAATCTCCTGGCTGTGCATCGCCGTCCTCGTCGAGCTCTACAGCTCCATTAGCACACGTTTGGAGCTCAGGGTCCTCTAGTTGCAACCGACTTATATCTGAGGGTGCCAAGCGATCTAACTGCTCCCGGAGCAATGCATGACCTTCCCCGATACTGGGCTGCTCCCTCTGTCTCTCTCGATGTACATAACGTTGCTGTCGTGGAGACTCGTCATGCCCAGCCTCGTCACTCTCGATGACAGGCCCAGGGGCTACTCCAGAATTAAGTAATGGTGCTAATACTGAATCACCCAGGAGAGCCGCCGAGTCAAAACTCTTAAAACCAACTCCAGCTTTAGCCTCCTCCTGTTGATCTTTCCTCCGCTGGTCTGAAGGCGGAGGACTAGGCTGTGACACTTTAGCTGCCCGAGCTCGGGTGACAACACACGCCATGGGTTGTGTCTGGCACCGCTCGACCCACTCTTGCTCTTCCCTACTCACGTCGGCCGGCCTCTCGGCAACGACTAAGGGTAGAACCTCGGAAGCGGGCATTGCAAAGTCGTTGCCGAGAAGAAGGTCGACGCCCTCCACTGGCAGTTTCTCCACAATCCCGACATCCAATTCACGTGCCACACCATCCACCTCCAACTCCAACCGCACCAGCGGGTATGACCGAGTTGCATTAATACCCTGCACCACTACCACCCGAGCCGCGTTTATAGGGTAGCCAGTCAAGTTTTTCATCAGAGTCTGGGAAGCACCTGTATCACGCAAGACCTCTACTCCATGCTTGCGCCCCGCCCACATCACGCAACCCCGCCCTCTATGGTCGCAAAAAACATCCTGAGCAGGGTTCGAGCCTCCCAGGTGCTTCTGCATTGGCTGTGCCTCAGCCTCTGACGAACTGCCCCAGGCAAACTCAGATGACTTCGGAGACACACCAATGTTGCAGGCCAAAGACACAGCTGCTGTAGGTGGTTTGCTAGGACAGACTCTTGCAAAGTGCCCCTTTTTATGACAATGATAACACTCCACCTCCCCTTTGGGCTTCCCTTGGTACTGGGAAGGGCCCGGCCCCTTCTTAAATGGGACGGTGCTAGTCTTGTGGTCAGTCTTGGTATCATGGCTCTTGTACTTGTTTGCATAAGGTATATCACTAACTCGGGGGGTGGGGCGTCACGCCCCTTGTTACCTGCCTCCCTACGCTGGGCAGACCCGCACCCACGAATTAGTGATAGCCGGAGGTCAGCCATCTCAGCTGCCTCCTGTAGAGTTTTTGGGTTCTTTTCTTTAATAGTTAAAGTCATTTCTGCACCAGTACACTTATAAAACTGCTCGAGCAGAAACAGCTCAGTCAACTGTTCGGCCGTCTCAGCTTTCTCAGAACGTGTCCAGTTTTTAAGTGCATCTTTTAAGTCCCGGGCATGTTCAAGAAAGGTCACCTCCCTAGTCTTTGTAACACCCCGAAACTTCAATCGATATGTTTCCGGTTGCAACTCGTATGCCCGTAGGACAGCTCTCTTCAATTCTGGGTAGTCAATGCAAGACTCTAAAGGCAGTGCATCATAAGCCTTCAGACCCTTACCCGTAAGTCTTGAGGAGACTAGAGCTGCCCACTTCTCTTCAGGCCAATTATGCTCCCTACATTTCTTCTCAAAACGATTAAAAAATTCTGTGACTTCAGTTTCACTAAATACCGGCACCAATTTGACTAATTGGGCCAAGGACTGTTCTCTTACTTGGCCCTCACGGCCCATCCAAGTCCCTGTCGACTCTGCACGAGACTTATCTAAATCTAATTTAGCACAATATTTCTCCGAGTCGTACTTAAGCTCAGCCTCATGCCTCCTAACCTCAATCTCATGCCTCCTCGTCTCATCCTCCTGCCTCCTGGTCTCATTTTCATGCCTCCTGGTCTCATCCTCCTGCTTCCTAGCCTCAATCTTAGCAAGCTCAAGTCTAAATACCATATCTGGAGACAGACAGGAAGAGGGAGCTGCCACTACTGAAGGAGGGGGGGCAAAAACTGGGGAACCACCATGTGCACCACCCGAGGGCACTCCAATCTGCCAATTCTCATCCCTCTGTGGGAGAGTGCTAACCTCCGGTAACTGAGTGGACGGCACTGTGGGAGTCGAGTGAGAGGGGATCTGGGGAGGAACCCCCCCAAACGCCCTCTCCTCCGAAACCCCATGTCGCCCACGCAACACCCAGGAAATCAGCTCCCCCTTGGACATCCCTACTACATTGGAAATTCCCAAAACCTTGGCTATCAGGTGCAAGCCACAAACATCCACCCCAGTCAGCCTCTCCTCCGTCACGTGGTACCGCTTACTCACAAAAACTCTAGCATCCTCCTCACTGGTTACTAACGGCACACCTTCAAATGGCATCTCTCGCTCATCGTCAGTGCTAATGCACGACATACTGAAGTCCACAAAAAAATTCTCGAGACAAAAGTGTTTAACTTCCTATGCAAGCACTAATTACTAAATTAACTGGAGTCTCTTAAATGCTTTACTAATTGCCATACAAAAACAAATATTCTTCAATATGCACACTAAAATACAAACAAACAAATGTTGTACAACTCTGCAAAAATTTATACTGTTCACAAAATCCTAAGCAAGGTCGCCATTTGTTACGACCTGGCACTCGGGTACACAAGGGCTCTCAATCAGGACTCTAATACGGCTCGCTGCCACAACGGAAACACACGATCCCAACCCCTGAGTACTGCCAGCCGAACAAAAAACACCAATACCCTCCAGAGTTCAATCTGCTATAACGGGGTATACAAGAACTCGGTACTAGTGTTCAACAACAGACTAATAAAGAGACAGGAATTCTCTAGTCTGGTCAACAATCAAACAAAGAAGTAAGAAACAACAACACCAAAGAATAGTGTTGGCCGAAGCCGAAGTAATCCACCCTTGACTAAGAACTTAAGAAGTCCTCCACCCTCTACTTCGGATCGGCACTATTACGTTACGTTAATTAATAGTCCTTAAGCATCGAGCAAGGAATCTTCTGAAAAAAGTTAGATGCTTCTCGGATGCTCGTAAGAAGTACGTATCGGATTTTGAACAGTAATTCAATAAGAAAAACACTGGCAATTAAATACTATTACAGGTTTAAATTGGCATAAGAATAATTAAAAGAATATGCAATAGTAAATGGCAAACATTAAAAAGAAGTACTCCGCAAATGCAACGGCAATAGCCTACTCGGATTGTGCTCGTGGGCCACTAATCACTAAAGTAGCCAAGCTTGCAACACATGAAATCAATAGTGCATAAACAATATCATACATAAGGAAAGCTTCAATACTATTCTGTATCTACTAATCGAGTAAAGTCTAGCTGGGGTACTGTGGGCAAAAGGTAGCAGTGACTGAGCAAAAACGGCTCGTAGCCTAGCGAAGTCCTCACAACTGTTTAAAGTATTACGTTAACACTAACAAGTGCACTTTGAGAAATCCAGATCCCTTGTATCTGGTTTTCTCCCGGCTCCTTGACAAAGTAAAAACAAGCTGTTAATAAAATACAGGGTGGTTAGGCTCTTGCCCTCACGCACTGTAAATTATTAACTCAACACAGTCAGCCGCGAAGACAACCTAGGCTTCACTGAACCGAAACGAGTATGCAGGTTTATCGCTTAACCACTGCATCAAACAACAACTCGTAACACAGAAAAGCCTTACCCCAGTCTAGCATTACCTAGACTAGCAGAAACCAGGAATAATAATAATAACACACAGGGAAATGCATAGACAAGTGCAACAAACATAAATCAATCCTATTCTAAGTTAACCCTTCCAAAATAGGCTATCTAATAGGCATGTATCTCATGAGAACTCAAGCGATAATACGTTGGCTGACTAGCTCTGCACCAACGGGACCATGGAAGTTAAAAAGGGTAGGGAAAAGAGGAGATAAGAATGTAAGGTAGTAGAGAAAGTTCACATCAGTCAGAAGAATATATATAGTTAGCAAGGGAAATGAGAAGTCGCTCTGCCTAATGAGTTCTGATCAAAAAATGGCTAGACTTCCCTTTTTATACTCGGCCCTCTAGTGAGCCCAACGTGAACTACTAAGGACCGCCCACTGACAATCATTACGTAATTTCTCTCTCTCCTCTGGGATAGACAAAGGCTTTCCTAGCACTGAGGGGAGGGGGGAGGGGGGGGGAGTGCTAGTGAGTTAGGCCCACCTCCCGCATGGCGCACCCACTGACCCCCAACTGTGGCTGCCGCTTCTCCCATCATTACAAATAAGTTTTACACACAATACTTATAACTAATGATATAAAATAGAACTCGTTGACTCAGATGAAAACAAAATACATATTCATATTACTTATAGTACAACGGCTCACATGAACTAAGTTAGGAAACTCTACATAGACTACAGCCAAAGTTCCTGCCCTGACGATCCTAGCGAGAGTGGGGCATGACTAGGCGTTCTGTACAGCATGCTCACACTGGACATGCGTCACACAACATTGTGATCACAAGCAGTGGCACGAAAGGCAACATTGTCACACTCAGAGCTACAGCTTCACATATTCTAAAGGAGTTCTACAATTTGCCAAAATTGCAAGACAGTGAGAAAGAGAAGCTTAGGTTGGTTCAGGCAGCTGCAGAACTCATCAAAAGTGACATAAAGTCCATGGAGTCTATGGGCGATACTTTTCCTAGCTCTGATGGTATTGCCTCCCTGGAAAAGAATTCCGATTTTGTTCCAGAGACTTTGCACCTTCTTCTTCAAACAATCTTCAGCGAGAAACAAGCTGAGCGCAAAATAGCAGCTATAGGTCAAGCAATTGTTCAAGCTGCTAGACCTAGAATACTAGTAGCACCTCTGCAGATAGGTCTGTCAGTGCAAATGCACCACCACTTCGGATCAAAGTTTCTCATTGACTGCCTCAATAGTCTTGGATTCTGTTCATCGTACCCTGAAGTAAAACGGTTTGAGCGCTCTGCTGCAAAGTTCCAAGGTATTGATGTACCTAACATTACATCACAACATTTCATCCAGTTTGTTGCTGACAATGTAGACCACAACATTGTTACACTTGATGGTCGCAACACTTTTCATGGAATGGGTATTATTGCTGCAGTAACACCTATGACCAAACCACGAAAACAGATCCCCAGGATATCAGTAACAGCAGAGGATGTAGCAGCTGTCGGGAGAATCAAAATACACTTCTATAAATCAACAAACAATGAAACTCAACCCTTGATATATGACAAACTGCATTTGCCTATCTATGAAGACCCTACAGCAATGCTAGACCTGCTTTGGAAAATTTCTTGGCCACTTCGTTCACCAAGACCTGGGTGGTCAGGAATGATGCAAGCAGTGTCGCATGGTATCCACCCAGGGAAATCATCCATTATTTTCCTCCCAATGATTGATATGGATCCAACTAACCTCAGTTGCATATACTCAACTCTCTGTTTTGTGTCTTCTGAAGCCAAGCGCCAGAATATGCATCCAATCCTCACTTTTGATCAACCTCTCTGGTGGAAGGCTCAGATGATCCTTGCTGGTGAAAGCACAAACAGTGACCTGCACTCTATCATACTCCGTCTTGGAGCCTTCCACACTGAAATGAGTTTTCTGGGGTGCATCGGCAAAATCATGTCTGGGACTGGCCTAGGTGAGCTGCTTGAATTGGTATATGCACCAAATGCTGTTGCCCATATGCTTAGTGGCAAAGCAGTAGCAAGAGCATTCAGGGGACACTGTCTTGTAGATGCAGCATTAAATGCAATGATTATATCTCAGACATTTAGTTTTCCTCTTCCAGAAATGAATTGTGCTGTTCCAGAGACTACAAAGGTTGACAGCACTGCAGATGTGCAATTGGAAGAAGTTGATGATACTGATAAATCTCTGCCTGTGACAGTTGAAGAAGAGGATTTGCGTCATGCAATTCACATGTATGATGACTTGATGAAAGGTGAATTGTCTGTAGATGTGGTATGTATGGATGGTGTCCTCGAAAGAGTTAAACAAAGAGTGAATGAAGAAAAAGCTACATTGGCGTCCAATTCCACTGCTCGGTTGTGGATACAGTATATGACGATGGTTGACCTTCTTCGACAGTTCATCAAAGCTGAGCGTACAGGAAACTGGAGTCTCTACCTGCATACATTACCTGCAATGTTGCCATACTTCGCTGCTGCTGGCCATAACCATTACGCCAAATCTGTATACATCCACTTGCAACAGATGCATCAGCTCAAGACACAACATCCAGATGTTTATGATAAATTCAATGCAGGGTATCATGTTGTACGACGAAGCGACAGATTTTGGGGAGGACTTTTATCTGATTTAGCTATAGAGCAAGTACTAATGAGAAGTATGAAGACTACTGGTGGATTAACGCGTGGTCGTGGAATGTCTGAAGCACAACGTACACAGTGGCTGCTGTCCATGCCTGCATGTGCCGATGTCAATATGGCCATGCAAGAGTTCATGGCAACAAGTTATACTACAAGTGAACAACACAAAGAAGCCACAGATGCAAGACAAAAGAAAGATGAACTTGACATGTTATCAATACTGGGTCTCCTGCAAGAAAGAAACCCCTTTGCACAAGACCCAATACTACGGAACATTGTCACAGGTGTCACAGCAGACCAAACTGTCAATGCCCACAAAGCTTCAGAAGTGGGCAGAGAGGTACTCAAAAGTATGGAGGGAAAGAATGTCATGGAGTATGCTTTCAGGAAAAAAAATCAAGTGATAACCCTTGACCACAGAGTCTCGCCAAAGGTAGATGGTGAAATGATTCATGTTGATTCCCAGCTGCTCTTTCAACGTCTCATAATGGCTGCACATGATGTTGTGGATGATATTGAAAGCATATTCCAATATGAACTGTCTTCTCCTCCATCATCTTTGTTTGAGACCAATGGACTTCTTCGCCAAGCCAATAAACCTTCACTCGCTAATTCAATTTGGAAATTGGCACAATGCACAGATATGTCAGCTCAAGTTGATGAAGATGCTATGAGCTATGTGATTGATGGAGGCTCTCTTCTACAGCGCTTGCCATGGTCACGCGATGTCACATTTAGTTCCATCTGCCAGCGCTATGTAGACTACGTTCACGAGAAGTATAGAAATCCCACAGTTGTATTTGATGGCTATGAAGCAGGTCATTCTACAAAAGATATTACACATAAGAGAAGGTCCAAAGGAATTGTCGGTATGCAAGTAAATTTTGCTGAAGGAATGTGTGTAAAAACAAAGAAAGAAGTTTTCCTGGCCAACACAACAAACAAGCAGAAGTTCATTCATATGCTGAGTGCCAAGTTACAAAAGAAAGGCATCAAAACAATTCATGCAGCTGGTGACGCAGATGTGCTAATTGCAACGACAGCAGTAAATGAGGCATCCAAGTGTCCTACTACACTCATTGGAGAGGATACCGATCTCCTGGTGTTGTTATGCATGCAGCCAAGCCAGACGGTATTTCCACTGCTCTTCAGGTCAGAGGGACGGCAAATATCAAAGAAGATGAAGAGAATATGGGACATCAATTTGGTAAAGAGGAAACTGGGCCAAGATACATGCACATTATTGCCAGTAATACATGCTATTACTGGCTGTGATACAACCTCCCGTATGTTTGGTATTGGGAAAGACTCTGCTCTTCGGAAACTAAGAAGTGACAGTGATATGCAAGAATATGCAAAGGTTTTTCTTAGACAATCTTCAATGGCAGAAATTACAGCTGCTGGTGAGAAGTTAGTGAGTCGTCTGTATAGTGGTGACATAAACGAGGGATTGGACTCTCTACGTTACAGATTGTTTTGTGAGAAGGCAATGAGAGGCAGCTATTCTGTTCAAGTACACACCCTTCCTCCAACAGCATCAGCTTTATGTTACCATAGTGCCCGTACATATTTTCAGTGCCAAGAGTGGATGGGTAACACTTTGAAGCCAGAGGAGTGGGGATGGATATGTAATCAAGGCCAATTAGAACCCAAAACTACAGACTTGGCAGCTGCCCCAGAATCACTGCTGCAGATTGTGCGCTGCAAGTGTAAAGTTAATTGCGACACTCGACGCTGCTCATGCAGAAAACATGGCCTGGAATGTTCAGCTGCATGTGGAGAATGCAGAGGGGTTAGGTGCACAAATGCAATGGCATCTGAAGATAGCTTTGTAGACAGTGAATGAATGAAATGTATACATGGAGATGTTCAAGATGATTAACCCTTTCACGTTCTGATGACGGTTCTGGCCATCATAGGTTCCCGAGGCTTCATTTTTTTTTTAGCAAATGTTTATTTAAAGGAAAGTGTGTTTTTTATTTCATTTTCTTTTATTCTCTGGGTTATTATAGATGAAAATTCAAACTATGATACATCATTCAAAAGCTAATTTATTCAGCTACACAATGGTATGTGGTAATCCGAATGATTTTATTGTTATTATTTTTGTTTTTTTGGCAAACATTTATTTGAAGGAAAGCGTGTTTTATTTAATTTTTCTTTACACTGGGCTACTATTGATCAAAATTCAAACTATGATACATTATTCAAAAGCTAATTTACTCAGCTACTTGATGATATCATCAAAATTATTCTATCTTTGTTAGGTATTTTTTGACAATTGTTTCTAGAAGGAAAGTGTTAAATTTTTGCCTTTCGGCTATACTCAAATCGTCTTTTTTGCCTTTTATTTTGAGTTTAGATTTTTATTGAGCACAGTACCTTAAAGAACAACCCTTTACCTACCAAACAATCCCAATCCCAACCCTCTACAATGAATAATAATGGTGATACACTCATTTGAAGTACAACATTCTGTGTTACTGCTACAATATGTTTATGATTAACATGTTTATTTTTAACCATGTTCCACCAATCCCATTTTTCTCTACTTTTGATATGTGATGTAATAAAGCATTAGGAACATCATACAACAGGTTTCATTTCTGTTCTAATTATTTCCATCATAGGCCATAATTTGTGCTAGATTGACTGGACTATAGAGGCACACACACAATACGCCATCGTTCTGAGGGCGAAAACATCTCGCTCTGCATTTGCTAGATTAAGTTAGTTTAGTTGGCATTAGAAGTGATGGTAATAATAGCGGGATTGATGGTGATAGTAGTGATGATGGTGATAATAGTATTGATGATGGATGTAGTTGTATTGATGATGACAATAATGATGATGATGACAGTAATGATGATGATGATGACAGTAATAGATATGATGGTGACAGTACTAGTAGTATTGATGATGGTCATAATAGTAGTGATGATGGTGACAAGTAATGATGATAGTTGTAGTGATAATGATGACAGTAGTGATGATGGTGACAGTAGTAGTGATGATGGTCAGTAGTAGTGATGATGGTGAAAGTTGTAGTGATGATGACAGTTGTAGTGATGATGAGAGTAGTAGCGATAATGGTAAGAGTAGTAGTGATGACTATAATAGTAGGAGTGCTGATGATAGTAATGGTGATAGTGATTATTAAAAAGGAGTACAAAGGAAATTAAGCAACAACAGTTCTAGTGACCCTTCTAGGATGCTTGTCCTCCAAAACATTGACGATCAAGTGTCCAAACAGTGGTTTAGAGTGGGTAAGGGAACAATGGAAAGGGAACTACTGCCCTGGAACTAATGCCCGTGGCAGGATTAGGAAGTTAGTAGGGGACAGATGGGTTAGTAACTGAGGGGGGGATAAAATAAAGTTATTCATTTACAAACGCAGTCAGTCGCGAGTTTGATGCAAGATATTTGTCTAGGCGAAGTTTAAATGAATCAACGGTGCTGCAGTCTATAACGTCTCGGGGAAGTCCAGTACATAAGTTGACAACTCAATTGAAGAAGAAATTCTTAGATTCGTGTGAGTTAAAAGATTTACCAATAATTTTGCAACCGTTTCCCTGTGTGTAATTAGATTGGTCGATAGTGAAGTACTTACTACAGTTCATATTGTCGATGCCTTTGATGATTTTGAACACTTGAATTAAGTCGCCTCTTAATCTGCACTCGGTTAAAGGAAATAGATTGAATTCTCCAAGACGATCCTCATATGGTTTGTTCTTTAGGCTAGGTATCATTTTGGTAACTCTACGTTGAACTCGTTCTAGCTTGTCTATATCTTTTTGGCAATGAGGTCACCAGGATTGAACGCAGTATTCCAGAAGAGGGCAGACTAAGGAACTGTAAAGGGTTAGCATGACGTCTTTGGATTTATGCTCAAATGACCTGCCTATAAAGCCAATTATTTTGTTCGCCTTCTTAACAACTTCTGAACATTGTTGACTCGCTATTGTTAATCCCAGATCGGTTTCTCTGTTTACATTCTTAAGCTGAGTGCCATTCATCGAATAGTTTGCTTTCTCATTTTGGTATCCGATATATAGTACTTTACATTTATCCGCATTAAAACTAATTTACCAAATTTGGGCCCAACATGACAACTTATCTAGACGGGTGTTGCATATCATCAACTTGTTCTTTTGAGAGTACGCTATTTGCAATTTTTGTATCGTCAGCAAATTTTGAGATTGTACAGGTGAGACCCTCATCTATGTCGTTGATGTAAATTAGAAACAAAAATTGGTCCTAGTACCGATCCCTGGGGTACCCCGCTACTTACATTGGTCTATTTAGATGCCTTACCGTTTATGACTACTCTTTGCTTTCTGTCGCTGAGCCAATTTTCTATCCATTTCACCACACCGTCTTGTATTCCATGCACTTTTAGTTTTAGCAGTAAACTTTTGTGGGGAACTTTGTCAAAGGCCTTTTGAAAATCAAGGTATATAATATCTACAGCTTTACTCTCATCGTAGAGGTTGAGGATATCGTGGAAGAAGTCTAAGAGATTTTGTTAAACAGGAACGTATTTTACGAAAACCGTGTTGAGCATCTTTAAGTATTTTATTTTCTTCTAAGTGATTTACGAGTCTCTTATGAGTGTTTCTAGCATTTTACATACAACTGAGGTTAAACTAAATGGACGATAGTTACTGGGTAGGGATTTGCTGCCTTTTTTTTAATATCGGTGTTACGTTGGCTAGCTTCCACTGATCAGGCATAGTTCCAAACTGCAAGGAAATATTGAATAGCAATGTCAGTGGTTTGGAGAGCTCATCCTTAGCTTCCTTTAGAACTCTAGGTGAGATTGTATCAGGTCCAGGCGTTTTATTTACCTTGAGTTTATCTAAACAATTCAATACTTCTCTCTCTGTAACGGTGATATTGCTTAGAACATCTGAACTATCAATCTGAATCGGCGATGGTGTAGGGATATCACTGAGGTCTTCTGTTGTAAAAACTGATGCAAAGAAGGTATTGACTCATTTGTACTTCGTCTCTGGTGTATTCTCCATTTTCATCGACTAACGGTCCAACAGTTGAAGTAACTACTTTTTTCTTTCTGATATAACTATAGAATTTGTTCGGGTTTGTTTTACTTTGATTCGCAACATGTAACTCCAGGGTCTTTTTACTTTGCTTAACGCCATACGAGCGGGCCCGTCAGTAACTTCTACTACCTGGCAAGCGGTGGTTTTACCCTAAACGAGCTTATTTCCGTGCTCTTTTTCATGCATAAACAAGAGCCAGAGCATAATACAATTATGTATCCCTGAAAGGGATATTGAGCTTTCCAATGACACCAGAACCATCCTTCTACGACCATGCGTTCTCTTGCAACGATCGTGCAAGACGAAGGAAAAATCCCCAAAATACGGTAATTTCTTTACATAATTCCCTGTGTAGCGAGGTAGTGAGTGTGGATGAGTGTGGAGCAGACGTCAGTTGCCGCGCGGGACCCGTGCCGAACGGTCAGAGCCGACCTACGCTCCTCCCACCGCTCGTCTCTCTCTCAGAGCCAACTATTGCTCAAAATTGCTCACCGCCTGAAGTCGGTCCCCGCTCTTTAGGCAGGTGTTCTCTAGACCGACTTAAGTCCGGTCCCGCTAGACAAGGGTTGATTAACTTTTTGGCTTTGCATCGTAGTTCTACAAATTTCACCCGTTCTTCGTCATTTTGTGAGGATTTTAACCTATCATTAGCAAACTTTTTAACAAGCAGACAGTTTGAAATATCTTTATTCCACCATTTGGGCTAATTATTATGGCCTGTATGCCATTTTTTCGATGGTATGCAGTCTTGCACTGCTTTTAGGTAAGAGGTTTCGAATAATTCCCAAGATGTATTTATGTCGTTATTGTTAATTAAAAAGCTCCAGTCAGTTTCTTTAAACATAGCTCTAAGTTTATGAAAGTTTGCTTTCTTGAAATTAGGGACATTTTCGATGCTGCTATTTGGTTCGTTACTAGTAAACTTTAAAGTTAAATTTGAACGATGGTCGCTGTTACTGAATTCATCACCAACATTCAAATTCTCTATTAATTCTTCTTTTGTTGCAAGTACAAGGCCAAGAACGTTATTACCACGGGTTGGCGATCGAACAAATTGATAGAGTGAACTCTCTTGCAAGTTCACATACAAGTCATGTCCGGAGTGTGAAGTAAGAGTATCGCCCCACTTGGTCACAGGTAAATTGTAGTCGCCAAAAATTACAGTATCTTGCGAGTTACTTACATCTGCAATTTGTTCGTAAATTTCTCGGTCAGTTTGCACTGATTGGGCTGGAGGTCTGTATATTAATGCAAGTATTATATTTGTACTTTTATTATTCTTTATTACCACAAAAGATGTGTCGACATTCACAATTTGAGGTTTTCACAAGAGGGTCAGGTTAAGACTTTCTTTGATATAAAGTAAAACGCCACCTCCATTTCTATTTATTTGCCTTTTCTCAAACATTACTTAACCGGGAAGTGAATACTCTGCTAAAAAGTCTCTATCTTCTGGATTGAGCCCAGATTCTGTTATGCAAATCACATCATAATTTTCTGTAAACACTAGTTATTCTAAATCTGAAAATTGATTGCGTATGCTACGAGCGTTTGCATAGAAAACCTTTAAAGTTGCGGTTTTAGAACTCGCAGAACGCTCTTTAATAACAAATTTGGTTCTGGTCGGATCTACATTTACATTCATGGCTGTCCTCAGTCCTCAGACGTTATCCCTGGCGATTTTGAATTTGGGTCATGTTGGTGGAGCTTTATCCAAATTCGTGGTTCTTGACGGATTAGCATTTAATTCCTTTGCAGGTTCCCGTCCTGGCTGTCTTCGGTCCTCCTTCCTGGTTCCAGGAAGATGTGCTGAGTCGATTTCTTCTCCGAAAATCCTTCATCGCATCGTTGAGAAGACGCCCAAAACGTGCTGCTCCCACCTGGTTCAGATGAACTCCATTGTCCGAAAACTAATAGTCATCATAGTAGAAATTGTCCCAGGTGTCGACGAAACCCACGTTCTCCCTCCTGCAGAGGTTTGCTAGACAACGATTTGTGCTGGTGGCTATTTTGTAAAATCGGCTCTCTACACCGAGCCGGGGGACGATTCCTGAGACAATGATCCTTGATGACTTCTCCTTAAACGACTTGATCAGCTGCTGGTACTTTAAAAGCAAATCTTCCGACTGGGTTCGCTGTACATTGTTGGATCCAACGTGGAAGACGTACATTGTAATAGCAGGGGCCAGCTTTGATACATCGTCAACTGCAGCAACTACGTCGTCCACACCACCATCAGGGATCCAAAAACGCTTCCTGGTCTTAGGTGCCCTGGCGCAAAACTCTGTGAGCTGACCACGTATCATCGAAACTCCCACGAGCCGGACTTCTTCTGTTTCCTCTTCGTCATCTGAGTCTGTGAGTATCTGGAAACGGCATTGACACTCGGTAATCGGTATGGTTTTCCTGGTCTTGGGGCAAACGTTGTTCCTCACGACGCGGAAGTTGTCTTGAGGGGGAAAAAAGTCATTATTTGTTTCCTGAGTATCGGAACCATCTGCTTAAGTGGCTACTGCAGGTGTTGGATTGTTGGCAGTAGTGATGATGGTGACCCATCGCAGAGTTGGGTATGCTGTTTTGATTTTAGGCAAAACTGCACGTCTACTCTATTATAGGTTCGTCAACCCCTTAAACGCGAGCTGTGTGTAATGGACACCCTACCGCCAGGCAACGATATTAGGTCCCATTCCCACCTAAAATCGTCATTTACGATATATATCGTTATTACTTATTCATATGTGTCTATTTTATGTTTAATATGAAGATAGTAACATGTAACAACAATAAAACAAGTGGGAATAGTGTTTGGACAGTCAAAATCGCAAATTATACCTGCCGGTCCATATGAAATGTGGAGCAGAGCGAGGCAAACCCTCCCCTCGCAAGGCCTGAAGCCTGACTGACTCACTCACCCACACTCTCCCTTACGCAATACACTCGCTAGTCACATGACCACACCCTAGAACCGGCTTGGAAATGTTAGCACGAAAATAAGCCAATAAATAAGAGAATAAGAGGGGAAATAGGTGATAATTGAAGGGGGGGGGGGAAAGGAGGGGATTTTGACAGATGTGGAGGAGTGATAAGAGGTATGGAGGGGAATTATCTCACTTAATCACCATTTCACTTGTTTTAAGTGCTACTGGGGTTTTAAAAGTTATTTTTAGGCCTTACCTCTTAACCCCTCCAATCCCAGCACTGTATATATATGTCAGTTGATAAGTAACTCCCCAGTCCCAGAGACATATATATCCGTCAGTAATGTACTTGTCTTGTAACTGCCTGTACAAGGCTAATTTTTTTTTTTTTTTTTTTTTTTTAAAGGTGGGGGCTCATGGGTTGAGGTAAACATGGAAAAATAATCGCCACCCTGCATATAATTATCTTGTAAAATGCAATGTAACTGAAATTATTATTAACAATGGTATAAAGGATTTGTGGATAGTCTATACCGGGCCTGTGACGTCATAGTGACGTCACACCAGTATCCTTAGCCTAGACTGGATAGTGGACTTACACTCTTGTGACGTCACAAGCCCGGTATAGACGATCTACAAAATCCTTTATACCATTGTTAATAATTATTTCAGTGCCATTACATTTTGCAAGATAATTATGTACAGCTTGGCGATTATCATTCCATGTTTATCTCAACCCATGAGCCCCCACCTTTAACACCTTACGAGCGGCCTATGCGGTTTATTTATATGTACCGCCCAGCGGGGTGTTTTTAGCCAAAATAGGGCTGTTTACGTGATCATTTTCATGCCTAAATAAGACCCAGAACGTAAAACAAGTACCTATCCCTGAAAGGGCATAAACAGAGCTTTCGAATGACACCATAACGATCCTTTTATGATGGCTAGTTTTCTTGCAATAACCGTGCAACGCGAGTGCAAAAAGCATGTAATTCGGTAATTTCCCCATATAATTCAGTATGTAGCGAGTGAGAGAGGGAGGAGGGAGCTGAGATTCGTGTCAGTAGATTCGCCGCGGTGGTCTGGAGCAGTCATACGCTCGCTAGTCTCCTGCCACCACTTGTCTCTCTCTCTCAGCAACATTACGTGCTGAAATTGCCACTTGACCTATGTCGAGCGCCGCCACATAGTCCAGCTTTATTTAACTCGACTTATGTGGTGAGCCGCTAATTAAGGGTTAAGTCTTCTAAAAAAAAAAAAAAAAAGTGATACATCCATTCTTGCCTCATCTCTTGAGGTGAAAAGGTGGTCTCTCCTGTCATTTTGGCCACATTGCCTGGGACTGCTGGGACTTTTATTACTGTATCCTACGGTATAGTACGGGTTGAGAGGTTCCTCGCCCTTGCCCACCAAAACCTCTTAACCCTTATTTAGCGGGGTCGGACTTAAGTCCGATACGAAAAAATTGGACTAAATGGCGGGGTCGGACTTAAGTCCGTGGGCGTATTCCCGCCCTAATTTAGGTGGAAAGCGAAACTTGGTGGTCAGGCGGTGTACTACAAGGGCCCACCCACACATCCCCACTGCGTGACCGTGACTAAGTGACCCTCAAGCAGCCATAATGGAAGGTCAAGATTTGCCCGTGTTCGATTCGGTGGCCGCCATCCCTAGTGCGTCGCGCCACCCTACTAACCACGCCCGGCTTACCACCCAGGAACTAGATATCATGCTGAACTCTTCAGAACTTTCTAATAAGCTGTTGGATGAAACCGTCGAAGGTCTGGGTGAGAGTTTTGGTAGTGTGGATGACTCGGAAGACGAAAATAACTCGATCATAGGCTTTCACCCCAAGCATAATTTGCGTGGGGTGGATGTTGTGGTTGATATTGGACAGACCCTTGAGCAAATTGGAGACGTTCCTGACGAAGAACATACTGGTGTGGGTGTTGGTAAGTACAATTTATATTTTATAATTGCTTGAAAATGTGATTGCAAGCATTTTATCACCTTACGAGCGGCTGGTGGAGTATATTTCACTGTGCCGCCCAGCGGGGTTTTTTTTTTACCCTAAATGGGGTTGTTCCGTGCTCTTTTTCATGCATAAACAAGACCCAGAGCGTAATACAAGTATGTATCCTGAAAGTGCGTAAATTGAGCTTTCCAATGACACCCGAACCATCCTTTTACGATCACTGGTTGTCTTTCAACGATCGTAAAACACGAGTGAAAAACCCTAAAATACGGTAATTTCCTTATATAATTCCCTGTGTGGCGAGCGGTCTTGAGGTAATTTATGCTCCTAATCACCGCTCCGCTCTCTCTCAGAGCACATTACGTCCTCAAAATTGCACTCTACAAGAAATTTCCTTTGCATTTTATAGCGTATTATTTGTACGCCGTTCGGTAAATTTCTTACGGTAATACAAACAACGAAAGATTGAATATTTGTGCTTGGCATTATATGATTGTGGGGAACAGATGTAGGCCTACCGTATATATTATGTTTTCATATATATGATACATGTGTAACATTTTTATATTATCACGACTCTCTCTCTCTCTCTCCTCACTCTCTTTGTTTGTACTCCTTTGTACTCTCTTTGTCTGATGTAGGCCAGGGCACGCCCCTAACTAATCTCTTCCCTCTCAGGGGAAATCACACCTAGCAGATGTTTTTGACTTCCCCTCTCTCTCTGTCATTCTCTTCCTCTCTGGGTCTACATATACTGCATTTGACATTGAAATTGCTTGAGAGTTTGATTGCAAGCATTTTATAGCGTATTATTTGCAGGCGTTCGGTAAATTTTTCACGATAACCAGGGCGTATGGTACATTTCTCACGATAATACAAGCAACAACGAAGCTTGGCGAAGATTGTGGTCTACAATATACCTTTTTATAATTGCATGTGACCTTGTAATTGCTTGAAAGTTTGATTGCAAGCATTTTATAGCGTATTATTTTCAGGCGTTCAATAAATTTGATAAATATATCAAAATAAGTCCTGTGGGACTATGAAATAGCTATTATTGGACAAGGACAATATTTTGTTCATCCCTCCACTGGAACATCAACAACAATGTCAACAACGTATCGCCGTCGGCAATCGTAAGATTCAGAGTCGTAAAGATTCCAGGACGAGCTCAATAGAAAATGAATGAATGAAATGAATGAGTGTGCAGTACTGCCAATACGTATAGCGACTTCCGCTAGATCTAGAGACCTTTACTTCGATCTAGCAGCAATGACTTACACTAGCGGTTTTGTTTTGAAATTTCAGAACAATTTCGAAGTGATATTATATGGATTTTGCCAATTCATATTTCTAGTGGTATTTATCATGTCTTACATCTAACAATATATGCTAGCGGATTTAACTTCAATTGGTAACCCTCCCGCTCGAGTCGGCTCCAAGAAATCGATAACGGTGGCACTTTAGTAAACAGGTGATAAACAAAAACTGCATGCGGATCGGTTTGGTGTATCGGTATTATGGTAAGTTGGCTACCTACTATTGTTTATACGATATAGTAAGTAATGATAAGTAAATTAGTATATATTATATATAAAACAAAAACTAAATTCCTGCAAAGCAAGCGAAACAGAGAGAGAGAGAGAGAGAATGCAGAAATTTAACTGAAGAAAGAGTGAAAAAGATATAATAATACAGAAATATTACAAGCAAATAAATGAAATAGAGGGATTAGTTAGAGAAAATAATAATGAGAAATACATAATACGGATGAGGAAGAGGGGAAGCGAGCGAGCCAGAGAGAGAGAGAGAGAGAGATACAGGAGTGAGAGAGATTAGAGAAAATAGAGAGATTGCAAGCATTTTATAGCGTATTATTTGCAGGCGTTCAGTACATTTCTTACGGTAATACAAACAATGAAAGATTGAATATTTGTGCTTGGCATTATATGATTGTGGGGAACAGATGTAGGCCTACCGTATATTATTTTTTCATATATATATGATACATATGTAACATTGTTATATTATCACGACACTCTCTCTCTCTCGTCTCTTCCTCTCTGGGTCTACCTATAGCCTACATTTATAATTGCATGTGACCTTGAAATTGCTTGAGAGTTTGATTGCAAGCATTTTATAGCGTATTATTTGCAGGCGTTCAGTAAATTTCTTAGGGTAATACAAACAACCAAACAACGAAAGATTGAATATTTGCGCTGCACATCCCTCATACGAAATACCATTCCCACCGTATAGAGATAATACAGAAACTGAACTGAAGAAAGAGTGAAAAAGATATAATAATACAGAAATATTACATGCAAATAAATGAAATAGAGGGATTAGTTAGAGAAAATAATAATGAGAAATACATAATTATACGGATGAGGAAGAGAGAAAGGGATCACAAGAGAGGGAAAGCGAGCGAGCCAGAGAGACAGACAGACAGACAGGAGGAGTGAGAGAGATTAGAGAAAATAATAATGAGAATTACATATACGGATGAGGAAGAGAGAGAGAGACAGCGCGCGAGAGAGGGAAAGCGAGCGAGCCAGAGAGAGAGAGAGAGAGAGACAGACAGACAGACAGGAGTGAGAGAGAGAGAAAGAGAGAGAGAGAGAGAGAATACAGAAATAAGGAGAAATAAGAGAAAAATAAGACCGATTACCGAAGGAATAGTAGACGCGCGAGAGGCCGAAGTCAGGCCAAAGCGAACGCAACCGAACGCGCCCGGGAAATAGACCAAAAAGTACCTCCTCTTCCTCACCTCTTTCCACCCTCCACACTCATTCATAACATCCATTCATAGACTTATATGGGGAGACGAAGAGTTGCTCTTTCCAAAAATGATAGTTTCGTTCGCATTGGAGCCATAGTAACGGCGCTAGGGCGAGTGAAATTGAGCGAATATTTCGGGATTATGCCCGCTGAGCAGTACAGTGTAAAATACCTTACCACCCGCTAAATAAGGGTTAAGGGTGTTCTCGCCATTCCCGGGCTAAGCGCCTCTTTTCTGGTATTATATCTCTTAACCTATAAAGCGCGAGCTGTATATAGTGGACACCATGTAACTGGGCGACGATATTAGGCCTCTTTCCCGCCTAAAATCGTCATTTTACGATAAATAATTATCATTATTACTTATTCACATGCGCCTATTTTACCTTTACTATGAAGATAGTAACCTGTAACAACAATAAAACAAGTGGGAATATCGTTTTTATGGCCAAAATCGCGAATTATAGTCGGCAGCTCCAGTCACGAGTTGTGAGCCAGCCGCGACGTACACCCTCCCTCTCTGGAGCCTACAGCCACACTGAACCTCCCCACCCTCTCTCTGTCGCATCTATACGCTCGGTACCAATAACACCACACCCTATAACTGGGTTTCAGATATTGGCATGATAAATACACTAATAGAGATGGTAATAAGAGGAAAAATAGGTGATAATTGAAGGGGGGGGGGGAGAAAGGAGGGGATAATGACACATGTGGTTAAGTAATATGAAGTATGGAGGATTTTTTTTTTTTTTTTTTTTTTTTAAGTGCTACTGGGTCCATTTAAACGTTTTTTTTTAGTCCTCCCCTCTTAAGAGCTTTCTCGCCGTTCCCGGGTTAATTCTTCCTCCTCACTACTCTGTTTATAATTAAAATCTCCATCAGTATTTGAAACTCCGCTCTCTTGGTCCGTAGATTTATCGAGGTTAACCGACTCTCTGGTTTCTCTCTCCCAGTCTGTTACAATTTTCTTGGTTTCTTCCCATTCTTCAAATTCTGATTCCAAGTCTAACTCATCCTTTCTCCTACTACAGGATTGCCAGAACAGTGAAGTCCCAGTATGACCATCTCTCAGTAACGAATCTTCCGTACCAGGAGGAGTCGAATAGTCATTCTTATTCTCTGCCCAACATTCTGGGTCTCCCTCACTTTCTTCTTCATTACTCCATTCACTCATATCTGGCGGTAAAATTCCCTCGTACTGTTTAGTATGGCGGATATGCATGGCAGAAACAATATCCCCATTATGTAAATACCAATGATCTCAACAACTCGGAAAGGACCCTCGTACTTCTCTTCTAATTTACCTGCCCGAGTGGGGTCATATCTCTTGACCAGAATATACTAACCCCTCGGTAATATGGATTTGTCAGAGTAGGTTTCTTGGGTTGCCGTTGCGTTATCTGGGTATGAACTCGCTGGCGTCTTTCCCCCTGACCTTTGACGTACTGTTCTGGTCGATAATAGGTGGTGCGGTTGGTACCGTAAGGTAGGAGTCGTTCTTGGGGTAGCCTAGGTGTAATACCAAATATTATCTCACAAGGGGAATATCTGGTATTACTGCAAACTGTAGTATTAATTCCCCAAATTATTTCTCGTAATAGTTCTGGCCATTCTCTAGCTATCTTTTCCCCTTGTGAACTCAGACTAGCTCTTACACAATTCGCAAGTAACGTATGGTTTCCCTCGCATACAGCGTTCCCTTGTGGCCAGTATAGGGCGGTATGCCGAATCTGGTATCCCAAGGTATTCCTCAAATGTTGCCAGATCTCGTTATTGAATTCTCTACCCCTATCACTCATAATGCACTCCGGGATGCCATACATGAAAATTACTTTATCGAGTATACTATTTGCCACGGTCTCAGCGGTTTTGTCCGGGATGGCACAAGCAACCGTATATTTTGAGAAGACGTCAACACAGGTTAATATGTACCTTTTGTTCTTCTTTCTGAGGGGCCCCACAATATCCACAGACAAGAATGTGCCCTGCATGGAGTTTGAGTCCTCGTCCATCCTTCCCTCTCTGACACCCTAAGCAACTTTGCCCACTTCCTTGACTATTTTGTCAGCCCGGGAGGTCCAGTACCTTTCATTGAACTGGCTCAAAACTCTAGACTGGCCTAAATGAGCCCCCTTTCCATCTCGTCCATGTAGGATCTCAATCATGTGTTTAGCCTCGGGATAATCTAAAACTACACGATCTTCACAGTCCCTCCAGGCCCCATCAGAAAACCGAAATTGATCTCCCTGGTTTTGTGTAGGTTCCATTCTTTTTCTTTTCACGCTGAGTGGATTGTACTGGAACTACAGGTAAGATGGATAATCCATCAGCATTGATATGTAATTCGCCGGGTCGATGCCTAACATTGAATGAATATTCCTCCAGAATTCACTTCCACCTCACAAATAATCCGTCTTCTGTCTTCATCTTTCAGAGCCACGATAGGTTTTGGTGGTCAGTGATTACTTCAAAATGTACTCCGGCTAAATAGGGTCGAAAGTATTGCACTGACCACACTAAAGCTAAACATTCTTTCTTGGTAACACTGAAATTCTTTTCACCTTTATTTAGGGTCCTACTGGCACAGGCCACTATGCCTACCTTGCCATCAACCTTCTGTGCCAATACAGCTCCTAGCCCTTCATCAAAGGCGTCAGTGTACAGCTGAAAAGGTTTAGTGAAATTAGGATGACACATAATGGGTTTAGAGGTTATTTTTTTTTTTTTTTTATGGTTTCGAAAGCCTCTTGGCAACTTTGGTCCCAGTCGAACTTTCTTCCTTTCTCAAATCTCTTGGTCATAGGTCGAGCGAGTTTGGACATATTTGGTATGAATCTTCGATAGTAAGAGGCTATCCCTAGAAATGCTCTGATCCCTTTAACAGTGGTAGGTGGAGAGATCTCTGCGATGGCTCTCACTTTAAGGGGGTCAGGTTGGATACCTTTCCTTTAAACTACATGTCCTAAGTATGCCACCTCGCGTGCCCCTAGTTGGCACTTAGAAGATTTTAATTTTAATTCCGCCTTCCAAATTCTGTCTAATACTTCTCGCAGCCTGTTAATAAGCTCCTACCAACTGTTCGAGAATATTATGATGTCATCCAGGTAGGCCAGACAAGTCCGCCAAGTTAGTCCCCTCAGTACTTCATCCATAACCCTAGTGAAACTCGCTGGCCCATTGCAAACTCCAAACGGTAGAACTGTGAACTGGTAGAGTTTACTTTCGCTCGTAGCGAACGCAGTTTTCTCCTGATCCTTTGATTTAACCGGTACCGTCCAGTAACCGCTTTGCAAATCCAGGGTAGAAAACCACGTAGTCCCGTTAAGCGACTCCAACGAGTCATCAATACGAGGTAGGGGCTTGGCATCTTTTATTGTGACATAATTCAGTTTCCTGTAATCCACATACAGCCGAGTAGACCCATCTTTTGTTTTTACTAGGACTACTGGTGATGACCACGGACTGTATGATTCCACTACTATCCCATGTTTAAGCATATCATCTACCTGTTCCTTCTCCTTTTGTTGTTGTTTTGTTTTTGTTTTGTTGTCCATATGATTGTCTAATAGGGGGTCTTTGTGTGTATCTCATGTCTGCAGCAGAAAATAAAACATGAGGTAACCCGAGTGAAACAAGTGGCGTATGCAGATGACCTCACAGGTGCAGGAAAAATAGGGGATCTCAAAGAATGGTGGCGGAGAGTACAATCGGTAGGCGAAGTCATTGGGTACCATCCGAATGCTAGTAAATCTGTACTAATAGTGAAAGAAAACAAGTATGAAGAAGCGGTGCGGACTTTTGATGGGACAGGAGTGAAGATTACAAAGGAGGGTCAACGCCATTTGGGAGCAGTAATAGGCACAGAAGAATGCAAGAGAGACTATGTGCGAAAAAAGGTAGCAGAGTGGGTAAAGGAAGTGAAAACCCTGGCAGACATTGCGAAATCTGAACCACATGCTGCATATACTGCCTTCACATATGGTGTTAAGCACAGATGGACCTTTCTTATGAGAACAGTGCCTGGCATTGGACAGATGCTCCAACCGCTTGAAGAAGCAATCAGAGGAACATTCATACCGGCCCTAACAGAGATGGAAGGCGTCACGCAAGAGCTAAGAGATCTATTAGCTCTTCCGCCAAGGTTCGGAGGTATGGGGATCGTAAACCCAGTGGAGGCGGCACTACATGAGAACTAAAATTCCCTTAAACTTACTACGTCTCTGACAGAAAAAATACGGGAGCAAAATGAAAATGATGAGGTGGACGAAGAGGAACAACGAAATGCAAGACAGGAAATTACAAGGAGCAGAGAAGAGAGACAGAAACATAGCCTAGAACAAATTAAGACCAGATTTAGGGAAGAACTGAAAATGAGAGTTGAGATGGCACAAGACACGGGGGCTTCAAATTGGCTCACATCATTACCAATAAAGGAGAAAGGCTTCAGCTTAAATAAACAAGAATTCAATGATGCCGTAGCCTTGAGGTATGGGTGGCCAGTTTCGAACCTGCCGCTGAAATGTGCATGTGGTGAAATAAACAACTCAGACCACTGTATGACTTGTAAGAAAGGAGGATTCATCTGTATCCGGCATGATGAAGACATCACTGCACAAATGCTGGACGAGGTGTGCCATGATGTCAGAATCGAACCGGATCTTCTGCCTATGGACGGACAGCGCTTGGCCCACAATACTGCAAATACTTCAAATGAAGCAAGAGTGGACGTAAGTGCTCGAGGTTTTTGGACGAGGGGACAACGGGCTTTTTTCGACATCAGAATCTTCAACCCAAGAGCACAAACATATCGTGAGCGAGGACACAAGGCGGCATACTTGAGAAACGAAAGTGAGAAAAAACGCGCTTATGAAGAAAGAATTTTGAACAGGGATCAAGGAAGCTTTACTCCTCTGGTCTTCTCATCGTCGGGAGGTATGGGACCTTCTGAAAGTGTCTTCTATGCCAGATTAGCTGAACAAATATCGGAGAAAAAGTGCCAGCATAGAAGCCAAGTCATAACTTGGATGAGATGCCGGCTCTCTTTCTCTCTTCTCAGGTCTGCACTCCTATGTCTCAGGGGTACAAGGTCCTCCCCGCTACAGAGGACAAGAGTGAGAGACTTGGACTTTGAAATGGTCGTGGCGGAGGGACGAATTGGGGAACAACTAGGTTGATTGTAGGGAGGTGCTGGTACAATAAGATAAACTACAATGTAACTAGAATAAGATAGATTGTACACCACTTTGTAACTGTCACCTTAATAAAAAAAAAAAAAAAAAAAAAAATGGAAGGAAACATGCTTACATTACTGAAATGTTTGTGGACATGCAGGTAATGCAAGTAATGGTCACTCTTCTGTAAATCTAAAATGGCTTACTTAACCCTTAAAAAGCGGCTCACCACTTAAGTCGTATTTAATAAAGCTGGACTATGTGGCGGCGCTCGACATAGGTCGAGTGGCAATTTCAGCACGTAATGTGGCTGAGAGAGAGAGACAAGTGGTGGCAGGAGACTAGCGAGCGTATGACTGCTCCAGACCACCGCGGCGAACCTACTGACACGAATCTCAGCTCCCTCCTCCCTCTCTCACTCGCTACATACTCAATTATATGGGGAAAGTACCGAATTACCTGCTTTTTGCACTCGCGTTGCACGGTTATTGCAAGAAAACTATCCATCATACAAGGATCGTTATGGTGTCATTCGAAAGCTCTGTTCATGCCCTTTCAGGGATAGATACTTCTTTTACGTTCTGGGTCTTATTTAGGCATGAAAATGATCACGTAAACAGCCCTATTTTGGCTAAAAACACCCCGCTGGGCGGTACACATAAATAAACCGCATAGGCCGCTAAAGAAGGGTTAAGAATGGGAAAGGGGTGGGACCTTCTATTTTTTTTTTTTTAATTAAAAAAAAAAAAAAAAAAAAAAAAAAAAAAAAAAAAAAAAAAATCTCATGTTGGTGTCGTATCTGGGCTAATCCATGGTCCCCTACGTCTTGGGCGAACACGTCACAGTATGCCCACAATAATTCATGTAAGGTGCCTGCTTGGTCTGAGGTCAGTTGTTTTGCGATTTCTGGTAAGTTAGGGGTCCATTAGTCCCAACAGTGGTGGGTTGTGCGGGTGTGACCTGCCCTAGCAGTGTTCCCTTCTGGTAGTTAATTGTGGTGTCTCTAAAATTTGCAATGACTATCTTTCTCTGATCTGGGGTGATAAAAGTGGGAGATATTCGAGCTTTAATCTGTGCTTCTGGCTCAAAAATTCCTGCTGTCTTCCCGTGGTGTCTGGAGATTTCTATCATTCTCCAAGTTTTAGGGGGTATAGCAATTTTTCCTGCAGTAGCTACTAACTGGGGTCATAGTGTTTTTGTATTCTCCTTTGCGCCACACTGTATATTTACTCCCAACTAACTCATCAGGTCTATTTTTAAGTACCCATCTACCCCACTGTTAGATTTCCCCGACTGAATGCAGAAATCAGTGGTAAACTAAATTCCCTTCCACTGTACCAGCAGTGTCAGTTTTCCCTAAAATAATCAGTGGTTGTCCTCCTGCTCCTGCTAACTGAATATTAGTTTGATTTAGGGGTCCTAGTTCCCTCTGGTTGTTCCTCACAAAATTCTCCAAAAGACAACTTCTATTTGCCCCTGTGTCTACTAACATTATTCGCTGCTCTCCCATTTATATACATTTCACAGGGCGTTTGTCTCTCTAGTAGCCTATATTAACCTCACCATAACGCCCATTTATGATTTTTTTTTTCTTCTAATCTTCTGGCATCGTGATTTTTGCTTGAGTCTCTGCCTCCCTGTACTCCACTGGGATCATTCCCCCTGATTTGGGGCTGTCACCATTGGGAGAGGTCGGTCATTGGTAGGTAGTGGTCTCGGGTTAAATCTGTCTGTCTGAGTTTGGGTGTGGTTCAGGCAGTTCCTAGCTAAATTTCCGGTTTGTCTGCATACAAAACATTGGATCATTGTTCTCTGGTGCTCTTTATTTATGTTCTCTTCTTCCCCTTTCTTCTTCTCCTACTTTAACTCCCTGGTTTCCATTACTTTCTTTATACTTCCATAAGTTCCTTTGTGGTGGTCACTTCATGTATAATGCAGTGTTTTCTTACTTCCACGGGACAGGCTTGAACCATTATTTCCCTTATCTTTGTCTCCTGACTTTTCTGGTTCATGTGGAGGTAAGCAACTTTGACATTATTCGTGATTTCCCTCTTCAGGGCTATCACATTCTGTCCGTCCAACTTCATACTTTTTAGTTTGTCCCTGGCCTTCCTTGTGGAGGTTTCTCGGCCAAACGCCTCTACTAGCGCCTTTCTAACCTTCACCCATGATTCCAGCCCCTCAAGGCGTACCCTTACATTGTTCAGGGCCTTGCCCAAGTGAGCCTTCCCATAAGCTACTTTCTTCTTGTCTTCCCCGACATCAAGTAAGGTGAAATGTGTGACGCATGTCCAGTGTGAGCATGCTGTACAGAACGCCTAGTCATGCCCCACTCTCGCTAGGATCGTCAGGGCAGGAACTTTGGCTGTAGTCTATGTAGAGTTTCCTAACTTAGTTCATGTGAGCCGTTGTACTATAAGTAATATGAATATGTATTTTGTTTTCATCTGAGTCAACGAGTTCTATTTTATATCATTAGTTATAAGTATTGTGTGTAAAACTTATTTGTAATGATGGGAGAAGCGGCAGCCACAGTTGGGGGTCAGTGGGTGCGCCATGCGGGAGGTGGGCCTAACTCACTAGCACTCCCCCCCCCCTCCCCCCTCCCCTCAGTGCTAGGAAAGCCTTTGTCTATCCCAGAGGAGAGAGAGAAATTACGTAATGATTGTCAGTGGGCGGTCCTTAGTAGTTCACGTTGGGCTCACTAGAGGGCCGAGTATAAAAAGGGAAGTCTAGCCATTTTTTGATCAGAACTCATTAGGCAGAGCGACTTCTCATTTCCCTTGCTAACTATATATATTCTTCTGACTGATGTGAACTTTCTCTACTACCTTACATTCTTATCTCCTCTTTTCCCTACCCTTTTTAACTTCCATGGTCCCGTTGGTGCAGAGCTAGTCAGCCAACGTATTATCGCTTGAGTTCTCGAGATACATGCCTATTAGATAGCCTATTTTGGAAGGGTTAACTTAGAATAGGATTGATTTATGTTTGTTGCACTTGTCTATGCATTTCCCTGTGTGTTATTATTATTATTCCTGTTTCTGCTAGTCTAGGTAATGCTAGACTGGGGTAAGGCTTTTCTGTGTTACGAGTTGTTGTTTGATGCAGTGGTTAAGCGATAAACCTGCATACTCGTTTCGGTTCAGTGAAGCCTAGGTTGTCTTCGCGGCTGACTGTGTTGAGTTAATAATTTACAGTGCGTGAGGGCAAGAGCCTAACCACCCTGTATTTTATTAACAGCTTGTTTTTACTTTGTCAAGGAGCCGGGAGAAAACCAGATACAAGGGATCTGGATTTCTCAAAGTGCACTTGTTAGTGTTAACGTAATACTTTAAACAGTTGTGAGGACTTCGCTAGGCTACGAGCCGTTTTTGCTCAGTCACTGCTACCTTTTGCCCACAGTACCCCAGCTAGACTTTACTCGATTAGTAGATACAGAATAGTATTGAAGCTTTCCTTATGTATGATATTGTTTATGCACTATTGATTTCATGTGTTGCAAGCTTGGCTACTTTAGTGATTAGTGGCCCACGAGCACAATCCGAGTAGGCTATTGCCGTTGCATTTGCGGAGTACTTCTTTTTAATGTTTGCCATTTACTATTGCATATTCTTTTAATTATTCTTATGCCAATTTAAACCTGTAATAGTATTTAATTGCCAGTGTTTTTCTTATTGAATTACTGTTCAAAATCCGATACGTACTTCTTACGAGCATCCGAGAAGCATCTAACTTTTTTCAGAAGATTCCTTGCTCGATGCTTAAGGACTATTAATTAACGTAACGTAATAGTGCCGATCCGAAGTAGAGGGTGGAGGACTTCTTAAGTTCTTAGTCAAGGGTGGATTACTTCGGCTTCGGCCAACACTATTCTTTGGTGTTGTTGTTTCTTACTTTTTTGTTTGATCGTTGACCAGACTAGAGAATTCCTGTCTCTTTATTAGTCTGTTGTTGAACACTAGTACCGAGTTCTTGTATACCCCGTTATAGCAGATTGAACTCTGGAGGGTATTGGTGTTTTTGTTCGGCTGGCAGTACTCAGGGGTTGGGATCGTGTGTTTCCGTTGTGGCAGCGAGCCGTATTAGAGTCCTGATTGAGAGCCCTTGTGTACCCGAGTGCCAGGTCGTAACAAATGGCGACCTTGCTTAGGATTTTGTGAACAGTATAAATTTTTGCAGAGTTGTACAACATTTGTTTGTTTGTATTTTAGCGTGCATATTGAAGAATATTTGTTTTTGTATGGCAATTAGTAAAGCATTTAAGAGACTCCAGTTAATTTAGTAATTAGTGCTTGCATAGGAAGTTTAACACTTTTGTCTCGAGAATTTTTTTGTGGACTTCAGTATGTCGTGCATTAGCACTGACGATGAGCGAGAGATGCCATTTGAAGGTGTGCCGTTAGTAACCAGTGAGGAGGATGCTAGAGTTTTTGTGAGTAAGCGGTACCACGTGACGGAGGAGAGGCTGACTGGGGTGGATGTTTGTGGCTTGCACCTGATAGCCAAGGTTTTGGGCATTTCCAATGTAGTAGGGATGTCCAAGGGGGAGCTGATTTCCTGGGTGTTGCGTGGGCGACATGGGGTTTCGGAGGAGAGGGCGTTTGGGGGGGTTCCTCCCCAGATCCCCTCTCACTCGACTCCCACAGTGCCGTCCACTCAGTTACCGGAGGTTAGCACTCTCCCACAGAGGGATGAGAATTGGCAGATTGGAGTGCCCTCGGGTGGTGCACATGGTGGTTCCCCAGTTTTTGCCCCCCCTCCTTCAGTAGTGGCAGCTCCCTCTTCCTGCCTGTCTCCAGATATGGTATTTAGACTTGAGCTTGCTAAGATTGAGGCTAGGAAGCAGGAGGATGAGACCAGGAGGCAGGAGAATGAGACCAGGAGGCAGGAGGATGAGACGAGGAGGCATGAGATTGAGGTTAGGAGGCATGAGGCTGAGCTTCGGTACGACTCGGAGAAATATTGTGCTAAATTAGATTTAGATAAGTCTCGTGCAGAGTCGACAGGGACTTGGATGGGCCGTGAGGGCCAAGTAAGAGAACAGTCCTTGGCCCAATTAGTCAAATTGGTGCCGGTATTTAGTGAAACTGAAGTCACAGAATTTTTTAATCGTTTTGAGAAGAAATGTAGGGAGCATAATTGGCCTGAAGAGAAGTGGGCAGCTCTAGTCTCCTCAAGACTTACGGGTAAGGGTCTGAAGGCTTATGATGCACTGCCTTTAGAGTCTTGCATTGACTACCCAGAATTGAAGAGAGCTGTCCTACGGGCATACGAGTTGCAACCGGAAACATATCGATTGAAGTTTCGGGGTGTTACAAAGACTAGGGAGGCGACCTTTCTTGAACATGCCCGGGACTTAAAAGATGCACTTAAAAACTGGACACGTTCTGAGAAAGCTGAGACGGCCGAACAGTTGACCGAGCTGTTTCTGCTCGAGCAGTTTTATAAGTGTACTGGTGCAGAAATGACTTTAACTATTAAAGAAAAGAACCCAAAAACTCTACAGGAGGCAGCTGAGATGGCTGACCTCCGGCTATCACTAATTCGTGGGTGCGGGTCTGCTCAGCGTAGTGAGGCAGGTAACAAGGGGCGTGACGCCCCACCCCCCCGAGTTAGTGATATACTTTATGCAAACAAGTACAAGAGCCATGATACCAAGACTGACCACAAGACTAGCACCGTCCCATTTAAGAAGGGGCCGGGCCCTTCCCAGTACCAAGGGAAGCCCAAAGGGGAGTTGGAGTGTTATCATTGTCATAAAAAGGGGCACTTTGCAAGAGTCTGTCCTAGCAAACCACCTACAGCAGCTGTGTCTTTGGCCTGCAACATTGGTGTGTCTCCGAAGTCATCTGAGTTTGCCTGGGGCAGTTCGTCAGAGGCTGAGGCACAGCCAATGCAGAAGCACCTGGGAGGCTCGAACCCTGCTCAGGATGTTTTTTGCGACCATAGAGGGCGGGGTTGCGTGATGTGGGCGGGGCGCAAGCATGGAGTAGAGGTCTTGCGTGATACAGGTGCTTCCCAGACTCTGATGAAAAACTTGACTGGCTACCCTATAAACGCGGCTCGGGTGGTAGTGGTGCAGGGTATTAATGCAACTCGGTCATACCCGCTGGTGCGGTTGGAGTTGGAGGTGGATGGTGTGGCACGTGAATTGGATGTCGGGATTGTGGAGAAACTGCCAGTGGAGGGCGTCGACCTTCTTCTCGGCAACGACTTTGCAATGCCCGCTTCCGAGGTTCTACCCTTAGTCGTTGCCGAGAGGCCGGCCGACGTGAGTAGGGAAGAGCAAGAGTGGGTCGAGCGGTGCCAGACACAACCCATGGCGTGTGTTGTCACCCGAGCTCGGGCAGCTAAAGTGTCACAGCCTAGTCCTCCGCCTTCAGACCAGCGGAGGAACGATCAACAGGAGGAGGCTAAAGCTGGAGTTGGTTTTAAGAGTTTTGACTCGGCGGCTCTCCTGGGTGATTCAGTATTAGCACCATTACTTAATTCTGGAGTAGCCCCTGGGCCTGTCATCGAGAGTGACGAGGCTGGGCATGACGAGTCTCCACGACAGCAACGTTATGTACATCGAGAGAGACAGAGGGAGCAGCCCAGTATCGGGGAAGGTCATGCATTGCTCCGGGAGCAGTTAGATCGCTTGGCACCCTCAGATATAAGTCGGTTGCAACTAGAGGACCCTGAGCTCCAAACGTGTGCTAATGGAGCTGTAGAGCTCGACGAGGACGGCGATGCACAGCCAGGAGATTTTTTTTATTTAGAAGGCATCCTTTATAGGCGTTTTCAAGACCCTAAACGTAGTTGGCAAAAGGGGTCCGGAGTAGTGGACCAGTTGGTGGTGCCACGGGAGTGCAGGGATAGCCTACTGAGGTTGGCGCATGACACACCACTGGCAGGACATCTAGGGGTGAGAAAAACGGTGGCGGCTTTGGGGAAATTGTTTTGGTGGCCGGGGATGAAGTCTCATGTGCAGTCATGGATAAACTCCTGTGATATTTGTCAATGTGTCGGGAAACCGAACCAAGTTATTCCTAAGGCTCCGTTACACCCTATTCCTGTGATTGGGCCACCCTTTAGTAAAATTATTGTTGACATGGTTGGTCCACTCCCTCCCACTAAGGCGGGAAATAAATTTTTGTTAACCATAATGGATGTTGCCACTAGATACCCCGATGCATACCCTATGAAAAATGGAATGGCTAAGACGGTAGTCAGTAACTTGTTGTGGTACTTCTCAAGGTACGGGTACCCGGAGGAGATTCAGTCTGATCAGGGATCTAATTTCACCTCCAACATGTTCAAGCAAACAATGCAACAGCATGGGATACGAGCAGTAGTATCGTCAGCGTATCACCCTGAGAGTCAAGGGGTGCTTGAGCGGTGGCATGCTACACTTAAAAGCATGCTCAGGTGTTATTGTGCTGACAACGGTATGGATTGGGATCTTGGATTGCCTTATGTGCTGTTTGCTGCTCGGGAGGTACCTGGTGAGAGCCTGGGATTTAGTCCAAACGAGCTGATTTTTGGACACCGTGTCAGGGGCCCCCTTAACATGCTGAAAGAAATTTGGGAGGGGACTGTGCAGCCTTGTCCATTATTAAAGTATGTGCTTGAAAGCCGTGAGCGCATGCTTAAGAGTCTGGAGATGGCAGGTAGAAATTTGACAGAATCACAAGCTTTGATGAAGGACAGGTATGATCGCAAAGTGAGGCTCCGGAAGTTCACTGTAGGACAAGAGGTATTAATTTTGTTGCCTTTGGTTGGTAACCCCCTCTCTGCGAAGTACACTGGACCTTATAAAATTGTAGAAAAAATTTCAGACTTAGATTACCTTGTTGCCACTCCAGACAGGAGGAAAAAGAACCAGTTATGTCACGTGAACCTTATTAAAGAGTATGTGAGGCGCCCCTCTGAGCCTCTCACTGTCCCTGTGTTGGCTTGTTGCGGCCGTGGTGGAGAAGGAGAGGGGGACAGTCAAGCTTCAGAGGAGGATAGCTGGGATCAACATGTTTCAGCGGATCAGTGGGCGGGGAACTCGAGCCTAAGGGCTGACGAGGCTATAGCTCATTTGCCTGAGCCGCAGTTTGATGCTATCCGTCAGTTGTTCGGTTCATACCCCACTGTATTTGCTGAACACCCAGGCCTCACTACTCAGGCTATGCATGATGTTGACGTGGGGGACCATCTACCCTTTAAGTCAATCCCGTACCGTGTGCCCCCCATAAAACTACCAGCTCTGAGGGATGAGTTGGAGTATATGCTCGGTAGAGGGTTGATAGAGAAAGGCACAGTTAAGTGGACTTCCCCTGTAACACTGCAGCCTAAGCCAGATGGCAAGGTACGCTTTTGTATTGATTTCCGTAGGTTAAACGGTTTGACTCCAACTAACCCATATCCTCTTCCTCGGGTTGATGATAGTGTTGACAAAATTGGTAATGCTCGTTTTTTGTCTAAAGTAGATTTAGTAAAAGGTTACTGGCAAGTACCTTTGTCCGAGCGTGCTAAAGAGGTATGTGGTTTTGTTGTGGACGGGAGTACCTACCGGTGCAATGTTATGCCTTACGGGCTTAAGAATGCACCAGCAACGTTTTCAGAACCTGATGAATGAAATTGTAAAGGACATTCCAAATTGCACCGTATATTTGGACGATGTAATCATTTATGATGACGACTTTGAGAGCCATTGTGAGCACCTTGAGACCTTGTTCCGGAAACTTAGTGAAGCAGGTCTGGTAGTAAATTTGGCAAAGTGTGACTTCGTAAAAGCCACTGTGCAGTACCTTGGGTTTGTAGTGGGAAGGGGACAGGTGTGCCCTCCTCAGAACAGGTACAGGCTATCAATAAATTTCCGCACCCAACAACCAAGAAGCAGATTATGAGATTCTTGGGTATGATAGGCTACTACAGACGCTTCATAAAAGGTTACTCAACGGTGTTGGCACCTCTCACAGATTTGTTATCTAAAGACAAAAAGTTTTTGTGGGCACCTGAGTGTGAAAAGGCTTTCACTTTGGTGAAACATTTGCTATGTACTCACCCGATACTCAGGGCCCCAGACTTTAACAGGCCTTTTCAGCTGGCAACAGATGCTAGTGGTGTAGGGGCTGGTGCCGTCTTGCTACAGACAGACAATGAAGGTGTGGAACACCCAGTAAGTTTCTTTTCTAAGAAGTTCAATGCTGCACAAAAGAACTATTCTACAATAGAAAAGGAATTACTGGCGATTGTGCTGTCGCTCAGGCACTTCGAGGTGTATGTTCCAGCCTATGGCCCAGTCGTGGTTATCTACACTGATCATCACCCTTTGAGATTCCTGAATCAATTTCACAATCACAATATGAGACTGACCAGGTGGTCTTTGATGTTGCAGGAGTATAACCTGGACATCCGTCATATTGCTGGATGTGACAATGTGATCGCGGATTGTTTATCAAGGGTGGATGATCAGTCGTAGGCTATCACAGGTGAGGGGTTTGAGTGGAGGAAAATAGGCTGCCCTTATAGTGCAGCCGGGAAAAAACATATTAAAATATAAAAATCATATAAAAAACTCTTTCTTTTGATATAGGTAATCGTATAAGTTTGTCATAGCCTATAGAGTTTGAGTAGTCCACAAACTATCAAACGGCTGAGCTGCTGTAAGCTCGCTCTGGGAGCATGATATTGTGTCTTTTTGCTATTGTTGGGAGGAGTTATAAAATGTGAATTTTTGGTTAATAATAAGATGCGTTTTGGTGATAAACTCAGCTTTGTTTTAGTGCCATGCGGTCGCTGGGTCGCTGGGTGTGAGGGGCTTGATGGGGTTCTGTGTTTGTCAGATTTTAGCTCAGGGTTGAGCAAGTAAAATCTTGGGGGAGGTGTGACGCATGTCCAGTGTGAGCATGCTGTACAGAACGCCTAGTCATGCCCCACTCTCGCTAGGATCGTCAGGGCAGGAACTTTGGCTGTAGTCTATGTAGAGTTTCCTAACTTAGTTCATGTGAGCCGTTGTACTATAAGTAATATGAATATGTATTTTGTTTTCATCTGAGTCAACGAGTTCTATTTTATATCATTAGTTATAAGTATTGTGTGTAAAACTTATTTGTAATGATGGGAGAAGCGGCAGCCACAGTTGGGGGTCAGTGGGTGCGCCATGCGGGAGGTGGGCCTAACTCACTAGCACTCCCCCTCCCCCCTCCCCTCAGTGCTAGGAAAGCCTTTGTCTATCCCAGAGGAGAGAGAGAAATTACGTAATGATTGTCAGTGGGCGGTCCTTAGTAGTTCACGTTGGGCTCACTAGAGGGCCGAGTATAAAAAGGGAAGTCTAGCCATTTTTTGATCAGAACTCATTAGGCAGAGCGACTTCTCATTTCCCTTGCTAACTATATATTCTTCTGACTGATGTGAACTTTCTCTACTACCTTACATTCTTATCTCCTCTTTTCCCTACCCTTTTTAACTTCCATGGTCCCGTTGGTGCAGAGCTAGTCAGCCAACGTATTATCTCTCGAGATACATGCCTATTAGATAGCCTATTTTGGAAGGGTTAACTTAGAATAGGATTGATTTATGTTTGTTGCACTTGTCTATGCATTTCCCTGTGTGTTATTATTATTATTCCTGGTTTCTGCTAGTCTAGGTAATGCTAGACTGGGGTAAGGCTTTTCTGTGTTACGAGTTGTTGTTTGATGCAGTGGTTAAGCGATAAACCTGCATACTCGTTTCGGTTCAGTGAAGCCTAGGTTGTCTTCGCGGCTGACTGTGTTGAGTTAATAATTTACAGTGCGTGAGGGCAAGAGCCTAACCACCCTGTATTTTATTAACAGCTTGTTTTTACTTTGTCAAGGAGCCGGGAGAAAACCAGATACAAGGGATCTGGATTTCTCAAAGTGCACTTGTTAGTGTTAACGTAATACTTTAAACAGTTGTGAGGACTTCGCTAGGCTACGAGCCGTTTTTGCTCAGTCACTGCTACCTTTTGCCCACAGTACCCCAGCTAGACTTTACTCGATTAGTAGATACAGAATAGTATTGAAGCTTTCCTTATGTATGATATTGTTTATGCACTATTGATTTCATGTGTTGCAAGCTTGGCTACTTTAGTGATTAGTGGCCCACGAGCACAATCCGAGTAGGCTATTGCCGTTGCATTTGCGGAGTACTTCTTTTTAATGTTTGCCATTTACTATTGCATATTCTTTTAATTATTCTTATGCCAATTTAAACCTGTAATAGTATTTAATTGCCAGTGTTTTTCTTATTGAATTACTGTTCAAAATCCGATACGTACTTCTTACGAGCATCCGAGAAGCATCTAACTTTTTTCAGAAGATTCCTTGCTCGATGCTTAAGGACTATTAATTAACGTAACGTAATAGTGCCGATCCGAAGTAGAGGGTGGAGGACTTCTTAAGTTCTTAGTCAAGGGTGGATTACTTCGGCTTCGGCCAACACTATTCTTTGGTGTTGTTGTTTCTTACTTTTTTGTTTGATCGTTGACCAGACTAGAGAATTCCTGTCTCTTTATTAGTCTGTTGTTGAACACTAGTACCGAGTTCTTGTATACCCCGTTATAGCAGATTGAACTCTGGAGGGTATTGGTGTTTTTTGTTCGGCTGGCAGTACTCAGGGGTTGGGATCGTGTGTTTCCGTTGTGGCAGCGAGCCGTATTAGAGTCCTGATTGAGAGCCCTTGTGTACCCGAGTGCCAGGTCGTAACAAATGGCATTCCAGTTGTTCAATCCACAGTTCGATCTCCTCCTTCCCTTCTTCCCATAACCTAATTGGTAGTAATGTCGTCATTGTGTATGGTCTGTTAGACAAAAACACTCAATCCAAACAATTTGTCGAATTCCACCACTTGCCACCAAATGTTGTACTTAAATTTAAATTTACTGCTCTACTAGGGTAGGAATAATTTGATAGTTGTTTGGAAATTTGCGTCTTTATTTAACCCCTACTGTACCGGAGGATACAGTAATAAAATTCCCCCCAGTCCCCAGCAATGCGGCCAAAATGGCAAGATAGAACAACCTTCCACCTCAAGAGATGAAAAAAACCAGGCTCTCCCAGCCTTCTGTGGGTTCTATATAAGCTGAGAAGTGTTGCCATATCGAGAGCAGTGCTCAAACGGTTGTGGTACCAGGCACAGCCTGATACAGGCAGTTACAAGGAAAGTACATTACTGACGGCTCCCAGCCATCGCTGAGACTGGGGAGTGACTTATCTACTGACGGCTGGTAGCCGTCGCTGGAATTGAACGGGTTAACATACGCCCATGGTAACCTTAATCCACATAGCAAATGATTCTCTGTTCAGGTCAAGATGAGTTCAAACTATTATTTGAATACCTACGACAGCCTAGTATAGTTTGAACTTTGGAATTTTTACATTCCCATCACAACATATCTGAACAATCGCTATTCAGAGTCTTGACTCACTTCGACTTCGAGCCAAAGGCACATCACTATATTTACAATGGTTAACAAAACTATATTATAACTTAACTGAAGCAATCGGGAGGTGTCTCGGTGTTATATAACGATCTTTTATGCAACCCACTTGTTCTACATTACCGCGGGAGAGAAAAATAACCGATAAATGATGAAAACAAGAGGAAAAATAGGTGATAATTGAGGAGGGGCGGGAGGGGGGGAATAAGGTGGGGAAGGAGGGGGTGGTGAGAAACACATGGATGAGTGGTAGGAAGTACTAGAGGAGAATTATCTCACCTAATGACATACTCCTTTGTTTTGAGAGCTCCTGGGGTGCTTTGGAAGGGCTTTTTATGGTCTTGCTTCCGTGAGGCCTATCGCGCTTGATGGGTTAATCACATTAACAATATTAGGACCAAGGATTTTACCCATATGTTCTCACATCACCATGACAACATCAGAAACACATCTTATTCCTTTACATGGGATTAAATTACCTTAATCATATTGGACACGAATAATAAACCCATAGGTATTTACAGCACCATGATCCTACTAGTAACCAATTATTCGATCCGCGTTCTTAAATCCCTTTACAATATTGAACACAATTACTAAATCAACAGATATTTATGTCACCTTTACAATAATATTATCAGAACGCTATGTCTGTTAGGTCACTCTTACAATGTTATAAACTATTATTCAATCAATGACATCCTTAAAATTAGTTGGCTAGATATTTATGCACAATCGAAAGCATGGTGTCGACGAAATGAATATCTAATTAGTAACTGCCGTTTCATTATAACAAAAAGAGTATTTCATGGCTCTTGGCTGAAGCCCTTCTCTAACTATTTCTTCAGCTAATTCTAACCTATTTTGCAAATGCTAAACCCCGGAAAACTGCTCAGGTAAACCCAGTTATCTCAATTACCTGGGCTTTATCAATTATTTCCCCTTATAGCTTTATCTCGAAGAACTCCCACTTAATATTTAACGTATCTTTACTTAATATCCAATAAGATCCTGTCCTATTGCTAGCTGACTGGCTGAGTGCATTTAATAACAATAGCAGCTATATCTCTTAACACAATCATCTCTTTATTTCATCATTTGTCTAATCAGTTTCTCTTTGGTTGTTCTATAAGAACACATACATTTTATTGTTGGAACACAAAGCCCGCTCTAGCAGACAGGAGATCTCTTATTTTTCTCTTCACCACTTCAAAGCTGGCCAACACCTCAGGTCCCTATTCTCAGTACCATCTACCACCAGGTGACACGCATGAATCGCTTGTGAATCGCTGTGTGAAGGCTAGCGATGTGTCGGTAGGCATCAGGATATTGAAGGTGTATCTGTGCTTAGGGTGGGCGGTCTACTAGTTCCTGGCTCGTTTTGTGTTCAGTAGAGCTCGGTTGCTGGAAGACTGGAACAGGCTTACATATCTCCCTATGGGTACCAAGGTGAGCAAGGGGGTGTGTATCTATTAAGAGCGTGCCTATTTTATCCGGGCAGGTGCCCGCGGCTGAGTAGTCCTGTGACCCCACCCACCTCCCTTTATACCCCTACCTCATGGAACGGGGCCCTGTGATTGGCTGAGCCGCGCGCTCGGGAGGGGTTACACCAGCCCGCTCGCTTCGAAATTCAAACTTTCCATCCTGCTTTATTTCGCCTTCCTAATATTTTCTTGGAAGCTTATTAGAGATGTTCCGTAGTGGCTGGCAGGAGTAAGAGGGTGGCACCATTGTAATAGAACATTTGAGTCCAGGATAAAACATACGGGTGTGAACTGAGAGTGAGTTATTAGGCGAGCGTTTAAATGGAGGTGAGAGTTGATCTTTGTTCTGCGTCACAGGAGGCCGTTGATTGGTCGAGTGTGTCAGGGTCTTCCCTGTGACAAGATTTAAAGGGTAAACCTTGCTTAGCCAGCTGAGCTAATCCCGTTTCCTGATTGGAGGACGGAATTTAGTCATCTCTATCTGATATTAGCCATTTCTTAAGTAAATGCAGTAATTGTATTGCCACTGTAAGAGTCTTATATATGTGTTTGGAATTTGGAATTTTCATACAGATCAGGCTAATATTAAGCAATATTATTCAGCTGAGGATGGACCTCTTTGGTTCAAACCATTTCATTACACACTCTAATGACCACATGGACATCCTAAATCTGTACAAAGGAAACAAAAGGCAGGCTACCTGTAACGTGTGTTTCCCCCAAAGCCAAAAGAGTGATAGAGTGCCAGATCTAAGGGATGTTGGGCTTAAAATGCCTGGGCACACGAGGAAAAATAGATTGAGAGAAAGAGTTCCATAGTTCACTTGTTGAGAAAAAGAAAGACTGAGAACATATGCTACTTCTTGGGTTGGAGAGCTGGACAGAATATGAGTGGGACTGTGTTGAAAGCCGGGTGCCTCACACTCGCCACAAGGGAGGGGTATGTACTGAGAGAGCTCTGAAGAACAATGACTGTTGTATGAGTGATAGAACAGTGAAAGAGATGCAACATTGCGGCATGTAGAAAGAGATTGTAGGGAACTTGTAAGAGGAAATTAGTTGAAAAGGCAAAATGTATTATACTTTACTCTTTCGCGAAGTGCGGTATGGGTGTAACCTCCCTAGACATGCGAACAATATTTGATACATGCACTCGACTGTGCCCCTATACAGAGAACGAATATGTGCAGGGGTGAGGTACCCTCAAAGCCAGTTGAGCACACCTATATTGTGGGAAGCTGTTTTAGCAAGAGTGGTAATGTGGTCTTTCCAAGAAAGGGTGGATGAAAAAGTTACACCAAGAATATTGAGAGAAGAAGGGATGATTTGTATATTGGTGAACAGTAATTGATAGTCTTGTGGAAGATTGTGACGGGTAAATAGAGGGAGAAGTTTTGGACTTGGAGGCATTGAAAGAAACATAATTTTCTCTGTCCCAATCAGAAATAATTGATAGAGCAGAAGATAGGCTTACCATGGCTCTGTTACGTGAGTTTTTAGAGTGATTGCATGCTAGATTATTGTGAAAAACTAGTTGATTAGTGTAATGTACAGTCATCAGCATATGAGTGGATAGGACTAGAGGTACAGTTGAGGCGGTCTCTCTAATTTCCTTTCTGGCCGTTCCATAGCTGCGGTTGTTGACGGCTACCACTCACTTCCTCAACCTATCAACTCCGGTGTTGCTCAGGGTTCTGTTCTATCTCCAAATTCTCTTCCTATTATTCATTACACCTTCTCAACTGCACCTCCAGCCCCATTCACTCATATGCAGAAGACTCTACAATACACTATTCAACTAGCCTTCCACAACACCATTCGCAGCAGGAACTCCAAAACTCACGTAAGGAGGCCATAAAACACCTATCTTCAGATCTCTACTATCTCTAATTAGGGCAGAGATAACCTTGTTTTTTTCAATGCTTCCAAAAATCACTTTATCCATCTGTCTACTTGTCGCCCCCTTCCAGAAAACTATGACCTACTCTTCAATAACATACAAATTAACCCTTCATCTTCTCTAAATATTCTCGGTGTCTCTTTTTCTTATGAACTCTCTTGGAAAGATCATATTACCACTGTTGCTAAAACAGCTTCCCAGAAGCTGGGTGTGCTCAACCGACTCCAGGGGTTCTTTACCCCTGCGCAGCTTCTTGCTCTGTACAGGGGCACAGTGCATCCATGTATTGAGTATTGTTCACGCATTTGGGGAGGATCCTCTCACACTACACTTTTAGACAAAGTAGAAAAGAAAGCATTCCGTCTCACTAACTCACGTGCACTCACCAATTCGCTGCATTCTTTCTCTTTTCGACGCACTGTTGCATCTCTCTCACTATTCTACCGCTATTACAATAACCAGTGTCCCTCAGAGCTCTCTCAGTGTATACCACCCCCTATACATAAAGCACGTAGCACCTGTCTTGCAACACAATCCACTCGCCACAGGCAGTTCTGCCTTTTGTCTCCCTCAGTCACATAGGATTTTTTTTATTTTTTTATCAAACTAAACCAATTACGGGTATATATACATATTTGAGGATCAGGGGGCCAGAGGTGGGCGGAGCTACTTCACGTTTCTGGCGCCTGCCAATGGTGGCAGGTAACCTGCTAGCAAGTCGCTCGCTGTATCTTGTCGGTGGTTGGCTGGGAGAGGGTGAAGTCGACACTGGTTGACTGCTGGTGGTCGAGGTGCTGTTTGGCTGCGCTCTGCGCTGCGTAATGTGTGGGAGCTATTGCTCTCTCCTATGCAGACAGTTATTGTCGTCACTCAAAAAGTTGGGTGTTGTTGGAAAAACATGGACAAGATTTCGTCCACATAACTTTATTGATAATTATTATGCTGTTTTTTGTTTTTTTGTTTTTCTATCATAATATTGTAGATCGGCCTTCCCTCTCTTTATTGAGATATATTAGATGGTAGTAAACATAATTCTTGTAGCTTAAAATCAATGGAAAATGGAGTGAGTGAGAGCACAGTGAGAGCACACGGGTCGGTTGTGCTCCTCAAAAGAGGGGATTTTCGGAGGGGTATCGTGGGGCTAAGTGACCCATATACGTATCAGAAGATCGGCGATGATACGGTGTTTCGGCACATAGTAAACAGAACGTGGTTTCTTGTTTAAACATCGCCCACAAAGCATATTTAGTTTAATCTTGAGAGTGTTATTACCAGTATCAGTGAAGGGACAAGGAGCCGTCAGGCACAAGCCCACCCCTGCCCAGGCACCATAAACCTCCAGCAGTAACCACAAGGTGAGTGAAGTAACCGTTTATAGGGCAGGCAGTTTCACCCTTATGGTTCCCCACCATAGGCCTCATCTTCCATCTACCCCAAGGACCTGACCCTCGGTCTTTCAACTTCTCAAACAATTCTAACCATTATGAAGTACTTGCTATAAGGTCCATTTTCATTTCCCTCTCTCTAACCATTTAGGAAATACTTGCTACAAGGTCCATTTTCATTTCTCTCTCTCTCTCTCTCTCTCTCTCTCTCTCTCTCTCTCTCTCTCTCTCTCTCTCTCTCTCTCCTTAACATCTTTCCATCCACTTTCAATCACCGTACTTAACCGTCTCATTATTATTATTTTTTGGTTTTCTATAACTTCAGATCGCTTTTTATAATTTTAGTTATTTGTTTTTCTCTAACATCTTTCATACCCAACCAGGCCAGCCCCCTCTCCAGCTCGCTTTCTTTCTCCCTCGCCCCCGGCCCTGCTCTCTCTCCCTCTCTCTCTCTCTCTTAACATTTTGTACAATTTAAGCATTTTTCCATAACTGCTGCCCTAGATTCGGTTACCCACTCAGATCCTGGCTCTCGCTCACTCTCTGGCTCTCTCCCTATCTTGATTTTGACAGTATTATTAATATCCTAAGCATTTATTAATACTCAACATCAGGGTGGCATCGCCAGTGTAAGTAATCATAGGATATAATTGGCGTGCTTCCCTTCAATCAGTTAGATCTTTTAGTTGTACCGGTGCCCAATGCCGAGGATTTATACATTTAACCACTTAGCTTTAGGAGAAGCAGGCCAATTGCCCATCAGAAAGGTTGACTATGATATGTGATGTTTTTTTTTGTTTTTTTGTTTTTTTTTACATATCCCATCAGAAAGGTTGACTATGATAAGTGCATTTTTATGCATCCAGCCAATTATACATTAATAACAACAGCAATAATCTAGATATGTGCCAGGAGAGATTTCCCAGGGTTTCTGAAACAAGGGAGACATGGTAGAGATGGAAGAACCACGGGAAGATCAGGAGGACGGCTTGGTAGAGGCAGAGGAACGAATAATCTTGGAAGACTATGGCCTAGCAGATACTAAGTGTTTTAAGTGCGGAAAAACCAATGCAAGAAAGAATTCGCGAAAATGTTCCGGCTGTCTTAGATCTATTCATTTATCTTGTGCTAAGCTGACAAAGAAAACATCAGGAGAACAACCAAACTGGAAATGTCTCGCATGCCCAGGGCCCACTGCAGAGACAACCGGGGCAACACCAGCAACACCGGTCGCCAACTAGACCCAACTTGTGACCAAATGGAAAGCGCGGATCCAGGTCCTTGCCCGGGTACCTAAAGGAGCCAGAATCCAAGTGGCGGAGGCCCTTACAACCATCATAAAGCAGGCCCTACAGCTCAAGACACCCCTCGCATGGGCACGGCTCCTGGGTTTCTCCTATGGGGCCCTCCGAAAACCACCCAGAACCAACATACAAGACCATATTCAGGTTTCACTAGCCACCAGAGTGAAACGTCAAGTAGCACAGTATATGGATGGAAACAAACTGGTGGAACCCCCCGAACAGCAACCAAACACGGCCCAGAAGCACCAGGACAAGGAAGAGGAAGAGGCTGAACAGCTACGTAAAAGGGTCGCGGCGAAGCTGGCGGATAGTGACATCAAAGGGGCCGTCAGACTGTTGTCCTCTTCAGAAGGTTTTGCTGGTCAAGGCACCGAAGTTATTGAAGCCCTACAAGAAAAGCACCCACCTTCACCTAGGGACCTAAACCTCCCCCCTGCCCCAAATGACCAGATGCGCCAACCTTTAGTTGTCACGAAGGAGCAGGTGGTTGCCGCAGTGACTTCATTCCCAGCAGGCTCAGCCGCGGGCCCAGATGGTATCCGACCTGCCCACCTCAAAGGCCTCTTGGGTCAGGGATCAGGAGATGCTGGGGAGGCACTCTTGGAAACCCTCACCAAATTCATCAACATGGTTTTAAGAGGGGAAGTACCCGACTGTGCCACACCCCTATTTTTTGGGGCATCACTCTGTGCACTGGCAAAAAAAGATGGCGGTGTGCGCCCAATAGCAGTACGGAACACCTTCCGCCGCCTTGCCACAAAGGTGGGTTTGAAACCACTCTCGAATGGCCTAGGTCAACACTTAAGACCAGTTCAACTAGGTTTCGGAACTCCATGGGGGTGTGAAGCTGCTGTACACGCAACCCGCACCTACCTCAGCCAAGCCCAAGAAAAACGAGTGCTTCTAAAGATTGACATGCGGAACGCATTCAACAGCATTCGCAGGGATGTCTTCCTCCGTGCAGCTCAAGAACACATCCCCACTCTGTACCCCCTACTTTGGCAGGCTTATTCCAAACCTTCAATCCTGATTTTTGGCGAGACGGTAATCCCATCAGCGACCGGGTTACAGCAGGGAGATCCAGATGGTCCTGCTCTTTTCTCAATAGGGGTGGATGCAGCAGCTAACAAAGTAAGGTCAGAACTGAATGTATGGTACCTGGACGATGCAACCTTGGGTGGGTCAGTAGAGAACGTTCTAACCGACCTAAATAACATCGTAACTGACCTCGGCCAGGCCGGGCTAGTGATAAATGTCACCAAAATGTGAACTTGTCCTCCTCAAGCACACACGTGAACAAGGAGAAGAGACTCAGGCCCTGTTTCGAAACATATTGCCAGATGTAAAGATCCTTCTGGAGCACCAGCAAACCCTATTAGGTTCCCCACTAACTCTGGCAGCAATCCCACCAGCACTTCAAGTTAAAAAGGAGGAGCTTCAACGTCTCGTGAGTCGCCTGATACACATCGATGCCCACTCAGCTCTGGCCCTGCTCAAGAACTGTTTCTCCATCCCAAAACTCCAATACCTCCTGCGCACATCGATGACTTACACGAACAATGGTGGCCTCCAAGAATTAGACAGCATAATCCGAGAAGCAGTGACCAGCATCACCAACGTGGAATTTAAAGAATGGGCCTGGACACAAGCCACCCTTCCTGTCCGTCTCGGGGGCTTGGGCATACGGAGAGCCTCGGATATTGCCTCCCCAGCCTTTATCTCTTCCCTCATCGCGACCAACGACCTCGTATTGTCCATCCTTTCTTCTCAACCCGGAATGACACTTAATGGGGACGTAACAGCAGCGATTAACACCTGGAAGGGAAGTACAGGAGTAGAGGAGGAGCCTCAGGGTACCTCCAGGAGCAAGCAGAAAGCGTGGGATACCATCTCGGCGAAGAAAACTCAAGAAAATCTCCTAACCAATGCAGACCAGGTTGCAAAAGCATGCCTCCAGGCAGCCGCCCGTTCGGAGAGTGGCTTGTGGTTACACGCCATCCCCATCCCACCTCTTGGAACTCACTTGGATGCTGAAGCGCTCCGGGTTGCCAACGCGCTCAGAGTGGGTGCGGCAGTTTGTCACCCACACACTTGCAAGTGTGGTGGGTGGATGGATGCTCAAGGTCACCATGCCTTGTCATGTAATTACAATGCAGGCCGCCTGCCAAGACACTCTGCACTAAATGATGTCATAAAACGGGCCCTGCAGAGTGCTAACCGTGCATCAATCCTCGAACCACATGGACTTCACAGAGAAGACGGCAAACGGTCAGATGGGATGACCACTTTCCCTTACAAGAATGGCCGGTGCCTCGTGTGGGATGCCACATGTGTTGACACTTTCTCCACAACCAACATCGCCAGAAACGCCGACGAAGCTGGTGAAGCCGCCCGGATAGCAGAAAATAAAAAGCGAGAAAAATATCAAGCCATCGCCAGAAATCATCAGTTCGAGCCCCTGGCATTCGAAACTTCAGGAGTCTTCGGCCCTACCACCCTTAAGATGGTGAATGAAATAGGCCGTAAAATCAGAGAAGTTTCAGGAGAACCCCGGGAAACCCTCTGGCTCAAGCAAAGACTAGGGATGGCTATCCTCCGGGGCAATGCCACCAGCGTCATGAGCTCAGTTCGACAGGACTGGGTCATGCCACTGTGTGAGGCCCGGGCAGGAGTGGTGTATCCGTAGTCTTTCCACAGTAGGGTAAAACAAAACATAAACTTTACTTGTATGTAACATGTGTGATGCACATAAATAAAAGGGGATGTGTCGGATGGTTGAAAGCCACAGTTGCTCGCGCGTTTGGGGCTAGCAACACGTATTATGAAAAACATGCATCCTCCTTCATTCACTGTCCCCCCCTTCACTCACTCAACCCCACAATTTGCCGGAGGATAACAGGTTTTTCACAATACGTAGACGGAGGTCTTTTTAAAAATAATAAATATTTAGTTTTATGTATAGATAATTTTTACTCGCCAAGTATTGATTGATATTATATTCACATAAATACAACTATTGATGATAAATATAGTATTCCAATGACACATTTGGAATAAGCGTGAAAAAAGCTGATTTCATAAATTATACACAATATTCGATTGTTTTGCATATAGCGAAATTAAGACAGTGTAAACTCAGAAAATATATTTAATGTTTATTGCCATTGATATTGCCATTGTTAATCTGATAATTATATCTTATGAGATTTTATTCCAGATTTATAATAGTACATTGCATGTTGAGGCAAATATTGTGGGTTAAAACGGCGATAATATGTTTCACAGTAATGGAAATAGTGCTTGAGGGTGAACAGTAGCTGTACGATCGCGCTAATAAGTCATGTCCCAGCTGTCATTACGTTTGGCATGCTCTGTGCTCTATTGGTGTCTGTCAGATGTTGAATAGGATGTGTAAGTGTAGGAACATGTTTATATATTTCACTCGATATGAAGAAATGAAGCTTAGATATTGGTGATACCAATTATTGATCAAAACATACAGTACTTAGTGGCGAGACATCACTTATTAGCGCGATTATACATTCTTATTCTAAAACTTTAGTGAGTTAATTAAGGGGGTAGTAATCACTTTTTATGGACTCCCTTCTCCCTCATGTTTACCATATTAGTGTTGAGGTTTTAAGACGTTCGTTCCGTTAGTTTGGCGATTTTGAGACATTTCGCCTCATTTTGTATTCAATATTAAGATATTTTGTGCCTTTTAGGTGTCGACTTTTTCCTGGTGAGTGATAGCGAGCCTCTAATTTTAGAAGGAATCGGCCTACGGCCGAGAATTTTTTCTACCGAAAAATTTACAAATTTATCTTGAAAGGGGGTCTAGGGTTTTTTTTCTTCTAAGCGTGATGGAGTTCTAGCGAGGAAACTCAAAAATAATTAATATATAAATATATAGCCCAAAAACCAAGTACTACCCCCTTAAACCTGACAAGCGCGATATAGACCTAGGGGCTAGGGTAGTTATTTGTGCATTTCTAGCCCTGGATTCTGACAGAATTCGTTATATTTACAATATAAAGCATTATTTGTTTTCGGTATGCTTTTATTTTACATATATGATGTATATATGAACCTTCAAGAGTGCTAAAATAAGTGGGAAAAGCATTTGGGTGGTGAAAAACGAAGATATTGGCCACCCGGTCATAATCTCAGGCGAGAGAGAGACACAGGCAGCCCTCCCCTCTCGCTGTCTGGGAGTCAACTGAGACGAGCGGGGCGCTCTGTGCCGGTGTCTGGGTGTTGCATAACGATCTTTTATGCAACCCACTTCTGCTACATTATCGCGGGAGAGAAAAATAACCGATATATGATGATAATAAGAGGAAAAATAGGTGATAATTGAGGAGGGGGGGGAGGGGGGAATAAGGTGGGGAAGGAGGGGAGGGGGAGGGGTGAGAAACACATGGATGAGTACTAGAGGGGAATTATCTCACCTAGAGACAAAATCCTTTGTTTTGATAGGCCCTTTTTTTTTTTGGAAGGCTTTTTTTATGGTCTTGCTTCCGTGAGGCCTATCGCGTTCCCTATAGGAAGCCTTCCGTGAGGCCTATCGCGCTTGCCGGGTTAAAGGTGGGGGTGCATGGGTTGAGATAAACATGGAATAATGATCGCCAGCCTACACATTATTTTGAAAAATGCAATGGCACTGAAATAATTATTTACAATGGCATAAAGCATTTTGTGGATCGTCTTCACCAGACCTGTGACGTCATAGTGATGTCACACCAGTATCCTCATCGTGGACTGGATGGTGAACTTACACTCCTATGACGTCACAAGTCCGGTTTAGACGATCCATAAAATCCTTTATACCATTGTTAATAACTATTTCGGTGCCATTGCATTTTGCAAGATAATTATGTGTAGGTTGGCGATTATTATTCCATGTGTATCTCAACCCATGCACCCCCACCTTTAAAGCATCGTATTTTTTCACACCACAGAAACGTTCTCTGTCTCTTCCGGCGACACTTTTATGGGGATCAAATTGCATTTACATATTTGATTACATTTTTTATGAAATTAAAGATACAAAAGCTGGGCACAATACCGAGCTGTAAACAGTGTGATAGTACATTTCCTGCCGAATAGAGTATATGGTACGTTTTTAATTTTGTGAGAAGTTCCTGCAAACATCCTGTTTGTCGTGATTTTAAATATGATTTAAATATTGATAACACCTATCAAAATTACCGTCACCATTTTTTTAATTATACTACTGATAACAATAATATTAATAATATTAATTATAATAATAATAATAACAATAATAATATTACTGAAAATAATAATAGTAGTAACAATTATTATCATAATATCAGGTCTTTTAGTAAGCGCCCCTTTTCTCCTCCAAGATTTTAAATCATAACAGGCAACAGAGACCACTACCCATCCCATTACTCAAGGAAAACAGTGCTAACCAGGTTAAGCGAAAAACACTTTCACCTTTGAATGGGTGCGAATACTTATCTCCTGGGTAGGAAATTAAGATGCTATATCCACTAGACCAGCCGGCTGTGTATATATACAGTATATATATATTTATATATATATATATATATATATATATATATATATATATATATATATATATAATATAATATATATATATATATACTGTATATATATATATACCGGTATATATAGATTTTATTTTTTATTTTATTTTTTACGGAGGAAACAAAAAGGAAAGCTAGCTGCAAAAAGTGTCCTTCACCCCTAAAATTGAAGGATGTATTGCAGGATCAACAAATCTGGACAGCAACGTAAAAACAGTTTAAGTCATAGGATGATGGAAAGACAGATTGAGGGAGAGAGTTCGAGAGTTTGCTTGGTGAGTAGAAGATAGACTGGAAACATTGGTTCACTCTTGGGACATAATAGTGGTGGGAATGTGTTGAAATGTGAGAGCCCCCACTCTCCGTAAGGGAGGAGGTTTACACTCGGATAGATCTGACCAAAAAAAATGAATATTGTACTAGCGGTAAATGAGTGAGAAAAATCCAACATGTCAGGGTGTAGAGAAAGATTATAGGAAATTATTATGAGGAGATAATTGATGAGACATGATGCTTTTGACTAAACCCTTGTGAGAAGTACCGTATGGGTGGAACCTCTCATCACATGCGAACAATACATTGGGCACACAGTGCCCCTGTACAGAGCAAAACATTTTGCGTGGGTGAAAAACCCACAGGTGGTTAAGCACACCTAATTTCTGGGAAGCTGTGTTAGCACGAGTGGTAATATTGCATGGTGGGATGTTGTGGAAAACTAGTTGAATAGTGTAAGGTAGAGTCACAAGCATGACTGGAGGTACAGTTGAGAAGATCAATAATTAATATTTAAGAGATAACGGGAGACCGGGCAGAACCCTGAGGAACACCTGAGTTGATTGGTTGAGAGAGTAAGCAGTGGCCGTCCATAACTGCTGCTATTGAACGGCCAGAATGGAATTAAAGCTAAAGATACAAATAGAGTGATACAGATCATAAGATAATAGTTTAGAAATTAGAAATTTGTGCCAGACTCTATCGAAGACTCTTGATATGTGTAACACAATCGAGAAGGTCTCACTGAAGTCCTGAAAGAAAGATGACCAAGAGTTAGTAAGATAAGAAAGGGGGTCACCAGTAGAGCAGCCCTTAAAGAAGAAATTCTGTCGATCTGAAAGAAGATAATGGGAAGACAAATACTTAAGAAATTATAAATTATAAATACATTAAAAGCCTTTAGATATAGAAGAAAGGAGAGTAATTGGAAGATAATTGCAGACTGGTTACCTTTCTTATGGACAGGTTGTATGACAGCAAACTTCATGCAAGAAGGGAAGTTGTTAGGGGAAATACAGAAGGAAGAGTTTCCCTGGGCAGGGAATCAGCACAGAAAAAACATAAAAAATAAATAAACATTTGTGAGTACAACAGGAGGAACACTATCTGGTCCGTATGCCAGAAACGGGCAGAACAAAACATGCTTAGAACATATTAAGATAGTAGGCAAAGTATGTTAGAGGGAGGTGGAGAGGAAGCAATAATACCGAAATCATCCAAGGTTGAGCTTTAAGTGAAAGTTTGATGCCAAGATTTCAGCTTCGTCAGAGGAAGAAGTATCGGGTGCCGTCCACGTCCGAGTGGTAAATAGGAAAGTGTTGGAGAGTATTTCGATATATGCAAGAAAGTATATATATATATATATATATATATATATATATATATATATATATTTATATATACAGTATATATATATTTTTTTCTATTTCCTACTACTTCCTCTCGGGCATAGGCTGAGAGCCTGCACACTCTATCGCTAAACACAACACGGTGAGGCTCGTGAGGTCTTGTTCCAGTCTAGGGAGTGAGACATGCGAAGCACCTATTCACGGCTCGAACCCAACTCCATCTCTGAAGGTGCTTCGCCTCTGAGATTGATTCACCGTCTCACTCCCCAGACTCGGACCCTCACTCTCAGAACGCCACCTATTGAGCAATTAACTCACTAGGCATTGCCCCCCTGTAACATATTTTGAATATAGGAATATTCATACAATGCTATTATTTAATCAGGGAACAATGAGGTGAGGGTATATTTTTTTGGCATTTCGGTGTGCTGTGGTAATGCACTGAAACTAGGTACAGCACAAACTCCATCCCAATAATATCTTCCCATTGACATATTGGGATTCGAACCTGGGTCCATTGGATTACCAGTCCAGTGGCAAGACCACTCTGTAACACCTCCCCTTATATATATATTTATATATTTATATATATATATATATATATATATATATATATATATCAAACATAGAATTTCTACATATCAACATTGCCGTTAATCAATATTCATATTTTTCCTGATACGTAAGCAGATCGACTAATTGTAATGGCAATACTGAAACCAAGTTAAGAAAATCAAAGACTACAGACAATTAGAGTAATAATTATATATTACACGTTGTATATTTATTTACCAACACTTATATCGTTTACTTGCATTGAAACTGTATTGTTGATATGACACAGTCAGTGAGTTGTATTGCTAAATGTGGTCAAATTCAATAGTTTTACAAACTAATGATTTTAAAAATAAGAGAAAAAGCAATAAATGATCGTATATTTTGGCATTGCTTTTCCATGCCGTGATTAAATATATATATATATATATATATATATATATATATATATATATATATGTTAGTAAAGCCAGGTAATACATTTTCGTTGATGCACACGAGGTTAAAAGATATAGCAATTTCAGCATTTGAGATTTTATTGTTCAGGTTTTCCAGGGATCTGACAATTTTGCGTTGAGGGGCAGTAAGGAGGTACAGTAGATTGGCGAAGTTCATGATGAAGTGGATACAGGATGGTACATGGTGAACAATGGTTACGACATTTCGCTATTCATATAGCATTTTCAAGTAATGAATGGTGTAGAGAATAATATGAGTTTATGTAGGAGCTGGGAAGGCTAAGGGGGCGAGGTTAAGGTAGGTTATCGTCGTCATTGGTGGATGGTATGTTCGCTATGCGGGCACTTATCCTGGTCTGTGATTGGCCAGTGGGTGATGATGTCAGGAGTTGCGCACTGGAGTCAATCGTGGCTGGGGGTGTGGGGTGGTGGAGAGAAAGGGGGACCGAAGTCATCGCTGATTGGCTGGGAGCTGGGTGGCGTGAAGTGAGATGCGCGGATTCGAGGGGTGGAGCTGAGGGGCGTCTCTCCAGGGGCAGCACGGCTGGGTAGTGTCTTTTAGCAGAAGGGAGTATCTGTAATAATCAAACTCTAGACCTATATACGTGTATATATATATATATATATATATATATATATATATATATATATATATATATATATATATATATATAAGGGGAGGTGTGGTGGAGTGGTCATGCCACTGGATTGGTAATCCAATGGACCCGGGTTCAAATCCCGATATGTCAATGGGAAGATATTATTGGGATTGAATTTGTGCTGTACCTAGTATCAGTGCATTACCACAAAGCCCACCGAAATGCCAAAAAAATACCCTCATTGTTCCCTGATTAAATAACACTGTATGAATATTCCCATATTCAAAATATGTTACAGGGGGACAATGCCTAGTGAGTTCACTGCTCAATAGGTGGCGTTCTGAGAGTGAGGGTCTGAGTCTGGAGGGTGAGACGGTGAAGCACTTGAGCAAAGCAACCAGCCGCTTCAGAAATGGAGCTGCTTCGAGCCATGATGGATGCTTCACATGTCTCACTCCCCAGACTCGAACAAGACCTCACGGGCTTCACCGTGTTGAACGGTGGAATGTACAGGCTCTCAGCCTATTCCCGAGAGGGAGTAGTTGGAATATAGAAGAAAAATATATATATATATATAAATATCTATATACAGTATATATATATATATATATATATATATATATATACATATATATATATATACTGTATATATATATATATATATATATATATACAGTATATATATATATATATATATATATACAGGTATATACATATATACATATATATGTATGTATATATATATTATATTATATTATATTATCGAATATGTTACTGATAGAACGAATGTGATATTTGGTATTGATAAATACGTTCAATGTAATGAATGTTTTCATAGAAATTTGTTTGTGTTTTTATGTTTTGTTCAAACCCATGATGATGACAAAGTGAAGGTTATTTATTTATGTATCGGGATAATCAGTCCCATTTAAATCTTGGGAAACCTTCAGATCCATCTGCGTTTTTTGATGACCCAGTTTGATAATCTTCTAATTCGATTTCGTCCACGTTAATCACTGAGACACGCCTCCCACAGATATATTTAATTAACAACAACAAAACACTGGTACAATATATAATTATGAAGATTACGGCAGTGCACCAGAATATGTACAACTTTTGCCCCCCATCTAGAAGAGACATAGATGTTGAAATTGTTGTGTTAATCCTCTGTGTGGTTGTTGTTGTTGTTGTTTTTCCCCAAGCTGCCTGGCCGAACAGCCCCAAGGCCCCGAGCAAGGCCAAGGCCTTAACTGAGCGCCCCCACAGAACCCTCCCTGCCGACCACAATAAAGCCTGGGTGACCGAAGCCACTCCATGGCGGGGAGCTGAGGAGGGTGCGGAAACGCCCGGGAAACCAAAGCCCCACCCAGGGCCCTGTGCCCCTCAGCAATTATGAAGAGAAAGTTGAGGGGCAAAGGAAAGATGTGACGCTTTGGCTTCCAATCTTGGTAGATTAGGAGGTCAATCCACGCAAGAAACGCCGTCACTTGAGATCTAGAAAATATATAAGTAAAAGGAACAGTCAGAGTAAGCTATGGGCATGGCAGAGATCGCTCAGTTCTCACTCTGATAGACCAGCCCATCACCACCTCTGTGTGGTAGGCAAGGATAATGTAAACACAATTGTGATAGTCCCTTGTGTGGTAGGCAAGGATGATGTAGAGATTGGTGAGGTAGTTGGCAGAAGCGGTACAGTGCTAGGTTGATTTGTTGGTAGATGTTCGCAGTCGACCACGATTTGTCCACTTCCTATTACGCCCAGTATACAGGAATTGAAATTGTAAAATAATCTATCAGAAATATTTAATATATCAAAAATGATGTCATTGAGGGATAGGGTCACTTGATTTCTGCTGTTGTCATAAGAACATTTTATATCACCCCATGCTTTGTTTTTGTCATAGGAATATCCATGCCTCCGCATTGTTTTATATTTTCATTATTTATATTTTTACATGTGACCTGTACATTAACCTGTTTAAATTGTGAGTTAGATATAACTATGAAAGATATTTGTTGTTTACTACTTTCATGGAATGTGTCATTGTTATCTGTATCCAGAGAGTAGATGTCACAACTTTAGGCACAATTAAATTTAGTTTCATAGTCTTCCACCGTAACAGCTGTAATTTGTGACAAAAAGTCACCATCGTATGGTACGCTTATATTGTTACTAGGAAGAAGAACAGTGTGAATAAATGAATAAGTATTACCTATTTGAAGGTGAATCCAGTCATGTTCATAGTGATCCCATTTAGTTTCAAAACGACCCTCAAATATTTGTGTGAAACTCATATAATCTATGCAATCGTTCTTATATACACCCACTTCGAGTAGATCTTTACTGTTAAACGATTTTTCTAATACCACGCATACTTTGGTTGCAGAGGGGGTCTGCAGAGCGCCGATTAGCCCACACCCGGCAGATCCCCCCTCATACCCAATCCATATCGTTCATATGACTATATAATTGTATCTTAAAGCTCCATATCACTTGGTAGCCTGTTCCACATGCCTACAACTCTGTTACCAAACCAATATTTGCATATATCTTTTCTGAAGCGAAATGTATCTAATTTGAAACCATTTGTTCGAGTTCTTTCGCTATCACTGAGCTTCAGTACATTTATCATATTCAAATTTAAAATTCAAATATCTATTTAGATTTCAAATATACAATAAGTTCAGTATTTTAATACATGGAAGTCAACTGGCTAAGCATTATGACAGAAAACTCTCTTTAAGGCACCTTGATTTAACCCGAATTAATTTAATTTTTTACATACATATATATATACTCTTTCAATTCGCACCCATAAACTTACACATACAAACATACATACATAACATTTTAAGACTGAGTGTTCCACACATAAGTGCAGTTTCAGTCTCTTGTCCTAATGGCGGCGTTCCAGGCAACCCTGTTAAGGGCTGCTTCACTTGTCAAGTTCTTGGATTTGAGATCGGCGCGTATAGTCCGATCCCAGGTCTTCCTCGGTCCACCCCTTGGTGCAGCTCCCTCCACAATCACAGACCTGCATTTTGTCACCCAATTTTGTTCATCCATTCTCTCCACATGTCCATACCATCCCAGTCTACTTGTACGCATCACCTCGCTAATACTCTTTATACCTAAACGTCTCCTCAGCTCAACATTTGTTATTCTATCCTGTAGCCTGGCCCCACACATCCATCTCACCATTCTCATCTCATTACGCTCCATTCTGTTGACATCCTCTACTTTAACGGCCCATGTTTCTGAGGCATACGTCATTGCACTTCTAACACATGAGGCATACACCTTTCCCTTCAGGGGGAGAGGCATTCTTTTCATGGTCAGGATTGGCATCAATTCTCTGAACTTCCCCCAGCCACACCTAGTTCTAGCAACAGTGGCAGCCTCGGCCCCACCACCGGCAGAGATGGTATCTCCTAGGTAACAAAACTTGTTCACCAGCTCAACATACTCAACACAAAACGCTTGGTTCAGCGTCTCAGGTGGAATCCACAAAAGATATCCACGATTTGGAAAGTCTTAATATAACACATTTTAAGTTGTGTTTTCTGTTTTTATTTGTTATGAAGTTTTTTCGTAGTGAGTACCCAATCATAAAGACGATTCCATAAGAGAATTAGCGTTACACTTATGATGTTAGTACTCTTTCCCCTGCGGCGGGTGTTTCAAACAAGCTGACCGCGGGTGCTTGAAAGGGGACTATTATACTAATAGGCATATCGTCAATGATGGAGGGGCCACTAATAAATAAGAAACATTTGACTCTCTGATGTTTTCAGCTAGATTTTTCCCGACTTTGACAAAGTATGAATTAAATTGGTGTGCTATTACATCTGGTTCTTTAATTTCATTGTTATTATGAATAAATGAATCACTAAATTTGCTGTGTTTTTGTCTTCCTAGAACTGAGTTAATTATATTCTAAGGCTTTTTACCGTCACCAGCAGCTTCTTCCAACGTTTTTTTTATGGTAGTTTCCTTTGGCTGTTCGTATAGAGATCGTAATTTGATTACGAAGCCACGAAACCTCTTCTATTGCTTCTTTAAATTGGTTAATGTTATAAGTACTGTAGTTTCTATAGGTAATATCTTGTTCTTCTTTTTCAGCTTGCTCTACTGATGGTTTTGTACTAGTATGGAAACATGCAAATACTAGAAAGTGATCTGTTATTCTAGAATAAACTATACCACTCATTATGTGCTGGCTGAAATTGTTTGGCCATATTTGGTCTATAATAATAGCCGTTGTTGACGTCACTCCTGTAGGTTTAATAATTGAATTAAAGAACAATTTTGAATGAGATAGGGAAACAAAATTGTCTACACTATTATCATTCGGGCTCTTCAATAATTCAAGGTTATAATCACCTGCAATGTAACACAGTTTATCCTCTTCACTCACCTTTGAAAGGATAGTGTTACATTTATCTAAAAAATTACCAAAATCAGTATGGGGCCTTCTGTATATAATACCAACAATAGTATTTTTTGAATCCTTATTATGAATTTCAATGAACACTGTTTCAATACTATCGTACTGAAAAGTTAAGTCGTTTCTTATGGTATATTTATATCCTGTGTTTATAAACATCACCACTCCACCACTGTTGCGTGTATAGTTGTTAGTAATCTTTTCTTAATTAAAAATTGTGTACAATGGCTCAATTTTATTTGTTAATTTGGTTTCACATAAACCGATAACATTAAAATTGCATGCAAGAGGACTCAGACAGTTCTCAGAAAATTCCTCAAAATGTAGTGGTACACTATTTATATTATAACACATTATTTTAAAGCTAATTTGAGCTGGGAGCTGAGCTTGATGAGTATTAGGAAAGAGATAATTACATGAAGGGAATTTATAGTTCAGCGAATTAACCAAATAATTAGCAGGGTCTATTTCATTGTCATGCCTATCTTCATTTATATTGACGTGATTGTATGTAAGATTGTTCAGAATATCAAAGGGTATTATATCATTATTTTCTAAAGGATCATTATTTATCATTAAGAATTGATGGTCATTGAGATTATGAAAGGGAAATACATCATTATAAGGCATGAATGGAAATTAGTACTATATTTATCAAAGCATAATATAGTCTCAATGATTAATCTACATAGTTGTGTATCTATCTGGTCGATTTCTTGTGCGCTGTTGTTTGTCCACGGGCGGCACCTGACCCCCTGCGATACTGGGCCTACCATGAGGGATAGAGTTAGGAAGGCCACCCTGCAATAGGCCCTCGGGTAGGTGGGATGGCAGCAAACTCCCCACGTCGTGGTGTTAGTGCAGCAGTAGAGACTCGGGGGGGTGGGCGTGGGTGTGTAGGAGATCAGAGGAGATGGTGGTGGGGTGGATGGTGGATGAACCGGGGTGGGGTAGTAGTGCGGGGTAGGTTGGTTGAGCTGGGTGGGGTGGCGGGGTGGGATGGTTGTCCGGGGTGCGAAATTTGTTTTAGTTGGCAGTTCCGGTAAACTGGACACGCGGGACCACTGTACACTCAGAAGTTTGGCAACACTGCCCCACCATAATCATATTTTATTAGATTAGCCTAACCTAAGGGGAAGAATAACTCATGACGCCAAGGATGGAAGGGAAGGAAGGAGGTAGAGAGAGAGAGAAAGAGGCAGGCCCAACCTTGTTTAAATATAGCCTTCAAACCGTAGTTACCATGTCACCTCGTAGCTCAGTTGGTAGAGGTCTGACCACATAAACAAGAAAACTAATGTTCGAGCCCACTCGGATCTAGTGTATTTTATATTTTTATTCTGTTATTTTAGTTATATAAAATTAGATTATATTAGGTTAAGTTAGATTAGGTTAGAATCTGGTGTATTTTATATGTTTATTTTGTTATTTTAGTTATATAAAATTAGATTAGATTAGATTTTGTTATTTTAGTTATATACAATTAGATTAGAGTGTTATGTTAGGTTAGGTTAGGTTAGGTTAACCCTCTCACGACCATATGACGCAGAGGTTGCCAGATTAATAATCATAAATAGAGTTCTCTCACTCTTATAATTACCTCTCCAAAATTAGTTGTCTTCCCACAGCTAACTCAAAGACAACTGCAGAGGTTAAAAGTAACTAAACTAAAGGTTTCTAAATACCCCTGATGGTAACAAAGGATTTAAAGTATCCCTAATAGGCTCAAAATTGCATCAAGAATGTGAGAGGGTTAAGTTAGGTTAGGCTAATCTAATATAATATAATTATGGTGGGGCAGTGTTGCCAAACTTCTGAGTGTACAGTGGTGCCGTGTGTCTGGTTTGCCGGAACTGCCAACTAAAAAAAAATTTGCGTCCAGGATGGGGTGGAGATGGTGGAGGGGTGGTGGTGGTGGTGGCGGGCGGTAGACTGTGTATGGGTGAAGCATTGACGACGCCTGGCTCCCTCACCCACACTATGGGGCTCCCTCACGACCAGAGTCCGGTAATTCAGAAATGCTATTTTTCCATTGTTTCTGGCTTCGAACATGGCTGGGAGATGGTTTTGACGTATTTCGATGGTAGATAGACAAAAATCCTCGCTCACAAAGATCCGTCCCCTTCAGCTTCCTGTGATTTCGGTACATGGCGTCACGATCAGGATAACTCTTGAACTTTGCTACAATGTCTCGAGGTCTTTTCGGTGTTGGCTGACCGACACGGTGTACTCGTTCAAAGGCAATGTCCTGTATGTCCAGATTTTCATTTATTAACTTAGTCACTTTCAGTTGAGATTGTTCCCAATCTTCCCCATCACTTTCAGGAATGCCTGAGAAGTGTAGGTTGTTCCTCCTACTCTGATCATCGATGTAGTCGATCCGATTATTGCAGTCATCTAGTTATTCCCTCAATACTTGATTTTCATCCATCAAGTGCTTCATTATGTTATTAGATTCATGTTTGTCTTTGATTGTACAGTAGTAGTTAGTTTAGTTGTTGTTTCATCCAGCCTGGCTTGGGTGTATTCCAGACTGGCTATTACATCACATATTTTCTTCGTATCCTTCACTGAAGCGGTGAACTAGCGTTGTACTCGGTCCGTGGTGTCATTAAAGTACGTTCGCTGCGTGTCCAATAGCGTCAGTATCTCTTCCCGTTCCATAGTGGTGGTGAGCAATATTTAATGAATGAGAGTGAATAGATAGTCTATAATTGATGACGTCACTGATCCTTCTGTGCATGCGCGAGCTGGATTTGTTTTTTGTCAAGGGGGTTGGTAGAGTTTGATGTAAATTTTCCCCTTAAGATTACTGGATTAGAAAGTTCAACAATTCACTTTGACATCAAATTATTCGTTCTCTGTACCTTCTGTTGTTGATAGGTGAAGTCTGATGTTTATTAGGCACTTAGATCACTGTAAATCTTGCTAGAACACTGGAGGTAAATTCGGGTTGTTTACAACAGTCGCCATCTTGGGATAAAGGTAGCAGAGATGGCTGATTTGTTCAAAGGATTACAAAGGAAAACAAGCAGCAACATACCTAATGATCCACACTATGATGCATGGTGGAGGGTAAAGAATGGGCACCTGTGGAAATGATATATAAGTAGTGCATTACTCAGTTACAAACGCTGTCAATTGAGGATTTGAGGCGAGATATATATACGTGACCCTTTGACACTTTGGAACTGTGCAACAGTCTACGATAGTGTATGACAGTTTGTTCCACACTTTAACCACTCAGTTAAAACAAAAAATTGGTTTGTGTGAATGAAAGGCCGTTTCGATTATTTTATATGTGTTATGGAACTCGTAATAAGGGTGGGGTCTACTTCATGCTCAGTTGGATAAACAAACAATTGGTAACATAGGTATACAAAAAGGTTTTATTAACTTAAAAAGAGTGAACAATAATACACATAGAACACAGTATAAGAAAAACAGCAATGTACAATATGGCATCAGTGATAAATAGATACTGACTGGCAAACATACATTATGTTACTTAACTGGCGACAACTTTACATACAACATTTAACTCGGCAATCATTAACTGTGTACTCATATAAAAATTATTCTCAATAAAATATTACGTCCTAGCAATCAAAACTTCAAGTGAATCAAGTCTTTAACTCGGCAATAATTAATACCCAATCAAATACAGACTGACTCTAACATAATAAATAATCGTCCCTTTAACCCTCTCCGACATATGACGCAATTTTGAGCCTATTAGGGATACTTTAAAGCCTTTATTACCATCAGGGTTTTTTACAAACCTTTATTTTAGTTACTTCAACTTCTGCAGTTGTCTTTGAGTTAGATGTGGGCAGAAAACTAATTTTGGAGAGGTAATTATAAGAGTGAGAGAACTCTATTTCTTATTGCTAATCTGGCAACCTCTGCGTCATATGAGTCTGAAGGGGTTAAGACAGTAATTAACCTGGAGAATCTTCAGAGGTTTTACTGGGCGACTGCGGGGAGACTCTTAAGATCCTAGGCCTAAAAAAAAACTTTTAAAAGGCCCCAGTAGCACTTGAAACTTTTGTTTTTCCTCCATACCTCATATCACTTCTCCACATCTGTCAAAGTCTCCTCCTTACCCCCCCTCCCTTCAAGTATCACCTATTTTTATCTTATTCCTGTAATTATCGGTTTATTTATGGTGCCAAAACTCACCACCCGGTAACAAGTTGGAAAGGGAGGGAGGAGAGAGAGAGAGACAAGCTAGTCTCTGCTCCAGTCTCTCACCAGAGGTGGTGGAGGGAGGATGTGGTCTCTCTCTCTTCCAACTTCATGACTGAACCTCTCTACATTATTTCACGTTTCTCACCCCCCAAACACTATTCCCACTTGTTTTAATTGTTGTAACATGTTACTATCTTCATATTAAACGTAAAATAGGTGCATATGGATAAGTATTAATGATATTTATGGTAAATTAACAATTTTAGTGAGGAATGAGTATAAATACCTATGCACAGCGGTATGGTGTATACTACAGGGGCTCAGAGGTTAAGAAACAATTATTTAACACTTGTCTAATCAACAACTCTAAGTTAATCTTAATCAACTCTGGGAAGCAGAGTGGTATCGCGCAAACAGATCCCGCCCATATACTGTGCACCACCAGCCAGCCTGTCTGTCGTCGTCCGTCATCGTCGTCGTCGTCGTCGTCGTCATCGTCGTCCGTCGTCGTCGTCCGTCTGTCTGTCCGGAAACTCCTAGACCGTTCGATGGATTTTTACCAAATTTCACAGGTATATCCATTTGGTCAATGCGATAGTCAGTCAAAAAAAAAACCCCATTTAACTTAAAGGTTAAGGTCAAAGGTCAAGGTTAAAAATAAGGTCAATATTTCATATTATTTAGTTTTTAATCAAATGTCTTCATTTTCACTATACAAGTTACTGCTAACCTTGATATCGCATTGACCAAATTTTAGGTAAATATTCTAAAGGTCAAGGTCAAAGGTCAAAATAAGTGTTTCACTATAGTATTTCTTATACTAACTGTTAGATTTTCACTAGGCTTACCGTGTATATTCGGAATACCTAGGCCAAGGTCATACAAGAAACTATACAATTCCATATGAAATGTCAAGGTCACAGGTCAAGGTCAAATAAAAGGTCAATATGCTATTTTCTTTACTTTTCATGCAAACTTCACAACATTTGGTATGATAGTTCCACTTTAAATGAAAAGGAAAATAATACATCTGGACATATATAAAGGTCAAAGGTCATGGTCAACTATTATATTAATATATATGAAACTAACTGATGGATTTTAATGAAATTAGGCATCCTTATTTGATTTTGGGGGCAATGTCAATGAAAACAAAATACTCTTCCATAAAGGTCAAGATCACAGGTCAAGGTCAAAGGTCAACTTTTACAATTTATTTCACTGTTTACTCAAATATCTTCATTTTCACTATACAAGTTACTGGTAACCTTGATATTGTGTTGCCCAAATTTTAGATAAATATTCTAAAGGGCAAGGTCAAATATCAAGGTCAAAGGTCAAAATAAGTTTTTCACTAGTGTTTCTTCTATTAACTGTTTGATTCTCACTAGGTTTACCATGTATATTCGGAATACCTAGCCCAAGGTCATACAAGAAAGTATATAACTCCATATATAAGGTCAAGGTGAAATAAAAGGTCAAAATGCTATTTTCTTTACATTTCATGCAAACTTCACAACATTTGGTGAGATAGTTGCATATAAAATGAAAAGGAAAATACTATATTATGACATAATAAAAGTCAAAGGTCAAGGTCAACGATTCTATTAATATATATGAAACTAAGTGATGGGTTTTAATGAAATTAGGCATGCTTATTTGATTTTCCTGGGCATTGTCAATAAAACAAAACATGTACTCTTACATAAAGGTCAAGATCACAGGTCAAGGTCAAAGGTCAACTTTGACTATATATTTTTAGTTTTTACTCAAATATCTTAATTTTCACCATACAAGTAACTGGTAACTTTGATATCATATTGCACAAATGTTAGATAAATATTTCAAGGGGTAAGGTCAAAGTCAAAGGTCAAAATAAGGTTTTACTAGTATTTCTTATACTAATTGTTAGATTCTCACTAGGCTTACCATGTATAATCGGAATACCTAGGCCAAGGTCGTACAAGACACTATACAATTTCATGTGCAAGGTCGAGGTCACAGGTCAAGGTCAAATAAAAGGTCAATATGCTATTGTCTTTACTTTTCATGAAAACTTAACACAATTTGGTGAGATAGGTGCACTTTAAATGAAAAGAAAAATACTAAATGTTGAGACATATCATAAAGATCAAGGTAAAGGTCAAAGGTCATAGTCAACTATTTTAATAATATACTGCATATGAAACTAACTGGTAGTTTTTAATGAAATTATGCCTGCTTAATTGATTTTCATAGGCAATGTCAATACAAACATAAATGTACTCTTACATAAAGATCAAGGTCAAAGGTTAAGGTCAAAGGTTAACTTATTATTATTTAAAAAAAACAATTACTCAAATCTAGGAAAACTGTCTGTGTTAGTTGTGTATTACTTAAATAACATATATCAAATTTCACATGAATATGTAATATTTAAGGTCAAAGGTCAAGGTTAAAAACAAGACTGTTTGTCATTTTCCCTTAACTCCTCCTAGACTGTTTAATGTATTGTCACCCAATTGTACAGGCAAATTCAGTTGGTCAATGTGACGACCATCCAAAACTATGTATTAAATTCTTAGTCAAAGGTCAAGGTCACAGTATATGATCACTATTGTAATCTGTAAGTGTTTTTACGAACTACACCATATTCATGATACTAGTTAATACAAACATTGGTGTTAAGCTAATTCCTCGATAAGAATTTCTAAGGTCAAAGATCAAGGTTAAAGGTCAAAATATGGTTTTTGCTAGTATTTCCTATATAATGTAAGATTCTCACTAAGCATATCATGCAAAATCGGAATTCCTAGGCCAACATCATACAAGATTATTCATAATTTCATTTGATAGGTCAAGGTCACAGGTCGAGGTCAAATGTAAGGTCAATATCCTAATTTATTGACTTCATGGGAACTTCACAAAATGCTTTGATACAGTTGTGCTTTAAATGAAAATTAGAAAGTTACATTTTCAGACATCATGAAGGTCAAGATAAAGGTCATGGTCAGCCATTCCTTTAATACCTCTGGAACTAGTTGATGATTTTTAATGAAGTTTGGCACGCTTATTTGATTTTCCAGGGTTACATCAATGCAAGCAAAAAATATAATCCTACACAAAGGTCAAGGTCACAGGTCAAAGTAAAAAATCAACCTTCATCATAAAAAATACTCAAATTTTGACAAGCTAGTTGCTTTTTACATAAATAACATAAATAACATAAATAACATATACTGTTTATATAATATTATATAATTATAATTATTAGTTAGTTGCTTTTTACATAAATAACATAAATTATTATGTTCCTTCCAACAACCAACTATACTCCTAAAATCGATTAATGAAATTTACAAACACATGTGGCAGTCCGTGGATTCGAATCCAGGATGCTCACACCGAAAATCAACACTTTATGCATCGCACCACGAAAACAGTTAAAGAACGGTGGACACTGCCTACGATTTATTATGCAACTTCGAATCCTGCATATCAATCTAAGCATGTACACACATCCCAACTGCAACTCACGTAGGCTATGCATATGTGAATGGAAAGAGCAATTCATGGGGCCTTAACCACTAGGGAAGTCCTCTCGATAAATTACCCCTGAACCAATATCAATTATTATGTTCCTTCCAACAACCAACTATACTCCTAAAATCGATTAATGAAATTTACAAACACATGTGGCAGTCCGTGGATTCGAATCCAGGATGCTCACACCGAAAATCAACACCTTATGCATCGCACCACGAAGACAGTTAAAGAACGGTGGACACTGCCTACGATTTATTATGCAACTTCGAATATAACATAAATAAATAACATAAATAACATATACTGTTTATATAATATTATATAATTATAATTATTTATATATATATATATATATATATATATATATATACAGTATATATATATATATATATTATAATATATATATAAATTATATATATTTATATATTTATATATATATATATATATATATATTAGTGGCCCCTCCATCATTGACGAACATGCCTATTACATAAGGCATCCTCTTCAAACACTAATCCGCCGTAGTTTTGAATCTACCGCGCAGAGCATTTAAAAACTGAGGAGCCTTCATCATGAGCGCACGCGACCTCACTCATGGCTTCAGTCATTATGAATTGGGTTCTCACTACGAAAAAACTTCGTAAAAAATAAAAACAAAAAGAAAATAAGAATAACTATCCAATAAGCTTTCCATCATATCGTGGATGTACTTGTGTGGATTTCTGACCAGACGCTGATTCAGGCGTCATTCTTCCTTCTCTGCTCTGCGCTCAGCCCGCCCGGACGTGCCTCCCCACGCTCCGCTGGTTCCGCATTCGTTGCGTCCCTAGTGAGTTTTTTCTCATTTGTTTACTCCAGGATGTATCGAGTAAGGTTAGGATAGGCGTAGCAGGAGTGTCCTGGGCTGGTTGCCCGCAGTGCAGTGTATTTTGGGTCGAGTGTATGGGGCATCTATTTCGGATGTACCCTCGTGGTCACGTTGTGGACATGTGAACTTTTTCACAGTTGAGTTAGTTTGTGATGCAGGCGGCTTTCACTACGCGTTAATTATTGCTGCCTTTTATCTTTCTGATGAGGTAAGCTGTGTTTTCTGACGTTCCCAGCGTATTTTTCTTCACTTAGTGAAGTTTTTTCTGGGTCCCGAGTCAGTCTTCCCTGGGTTGGAAGTTATTGCTCGGTGGTGTGTTGGCGGTGGTTCCTGTTGTGATATTTCCAGTGTGTGTGTATATTTCAACTGTTTTTATGCCGTCTGCCTAGGCCTAGCCAGCCGCTCGTAGCTTTGCCACATGTACTAGTGTTATTATTTATTATTTATAAATATGCCCTACTGTGTCATGTGTATCCGGGTTTTAGTTGTGTATTGGCTAATTCCTCGGACTATAATTGTTTCCTGGTTTAGTTGTGTATTGGCTAATTCCACGGATTATGTTGTGACCTTGGGTTAGCCGTGTGTGGCTATCCTCGTGTCGTGTGTTGTTCAGATGGTATCTGTTCAGGGTGGGTTTCCTTCCGGCGGGTTTTTTCTCGGTTTCACCGTGAAAAAATCCTGGCCGAGAGCAGTGTTGGGCCACACGTGGTTGTTGACACTGGCTTGTATCCCCGGCGGGTGGGGTGTCTGTGGCTCTCCAGGACTGCGTCTCTGTGGGTGCCTGGTTTCAGGCCTCCTTTGATTCCCGGCGGGATGGCTGTACCCATCCATATAAAATGGCGTCCTTGTGGACATACGTTTTAGGAGTTTTTTCTACCTGGTTTTACGACAACCACATGAAAAAACCTAGCTTTTGTTTAGGCTTTCCTCCCCGGCGATCTTTTACAAAGAAGCGGGGACAGGAACTTATGGGGTTAACTTTTAAAACTTCTCACCCGGCGGGTGCACCTGGGTAGGGTGAGATGAACGACTTAGGTCTTCCAGTTAGTTAACCGATCCATTATAGTGATACTCTGTGTATCGCTGCCTTTACTATTTACGGCGATTGAAGGTTCAATTAGGTTATATATCGATTCTCACACCCGGCGGGTGCTCCTAGGTGGAGGAATTAAGGAATTTTACAAAATTCATTTTAACCTATTTAATTTAGTGATACTATCAGGTATCGCCGCCTTCGATCTTACGGCGATCTTTGGGACAATTCGTTAAACATTAGATCTCGTATCATCCTGCCCTGGGCTATTCTACTATAATAATTCAAGGGCCGGCGTCTTTTTGAGGGTTGCTTTGTTACAAAATTGAATCTTGAGACAGTCACCTCCTCCGAGAGACTATAAGTGCCATGCTGGACCATTATATCAGAGGGTATTCTTCACTTTCTTTAGCAAAAGATTTGTTTAGACTTTACACCCCGCCGCGTGGCGAGATGTGTTAGTTGTGTCTTTGCATCTCGTTACCCGGCGGGTTATTAACACTGGTGTGCGATCATGTTGGATTACCCTTATGAGCATTAATTCCTGGAAATTTTCTTGTTTTTTCCAGAGCCGAGCTCCGGCGGACCAATACAGACCCGGCGGTAGTTTTCACCCACCAGTCTCTGTCATGGCTACCGTGGCCCCAGTTTTTGCCCTGTGCATTACCCCTACTTGTGCTGGTATCCCTATTTTTGCACCCACTCTTTGCATAAGGTGTGTTAAATGTCTAGACCGTTCAAGGGGTCTCTGGGTGATGCATAATTGTTCCTTTTGTTCTCAATTAGCTGCTAAAGTCCTTTGTGATAACGATAAGACCGCGGCGGTAGCGTTGAGAGAGGTTCGACAACAAATGTCGGCCTACACTACCATTGTCGCGCATAAGTCACTTCAATGTGACAACGTCCCACTTTGGGATAGATTGCTGTCAGAACACCCTCCCCCTAAACGTTCCTCTAGAGTCACGAGTGTTAAGCCGACGGAGACTAGTCAGGGTTCTGTATCGTCTGCGACTACAACTAAACGCCCGAGAGAGCCTACATCCCCGGCATCCGCCTCCTCGTCGCAGGCGAGATCTAGGTCAAGGTCACCTCTCAGACAACAGTCTTCTAGTCGGGCCTCTTCGCCGGAGAGTAAGAAGAGTAAGACGGAAGATTCCACCAGTGGTCACGGCGGAGATTCTTCCAGATCTAAGACTAGTTCGCGGTCACACCGCAGCCATAAATCCTCAAAAAAGGATTCACATCGGAAGTCCTCTCGACATTCCCCTAAGTCTAGTGCATCTCATCGTACCTCTACACCGGACAAAGTTTGTGTTAGGGCCTCTGAGTCCAGTGCAGCACCTGTCCCTAAAGAGGAGTTGCCAATTAATATTTTAACCCTGGAAATGGAAAGTTCAGGAGGGTCAATAATTGAGAATGCCCAACCACGGTCTGACCACCCACGTCCGACTCATACGAGTCACACAGTAGCCGACGTCCACAGGGACGCGGCGACCCCATCCTCTATCCCAGACTTATCTTGGAAACAAGGTACCCCTGCCTCGGCGGGGTCTTCTCAGGAGGATCGGGAGGAAAAAGACGAAGTTTAAATAATTTCGGATATGGAAGGACAAGGGTCAGGCTCAGGCTTGGACGCCGCAAGAGATAATAATGATTCTCCTATAAGTTCTTCATCTAACCAGTTTGTTACAGCACAAGAAATTGATGGGTTGCTTACTCATGCTTTATCTAAATTTTTTGGTCAGCAACAAGAAAACCCCACAATGGAATTGGGGGCTCCCTCGACAAGCTCTACGGTACGGCCTCTGATGACGTCAATTGATTTATCTAAGATTCCTAACCCTCCTACTCTGTCACCTGCAAGGAGCACTAAGCCTGCCACGGCGGCATTGACAACTTCAAATGTCAGGGTCATAACGGATGTTAATCCACCCCCTCTAGACAAAGCACCTCTTAGAAAGGTAGCTATGCCCCTCCTTTATGGGCCAGACGAGTCATGGGTTCTTTTGAACCCCTCTAAACCAGAGCTTGCCCAACCTACCTTGTCAGGGGAACTCCCGGTACCGCGTGAGTGGTTTATCCAGGGCAACAAGTCAAAGAAATTAAGGGCCATGGATGCCTTAGGTAATGTTCTGGACGTAAACATTAAGGCTATACCTAGTTATTATCACCAGGATTATTTTGTGTATGCTTCTAAGCCTGCTTTACCCCCTGCCTCAGCTTTAAAACTATTTTCAGACTGGTCTAAGCTGGATGGGTTTAATGATATTAAGACTCTGTCAGCTCTTACTCCTGAACTAGATTTACGGACCGTCACAGACGACGCAGCTAATCCAGTTTTGAAGGTGGGACAGTTGGGTCTAGGACCTTGGGTGGATTGGGAGGTAGAGTCTCAAAACTTTGCAACCACTTTCACTTCTAAATCTTCCCACCAGATCCCTCAGGACTCACATTCATGGTTTTCCATGCCGGTGGGTTCTGCCGGCGGAGTCCCGGCGGCTTTGTTTGCATTCCTAGCTGCCCCTAAGATTAATCTTTGTGAACTGAAGGACCCATTCACTACCCCTACCCCTACTCACCTAGACAGAGAATTTAGGCTACGAGGAAAAGCTTTTCGCCTGTTTTCACAGTACATAGTATCTCAGCAGGTGGCTAAGTCTTTACTACGATCTACTCAGGCAATCGCAGACGCGGATGCTCGAAGATCGGTTGAGTTATCCCGGCGACTGATTATTCAGTCGTCAATCCAATCCTTAGGTGACATACGCACCGCCTTGCTTGAGGCGGTGCGAGCACGACAAGATCTTAGGATGTCGTTAGTTCGCAAGCTACCTGAGCGCATTGCTAACCAGGTGGTGATGTCACCAGTACTTACCCCTTCTTTAATGTCCCCTGAAGTATGGCGAACGGTGTTCAATATGGCACAGGCCGTTAAGCACAGTCCCACCCCTTCTAAGAAACCTGCATTTAACTTCCCCAAACCCAGGCCTACTACTAAAGCCCAGCCAGGGGGATCTAAACCATTTCTTCCGCCTAAGTCCTCCCACTCCCCCCAGGGTCAGTACAGGCATAGACAGAATAGGTTTTCAGGTCAGAGAGGACGCGGCCAAATAAACCAGGTCAGGGCCAGTCTTCGACCAACACCAGCCAGCCGGCGAAGCGGCCAGCACCAACCCCACCATAAAAAAACTAAAGTCTCTCTCACTCCCGGCGCCTACCTTAAGGCCGGAGGAACCGAGGGTAGTATAGCCGGCGAACCCTTGTCTGCTAACTGGGTCGTTCCGAACGTGTCACCAAGCATGGCCGTTAAACACTTGGGCACGGATGGTGGCACGCAAAGGCATCACTTGGCAGTGGCTCCGGCGACCTCGATTACGTCAGCCGACAACGGCGAATTTTGTTTCTTTAGAGGTGGAGTCACTAGCCCAGGAAATGATTGCCAAGAATGTCATCATCCCGGTCCCCCCAAATTACCCTGTATTCACGTCCAAACTATTTTTGGTTCCCAAAAGGGACAGTGTTCAGATGAGGCCGGTCGTAGACCTGTCTTATCTGAATCTTCACATTCACAACGAATCTTTCAGAATGTTAACAGTACACCAAATCAGGCTAACACTTCCGCCGGGAGGTTGGATGTGTTCACTAGACCTGACAGACGCCTATTGGCACGTATCGGTCAACAAAAGATTTCAAAGGTTTTTGGCCTTACGGATCAGGCACCAAAATTTTGTTTTTCAGAGGATGCCGTTCGGTTTGAACCTAGCACCTCGATTATTCACAAAACTAGTCCGGCAAGCCCTGATGCCATTGTTAAAACAAGGGATCAGAGTGTTGTGGTATCTGGACGACTGGCTGGTGGTGGCAGAGACACAACAATTATGCATAAAACATGTCAATATCATTTTGAATCATGTCAAAACTCTAGGCTTCAAGGTAAATCTGGTAAAGTCAAACCTTGTTCCCTCACGAGTAATTCAGTGGATAGGGCTGGTCTGGGACACCGCCGCTCTCACTCTGAGTCAGAGTGTGGACAATCGCAACAGGTTTCGCAGGAAACTGTTCAGGTTTCTTCACAGTCTGACTACGACACGGAGGGTCTGGGAGTCTCTGGTCGGCTCTCTCAACTGGATTCAACTAACTGTCAAGTTGGGCCGGTTGAAAGTAAAACGATTAATATTGGAAGGCAACAAATATTTCCCGCTCTTACCGGCGGGAAAATTATGGCCCATCCCGAAATTAATCCACACCTTGCTAGCGGTCTGGGCGAAGAGGGAAACATTGCACTCAATAATGTCATGGACCTCTCCTCCACCAACGGTATGGGTAGACACGGATGCGTCAGGCACAATAGGTTGGGGATTTCAGTCAAATCAGGGGCACCAGGGTCAGGGGCTTTGGTCCCACTTAGAAATCTCGCACATCAATGTCAAAGAATTACTAGTCCCCTTATATTTCCTTCAGGCTCACGGCCCGGCGTTACGGGACAAGTCGGTGGCCTTCAGAATGGACAATCTGAATGCAGTCCACTGTATTCAGAAACAAGGGTCAACGAGGTCAAGGAAGTTGCTAAACGTGTCAGAAGAGATTTTTGCTCTAGCCAACAGTCTAGATATTTTTCTGCACGCTTCTTATCTCTCAGGCGTAGCGAACGTCTGGGCAGACGCTCTATCCCGGCGACAGAGCACGACAGTAGAATGGGAGCTCAAGCAACCCATTTTCAACCTAATGATTGCAGAGCTCTCCCATCCACAAGTGGATCTTTTTGCGTCCGAGGAGACTCACAAACTCCATCTATAGCTCACCCGCCGGGCGAAAACGCCGGCAGGGGGGCCAGACGCCCTAGTGACAGACTGGAACAGATGGAGCTCCATCTATCTGTTTCCGCCGCCAGATGCGTCACTAATGTGCCACGTAGTGAACAAACTACGAGATTATCGAGGCTTAGTCTCGCTAATCGCGCCACTGTGGCCGGCGCAGTTGTGGTACCAGCAATTGAAAATGTGGTGCCCGGACCCGGTATCGCTCCCGGTCGGGTATTTCCACTTAGACGCGATTGGCAACCTCGCGACCTCGCTGACTTTTGCATTATGGACATTCAGGAGGCCAAGTGGCTAGCACCATACGGTAGAGATGTGACAAATAAATTACTTAATCAATATACTCAGTCTACAAAACGACAGTATCAATCACATTGGCAAGCCTTTACTTCTTGGATCGTTAGGACAGAACAAACTGTACCCTCAGTGGCATTAGTTTTTAATTATTTAAATTATCTGTTTGAGCAGAAACGTTTATCTGTGGTAACATTAAAAATCACTTAACTGCGATTAGAGTGCCCTTTTTAGACCTTACAGGTCTCTCCATACCGGTGGCGGAGGAAACAGGTTTTATGAGAGCATGTTTTAAACTCCGCCCACCTCCCCGTCAGCTCATGCCTACTTGGTCTCTGGACAAAGCTTTGTCTTTGCTTCACTCTCGTCTGTACCAAAATACTGCAGACTTTGCATTAATCTTAAAAAAGGCGGTTTTCCTTTTGGCTTTAGCCACCGGAAACAGAGTGTCTGAGCTGGCGGCGATGAGCAACACACCTAATTGTCTTAGGTTTGGTAGACTTAATGAATGTATTTCCATTGCACCCTCCCCAGGTTTTGTAGCCAAGAATGAGCATAGTGCACACGTGTTTTCTGAGTTCACGGTGCCGGCGTTAAAAAGGGGAAAGGTGCATCATAATTTATGTCCAGTTCAAGCTCTAACCAAATATTTGAGAGTAGCTCCTCACAACCCCCAAGGTGCTTTATGGGTAGCAAGTACGGGTAAACGCTTACTTAAACGGCGATTAGCTTCTTCTGGTAGAAGTCATTAAAGAAAGTAATCCCGGCGTTGTGGGTCGGGCCCACGATTTACGCAAATGGGCAGCCTCTTTACGTTTCCTGAATTTTTTTTCAGTTGAAGACATAGCGTCCACGCAGTTGTGGGCGTCTAATCATACGTTTCTGTCTAGATACTTGTCAGTTGCTCTAGACAAACCTTCCTTACCATGTATAGCTTTAAGGCAGAGGGTCTAGGCGGCCCTGCAGTCACTTTTGTTTACTTTCATGGGGGGGGGGGGGGTGCAGTCAGTTGACACCAGGACACCCTAGACCCCGCCGGAGTATGAGAGCTGTGATACAATTTAAGGTTAAATGTTATGAAAATTTCTCAGTGAGAAATTGTGCTAGTACAATGTTAAGTACAAAACAACGGTGTTGTTAGAGTAGTTTAGCTGCGAAAGCAATTTAGTTTTAGATTATTGGAGTTCCTTTGCAATTTATCTCCAAGTTTATGTTGGGGTTTATTATGTGCACATGTAAACTTATAACTTGTTATTTTTTGTCACCACTCGTTGAGTGGGGTGCCTTTTGTAACTACAGATCTGTGTTCAGAATCTTCAGGGTTACCAATTTTTTGTCAGGCAGGCTTCTTTGAAGCACGCACCTGCCTGAACCCCCTTTTTCTTGTATTTGTTCGGCTACGCCGTTAATTAAATATATTTTCAAAGTAAGAATACTATGTGGTTGTTTTTATTATCTGCTTTTCTAGAGTTATGATATGATTACGAATGTCCCCCTCCAGTCTTAGAAATCAGGCATGTTCGTCAATGATGGAGGGGCCACTAATAAATTATAGGTTTGACTCCTGTAAGGAGATAAAGAAAACCTAATATTTAGTAGTGGCCCCGTAATCATTGACGACTGGGGCCCTCCCGACCGTCCCCTTCCCATTCGTTGATGTATTAAGGATTTTGGTTTACTTGATATGTCAGTGAAGGAAGAATGACGCCTGAATCAGCGTCTGGTCAGAAATCCACACAAGTACATCCACGATATGATGGAAAGCTTATTGGATAGTTATTCTTATTTTCTTTTTATTTTTATTTTTTACGAAGTTTTTTCGTAGTGAGAACCCAATTCATAATGACTGAAGCCATGAGTGAGGTCGCGTGCGCTCATGATGAAGGCTCCTCAGTTTTTAAATGCTCTGCGCGGTAGATTCAAACTACGGCGGATTAGTGTTTGAAGAGGATGCCTTATGTAATAGGCATGTTCGTCAATGATTACGGGGCCACTACTATATATTAGGTTTTCTTTATCTCCTTACAGGAGTCAAACCTATAATATATATATATATATATATATATATATATATATATATATATATATATATATATATATATTTCATATACAAATATTCTAATACTTAAGGTAAAAGGTCAAGGTCAAAGATCAAAATAAGAGTGTTAATCTATCTATTGCCTGACGCCGTGATCCCCGAAGGGGTGGCCACGAACGAACCGCCCCCATGCACCTCTGTCCCCAGTCAGTCGATGCCCCTCCCCCCAACCAGCACCACCTTCGTTCATGTACTTCCTCACTCCATCCTTCCACCTCATATTCGGTCTACCTCTCCCCCTCTGTCCCTCCACCTCGCTCTCATACACCCTCTTAGTCATTCTCTCGCTTTCCATACGTTCCATATGGCCGAACCATCTCAAGTTGTTCCTTTTCACACTTTCCAGCACATCTACCTCCACACCACACCTCCTTCTTACTTCCTCATTAGTCTGTCTATCCCTCCATGTAACTCCGCACGCACTCCTTAAGTAATTCATTTCCACTGCTCTCACTCTTGGTCTGAGTCTCTCAACCAACGTCCATGCTTCGCTTCCGTAAGTCAGTGTCGGGATTACCACACTGTCATGCAAGGACTTCTTCACTTCCATACTGACCACCCTATTTCTTGTTACTGCTTTTAGCGTTCCTACAACCCTCTTCCCCTGTTGTACCCTCTCCCGCACCTCTTCATCCATAGTCCCATCTTTACTCAACACACTGCCCAGATACTTAAAAGAGTTGACGATCTCCATAGCCTGACCGTTCAGCTTCACCTCACACTCTGTGACTTCACCCCTTTCGAAGACCATAACCTTGCTCTTCCCCGTATTTACCTTCAAATTCCGTTTTTCGCACACTGTTCCAAACTCATTTACCAGACCCTGCAACTCCCATTCATTATCACTCATCAGAACTGTATCATCCGCAAACAGCAGTATAGGTAGCTTCCACTCAATTCCCTCCCTTTTCAGCGATACACCAACATCCACTGCTCTTGATAGTATTTCTTTCATAACTCCATCCATATATACAGTAAACAACCACGGGGACATCACACACCCCTGTTTCAAACCAACATTCAGGTCAAAGAACTCGCTCTGCTCACTCTCCACACGTACTGCCGCCTTTGCACCCTCATACATGCTCTTCACTGCTTTCAGCAACTTGCCCTCTACTCCGTATATTCTAAGTACTTTCCACAAACCTTCTCTATCCACTCTGTCATAGGCCTTCTCCAAGTCCATAAAGGCAACATACACCTTTTGTTTCTTCTCCAGATACTTCTCCACAACACAATTCAGGGTAAAAATCTGATCTACACATCCTCTTCCCTTCCTAAAACCTCCCTGCTCGTCGCCTATCCATTTCTCCGTTCTCACTCTCACTCTCTCAATCACTACCCTACTGTATACCTTCCCTACTACGCTTAGAAGACATGTTCCTCGGTGGTTACCACACACTCCTCTTTCCCCTTTGCCCTTATATAGGGGGACTATTATGCCAGTCTTCCACTCATCGGGTGCACTCCCCTTCTCCCATGCTAGTTTGCACATTTTCCATACCCATTCTATCACTATCTCACCACCATACCTCAACATTTCCCCACACACTCCATCTGTTCCTGGTGCTTTCCCCAACTTCACCCTTTTCATGGCTTCCCACACTTCTGACCTCCTGATCCCCACCTCCTCCTCCACTACTTCTCTTCTTCTCCCTCCCATACCATATCCAGCTATGTTTGCTGGCTCTTCATTCCTTTCATTTAGCAACTCACTGAAGTACTCCCCCCACCTTTCGACTCTCTCTTGCTTCTCGGCTAGCATTCTCCCATTCTTATCTTTCACACCCTTACTGTTTCCCTTGCTACCTTCCCTAACTTTCTTGACTTCTTTCCAGAACAGTTTCTTACTCTCCCTCCATTTTACACTCAGATTCCTTCCAAATTCCTCATCTACTCTTCTCTTACTTTCCTTCACTATTCTCTTCACCACCCTCTTACTCTCCACGTACCTCGCTCGTTTCTGTCTCTCGGAATCTTCATTCCCTCTGCTACCCAACCACTCTCTATATGCTTTCTTCTTTTCTTCCACAGCTATTCGTACCTCTTCTGTCCACCATGCTGTACCTTTCACTCCCCTCCCTCTTCTCCTCACTCCACACACCTCCTCACATGCTGCACAGATCTCATCCTTAAACACCTTGCTCATCTCCTCCACTTCCTCCATAACTTCCAGGTCGAACCCACCTAGTCGTCTTTCCACTGCTCTCCTGTACTCCTCCCTGATTTCCTCCTCCTGCAACCTCTCCACCCTCCTCACCATTCCACCCTCCTCTCGCCTCCCTCCCGCTCTCCTCACCCACTTCTTTTGTATCCTAACCTTAGCTACCACTACATAATGATCAGACAGACCCCCTCCAATACCCCTATACACCCTAGCATCCATCACAGATTTCTTCATTCGTTCATCCACACATACATAATCAATCAATGACTTTCGTTCCACCACTGTCTTATCCTTCATCGTCAACATCCGTTTCCACGTGTACCTGTGGATCATTCTGTGTCGGAAGAAGGTGTTGGCTATCCACAGCCTCCTCCCCACACATACGTCCACAAGTGCACTACCATTCCCATTCACCTCTGATGGTACCCCCCACCCTCCCACCACTCCCTCAACTTTCCTATCACCCACCTTACCATTCATATCCCCAATCAGAAATATTCTTTCGTTCTTGTCAAACTTCTCCAGGCACGCCTCCACATTCATCCAGAACTCCTCTTTCTTTCTTTCAAGTATATCCTCTGTCGGGGCATACACGCATACAATCACCCACGTTTGTATTCCTACTTTCATTCTCACCCACACAATCCTTGAACCCACAGACCCATACTCTCTTACACATTCCTTCCATTTGCTACTTACAAACAAACATGCACCTTCTCTCGCTGTTCCTTCACTCACTCCAGCACACACACCCATTCCACACTCCCACTCTCTCACATCTGAACCTTTCCATTTGGTCTCTGTCATTCCACATACATCCAGCCTGGCATTCACTAACACTTCCAGAACCTCTCTCTCTTTTGTGCCATCATTCATGCCACTAACATTCCACGTAGCCATTCTCAGAATGTCCGAAGGCATGTCCTTAGTCGGTCGTGGTTCGTCAACGTTGGTTCCGTCCGCATCCGAGGCTGTTCGTTCGTTTTTCCTTGCTTCGATATTTTTTCCGGGTGGGGGTCGCAAGCCCACCGACCCAACCTCTTTAGTCGCCTCTTACGACACGCAGAAGGCACGTGGGGCATATTCTATTCCCTAACCCCCAGGGGGTTAATCAATTTCCCCAAACTATTCCTAGACTGTTTAACCCTTTCTGTACTGGAGACATCTTTTGTTTCTCATATTCTAGCTTTAATTAGACGATTTTGTGGAGCTTAATAAGGATCTGTGGTGGAAAAAGGTTTATTTGGATAGTTGAAAGCCTGCTAATTAAACTAAATACAATCGTCTATTATCCAGTATAAAATTAAAACGAAACTGGTACTGAACGGATTAATGTATCGTCACCAAATTTTGCAGGCAAATTCGGTTGGTCAATTGTCGCCCCCCGTCGGGGGTGAGTTGTTTTCGGGGTAAATCCTCCAGTATTCTTGGTGATATTATTAATGATGATGGTGATAGTAGTAGTGATGATGGTGATAGTACTGATGATGACAGTAGCAGAGATGGCAGTAACAGCAGGTGTGATGGTGATAGCAATGATGATGGTGATACTTGTATTGATAATTATGACAGTAGTGATGATGATAGTAGTAACGATGGTGACAGTAGTAGTAGTATGGTAACATTAGTAGTGATGATGGTGATAGTACTAGTAGCATTAGATGGGTATAGTAGTAGTGATGGTGGTGACAGTAATAATGATGATTGTAAGTGATGGTGATAATAGTAGTGATGATGGTTATAGTTGCAGTGATAATGATGACAAGTGATGATGTTAGTGACGATAGTGATGGTGACTGTTGTATTGATGATAGCAGTAGTGATGATAGTCATAGTAGTAGTTCTAATGGTGGTAATATAAGTGATGATGGTAACCCATCGCAGAGTTGGGTATGTCGTTTTGATTTTGGGCAAAGCGGCACTTCTACTTTATTTGATGTAGGAGTTTAAATGCAAGGTAATAGCAAATCGACAACTCAAACAGTAGCGAGCTTACTAAACGGTTACGGCAACAATGAGTAATTCTACTATTGCTCTTTCAATTGACTATATATTGTCTCTCTGATTACGGGTGATAGAAGGTATCAAATATTTATTCCGAAGAACCCGTTATCCTTCGTTAGCCTTTATGTGCCAATATCTGGGCAGCTAACTGAGCATAAGGTATTAAATCTAGGCTCTCTAACTCTATGTTGGCAATTCATAATATCCATCTGCTTAGGGCGTAACATATTATAACAGTGAACGATTTCTCTCTTTGCAATCTAACCCATTCATTAAGCTGATGTCTCCTAGTGTCTACCTCTTTAAATTTCGATACTTAAACCGGTCAGTGAGGGTGCTACCTACTAATTCCTAGCTCTTTCAACCTCTAGGTGTAAACTGCTCAGCAAAGGGGCACTATCTAATTGCTAAGCTTAGCAGGAGTTCTTCTGAGTCATTTAACCCTTAATTAGCGGCGAGCAACATAAGTCGAGTTAAATAAAGCTGGACTATGTGGCGGCGCTCGACATAACTCGAGTGGCAATTTCAGCACGTAATGTGGCTGAGAGAGAGAGACAAGTGGTGGCAGGAGACTAGCGAGCGTATGACTGCTCCAGACCACCGCGGCGAACCTACTGACACAAATCTCAGCTCCCTCCTCCCTCTCTCACTCGCTACATACTCAATTATGTACCGAAAGTACCGAATTACCTGCTTTTTGCACTCGCGTTGCACGGTTATTGCAAGAAAACTATCCATCATACAAGGATCGTTATGGTGTCATTCGAAAGCTCTGTTTATGCCCTTTCAGGGATAGATACTTGTTTTACGTTCTGGGTCTTATTTAGGCATGACAATGATCACGTAAACAGCCCTATTTTGGCTAAAAACACCCCGCTGGGCGGTACACATAAATAAACCGCATAGGCCGCTCGTAAGGTGTTAAATATTTAATTTAATGTCTTGTAACTTGGGAACTAACCTTGAAGTTAGATAAACAAGTTTGCATTCAGTGATCAAGTTCCTTCCAAAGTCACCCTGCTAGTCTATCTGTACTGTTACAAATACTCTAACCGACCGTCTTACGGTCCGATAGTCACCTATTGCGACTAAAAGGGGTGGTGAAACTGATCATCCAGGCCAGGACGTCTTGTCCTCCTATCGCCTCGTGGTCGGCTGCGCCTTCGTCAGTGGGGTGTGGACCAGGGCGCGGCTCCCATCTGTATGGTTGGGCAGGGTCGTTCACGTCTCTCGTCTTAGTTCTTCCCTCAACACTCAGGGCAGATCAGTCTTCCAGTGCACAGTTAGTCTCTTAAAATACCAATCAGGCGTCTTTTGGGTGTGCCGTTGGATGAGGTCCAACAGCTCTAGTAGTTCTGGATTTTCAAGGGCAGGGAGATGCTGTAGCAAGGGTGGTGGAAGGCTCGAGGTCAGTCTATCAATCGTTCTTTCTATCTTGTCTAGTACATTTCTAGCTTTTTTGGTTGCGCCTCTTACTGCTTTCAGCTTGCCGGTAACCACTGAAGGGTGAGCTGGGGAGGAGGGGAGGAAGCCTGCGTCTGAAGAGACGTCAAACTCAAGTGCTGCTGGAAGGGGTAGGGGGTCCTTATAAGGCCTGGAAGATGATTGCCGATTTCACTTCCAACCAATCGGAGGATCCCTCAAGTCAAGTCGCAGTTTCTCTCCTTGGTCCTGCCTCTCGTCCTTTCTTCTCCATCTTCTCTCATCCTTTCTTCCTCATTCCCTTCTGTGCACTCTCACCCAGCCTGGCTGCCCAATCAGGTGACTGCCCGAGCGAGCGTCTTGGCCAATTGTTAAGGCACGACGTCATACGCTCTATCGCCTTTGCCCAGTCAATGGGAAACCATGGTAGTGGGGCATCGTCGAGATTAATCAAGGGCATGTGAGGTTCGGGGACTTGTAGGGACACCCGGGAGTGTATCGTAGCCACCTGCTTCTGGGTTTGTTTCTTCCGGGGCTGCTTCACCTATCTATATATCTACATCCAGATGACTTACTCCCATTGAGGGTGACCACACACAAAATGCCCCCAAGCAGGCCTATCCCCTGTAAGAGAGATAACCCATGCCAGTTTACTGAATGACATACAGGATTGACCACTCAATTTAGTGTCCGTCCGATTTCGAGGCCTTCTATGTATCTTATTGGCACTATTTTTCTACAGTGGTGTGCAGCCGCACATGTGTCCATCCACTAACCTGTTTCACCGTTAGGTAAGCAGTACAGTTTTGTATAAGGTTTACTTCCCTAGACAGGCTGCCGACCAAGGCTAACGAGTCCCATCCACCCGAATGGGCTTGGGTAATCTCCCAACATCACCCTCGGCTAAAACCTGGTCCAGCCCTCGGTACCACATAAGAATTTTGCCGTCTGGATGCTGAAGGAGCCTCCATCCTTGTCTAGGGTGTAATCCATCAGGTGCCTCATGATGGGGCATTGTTGGTTAGGCATTAGGGGGGAAAAGAAGGAAGGGGGAGGGGTGACGAGGAAATGGTATGCGGTTTATCCGGCTAGGGGGGCAAGAAGTTTGCAAGGGCTTGAGCTGTGGGGCGGAGAGGGGGTAAGGGGTTGGAGGGGGCATAAATAGGGAATGGTGGATGGGTCTGTTTCTCTGCAGGCACCAAGTATTGAGGGGCATGACTGGCATGGTAAGTTACGTGATTTATGGTGAACATCAATGACAACTTGGTAATTGTTGAGAGTAGCTACTACAGTATAGGGGCCAACATATCTACAGGGTAACTTATTTCTGGGAGACAGGAGGTGATTTAGTACAGCCACTTGGTCGCCTACAGAGAAGGGGTTTAGGGGTTTGACGTCGCCCTGGATTTCTACGTAACAACATGAAATCATCATTATGCGGTCCAGGAATGGCATCGCTGACAACAGAAGGTAGCTCTCGGTTTGGGGGAGGTTAGGGGCTCGATAAAAATTAACTTGTGGGGTATAATATGACCTGTAGAAGAATTAAATGCTCTGTTTAAACCCCATTGCATGAGGCAGAGGATGTTAGGCCATTAATTATGATTATTCTCAATCATTGAAGTGCGAAGGGCGTTATCAATCGATCTGTGCGAACCCCCTCAAATGCCATTGCCTTGGGGATGATAAGGACTTATCAATTCCTAATAGTTCGATGAGGGCAGCCTAAGTATTACTAACATATTCACGCCCATGGTTGCTGAGAATGGTAGTGGGGATACCAATGGCGGAGGTCACTTGGCAGATGAGTACTTTGGCGGTAGTGAAGACATCGGGACAGTGGGTAAGTACAGCAATTTCAAATCTTGAGAAAACATCAACGAAAGTTATCACAAACTGATAGCCATCTGAGTTTGGCAGAAGTTCCATTACGTCGATCGACAGAACTTCAAACGGATAACTGTGGTTTAAACGGCCACGGACTCCTTGAAATCTATTTGTGTATTTCCCGAGGGTTCACCCTTCTGCTGCTATGGACGACACCAGCCACCGTGGTCTCTGCAACAGGCATCCAAACTGTCTCTTGAATGTTTGTAATAGTCTTCGCTCCCTTAGGTAGGCTCCTGGACTAACATTTAGTAGAGTTAAAATGACTAAGCCTTGCAACGGGTGGAGTATTGTCCTACCTTCATCGGTACACACTCGATCGCCTAAGCAAACTAATTTTTCGTTAAACCTTTCTGGGAGCCAGGAGGGCCTTCAAATGCCTCGGGCAGCTTCAAAGAGTTCCCCGGCTTCGAGGGTACACTGGGGGTCAGGGTGAATCTTATCTAAAACTTCAGCCTCTGGGGTTTAGGACATGGGTGGTGCGGGTGAGACCGTCGGCGTTCGTATGTAATTTACCGGGGCGGTACTGGACTCTTTTAGTAATCCCCGCCACCTGACTAGCGTGGACTCGGAAGATTGTATTCTCCTGAGCCAACGGAGGGAGTGATAACTAGTAATAATTTTGACACGGGTACCAGAGCAATAAAAAATAAAAATAAAATAAAGTTATTAAAGGTGTCTACAATATGGATGTCAACAAATACCCGGTACTTCACAATTGATCACCCAAATTACACTAGAGGAAATGGTTGTAAAATAATTGGAGAGTCATTTAACTCACATGAGGCAAAACATTTATTTTGCAATCAAGTAGTAATCCTATGAAATGGACTACCTAGTAATATCATTCAGTGAAATACTGATGAAACATTCCAAATTCTCCTAGATATATGTCTCGCTCTTAACCCCCGATTGCGGTACCTGCGTTTACCAATGAATAGCACCACTCTTTACTTTGCTACTATTACTTTTTTCACATAGGTAACGTAGTTTCAGTTGCAAGCAACCTCGTAAGGATTATTATTGTTGCTTGTTTTCCTTTGTGCTTAAGCTGTCACTTCTTTTAACGAAGAGGGACTAGAGGATATTTGATAGACAAAGAGGACAGGAAAGAAGAGGAACTTGAGGTACAAAGGAAAACATAGGAAAACAAATTAGAGAAACTTGAGACAAAGGAGTATGCGGAGTAAACATACGAATATAAGATGAACATATAAGAATGTAAGAAAATAAGTAAATATGAAAATTTATACAGGTGAAAACAAAAGTGAAAACTAAATTAGCCGATGTTATTCAGATTAGGAAGGGTGTATGGAGGTAAGACGGTTAATTGAGATAGTCTTTACCCATATACTTTTCATAGATCCTTCCTAAACTGAATACAATCGTCTAATGATAGCCATAATACACTGTCAATATGCGTCATAATCGTCACAGGGTTAATGTGATAGAGGAGCAAAGAAGTTTAGAGATAGATACGGGAAAGGTCGAGGGCTTTGCATTGGCATTAACAGGAAAAGCGAAAATTAACAGATGAAAATAAATAGGTTAAAAGAAGCTATTGAAGGATGAGTGGGAGGTGAAATTGAAAGAAAACAAATACTATAAATTGTATACCGGTATAGGCTATATAAGAAAAGATGACAGGGATATTTGTGATCTAAAATATGTTATTATTATTATATGTGTATATTTATTTGGCAGAAATCAAATACCAAATGGTTATTAAACATGACATAGACTGCATTAACCCGCTGAGCCCCAGCTAGTTTGTAATAAATGTCCCACCAGGGCCCAGAGGGTTGAATTTTTTTTTTCCAGAAACAATAGCGAATGGGTTAGGAATGAAGGAAAAACCACGAAAAACCAATCAAAAAGCTCAAAAAATGGTCCTACAGAGCCCCCGAAAACGGATTTTACAAGAGTAAAAAATTGAAGGCAATATCCCCCAAAAAAAGTTTTGTGCGTGCTCATGCGCACGCGGTTGAACTTTGAGAGTTTTCAACCATCGGCATGGTTGCGTGGGATACTTACACAGTTCCCATACAAATCTGAGCCCTCTAGGTGCCATAGAACCGAAGCAATTAATCTGGACGCAACCATTGCGTTGCTGGGTTCTGGTGATCGAACATTGCAGACGGAACACGTGCGGCGCTGGGTCTCAGCGGGTTAAACTTGGAGTGGCCAGGTATTTGACGACAACAGTAACCCTCGCTAACTCGGACTAATTGGGGGGAGACCATTTCCGAGAAGTCCGATTTTCCGAGATGTCCGAAGTCCGACTTAGTGTCCGATTTAAGAGAGAGAAAATTCCGAATTAGAAGAGGGAGTCCGAGCCACCAGAGAAAATGGAGACTACCATATCATTAACAATGTAGACTCGAGATTAATTACAGTACTGTACAGGTATACAGCAGACATATTATATATTAATGTACAGGTAAATAAATAAGCATTTAGTAGTATAAACGGAATACAACAGTACAATATTTTTTAGTGAACAGTACATTACTGTATAGTACAGTGTACTATTTTTTATTTTTATTTTTTTTTCTATGTGATTGAGGGAGGCAAAAGGCATAACTGCCTATAGCGAGTGCCTCCCCCATAGTTGAAAGAGTGACAGGGCCAAGATCAAGGGACGTTCGAGCCAAAATGCCTGGACACACAGAGTTTGAAGCAATTTAAGTCATAGGAAGCGGGAAAGACTGATTCTGGGAGAGAGTTCCAGAGCTCAGCTGTTGAGTAGAAGAAAGTTTGAGAGTAATGTTTCACTCTTGGGTTGGAGAGTTGCACAGAGTAGGGGTGGGATTGAGTTGCAAGAGGGGTACCACGTGCCCTACGTAAAGGAGGTGGTATGCACTGGGATAGCTCTGAGGAACACTGATTATTATAGTAGCGATAGAATAGCGAGAGAGATGCAACATTGCGGCGGAGAGAGAGAGATTGCAGAGAGTTGGTGAGTGGACGGGAGTTAATGATACGAAAGGCCTTCCTTTCAACCTTGTCTAGGAGAGTGGTGTGAGAGGAACCTCCCCACACATGTGAACAATACTCAATACAAGGGCGCACTATGCCCCTGTACAGAGCAAGAAGCTGTGCAGGGGAAAAGAACCCCCTAAGGCGGTTGAGCACACCCAGCTTCTGGGAGGCTGCCTTAGCAAGACTGGTAATATGGTCCTTCCAAATGAGAGCAGAAGAAAAAGAGACACCAAGAATATTGAGAGAAGATGAAGGGTTGATTTTTGTATTGTTGAAGAATAAGGGATAGTCCGCTGGGAGATCCTGACAGGTAGATAGATGGAGAAATTGGGTTTTGGAAGCATTAAAGTTAACAAGGTTTTCTCTGCCCCAATTGGAAATAGTATTTAGATCAGAATTTAAGAGTTCTATGGCTTCATTACGTTTGTCGTTGAGGGATTGCTGGCTGGGGCGTTCTGAAAAAGTAATGGAGTAGTGTAAGGTTGAGTCGTCTGCGTATGAATGGATGGGAATTAAGGTACAGTTAAGGAGATCATTTATAAAAATTAGAAAGAGAATAGGAGATAGGACAGAGCCCTGAGGAACACCGGAGTTTATAGGGTGAGGAAGTGAACAATGGCCATCCACAACCGCGGCTATGGAATGGCCGGAAAGGAAATTAGAGACAAAGGCACAGATGGAGGGATAGAAACCGAAGGAGGGTAGTTTAGAAATTAAAGATTTATGCCAGACTCTATCGAAGGCTTTCGATATGTCTAGTGCAATAGAAAAAGTCTCACCGAAGTCCAGAAAGGAGGATGACCAAGAGTTAGTAAGATATGAAAGAAGATCACCAGTAGAGCGACCCTTAAGGAAGCCATACTGGCGATCTGAGAGCAGATTATGAGAAGAGAAATGCTTAAGAAATTTGGAAGCAAGAATAGTTTCAAAAACTTTAGAAAGACAAGAAATGAGAGCAATTGGACGATAGTTGGAGGGTTGAGAGCGGTCACCCTTCTTTGGGACAGGTTGAATGTGAGCAAACTTCCAGCATGAAGGGAAGACGTTAGAGGATAGACAGATACGAAAGAGTTTGCCTAGGCAGGGAGTCAGCACTATACTGTAATGTACTGATCAGGAACACTCACCTTCCCATAAGAAAGACTGGAAACAGGTCCCTTCTTCACTCCTTTCCCTGTGATGTGTACTGTAGTTTTTGATGATTGTGTATTCCTTGATGATTGTCTTTTCCCCCCTCCCCCCTCTCCCATCCCCACACTTCACTGCCCATTCTCCCCCTCACTCCCCTTCTCCATCTCACTGTCCTTCTCCATCTCACTGTCCTTCTCCATCTCACTGTCCTTCACCACCTCACTCCCCTTCTCCACCTCATTGTCCTTCTCCATCACACTGTTCTTCGCCACCTCACTGTTCTTCGGACCATGTCCCTTACCGTTCATAGGACCCTTAGCCTTATCTTTACACATCACCATCACATCGTCTATGTCATTATCTAGGTCCATCGACATATCTGACCATGGGATCGTGTCAGCTGTACTGAGGGAGATCGATGCAAGGGAGGAGATCGATGCAACTGAGACTGAACTAGCAGCAGAGGAGGTTCGAGGTCTGGTTGCTATTGGTGCTGGAGCGAAGAAGGAACTAATCTTGCGTTGCTTCTTGCTGTCCAGGTAGGCCTTCTGCACAGTAAAGCGGCCACTTCGAAGGGGCTCGTAGAGAAAAGTTAACTTATCATCCATTTCCTGTGACAGGTACTTCAGAATGGTATCAAATGAATCCAGAACACTGGCTAGGCTGACCTTTCCCTCACCAGTTTCTGCTGCTTCTTCGTCTTCGTCTGGCTCTGTCTCTACAGGGCCACCGAGCACCTCTGCAGCAATTTCTTCATCAGTTCTGTGTTCATGACCTGGTAGATCGACATCTTGCTGTATCCAGTCCTCCACTTCTGCCTCTGGAAGGTCACCCTGGTTAGACTGCTGGAGTAGGTTGCGAAAATCCCCTGCCTCGAACCCAATTAATCCATTATCGTTGGTTTTGGGGATATCAAGCAGCTTATAATATCCGTTCTTGAGTGTGTTAAAGGAGACTTATTTCCAAGCTTCTGCCCAGTTGTAGAGGGTGTACTTCTTTAAATTTTGCAGAGTTTTATTGCCTCGTTCATCCACGTACCCCTCCTCGTCCATCCCATCCTTAACTATCACAAGACACTGTTCTAGAAATGTCCTCTTGTATCGCCTCTTACAACTCTCGATGATACCCTGGTCCATGGGCTGGATAACACTGGTTATGTTAGGGGGCAAATACATGGTATTTATTTTACCATTCGAACTCTCCAACTTAGAGGTACACGGATGTGCAGGTGCGTTATCCAGCAGGAGGATTGCAATAACTTCGTCAGGGGGGATATCCTAGATCCTATGCTGGAAAGATAGAAAAGAAGGAACAAAATGTCCTTGGAACACTTCCTCTGTGATGCGCTGGTTGAACCAAGCACTCTTGGCCCCATAGTAATCTACAGGCAGCTAGTTTGTCTTCATTAAATCCTTGAGGATTCTTGGTTTCTGTGCTTTTCCTACAACAGCTGGTGTGAGGCTGTGACTCCCGTCAGCGTTAGCGCAACATAACACAGAAATGCGTTCCTTGACAGTCTTATGTCCGGGAGTCGATGTCAACTCGTGGTACGCCTGGGTCTTAGTAGGGAGAGACCGCCAATACAGTCCCGTTTGATCACCGTTGTACAGCTGGAATAACTGCAAGTGTTCATTTCAATTTCAATTTCATCGGTCATAATCTTCTTAAAGTGCTCAGTGAACGGACCGATCGCTGCTGTGTCTGCACTCAAGATCTCGCCACAAACACTCCTGTTAGACAAGCCATGGCGCTTCCTGAATCGCCACAGCCAACCTTCACTACACTTGAAATTGGGGTGATGAAGATGGCGAGCAAGTCTCTCTGCGGCGTGCTGTATTTCTATCCCTCCAACTGGCACACCTTCTGCTCATAACTGCTGGTACCACTTGATAACTGCTGCGTCGATATTGGGGAAAGGCAACTTGGCTTTCCTGAATATCTTTGAAGAGGCTGGGCCATGAAGAAGGGCGGCACCGTGCTCTCGGATCTTCTCCTTGTCACAAATAAAATCGTAAACAGTCGACTTTCCAAGCCCATACTTCTCTTGTAAGGCTTTGGCTCTCATACCGCCATCCAAGTCCTTAAGCATCTGCAGCTTCGTCTCCAGAGATACGGTTGTCACTTTACGCTTCACTTTAGCCTTGGGAGGCATAATGGCTGACCAAGGGATGCGGTGCGCACGAGAGAAACAAGAGGACTGAGGATGATGAAGGCGGGTGGGAGAGGCGGGAGAGGAGGGTGAGTCAGGGTAAACAAATTGCCTAGAAACGTTGTAGAGTGCCATACAGTCCAGACATTTAAATATCGCCTAGATAAATATCTCGCCGTATATCCTCGACTAACTGCGTTTGTTCCTGAGTAACGTGACCGTATCAGTATATATAATGCTATTATAGTGCTATAATTTTGTTTTCTGACCAGTCTTTCTGAAGCTGAAACCCTCTAGTTGATGGCTGTGGCAATCTTTTTTTTTTACAAGCAGTCTTGTAAGGACCATTCGGTTTGTTGTTGCTTGCCTTCCTTTGTATTCTTTTGTATACTCACCCATTCTTTCTCCATCCCTTTGTCCATCCATCTATCCACCAATCCTGCCTCCTTCTCCTCCTTTACTCATTCTCCCTTCTATCCATTTATCTTTCACACTCTCTCTTTCTTTCTATACCTCTCCTTGCTTCCTCCATCCATCATTCTCTCCTTCCTTCCTTCCTTCCTTCCTTCCCTCTCAACTCCTTAAAAGTATCCAGGCTCCCAATAAACCTGCCTGACATAGCATCCCGTCACTTCGGCCTTCCTTTTCATGTTATTATCAGTGTGACCTAGTTCGTATTTTATCCTCCTTTTCACTATCTCTCCTTCCTTCTTCCGTTGAATCCTTTGTTGCTCCTGTGTGTTGTGTTTTGTTATGTGTTTATCGATGAATACATTGGATAGTCCATCTTAATTTATAGTTGTTGTTGTTTATCTTCTGTATATGCTTATATTTATGTTACTGGTGCAATTGTGGGTGTTTAATATTGTTACAATACACTGGGATCTCAGTTGACATTCTTAATCATAAAAATTAAGATGAAAGATATGTTTTCGTCGGCACAGATCTTCGGTTGCAGTTTTTGCTGATATAATGTTTTCTAGTATGCATTATTGTTTCCTTTAGTGCCCAACAGAGAGAGAGAGAGAGAGAGAGAGAGAGAGAGAGAGAGAGAGGGAGAGTACAAATTCACCCGCCGGCTTTAGCATCGCCAACAGCTCCGCATCGCCACTGAGAAAACTCGATCATAATTTGAGTATTTCATATCCCAATTCTCTTTATTCATTGCATGAACAGTAGTTAAGTGCTTGTTTAACCTCCACATAGTTCTGTAGTTGCCGTGCATGTTATTTTATTGCTTTTCTGACTGATAAACATTGTTGTTTACATTTGTTATCCTAGCTTGTAGCAGACGACTCACGCGCTCCTCTAATCGACCTAGCTTTGTATTTTCTTATTAACTCTAGTAGTTATCGTATTCAGTATCCTACTGTAGCTATATATATCTGTAATTTTAGTTGTTGCTTGCATGATCTTGTACTGTAGTAACCTTTGACTGATAACTTTGTTTATCTAAATATAATCCTGCTTGACTAGCCTACAGTGACACCAGCGCCATCTGTTGATACAGTATATTAACCCCTTGTGTGCAGTTACACTTTATTTTTATATAATCTCTATTTGGTGAATTGTATATTTAGTTACATATTCTATTATATATATATATATATTTGTTTTGCTTTTTTAGGTAGGTTATCACCCCTGGTAGCCTACTTCTGCATATTTCATACTTTTTTGTTTTTGGTTATTTTTGTTTTAGGTTAGTCTAGGCTATCATCCCTGGTGGCCTATTTCTGCGTACGGTACTTCAAATTTTTAAATTTTCAGTTAGGCTATCACCGCTGGTGGCCTATTTCTGCAGACCGGTATTTCATAATTTTTGTTTTCGGTTAAACTAGGCTATCATCCCTGGTGGCCTATTTCTGCGTACTTCAATTTTTAAATTTTCAGTTAGGCTATCACCGCTGGTGGCCTATTTCTGCGTACCAGTATTTCATAATTTTTGTTTTCGGTTATTTTTGTTTTCGGTTAGTCTAGGCTATCACCGCTGGTGGCCTATTTCTGCGTACCGGTATTTCATAATTTTTGTTTTCGGTTATTTTTGTTTTTCGGTTAGTCTAGGCTATCATCCCTGGTGGCCTATTTCTGCGTACTTCAATTTTTAAATTTTCAGTTAAGCTATCACCGCTGGTGGCCTATTTCTGCGTACCGGTAGTTCATAATTTTTGTTTTCGGTTAGGATAGGCTATAACCCCTGGTGGCCTATTTCTGTTTAAATAAACATAAATTGTTTTCGGTTCGGCTATCACTGCGTATTCAAATTTAATTTTGTTTTGTTTTAATTTTTGGTTAGGCTATCACCGCTGATAACCTATTTGTGTGTATTTCAACATTTTTGTTTTCGGTTAGGCCTATTTAAGTAAGTGAAGCGACCTGAAGGGAGTGAAGTGTTTTTAAAGTGAGTTTAGTGTTTTTAAAGTGAATTAAGTGTTTTTAAGTGAGTGAAGTGAACTGAAGAAAGTGATCGTCACCATGCTCGTGCCTGTACGAACTGCGCCGGTAGGTTAGGTGCTTCCATGTTTGCTCCTGCCGATCCACAAGTCTGCCGACTCTGCCAGCAACGAGAGGATTTGAACAGCAAAATTGGATGAAGCCCTCAACAAGATCAACGCCCTCACCAGGAAGCTGGAATCACTCCAAGAGTTTGTAACACTCAACGTTGGAGTATCACTAACTCAAATTGTTTCAACTCCAGCATCCACCACCGCCCCAACGTCATCTGCCAACAATCCAACACCTGCAGTAGACACTGCAGCAGATGCTTCTGACGAACCTGAGCCGACATCAAACCAGGACAGCCGCCCTGTTCACCTTAGTCTCTCCCCCACTCCTCGTGCAAGAAGCCTGCTAGCACGAACAGTACCAACCCCTCGCCCCCGTTCTAACCACTCCTCTCCCCGACCTGTACGTAGAGTCCCGCCACCACAGGTTTCCGGATTTACACCAGTGAGGAACGGTGCACGGCCAACGCAGAAAAGGTCTCATCTACCAGTCACAATGTCCAACAGATTTGAGATATTGGTAGAGATGGAAGACGAACCAGAAGAGACCAGGCTCGTTGGGGATTCCATCCTACGAGGACAGGTCGAAGAGTTCTGCGACAGAGTCCCAATTCAACGAAAAAGATTTTGCATCCCAGGAGCTGGACTGGACGACATTGTGGAAGCCTTCGAAGATACCACAAAGGATGCAAATGAAAATACCCTTTTTGTCATCCATGCTGGTTCAAATGACGTCATGCGCACCAGATCCGAAGAGTTGATGGATAAATATCGCAAGATGATCCAGCACTACAAAAACAAGTCAAGGAATATCATCATCTCAGGCATTCTCCCCAAGATCGACGCACCTGACAAATTCTACGACAAGGCCTTCAGCACAAATAGCCGACTAAAACATTTGTGTCTGAGGGAAGAAGTTGAATTCATCAACCTCTGGGACAACTTCTACAACCAGCCTACTCTGTTCCGCAAGGATGGCACTCATCTAAACCCTGTGGGTTCAGCACGCATGGGTCGTCTCCTACACGAAGCAGTCCGCAGCCATGGATCAAAAAACGCCATCCGAGAAGAAGCAGCAGTGACATAAATCATCCAACGCCAAGAAAAAAAACAGAGGCAACCGAGGACCACCAGCGATAAGGACCGGAGACAGCGAGGACCGAGGACAGCCATGAACATAAATGTAGATCCGACAAGAACCAAAAATATTATTGAAGCGCGTTCTGTGAGTTCTAAAATAACAAATTTAAAGGTTTTCTATGCAAACGCTCGTAGCATACGCAATAAATTTTCAGATTTAGAGGAGCTAGTGTTTACAGAAAATTATGATGTGATTGGCATAACAGAATCTTGGCTCAATACAGAAGATAGAGACTTTTTAGCAGAGTATTCACTTCCCGGTTATGTAATGTTTGAGAAAAGCCGAATAAATCGAAATGGAGGTGGCGTTTTACTTTATATCAAAGAAAGTCTTAACCCTACCCTCTTGTCAAAACCTCAAATTGTGAACGTCGACGCATCTTTTGTGCTAATAAAGAATAATAAAGGTACCAAAATAATACTTGCATTAATATACAGACCTCCAGCTCAATCAGTGCAAACTGACCGAGAAATTTACGAACAAATTGCAGATATAAGTAACTCGCAAGATACCGTAATTTTTGGTGACTTTAATTTACCTGTGACCAAGTGGGGCGATACTCTTACTTCACACTCCGGACATGACTTGTATACGAACTTGCAAGAGAGTTCGCTTTATCAATTTGTTGGAACGCCGACCCGTGGTAATAACGTTCTTGACATTGTACTTGCAACAAAAGAAGAATTAATAGAGAATTTGAATGTTGGTGATGAATTCAGTAACAGCGACCATCATACGATAACTTTCACTTTAAAGTTTACTAGTAACGAACCAAATAGTAGCATCGAAAAAGTCCCTAATTTCAAGAAAGCAAACTTCCATAAACTTAGAGCTATGTTTAAAGAAACTGACTGGAGCTTTTTAATTCACAATAACGACATAAATACATCTTGGAAGTTATTCGAAGCCACTTACCTAAAAGCAGTGCAAGACTGCATACCATCGAAAACTCGGCGTCCAGGCCATAATAATAAGCCCAAATGGTGGAATAAAGATATTTCAAACTGCCTGCTTGCTAAAAAATGTGCTAATGATAGATTAAAATCCTCACAAAATGACGAAGAACGGCTGAAATTTGTAGAGCTACGACGCAAAGCCAAAAAGTTAATTAAGCAAAGTAAAAAGACCTTAGAGTTACATATTGCGAATCAAAGTAAAACAAACCCGAAAGAATTCTATAGTTATATCAGAAAGAAAAAAGTAGTTACTTCAACTGTTGGACCGTTAGTCGATGAAAATGGAGAATACACCAAAGACGAAGAACAAATGAGTAATGCCCTCAATACCTTCTTTGCATCAGTTTTTTACAACAGAAGACCTCAGTGATATCCCTACACCATCGCCGATTCCGATTGATAATTCAGATGTTTTAAGCAATATCACCGTTACAGAGAGAGAAGTATTGAATTGTTTAGATAAACTCAAGGTAAATAAAACGCCTGGACCTGATACAATCTCGCCTAGAGTTCTAAAGGAAGCTAAGGATGAGCTCTCTAAACCACTGACATTACTATTCAATAAATCCTTGCAGTCTGGAACTATGCCCGATCAGTGGAAGCTAGCCAACGTAACACCGATATTCAAAAAAGGCAGCAAATCCCTATCCAGTAACTATCGTCCAATTAGCTTAACCTCAGTTGTATGCAAAATGCTAGAAACTGTCATACGAGACAGACTCGTAAATCACTTAGAGGAAAATAACATACTTAAAGATACTCAACACGGCTTTCGTAAAAAACGTTCCTGTTTAACAAACCTCTTAGACTTCTTCCACGATATCCTCAACCTCTACGATGAGAGTAAAGCTGTAGATATTATATACCTTGATTTTCAAAAGGCCTTTGACAAAGTTCCCCACAAACGTTTACTGCTAAAACTAAAAGCGCATGGAATACAAGACGGTGTGTTGAAATGGATAGAAAATTGGCTCAGCGACAGAAAGCAAAGAGTAGTCATAAACGGTAAGGCATCAAAATGGACCAATGTAAGTAGCGGGGTACCCCAGGGATCGGTACTAGGACCAATTCTCTTTCTAATTTACATCAACGACATAGATGAGGGTCTCACCTGTACAATCTCAAAATTTGCTGACGATACAAAAATTGCAAATAGCGTACTCTCGAAAGAACAAGTTGACGATATGCAACACAATCTAGATAAATTGTCATGTTGGGCCCAAATTTGGCAAATGAGTTTCAATGCGGATAAATGTAAAGTACTACATATCGGATACCTAAATGAGAAAGCAAACTATTCGATGAATGGCACTCAGCTTAAGAATGTAAACAGAGAAACCGATCTGGGAGTAACAATATCGAGTAACCTAAAACCGAGTCAACAATGTTCAGAAGTTGTTAAGAAGGCAAACAAAATAATTGGCTTTATAGGCAGGTCATTTGAGCATAAATCCAAAGAAGTTATCCTAACCCTTTACAATTCCTTAGTCCGCCCTCTTCTGGAATACTGCGTTCAATCCTGGTGCCCTTATTACCAAAAAGATATAAACAAGCTAGAACGAGTTCAACGTAGAGTTACCAAAATGATACCTAGCCTAAAGAACAAACCATACGAAGAGCGTCTTAGAGAATTAAATCTATTTCCTTTAACCCAGCGCAGATTAAGAGGCGACTTAATTGAAGTGTTCAAAATCATCAAAGGCATCGACAATATGAACTGTAGTAAGTACTTCACTATCGACCAATCGAATTACACGCGGGGAAACGGTTGCAAAATTATTGGTAAATCTTTTAACTCGCACGAATCTAAGAATTTCTTCTTCAATCGAGTTGTCAACTTGTGGAATGGGCTTCCCCGAAACGTTATAGACTGCATCACCGTTGATTCATTTAAACTCCGCCTAGACAAATATCTCGCATCAAACCCGCGACTGACTGCGTTTGTAAATGAATAACTTTATTTTATCCCCCCCTCAGTTACTAACCCATCTGTCCCCTACTAACTTCCTAATCCTGCCACGGACATTAGTTCCAGGGCAGTAATTCCCTTTCCAATGTTCCCTTACCCACTCTAAACCACTGTTTGGACACTTGATCCTCAGTGTTTTGGAGGACAAGCAACCTAGAAGGGTCACTGGATCTGTTGTTGCTTGATTTCCTTTGTACTCCTTTGTACTCCTTTGAGTACAAAGGAAATCAAGCAACAACAGATCTAGTGACCCTTCTAGGCTGCTTGTCCTCCAAAACACTGAGGATCAAGTGTCCAAACAGTGGTTTAGAGTGGGTAAGGGAACATTGGAAAGGGAACTACTGCCCTGCCACTAACGTGGCAGGACTAGGAAGTTAGTAGGGGACATATGGGTTAGTAACTGAGGGGAGGATAAAGTTATTCATTTACAAACGCAGTCAGTCGCGGGTTTGATGCGAGATATTTGTCTAGGCGGAATTTAAATGAATCAACGGTGCTGCAGTCTATAACGTTTCGGGGAAGCCCATTCCACAAGTTGACAACTCGATTGAAGAAGAAATTCTTAGATTTGTGCGAGTTAAAAGATTTACCAATAATTTTGCAACCGTTTCCCCGCGTGTAATTAGATTGGTTGATAGTGAAGTACTTACTACAGTTCATATTGTCGATGCCTTGATGATTTTGAACACTTGAATTAAGTCGCCTCTTAATCTGCGCTGGGTTAAAGGAAATAGATTTAATTCTCTAAGACGCTCTTCGTATGTTTTGTTCTTTAGGCTAGGTATCATTTTGGTAACTCTACGTTGAACTCGTTCTAGCTTGTTTATATCTTTTTGGTAATAAGGGCACCAGGATTGAACGCAGTATTCCAGAAGAGGGCGGACTAAGGAATTGTAAAGGGTTAGGATAACTTCTTTGGATTTATGCTCAAATGACCTGCCTATAAAGCCAATTATTTTGTTTGCCTTCTTAACAACTTCTGAACATTGTTGACTCGGTTTTAGGTTACTCGATATTGTTACTCCCAGATCAGTTTCTCTGTTTACATTCTTAAGCTGAGTGCCATTCATCGAATAGTTTGCTTTCTCATTTAGGTATCCGACATGTAGTACTTTACATTTATCCGCATTGAAACTCATTTGCCAAATTGGGGCCCAACATGACAATTTATCTAGATTGTGTTGCATATCGTCAACTTGTTCTTTTGAGAGTACGCTATTTGCAATTTTTGTATCGTCAGCAAATTTTGAGATTGTGCAGGTGAGACCCTCATCTATGTCGTTGATGTAAATTAGAAAGAGAATTGGTCCTAGTACCGATTCCCTGGGGTTACCCCGCTACTTACATTGGTCCATTTAGATGCCTTACCGGTTTATGACTACCTTTGCTTTCTGTTGCTGAGCCCAATTTTCTATCCATTTCAACACACCGTCTTGTATTCCATGCTGCTTTTAGTTTTTAGCAGTAAACGTTTTGTGGGGAACTTTGGTCAAAGGCCTTTTGCAAATCAAGGGTATATAATATCTACAGCTTTACTCTCATCGTATAGGTTGAGGATATCATGGAAGAAGTCTAAGAGGCTTGTTAAACAGTAACGTTTTTTTACGAAAGCCTTGTTGAGGATCTTATAAGTATTGTTATTTTTCTCTCAAGTGCGTATTTAAGAGTCTGTCTCGTATGAAACCGTTTTCTAGCATTTTACATACAACTGAGGTTAAGCTAATTGGACGATAGTTTACTGGGTAAGGGATTTGCTGCCTTTTTTGAATATCGGTGTTACGTTGGCTAGCTTCCACTGATCAGGCATCGTTCCAGACTGCCAAGGATTTATTGAATAGTAATGTCAGTGGTTTGGAGAGCTCATTCTTAGGTCCTTTAGAACTCTAGGCGAGATTGTATCAGGTCCTGGCGTTTTATTTACCTTGAGTTTATCTAAACAATTCAATAATTCTCTCTCTGTAACGGTGATATTGCTTAGGAAATCTGAATTATCAATCTGAATCGGCGATGGTGTAGAGATATTCACTGAGGTCTTCTGTTGTAAAAACTGATGCAAAGAAGGTATTGAGGGGCCTTACTCCTTTGTACTTCGGTCTTTGCTGGGTTCTCCGTTTTCAGCGACCTACACGGTCCAACAGTTGAAGTAACTACTTTTTTCTTTCTGAGTATAACTATAGAAGCGCACACACACGGTTTGTTGTACTTTGATTCGCAATATGTAACTATAAGGTCTTTTTACTGTATTAATTAACTTTGTGGGCGTTTGCGTCGTAGCTCTACAAATTTCACCCGTTCTTCGTCATTTTTGTGAGGATTTTAATCTATCATTAGCAAATTTTTTAGCAAGCAGGCCGTTTGAAATATCTTTATTAAACATTTGGGCTTATTATTATGGCCTGGACGCCGTAGTTTCGATGGTATGCAGTCGTGCACTTGCTTTGAGGTAAGTGGTTTCGAATAACTTCCAAGATGTAACCCATTTATGTCGTTATTGTTAATTAAAAAGCTCCAGTCAGTTCCTTTACACATAGCTCTACGTGTATGGAAGTTTGCTTTCTTGCAATTAGGGACTTTTTCGATGCTACTATTTGGTTCGTTACTAGTAAACTTTAAAAGTGAAAAGTTAAGTTACGATGGTCGCTGTTACTGAATTCATCACCAACATTCAAATTCTCTATCAATTATTCTTTTGTTGCAAGTACAATGTCAAGAGACGTTTATACCACGGGTCGGTCATTCTGAACAAATTGATAACGCGACACTCTCTTGCAAGTTCGTATACAAGTCATGTCCGGAGTGTGAAGTACGAGTATCGCCCCACTTGGTCCCAGGTAAAATTAAAGGTCGCCAAACATTACTGTATCTTGTGAGGTTACTGACATCTGCAATTTGTTCGTAAATTTCTCGCGTCAGTGTGCACTGATTGAGCTGGAGGTACCTGTATATTACAACGCAAGT
>CM064572.1:20844033-21111533 GCA_032716605.1 Paralithodes platypus
TATTTTTGTACCTTTATTATTCTGTATTATGACAAGAGATGTGTCGACGTTCACAATTTGAGGTTTTGACACGAGGGTCGGGTTAAGACTTTCTTTGATATAAAATAAAACGCCACCTCCATTTTTATTTATTCGGCTGTTCTCAAACATTACATAACCGGGAAGTGAATACTCTGCTAAAAAGTCTCTATCTTGTGTATTGAGCCAAGATTCTGTTATGCCAATCACATCATAATTTTCTGTAAACACTAGTTCCTCTAAATCTGAAAATTTATTGCGTATGCTACGAGCGTTTGCATAGAAAACCTTTAAAGTTGCGGTTTTAGAACTCGCAGATCGTTCTTTCATCGAATTTTTGGTTCTGGTCGGATCTACATTTACATTCATGGCTGTCCTCGGTCCTCGGTCGTTATCCCTGACGGTTTTGAATTTGGGTCGTGTTGGTGGAGCTATATCCAAATTCGCGGTTCTTGACGGATTAGATTTAATTCCTTTGTAGATTGCCGTCCTCGCTGTCTTCGGTCCTCCTTCCTGGTTGTCCTGTGCTGAGGTCGATTTCTTCTCTCCGAAAATCCTTCACTCGCATCGTTTGAGAAGACGTGCAACGTTCTGTCTCCCACCTGGTTCATTATGACTCACAATCTCCAAAATCAAATATTCATCGTCAAAAACGAGAGAGAGTTCCAGGGGTAGAGATCAACCAGGTGGCAAAAGGGGGAAGACAAGAAGAGAGGAAAGAGATAGGAGGAGGGAGTGAGAAGTAAGGAAAAAGAGAGATAAGAGAAGAGAGAGAAGAGGGCAGAGAGTACTAAAGTACACAGGGAAATCAAGCACGCTCTAGTGACCCTTCTATGGTTTATCAATCTGTCCACTACGGCAAAAATGAGGATAAGTGTGCGCATGAGTGGTTTAGAGTGGGGGGAACATTGAGAAGGGAACACATATACTCCTGGGACTGCACAACACTAGTAAATTTATGGGGGACATATGGGTTAGAAATAAAGGATTATAATTTATCCTCATGTTATAAAACAGGGATTAGTGAGAGTATCAGTCGCGCATTTGTGTCGAGATTTATTTGTCAGTGGTGAGGCAATTTAAAATGATGCAATAGACTATCCGAGTCTATGATCCTCTCTGCGGAAGGGATTGTGTTAAACTGTTAAGAAGAAATTCTTTAGCGTGCCGAAAACAATGGGAGAGTTAAAAGTTAGCGATTTGTGAATTTTTGGTTGCAAAAGGAAACATTTTGCAAAAAATTAGTATAAAACACGTGGAGAGGTGTATTAGAATGGGCTAATATGTATAGCTTTTAGACAGCGAGAGAGGAGAGAAGAATTAGTCGGCGGATTTAAATAAAAAAAATTCCCTTTCAGATAGTCATATGACGCAGATTAGGGTTGGCGAGTAGCATGGAATATAAGCTATCTCAGGCTCTTATAATTAACCTCCACACGATTAGTAACTGTTAGGTTTTCGCGCCTGACACAGATCTAACGTGGGGGGACCAAGACGAACTTGCAGGGTTGAAGTAACTGAAAAACTAAAGGGGTTTCTTAAAATATGACTGATGGTTAATAAAGGCTTTAAAAGGATAATCCCTATAGGCTCAAAATGTTGAGTAAGATATTGCGTCATATGTCGGAACAAGAAGGGGTTAATCTGCGCTGGGGTTAGGAAATAGATTTAATTCTCTAAGACGCTCTTCGTATGTTTGTTCTTTAGGCTAGGTATCATTTTGGTAACTCTACGTTGAACTCGTCGTTCTAGCTTGTTTTTTAATATCTTTTGGTAATAAAGGGCACCAGGATTGAACGCAGTATTCCAGAAGAGGGCGGACTAAGGAATTGTAAAGGGTTAGGATAACTTCTTTGGATTTATGCTCAAATGACCTGCCTATAAAGCCAATTATTTTGTTTGCCTTCTTAACAACTTCTGAACATTGTTGACTCGGTTTAGGTTACTCGATATTGTTACTCCCAGATCAGTTTCTCTGTTTACATTCTTAAGCTGAGTGCCATTCATCATCGAATAGTTTGCTTTCTCATTTAGGTATCCGACATGTAGTACTTTACATTTATCCGCATTGAAACTCATTTGCCAAATTTGGGCCCAACATGACAATTTATCTAGATTGTGTTGCATATCGTCAACTTGTTCTTTTGAGAGTACGCTATTTGCAATTTTTGTATCGTCAGCAAATTTTGAGATTGTGCAGGTGAGACCCTCATCTATGTCGTTGATGTAAAATTAGAAAGAGAATTGGTCCTAGTACCGATCCCTGGGGTACCCCCGCTACTTACATTGGTCCATTTAGATGCCTTACCGTTTATGACTACCCTTTGCTTTCTGTTGCTGAGCCAATTTTCTATCCATTTCAACACACCGTCTTGTATTCCATGCTTTAGTTTTAGCAGTAAACGTTTGTGGGGAACTTTGTCAAAGGCCTTTTGAAAAATCAAGGTATATAATATCTACAGCTTTACTCTCATCGTAGAGGTTGAGGATATCGTGGAAGAAGTCTAAGAGGTTTGTTAAACAGGAACGTTTTTTACGAAAGCCGTGTTGAGTATCTTTAAGTATGTTATTTTCCTCCAAGTGATTTACGAGTCTGTCTCGTATGACCGTTTCTAGCATTTTACATACAACTGAGGTTAAGCTAATTGGACGATAGTTACTGGGTAGGGATTTGCTGCCTTTTTTGAATATCGGTGTTACGTTGGCTAGCTTCCACTGATCAGGCATAGTTCCAGACTGCAAGGATTTATTGAATAGTAATGTCAGTGGTTTGGAGAGCTCATTCTTAGCTTCCTTTAGAACTCTAGGCGAGATTGTATCAGGTCCTGGCGTTTTATTTACCTTGAGTTTATCTAAACAATTCAATACTTCTCTCTCTGTAACGGTGATATTGCTTAGAACATCTGAATTATCAATCTGAATCGGCGATGGTGTAGGGATATCACTGAGGTCTTCTGTTGTAAAAACTGATGCAAAGAAGGTATTGAGGGCATTACTCATTTGTACTTCGTCTTTGGTGTATTCTCCTTTTTCATCGACTAACGGTCCAACAGTTGAAGTAACTACTTTTTTCTTTCTGATATAACTATAGAATTCTTTCGGGTTTGTTTTACTTTGATTCGCAATATGTAACTCTAAGGTCTTTTTACTTTGCTTAATTAACTTTTTGGCTTTGCGTCGTAGCTCTACAAATTTCACCCGTTCTTCGTCATTTTGTGAGGATTTTAATCTATATCATTAGCACATTTTTTTAGCAAGCAGGCAGTTTGAAATATCTTTATTCCACCATTTGGGCTTATTATTATGGCCTGGACGCCGTATTTTCGATGGTATGCAGTCTTGCACTGCTTTTAGGTAAGTGGTTCGAATAACTTCCAAGATGTATTTATGTCGTTATTGTTAATTAAAAAGCTCCAGTCAGTTTCTTTAAACATAGCTCTAAGTTTATGGAAGTTTGCTTTCTTGAAATTAGGGACTTTTTCGATGCTACTATTTGGTTCGTTACTAGTAAACTTTAAAGTGAAAGTTATCGTACGATGGTCGCTGTTACTGAATTCATCACCAACATTCAAATTCTCTATCAATTCTTCTTTTGTTGCAAGTACAATGTCAAGAACGTTATTACCACGGGTCGGCATTCGAACAAATTGATAAAGCGAACTCTCTTGCAAGTTCGTATACAAGTCATGTCCGAGTGTGAAGTAAGAGTATCGCCCCACTTGGTCACAGGTAAATTAAAGTCGCCAAAAATTACGGTATCTTGTGAGTTACTTACATCTGCAATTTGTTCGTAAATTTCTCGGTCAGTTTGCACTGATTGAGCTGGAGGTCTGTATATTAACGCAAGTATTATTTTTGTACCTTTATTATTCTTTATTAGCACAAAAGATGTGTCGACGTTCACAATTTGAGGTTTTGACACGAGGGTCGGGTTCAGACTTTCTTTGATATAAAATAAAACGCCACCTCCATTTTTATTTATTCGGCTGTTCTCAAACATTACATAACCGGGAAGTGAATACTCTGCTAAAAAGTCTCTATCTTGTGTATTGAGCCAAGATTCTGTTATGCCAATCACATCATAATTTTCTGTAAACACTAGTTCCTCTAAATCTGAAAATTTATTGCGTATGCTACGAGCGTTTGCATAGAAAACCTTTAAAGTTGCGGTTTTAGAACTCGCAGATCGTTCTTTCATCGAATTTTTGGTTCTGGTCGGATCTACATTTACATTCATGGCTGTCCTCGGAAGAGACAGAGAGAGAGAGAGAGAGAGAGAGAGAGAGAGAGAGAGAGAGAGAGAGAGAGAGAGAGAGAGAGAGAGAGAGCGTGTGCGTCTGTGTTGCCCACCTATATAATGGCAAGAAGGATTTTTGTATCACACACACACACACACACACACACACACACACACACACACTGCATTTCAAATTGGATACATTTCGTTTCAGGAAAATATTGGCAAATACTGGTTTGGTAACCTAGTTGTAGATAGGTGGAATAGGCTAACTAGCGCCATAGTGGGATCTAGAACAATAGAGAGCTTCAAGAAAAAAAATAGATAGACATATGGACAAGATGGGTTGGGTGTGAGAGGGATCTGCATTGTGTGGGCCAATCGTCTTTCTGCAGACTCCCATTTTCTTGTGCTCTTATGCATTTTACAAACCGTGTGTTTGAGTGTATGGGAGTGTGTATATGTGTGTGTGCGTGGGGGAGTGCGAGGTGATTTTCCATACCACTGCATTTTACAAAATATGTGTGTGTGTGTGTATGCACGCGCACACACTTTTTTAATTCTACCTTGCCCATATGTTAACTCCTAACCCGGGAACGGCACCGAGACTCTTAAGAGGTTTTGGTGGTGAAAGGCGACGGGACTCTTAACCCAGTGAGACCCAGCGTCGCACGTGATGCGTCGGCAGTGTTTGATCACCAGCTCCCAGCGACGCATCACGTGCGTCCGGCATATTAAAATCAGTTACGTGGCTCGTAAGGTAGGAAATGGTGGGAGAATAGGAGGGGGAGGTACCGTAGTGTGTGTGGGAGCCGGGCCGGTATGTGTGAGCGGGCCAAGACAGCCGCGCGGCCGGTGGTGGTGGGCTTAGTGGGGATACTTTACACCCTTAGTTCACCGCCACTTTGAACCTTCATTACTCCGGTCGTATGGGAGCTAGAGGCTTGAGATTTATGTGAGACACTCCTTAGGATGTATGCCGTACAATGCCATACTCAGTTTTCACCCTAGTGCTCCCGGGCGGGTGGTCATGCGGGGGAGACGAACTTTCGACCCCCCCCCCCGCCCCCAAATGACCGAGGTGAGTTTTTTTTTATTGTTTTCTTCATTTCTCACCATTCTCTTCCATTTTGGCTCAACACATTTTTTTGAGGCCCCCCCACAACCCCCCAAAAAAAAATATCCGAGGTGATTTTTTTTTTTTTTTTTTTTCATTTCTCATCCTTGTCTTCCATTTTAGCAAACAAAAACAAGAAGTGAAAATGGCTTGGGACTGGGGTGAACAAAATATTATAACTAGCCGGGGCTCAACGGGTTAAGATCCATGGCCTAAAACAAAACTTTTAAAAGACCCCAGTAGCACTCAAAGCAAAGAAATATATGATTAAATGAGATAATTCCCATCCATACCCTCCATCACTCCTCCACATGTGTCAAAAAACCCCTCCTTCCCCCTTTTCCCCCTCCCTTCAATTATCATCTATTTTTTCTCTTATTCTCCTGTTTATTGGTTAATTTATCTAGCCAATATCTCCATGTTGTCTACTGCGCATATCGAGAGTGTGGGAAGAGAAAGAAAGCAAGACTGAGGGGTCAGTCTGCCTTCAGGCCTCTGAGGGAGAGGATATACGCCGCGTTCGCCTCTCGCCTCATGATTGGAGGGTCGGAAATAATTTGTCTTTTTCAACCCCTAAATACTGTTTCCACTTGTTTTATTGCTGTTACATGTTAATATTTTCATATTAAACATAAAATAGGCGCATATGAATAAGTAATAACGATATTTATGGTAAAATGAAGATTTCAGGCGGGAATGAAGCCAAAATATTGTCACTTGGCAGGAGGGTTTGAACAACCAATAATGTGCCCTTCTCAGGTTAACGAGCGGGCTGGAGGGGGATATAGACCGTCGCGCCAGGCGGGAATATTTTCCTAAAATGAGATTCATTCCATGCTCTTTTTCATACATAAGCAAGAGCCAGAACGTAATGTAATTATATATCCGTGAAAGGGCGATAATAGAGCTTCCCAATTACACCTGAATCATCCTTGCATAACCTCGGGTTATCTTGCAACGATTGTGCAACCGAAAGGGAAAATCCTTTAAAATGAGTAATTTTGCCGATTTTTTCCTTGTTTGAGAGGTGTAGGAGGCGAGGGGGAAATACAGTAGGCCCCAGTGCCGGCCACGGAGTCGTGGCGAGCGGTCCAAGGCCGCTTGCCGTCCCTGCAACGCTCGGTTTCTCTCTCATCGCTCATAATGGCCTCAAAATGGCACCCGTCTTATGACGGGCACCGCAGGGGTGGCCAATATTCTCTCTCTCGTCATATGACAGTCACGGTCAGCTGAGGGTTAAGCTAATCATTGTTCCTACTGTCATATGACCAGCTGCCTAATTCACACACACACACACACTCACACACATTGTATTTGTCTCAACATCTGATCTATTTAGTTAACTGTATAGTAACTAACATCATTGCCTTTATGCTATATATTTCAAGATAGGTATCTTAGCATTCATAATTCTTAATCATTATCGTACTACATTTAAGTAAAATTATATAATATCCGCTTTGTTTCACCTTGTATGTTCGTGATCGAGTTCTCAAAGTGAATGAACTATTTGAACTCCCACTGACCTCTGTCCCCACTGTAGGGAGATTGACGTCATGCATGGAAGATGGCGTGTTATCTTTGAGCTGTGCATAGACCCAATATTTTCTGGACATTGTCTGGAGTCTGGACACTGGTCTACTAGCTAAGAAAGAGTATCAAACGAGAAAGGTATGTGGTCGTTCACAGACCGGCCTGGAAAGCACATGTCAACTGGCTCCGAACTATCTCACTTAACTATTTTTACTACCACAGATCCTTCTTAAACTGCATAGAAATCATCTAAGTATAGCTAGTAATACAATTATAAATATATCGCCGGTACAAAAGGGGTTTAATACCATCTTGGCCGAAAAATATAATTATTCCAGAAGTCTATGGAGATATTAATCCACATTTAGCATTAAGGGCTGTTTGTTTGTATTCTGGAACCCCTTATCCCTAATGTTCAGCCCCTTTATTTTTGAGAGTTAATACGTTCACTTCATTAGTTTGACAATTTTAAGACCTTTAGTGCCATGAAGGTGTCAATATTTTCCTGGCGAGCGAAAGCGAGTCTGTAATTTAGGAGGAACTGGCCTTCGGCCAGGACCGAAAAATTTAAAAATTAATCTCGATGGTGGGGGGGGGAGGGTATTTGTCAAGATTGATGGAGGTCTTTGGAGGAAACAAAAGAAAATAATAAATATATAAATAAATGAAGCAATAAATACAAATGAGACGTTAATTGTCCTGATTTTGGTACGTAACTCCCAAACTGAAGCTTAACCCTATGTGGTACAAGGGAGTTTTTTTGGACCTCCCTTAATGTTTCCATCCATTAGTTTGGATAGTTCAAGATGTTTCACCTAATTAGTTTGTCCATAATACGACTCTCCATTCCATTCAGGTATCGATTTTGTTTTTCTGGGTGAGTGATAGCGAGGCAGTAACTAAAAAAAAATTGCCCTTTGGCCGGGACATTTTTCCATTGAAAAATGTACGTGTTTAGCTTAAAGGGGGTCTTGGTGGTACCTTGATAGTTTGAGGGAAGTCTGGGAAGGTGTTTGTGTTAGCCTAGGGGGACAAACTATAATACATTGCTCGATAATGGCAAAAACAAGCAAAGTCCTCAATAAAAATTCCTTCCTTCTTCCGAACTAAACAATGCCCACCCAGACACCCTTCCAGCTATATTTGTACATTTATTATTCTATATAAGAATGTCCCGGCCGAAGGCCAAGCTCGCTATCGCTTGCCAAGAAAAAAATTACACCTGAATGGGGTGAAGCGTCTTTTTATCACCAAACAAATGAGGTGAAACTTCTCATAATTTCCAAAGTAATTGAGCAAAACAGGAGAGGTTTTTAATGCGATCACCCTAGGGCCAAATAAGGTTAGTACTCAGAACAAGTTTATATTAACCCGTATAACGCAATAAGCCTAATGGAAGGGTCGCCATAGCAAACGCTAAAGGCTTCATGAAAGCAAGATTTTTAAACGCACACCAAAACAGCGCTAAACAGTCTTGGCGGCTATGAATTGCTCCACAAATAGTGTGACATGGCACCTCTTGATAGCACACACTGCCAACTGCTGTACTGTCCTACACACTCAGTACGCTCTGATTTACGATGGAGCCCACACGTCCCTTTGACTCACGCCCGGCTGACTTGCCCAACCTTCTTGCAGGCGGTGTTTCTGGGCATGGAAGGACCAGGAGACCTGCAAGGAAGCCTTCCTTCTTATATACATACGAGCAGTTCGGAGGAGGAAAGAACACCAAAGAAAGCACGAAAAACACCTGCTGAGAGAGGCACGACAAATGCCTAGAGGTCATTGTCCTCTACCTTTGCTTCCACCACTACTACCACCATCATCACAACCCCCACCGCCTCCACAACAGTACCCACGACGCCCACCACCACCACACCAAGTACAAGTGGCCGTCCTGGGGATGGAGGAGCGTCGGGGGCAGTTGGGAAGATGGGTAAGGGTAAGGGTCAACCTTATCAGTTCGATCGGACTAAGCTTACACCTTCCGCCTCGACCACCCACTCACCACCAACACCACCGACCACGCCCGCCCCTGTACCACCACCACCACACCAGGCACATGTCGGTGTCCTGGTGATGTAGGATGGTCGGGGGTTACTGAAACGAATGGAAAGGGAAAGGGAAAACGCATTAAAGTGACATCTCCCTCCATTACCACCATCTTACCACCACCTCCACCACACGCCCCTGTATCACCGACCACCATGGCCGCCCCTGCAGCGTCGCCAATGGCCGCCCACGTCCCTGCTACTGTTGCAGAACCCACTGCTGCTGTTGCAGGATCGTCAGGACGTCGGACTGCGAAGACCTTGACTTCGTCCAAGTTTGACGCTCTCCTCTTCCCTCCTGAAGGGTCTGACAACTACGATAATACAGGGGACTTCAATCCCACGACTACGGCTGGGGTGGTGATAGTGATAGCGAGTCAGAGGTCGATCAAGACCTATGTGAAGGGGAAGAAGAAGAAGATGAGGATTTGCTTCTACATGGCGGACATGCGGTAGTATGTCCTAGCGTGTTTCACATGCTTACACCCTGTCGGGGGACACCTCGACAATGTATACAGATTCAAAACAAACACAACAAAGGCACTCCAACAGCTTCCTCTCTCTCCAACACTCTTCGATAAGTATATACGAAGTGCCGTTGTAAAGGCTTATCCCTCAATACCTTCACCTGACCTGACCATCTTACATGCCTATTTATAACCTTGATTTTTTTCAGTGCTTTTTACACTCCACACACGAATTTACGAGAACTGTAAATAATCAAAGGTACAAAAAAGGTATGAAAAAGGTATATGAAATCTTTGGGTATACTGAGAGTGAATTAAGTTTCTACCCTTTTTGTAAATGAGTTTATTAACCCCTTCTGTACCAGTGACGTCGTTTTAAAAATTGTTTAGCTATATTCAGACAATTTTATGCAGTTTAAGTTGGATCTGTGGTAGTGAAAAGGGTTAAGTGAGATAGTTCAAAGCCTGTTAACCCGGCAAAGGCGCACCATTGTTTTTTAAAAGTGCCCGCCAAACGAGATTATTTTGGTTAATTCCTGCCTAAAATCATCATTATCCGATAAATATCGTATTACTTATTCATTTGCTCTTATTCTACGTTTAACACCTTACGAGCGGCCTATGCGGTTTATTTATGTGTACCGCCCAGCGGGGTGTTTTTAGCCAAAATAGGGCTGTTTACGTGATCATTTTCATGCCTAAATAAGACCCAGAACGTAAAACAAGTATCTATCCCTGAAAGGGCATAAACAGAGCTTTCGAATGACACCATAACGATCCTTGTATGATGGATAGTTTTCTTGCAATAACCGTGCAACGCGAGTGCAAAAAGCAGGTAATTCGGTACTTTCGGTACATAATTGAGTATGTAGCGAGTGAGAGAGGGAGGAGGGAGCTGAGATTTGTGTCAGTAGGTTCGCCGCGGTGGTCTGGAGCAGTCATACGCTCGCTAGTCTCCTGCCACCACTTGTCTCTCTCTCTCAGCCACATTACGTGCTGAAATTGCCACTCGAGTTATGTCGAGCGCCGCCACATAGTCCAGCTTTATTTAACTCGACTTATGTTGCTCGCCGCTAATTAACCTCTGAAGTGCGCATGGGGGTAATTGGAAACGTCCCCCTGTGCTGACGTATTTGAGGTGTTTCGTCACTAAAATATTCATTGTGCCATTAATAGCATTAATACTTATCCATATGCGCCTATTATGGGTTGATTATAAAGGTATTAACCTGAAACAACAATAAAACGAGTGAAAACAGCGTTTGGATGGTCAAAATCGGAGATATAGCCCGCGAGTTGTATAATGTATGGGTGAGGCAATCTGCTTTCCCGCCAATTTCCCCCAAGGCCACTGAGACACAGTCGATCGATACTCTCTCTCTCTCTCTTGCTATCAGTGATGACCACACCCTCCAATCGGATTTCTAATGTTAGCACGAAAATATACCTCAGAATAAGGGAATAACAGGGAAAATAGGTGATAACTGAAGGAGAGGAGGAAAGTGGGGAAGGAGGGGAGGTAGAGGACTGAGATTTTGCATGGCCCAGGGGCCAAAAAAATAAAAAAAAATAAAACAAAAAAAATATAATTTTTTTTTTTTTTTCGATGTCAAAAGTTGATTTTTGTTTTCTCTGACTCTTAAGAGTCTCCCCGCAGTGCGCCGGGGGAACTCTTAAGAGTCTCCCCGCAGCTCCCGGGTTAAGGGTTAATATGAAGATATTCACATGTAACAGCAATACAACAAGTGGGAATAATATTTGGGGGGTGAAAAAGACAAATTATTGCCGACCCTCCAGTCATGAGGTGAGAGGTGCACGAGACATACACCCTTCCTCCTCGAGGTCTGAAGCCAGACTGATCTCTCTCTCTCTTGCTGTCTTTCTCTTGCCTCGCTCTCTATATGCGTTCGAGATGACCTTGAAACCAGTGGGATATATTGGTGCGGTAAATAAACCAATAACCAAGGGAATAAGAGGAAATATAGGTGCTGGAGGCCCATTTTAAGCTGATTATTTTTTCTAATAGTAGCCAGAATAAAATTAATAAATCTGTACCCTTATAATTCCCACAGATCCTTCCTAAACTATATAAACTCGTCTAATGATGGCCAGAATAAACTGTCAAAACGCGTCATAATCCTCAAAGGGTTAAGTGTTCGGTTATATAATACAACCTCTTTATCCCCTTCAGCACCATATCGCCTTTTTACCTTGGATTCTGACTGAAATTAGATTTATGCAGTTTAAGAAGGACCTATGCTATCAAGAGAGTTTATTGAGATCGCCTTTATGCATTTGAGTCGTGGAAGTAGATTATAAACTAAAGAAAATCGCCTAATGGTAACTAGAATATGATGAAAATTACGTAATGGCGGTGAAGAGGTTATTTTTTTTTCTGGGCCCCCTTCTCCCTCATGTTTAGTCCCATTACTCTTGAATGTTTTAGATGTTCATCCTATTAATTTGGCAATTATAAAACCTTTCACCCCATTTCTTTATCAATGTTATGACCTTCTATGACATTTAGGTGTCAATTATTTCCTGGTGAGCAAGAGCATGCCTATAATTTACGATAACCCAGCCTTTGGCCTTCTTTGATTTTCCATGGAACTGTACCTCCAGTCCTATCCATTCATATGCAGACGACTCTAACTTACACTATTCAATTAGTTTCCCAGAACGCCCCAGCCAGCAATCCCTCAAAAGCAAACGTAATGAAGCCATAGAACACTTATCTTCTGATCTAACTACTATCTCCAATTGGGGCAGAGAAAACCTTGCTACCTTTAATGCTTCCAAAACCCAATTTCCCCATCTATCTACCCGCTGTGAACTCCCAGCGGACTTTCCCTTATTCTTCAACAATACAAAAATCAACCCTTAACCCGTGAGCTGCGGGGAGACTCATAAGAGTTCCCCCGGCGCACTGCGGGGAGACTCTTAAGAGCAGAGACTTTGAACACGTACCAAAACCGCGCGTTTATAGCCAGGCGGCTGAAAATTGGTGTGGGTATAGTACTACATGTCAACTCTCGATACCACCCCGCCAAACGCTCGCCCCGCACTTGTGCAAGCACCACCGCGCCAGTAACCACGCACTAGTCATGGAGCCCACACGTCCCTCACGCTCGCTCCCTGATGACACAACCAGCCCTCCTTCTGGTGGTGTTAGCCGCCGTGGAAGGCAGAGGGTGGCTGCTAAAGACCCTAGCTACCAGTACGACACGCCCTACAGCTCAGAGGATGAAGCACCAGCACCCAAAGCACGAAAAACACGTGCAAGCAGGGCAATGGCACAGAGGTCATTGGTCTTTCGGGACACTGCCACCACGACACAGGCCACTGCAACAACCACTACCACCACCACTGCCACCACTGCCACCCCTGCCACCCCTGCCACCGGTACCAGCGACGCAGGAGGCCGCCCTAGGGCTGCATTACCTGCGGGGGCAGGAAAAATGAAAGGCACGGGCGTAGGGAAGAGAACCCGTACGCCAGCCACAGTGCCTCTACCACCACCACCACCACCAGCCGCCCCTGGCCCGGCTGCCCCTGCCGCTCCTGCTGCCCCTGCTGCCCCTGCCGCCCCTGCCGCCCCTGCCCAAGGAACAGGGAAGGGGAAGGGGAAAGGGAGAGGGAAAGCGACTGGGAAAGCGACTGCTGGCCCTGGTGTCCCTGCCGGCCCTGCTGCCCCTGTTGCCCCTGCCGCCCATGCCGCCCCTGCCCAAGGAACAGAGAGAAGGGCGACAGGCACCACCATCATCTTGCCATCAAGGCCACGCACCACTGCTGCCCCTGCCGCCCATGCCGCCCCTGCCCAAGGAACAGAGAGAAGGGCGACAGGCACCACCATCATCTTGCCATCAGGGCCACGCACCACTGCTGCCCCTGCCGCCGCCGCTGCCGCCGCCCCTGCCACCGCCTCTGCTGTCCCTGTCCATAAGACTCCCGCACGTGCCAAAGTGACCCGGAAAACTCTGACACCATCTAAGTATGCCGCCCTGCTGTTTGATGGTGATTCGCAGGACATTGGCAGCCCGGGTTTCGACGACGAAGCCCTAGCACGGGACCAAGGGTGGGGGGATTTGGGAGTGGACAGTGGGAGTGAGTCCGACGTCGGTGACGAAAATGAGGAAGGGCATCGTCTGTCAAGTGAAGAGGAGGGTAATGATGATGAAGTGCTGTATCGCGACCATGGAAGCGATATTTCAGACGATGAAGCAGACGCAGACGACATTCCGATCCCTGAGCTGCCTTCGTTCGATTGGTCTGACGGGGTCAATTTTGTACCTGACGTGCCCCAGTTCAATCCTGGGACGTCAGGAACAACTGACGACTGGCCCTGTGATGATCAAGCGAACGAAAGCGACTTCTTCCTCGCTTTTTTCGACATGGAGGTAATGACGTACATCGTTGCCCAAACAAACGCCTACTACAGGTGGGTGTTTGGCAGATTGGACGTCCTTTCTCCAAAAGCGAGAATACGAGGCTGGGTGGATACGACTGTGGAAGAATTTATGACGTTCTTTGCCTTGTTGTTCCTCATGCCTCTGATCAAGAAGCATGTGTTGCAACACTATGGAAGCACGACCCTCTCATCGCCACCCCAACTTTCAATAAGTTCATGACTCGTGACAGATTTTTGTTGCTGCTAAGATTTATGCACTTTGCAGACAACGAAAATCCTAACAGGATTGACAGGATATGGAAAGTTCGGGATGTGTTCACTATGTTGTTGGAGAGGTATAGGAAATACTTTTACCCCTTCCTCAATTTGGTGATTGATGAGTCGCTCGTGCTCTTCAGAGGACTTCTTGTTTTCAAGCAGTATATCCCCTTGAAGAGGCATAGGTTCGGAATCAAGCTCTTCGTGTTGTGCGACTGTGAAACTGGAATAGTGCTTGACATGATCGTGTATACAGGAACTGACATTGACGTACCGAAAGCCGCTGCCAATGACCCCATGGGCATGTCAGGTGCCATCGTCAGGAAAATGTTGGCACCTTACCTGGGCAAAGGCCACATCATCTACACTGACAACTGGTATACTTCTCCTGCTCTCTGCCAGTTTCTTTATGACAACCAAACGGGGTCATGTGGGACTGTCAGAAAGACAAGAAAGTTTATGCCAAAGTTCACAGGTGATGTCATTCCTCTCACAGATGCCTCCTCCAGTGACACACCTTCAGAAGACGACCTGGCCCAGGAACACTGCGAGAGGCATGTGCGAAGAAGGCGACGAAAGGGGCAGAAATACAAGCAGCTCGAGAAGTGTGGGAAACTGATAGCCCTGAAGTGGAAGGATAAGCGAGACGTCCACCTGCTTTCCACCGTCCACACAGGTGCCCAGGTGGATTCTGGCAAAATCCACTACCGAACCAGGAAGACAATCTACAAGCCCGACATGGTAGTGGACTACACCAAAAAACATGCGCCTGGTGGACAAGTCTGACTGTCAGCTGTCAGGCGTTGAGTGTCTGAGGAAGACTGTGAAGTGGTATCACAAGCTCTTCCTCCACCTAGTTGACATAACGATGCTGAACGCCTACAACTTGTGGTTGGTGAAAAAGGATATGGCCCCAAACCAGAAGCTGAAATTCCGGGAGTTCGTGTACAACGTCTCCTACCAACTCCTGGAGAAGTATGGCACCACCACTCACAGACGTACGGCATGGCGTGGGGATCACGTTCCTGACCGCATCCAGCTGGGTGTCGAAAGACACTACCCCATCAACACTGAGATGCTTGGCACTCGCCACAAGCAGGCGCAGTGCACCGTCTGCAGCTCCAGTGTCAGGAAACCCCATGTCATCAATAACATACTCAACTAACATTCTTTCATATCTAAAATGTTTGGGCTTTATTTCTTGTAGAGCAATGATATGAGGGTATATGTTTTCATTATTGATTCTATGCTTCATTTCTCTAATTTTGTCGGGTGAAAAAACATCCACATTACTGAATAAAATATTAAATTTATCCTTTATTCTCACATGGTTTGTGGGTATAGTAGTACCGGTACTCCTTACAGTTTGTCCTCCGTCTTGGTTGCTACATTGTTTGTTAGGGTAGCTGCTGGGGAGCATGTCGAGCTGTCTGCTGTCGTGTTTGTTGATGTTTCGGCTGTCGTGTTTGCTGATGATATTTCTGCTGTCGTGTTTGTTGATATTTCTGCTGGGGTATTCGTTGGCGCAGGAACCCACCTTCTTACTCGCTGAATTCGTCTCTCCCAAGGGTTTCCTCTGACCACATAAAACATTTCTGTGTTCTTTTATTTTTCATTCCGGATTTTATCTTCTTCCGTAAGATTCCTGTCTTTCTGCCTTTCTTCATAAGTCATGTCATGAGAAACCCCAATTTTCCTATAAACACATTTTTTTGCTTCCTTTAACTTGTATATATTTCTAAATATTCTGTCCTTCAAACTTCCGTTCAACGTTCAACGTGAGTAGAATTGGTCTTGGATTGTTTTCCTCTCCTTTATCATTCACCACACCCGTATATTTACCTAACCGTCTGATTGCTTCTATATCACTGTCATAACAAGCAAGTCCTATTTCATCACACATCTCAATGATTACCAATTTATCATGTTTAGTTTTCTCTGATCGTATTCCAAGATTCATATCCTTCTTCATTTCCTCTGGTACGCCAAAGACCACTATGTTGTTCTTTCTATCTATTCTGCTCTGTACCCTGCTTGTAGCTATTTGTACAATATGACCACCATCGCTAGGCCTATTATCTTGTTTTAGTTGATTGTTACCATGTAGTGGCTCATCACTTAGCTTTTTGACCTCCTTCTGAAGTGCCTCCGTTACAAGTTGAAAAGACAAATTTAAGTGACATAGTTAAACAAAAATCGTTCTAATGACTACAGTTTTTTATTGAACAATTATAAAATATTATGATTTTGTTCTGTAAATGGTAACAAATATGTTATATAAATAATTATTTATATATTTTTGAGCGAGTTTATATATGATTATATAAGTCTCCCATAATAATCCTGTTTTCTTTGATCGACGAAACATACAAAATGTATCTTTACGGATAACTTATGAATACCAAAAAACGCCCCTCCCCCCACCCCACACCAAGGAGTACAATGGAAAGCACGCAACTACATAACCACTGATCCTTACGGGGCTGCCTGTATCTAAACTACCTATGCTATTATATAGGAGATAAACGATGGCTTAGATAGGACCGGATTCATCTTGTCCAAGCATAATCAAATGAATCCCTACCTTTAGAGAGAGTGAGAGAGAGAATCTCAAAAACCTTGCATTCCATTCCACGAAAATACTTTGGCATGAAAATATATTGCATAGTGAAATTAACACTACTTTCTTTGTTATGCCACACTTTTAAGAAGCGAGGTATATTCTGGTCCTACTTCCCAGTTCTGGGAATTGTGCAGTAGCCTTCAACTTAGGATGCTCTCGACTGGACGAGGACTGACCTTAACTCTATTTATACCAAACAAATAACAGGCAAACAACAGAAACACAATGGTAAGGCACAATGGTTTTATTTATAAAAGTGGATAGGCACATAGATATCTCAATAGCATACACGAGGTGGTCTCACAAGGCTCGTAAATAGGATAATAATTAATAATAAAAGAGACAATTTTGGGCCTCAACATAAGCAGATCGTCCTAACGGTACGGCATAGTAATGATCAAAAGTTTATGGATAACACAAGGATAACTGCTAACAAAGATTAAAAACAAAGATCTGTGAAAGCTCTCAAAAGGTTAACACAAAAAGTCTGAAATGGGCTAGACTCTAAAGGCATGAACTACAAAGATTAAGTCCGAGACAACAGAGAGTCTGTATAAAATAGACTCTAAAGCATGAATTGCAAAGATCAACTCTGAGACAAAATACGCTATTATACCTAAACTTAAGTGATAAAAGTGCATAATAATCAGATTTGCGGCAGGAGCTCTCGGATGACGTGTGGAATGTGCGTAATAAATAGAAAGGCAATGTTATATCTATATTTCCTCTTTAGAGGGTCACGGAAGCCCGGGCCATAGGAAGTATCTATATACAAAGCCGGTGTAGGACAGGTGTGTTTTGTTCCCCAACAACCGGGGTAACGGGAAATAAGCACAAAGGAAGACGTAAAGCACGACTTTAGTCTCTTACGTTAACACTGATAAAGAGTTCTAGCATATCTAGGTCTAAGCCTCACTAAATGTTAACCTCGTGTCTTCCGACTTACACCGTGTCTTCCCTACTGACTTACCCCTTGTCCTCCCCACTAACTTACTCTTCCAAACTACCATAATAGCTTATCAATTTTAATTAATCATTTCGTTCCTTATCAGTTTCCTCCTCCCCCATACATGTTCGCCCTTACTTGTACCACATATTGTGTGCCATGTATGTATTATTTTGTACTGTGTGTATGTTTGTGTGTGCCTTGTGCTGTCTATGTTGTGTGTATATCCTATGTATTATTTACCCCCATGGTCATTCCTCCTCCCTACTTTTAACATAATTACTTTGATACTGTTCTGCCTCTTTTTTCCCCCTGCATAGGTCCTAGGCTTGACACTGGTTCCGCTTGGCACTGACACGGGACGCACACCCTACCTCACCTACCGGCCACTTAAGAATCCTGGCACTATTTCTCCATTCAAACCAAAACAAAATTTATAGATTTTTTTTCTCAATAAAATATTAATAAGTAAATAAATAGATGAATAAATTAATAAATAAGAAATGCCTGCGTCCTGTGTCACTGCCTGGTGTGACCTTTGCAAATGCCCCATGTCCTTGATTGTTTAAATCAAATTGTATTAATATCCCTAAGAATTATTTTGTGTTTAATCTTTGCCTGAAAAGCCTACTGGCTTACAAAAAGGCTTGTCATTACATGTGTTTTTTTATAACACTATTACCACGACAGAACTGCACAAAGTACTTAAATTGGGGGATAGGAGAGCACTGAGAGAGAGAGAGAGAAGCACTGGCACTGGAGGTCAACGAGGAGCTGAGTCCACACGTTAGCCGGCTAGGTACAAGCCCCTAACCAACCCGAAGAACTCGTCTAACTTCCGGACTGATTCACACACAGTCCCGGCTTCTTCACGAGTTTGGGTCGAGGCCAAAGAGTCCCAGCTGACATTACAAGGTTCCCGGCTGCTCACATGCGAGCCAGCTAGGTATAAGCCCTTAACCGACCCGAAGAATTCGTCTAACTTCCGGAATAATTCACACACAGTCCTGGCTTCTTCACGAGTTTGGGTCGAGGCCGAAGAGTCCCAGCCGACACTGCAAGGCCTGTTTGAGGAACTGAAGAACTCGTCTAACATCCGGACTGATTCACACACAGTCCCGGCTTCTTCACGAGCTTGGTTCCAGGCCAAAGAGCTGCAACAGGCATTCGGCGATGAGGCCTTTCCTCTCTCACACAGTCTCAAGGAAAAGGAGGCAGCTTATCTGCAACCACTGGATCGATCAACGTCTTTCCAGGGGTCGATGGCAAGCTCACCTAGGGGTGTGACTGGTAAGCCGACAGTTTTAGCCACTTCTCGTCAGGGACAGACAAGAGAGGGGAAGGAGAGTGACTGCTCAGGGAGTCAGGGGTGGTCCTCTCTACAGACGGGGTGTTCCCAGGAGTCTCCGTTACAGACAAGGGAAACAGAGTCTCACCAACAACACTGGGTGTTACTAAGCCAGACTCATTTACCTCGCTTCCCCGGCAAGCATTGTAGGTTACATGGGGTTGCAATGAGTTAAGTTTACGGCAGCAAGCGTTGTAGGTTACGAGTCCTAATCCCCAGTTTGTACTTCGACAAGCCTTTCCCATCTTAGACTTAGTTTTGTCCTTTCCAACCTTAGGACTGTCTGTGTAAGAGCCAACAATTGGTCTCAAGCCAGCAAGCTGATTGTTTGCCAATGGTTGGGCTAGCTGAGGTAGTGTTTCTTCTGTCAGAGATGTCGTGTTGAGGGCATCTCTGGGCTTTATGCCCAGACACAACAGTACTCTGGTTGATGGTTCATCTAGTAGGTTTATCTGATTTATTACAGGGTGCTGAACTATCTCATTCGCTTTACCCATTATTTCTGAAGGTGCTGAGGTTAGGGTTTTGAACTTGTTGCAAGGGAAACTAGGATTAGAAGGGTTAATTAGGTTGGTAAATGCAGCGGCTGAGTCCACGTGTGGTGGTGCCTCTCACTCTTGTTGGATAATATTGAGAACTCGGGGCTAAGGGGGTATTTGTTGTTCTTGGTCATTGCCGGCACTAGGCCTATTGGAGGTATATTTGGGAAGGTATGGCGGTTGTGGATCAGATGGGGTTGAATTAAGGGGTTGCGAATGTTTCGAGGTGAGGGTGGATCGTCGACTTTGTTATATTTGTGTTTCCCCTGATTTCTCTCGCTGGGCTCCGTTTTCTATCATTGATCCTGGGGTAATCATAGAATCCGAGGGGCGGAGCCTGGAAAAGGTATTTGGAGGGTCACTATGTTGATGAGGATTGTTCGAGTGGCGAATGGTACCAATCCTAGCATGGTTTGGTTTATGCAATTCCGGGGCTGGCAATTTAAGCAGGCCGCATATCACCATCGCCGTCAAAAATAAAGTCCCAACTCCGGGGCTGGAGCTGGTACTTCATCTGTTTATCATCACGGTGGTAGGGATGTAGGTGCTGGAGAAAGTAGTAACACACGCGTGCAGAGGTTTTAGGCAGTGCATCGGGAGTTCGGTAGATATTTAGCACAATAGGAAGGTCTGAGGCAGAAACAAGATTAATTAATTGTCTTGGGGATCGGATGTGGCGTTACGTCCCCTGGACAGTGGCGGCTATCTTTAAGATTTTCATCGTGCGTGATCAGGAGGGTATATACAGTATATACACTTATACAGTATATATATATATATATATATATATATATTGTTATACCAGGTTTTTACTTAGGTTGATTGGATTGATTAGGTAGGTTCTACTTGACTGGACGAGCCGAATTCATTTTAACACATGCACAAAAGATAATAAAGGATAATTATAAACAAACATACATTAATATTATTGTATTGGACACACATAGATATCGCATTTGATAAATAGGTAATAGTATAAACATAAATATGTCGCACGAACAAGGCTCCACAATATTTGTTCACTCTTAAGACTTGGCTTGCATAATATAATTTAGTTCTCCCTTCAATCGAGGTAATACACTTGTACTTATAAAATTCAAGATATAGATATTAGTACTCCCTTCAATCTATGTATTTCACTTGTACTTATTTAGTTCAACATATAGATATTAGTACTCCCTTCAATCGAGGTATTACACTTGTACTTATTTAATTCAAGATATAGATATCAGGACTCCCTTCAATCGAGGTATTACACTTGTACTTATTTAATTCAAGATATAGATATCAGGCCTCCCTTCAATCGAGATATTACACTTGTACTTATTTAATTCAACATATAGATATCAGGACTCTCTTCAATCGAGGTATTACACTTGTACTTATTTAATTCAACATATAGATATCAGGCCTCCCTTCAATCGAGGCATTACACTTGTACTTATTTTATTCAAGATATAGATATCAGGACTCCCTTCAATCGAGGTATTACACTTGTACTGGTTAAACTCGTTATAGAGTAGTACTCCATTCATCCGAGGTAGGACACTTGTACTTTCTTTTAATGCACGGCACAGGTATATAATTAAGTATTTGTTTTTTCACGGGTTAAGTATTATGATTATAACTTTTCACTTTGTATGAGTATTTAGAACTTTAAATTAAGTACTTACCTAAATTCAGTAGGCATCACTAGTACTTCAATTACCTTTCAAAGTGCATAAAAATATTATTATTAATTCAAACAAGTACTACCTTTTACATAATGCGCGTCACTAGTACTTTTACTCCTTCGCTATTTTTTATATATATATATATATTGTATCAACACTAAGTATTTCTACCAACAATTTAGTATCACTAGTACTTCTCATGCATTTTCAGTAGCATATAAATGAGATATTTATAGAATTAATCTATTACTTCCTTTTATCAGTAAGGCGTATCACTAGTACTTATAAGGGATTTCACTATATATTATATGTATGAGCACTCTGTAGTCTTCTGGTGAGGTTCTGGGCCGTGGTGGTTATCCTGACGTGGCTGGATGACAGTAGATGGAGACCTGAACTCTTGGGTGTTGGGTGTTGGGTGTTGAATAATACATACAATATACCAGTACACCTGTATAGTAACATCGAGCTAACGCAAGAGAGGACTCACTAACTGCTCTGACCGTTATAAGAGCTTTGATGCAGAACTTCCAGTAGTCTTGGGTGTTGGGTCTTAAATATTGTGGCAATATGCCAGTGCACCTGCAACACATTATCGAACTAACGTAAAAGAGTCGTTTGTTACGCATCGTCTCTTAACTGTTCTGGCCGTTATAAGAGTCTTTCAGGACTGGGATTGATGAGGAAATTTTGGCCTTTACCGATATCGTATCCCAGAGCAAGTACCTGGGATTCCGTATCGTAGGGGCTCTATTGTTGAGTGCCGTTATGCAGGACGGTATCTCACAGAGCCCTTGTCTTAATAATGACCAGCCAGTGCGTGAACTATTAATAAGACGGGAGTGGTTTGTTACTAATAGAGCGTTTGACAAATCAGCATTCTTTATTAATAGCGAGACTGATGTCTCGCTAGTGCTGTCTCTCTTTTCCCACGCTCTCTATATGCATCCCAGATGACCTTGGAGCCGGGTGGGAGCTTATAGGTTTGAGACCCGGAGGGATGAATGAAAACCTAATATTTATTAGTGGCCCCGAAATCATTGACAATATGCCTATTACAGAATAGCTTTCTTTGAAGCCCTCGCGTCAGCATGTTTGAAACAGCCGCCACAGGGAGAAAGAGTGCCAACATCATAAGTGTACGCTAATTCTCTTATGGAATCGTCCTTATGATTGGGTACTCACAACGAAAAAACTTCGTAAAAAATAAAAAATAAAATTTAGCTCGAGAAATGCTATGATTAAGCTTCCCACACTTGTGGATGTCTTCCCGTGGATCCGAGACGCTGATCTGCCCAGCGCCATTATGTCCTTCAATGATATATCAAGATTTTACTTAGAGACATCAACGAATGGGAAGGGGATGGAAGGGAGGGCCTGCATCGTCAATTATTTCGGGACAAACTACTAAATATTAAATTTTCATTCATCCCTCCCGGACTCAAACCTATAGTTTATTAGTGGCCCCTCCATCATTGACGATATGCCTGTTATCTCAAGACTGAAGGAGGACATTCGTGACAATATCCAACAAAACCAACCATAGGTTAAGAAAAAACACCCAAAATAGCATTCTTAAATTTGTTGCATACATACAATATTTTTGGTATAAAAATGGAAAGAGAAGCAGACCGCGCACTTCAAAGATAGTCTGCATGCACATAACCTTGCAGGTACATGTAGGTAATGAATATCACATCTGAGATTCATAAAAACAATGGTTAAGAATTCCTGATTATTTGACAAAAAGAAAATTAACTTGTACGTATAACTACTGTATATTGTTGTTCAACTTATTGCATATATCTCATAGTTGCAACTATTATTGATATATATCAATTATTATTAAAATATAATTTGGAACTGTATAACCTGTTCAACACTTAAGTATCACAGCTCGTGTACTCATCACATTAACCGGCGGAGTGGCTGAAGGTCTTAGATCTCTATTATTCACCCCCCCCCCCCCTTTTCACACTTATAATCATTCTTAAAACTACTAGCACAAAGACCAATTAGCCCCGTTGACGTAATGCCACACAGATGAGTTTTGGTTTATCCAATGCAACAGACAGGTATCGCGTCAGGAATGTATGATTAGATGACCATAAGCGTGTGTTAGCAATATCATCGACTGAAAAATGTTGTAAGAATCTTAATGACACTGCTCACTTTCTGATATCGTGGGCTCTCCCCACTAGACCGGGGTTACTTTCTCTAATAACCTCTACAAGTAAAGATGCTAATTTCCTTTTCGTGATGCGCTTGTCTGTACTATTAACCCAGAGAGCTCCCTGTTGTTGAGGGTTTGAAACTCTCAAAAACTTAATAAGAGATTGTACTGGGCATAATATATGATATTATGTATCCCCTCGCTTTAGCGCCGGGATCGTAAAATCAGAAAAAACATGATCACTATGCTAATTTTTTGCAATAAAAGTGGGTGACGGCGCAATTTGGACATTAACATTGTGCCTCCCAAACCTGAGACAATTTGGTTCGTTGCTCATCGCCGCCAGCTCAGACATCCGGTTACCTGTGGCCAAAGCCATAAGGAACACAGCCTTCTTTAATATTGACTCAAAATCTGGAGTGATTATATTTATGAGAATGAAGTAAAGGCAATGCTTTGTCTAGCAACCAGGTAGGCATGAGCTGACGGGGTGGTTGGCGAAGCTTAAAACATGCCCTCATAAAGCCTGTCTCCTCCGCCTGCAGTATAGATAGCCCTGTTAAATAATAAAAGGGGATTCTGATAGCTGACAGATGGTTCTAAAGTGTTACTATGGAACGGCGTTTGTGTTCAAATAAGTTATCCAGGTATTTGAAAATTAAAGCTACTGATGCATCAGTTTGCGCCGTTTCCACTATCCAGGTTGTAAAAGATTTCCAATGGGACTGATATTGATGCCTGGTAGACAGAGTGTACTGATTTAACAATTTATTAGTGACACTTTCACCATACGGAGTTAACCATTTTGACTTCTGAATATCCAAAATGCAAAAGTCAGCGAGGTCTTTAGGTTGCCAATTGTCTCTAAGTGGAAGTACGAGATCGGGAGTGATACCGGGTTCTCGCACCACGTCTTCAACTGGTGGTACCACACCTGAGCCGGCCACAGGGGCGCGATTATCGAGACTACACCCCGGTAATCCTGTAGTTTGCGAACTACTTGACACATGAGTGAAGCGTCTGGAGGCAGAAACAGATAGATGGAATTCCACCTGCTCCAATCCTCCATCAAATTCAATGCGTCTGGACCCCCCCGCCGAAGTTACTTCCCAGGGGGTTAGGTAGAAAGGAAGTTTATGTTTTCCTTGGACGCGAATAAGTCCACTTGTGGACGGTATGGCTCTGCAATCAACTGGTTGAAGATTGTTTGCTTGAGAGACCACTCTACTACAGTGCTCTGTCTCCGTGACAGGGCGTCTGCCCAGACGTTGGCTACGCCCGGCAGGTATGATGCATGAAGATGAATGTTCAGCTTGTCTGCCAGAACAAAAATCTTTTCCGACAACTCTAGCAACTTCCGAGACCTCGTTGACCCTTGATTTTGGATGCATGAAACTGCATTCAAATTGTCCATTCGAAAGGCTACTGATTTCCCCCGCAAGGTGAAGCCGTGAGCCTGTAGGAAAAATAAGGGGACTAACAACTCTTTCGCATTTATGTGAAAATTGTCGTATTGGGACCAAAGCCCTTGACCCTGATGGCCAAGGCTTGACTGATAATCCCAGCCTATTGTCCCTGAAGCATCTGTGTCTATCCATATCGTAGGTGGAGGAGACGTCCACGTTATTATTGAGTGCAATGTTTCCTATCTCGCCCAAATCGATAGTAAGTTGTGAATTAACGTTGGAATTCGCCATAACTTTCCCGCCGGCATTAGCGGAAAATATTTGTTTCCTTCCAGAATTAATCTCTTTACTTTCAACCGGCCCAACTTTATTGTAAGTTGAATCCCGTTGAGAGAGCTGATCAGGGACTCCCACATCCTTCTCGTGGTTGTCAGACTGTGAAGAAAACAAAACAATTTCTTTCGAAATCTGTTTCGATTTTCTGACTGAGAGTAAGACCAGCCCTATTCACTGAATTACCCTTGTTGGGACAAGGTTCGACTTCGCCAAGTTGACCTTGAACACCAGGGATTGTACATGGTTTAAAATTTGAGTTACATGATTTCGGCATTGACTCTCTGATTCTGCCACCACTAACCAGTTGTCTAAGTACCACAACACTTTGATTCCTTGATTTAAAAGAGGTAGTAAAGCTTGTCGGACTAATTTGGTAAATATTCTCAGTGCTAGGTTCAACCCGAAGGGCATCCTCTGAAAGACATAAGTCTGATGCTCTATCATCAAGGCGAGGAATTTTTGGAACCTTTTTGTTTACCGGGACATGCCAATAGGCTTCTGTCAGATTTAACGAGCACATCCACCCTTTAGGCGGAAGTGTTTGCCTGATTTGATTCACAGTGAGCATCCTGAACGATGCGTTGTGAAGTATTGGTTCAAACAAGACAGGTCTACAACTGGTCTCATTTGAACACTGTCACTCTTTGGTACGAGAAAAAGTCTGGACGTGTAAACTGGGCAAGTTGGATTGACCGGGACAATGATATGTTTGGTGATCATTTCCTGGACAAGTGACTCCACCTATAAAGAAACATGATTGACTTCGAGTGGTTGACATAAACGAGGTCGCCGGATCCACTGCCAGGTTATGCCCTTGCGTACCACTGTCCTTGCCCAAGTCCGCCGGGGCCAAGCCCGGTGACACGCCCGAAATGACCCAGTTACTTGACTGGGCTTGTCCGGCGTAACTACACTCTGATCCAACTCGCCCACGACAGGCCCCGGGAGTGAGAGAGTTTGTGATATGTTTAGTTTTTGTAGGGTGGTGGGGTAGGGTTAGTTGGCTGGCTAGCCTTGGCAGGAGTTGAACCTTGACCAGATTTGTGTTTGGGTTGACTCTTGAACCATTTACTTGAGTTCTTCCCTTGTTTGTATTTGGCCTGAGTGTTTCCTTGTGCTGGAGGAGACTTGGAGCCTTGAAAGAATTTCGATCCAATAGGTTGAACTTTTGGACTGACTTTAGGTTTGGCATATGGCTTAGAGAATTTGAAATGCTCCTTCCTAGCTTGTGAAGCACCCGGCCTAGCTGCATCTACTAAATTAAACACAGTTTGCCATGTATTGGGGCAAACTAAGGGGGGCGTAAGCACTGGTGACAAAATTACCTGGCGACCAATGTCGTCCAGCAATTTCTTTACCAGATAGACCCGTAGATCTTGACAAGGCTATCCTGACGTCGCCCAGTGATTGGATTGAATTCTGTAGCATTAGGCGCTGGGATAATTCCATTGCTTTCCTGGCCTCTGAATCATTAATAGCTTGTATGGTTCTACTGAGAGACTGGGCTATTTGTCAACTCGGCAGTAATTGAGAGAATAGTCTTAATGCTTTCTGACGCAATTTGAGATCCTTTTCCAGGTGCGCCGGGGGAGGAGTTGAAAAGGGATCCTGCAATTCCCATAAAGACAATTTAGGGGCAGACAGAAAACTTAAGATAGCAGGTGGAACTACCCCGGCCTTGGTTATCGGCAATGAAAACCAAGAATGAGTTTCTTGAGGTATTTGATGGGAGGACTGATAAGTAATAGTGGTAGCAAACTTCTGTGCTTCTGTCTCCCAGTCTACCCACGGACCTGTGCCCACCTGCAGGACTGGGTTGCCGGACTGATCGTTAACCGGAATTGTTTCCAATTCCGGCGTAAGTAAAGCAAGAGCTTTTACGTCATTCAAGCCGTCAACCTTTGACTAGTCCGCAAACAGACGTGCAGAGGAGGCAGGTGGAAGAGCTGGTGTGGAAGAATACACAAAATAATCATAAGCATACACATTAGGAATAGCTTTGATAGACACATCTAAATTATTACCTGCAGTATCCTTTGCCCTTAATTTCCTGTTTTTATTCATCTGAATAGTCCACTCACTTGATACCGGGAGCTCCCCCGAGATTGTTGTTTGTGCACTATAGGGATTCTGAGCTGTAACTGTAACCCATGACCAATCTGACCCATAAAAAAGAGGCATAGGGCCCTTCTTAACCCTTAAAAAGCGGCCCACCACTTAAGTCGAGTTAAATAAAGCTGGACTATGTGGCGGCGCTCGACATAACTCGAGTGGCAATTTCAGCACGTAATGTGGCTGAGAGAGAGAGACAAGTGGTGGCAGGAGACTAGCGAGCGTATGACTGCTCCAGACCACCGCGGCGAACCTACTGACACAAATCTCAGCTCCCTCCTCCCTCTCTCACTCGCTACATACTCAATTATGTACCGAAAGTACCGAATTACCTGCTTTTTGCACTCGCGTTGCACGGTTATTGCAAGAAAACTATCCATCATACAAGGATCGTTATGGTGTCATTCGAAAGCTCTGTTTATGCCCTTTCAGGGATAGATACTTGTTTTACGTTCTGGGTCTTATTTAGGCATGAAAATGATCACGTAAACAGCCCTATTTTGGCTAAAAACACCCCGCTGGGCGGTACACATAAATAAACCGCATAGGCCGCTCGTAAGGTGTTAATAGGGGTTTTATTCAAAGGTGGAGGAATATCATCAGTAATGACCCTTACATTAGTTGTAGTTAACACTCAAGCCGCGGGGCCTGACATATGTTGAGTGAGAGAATCATGGCCACCCCTGCGGTGCCCGACATATGTCGCAAGGGATGTTGAGCACATTATCGGCTCTGAGAGAGAGTCCACGCGTTGGGAGGACGATAGGCGGGCTCTGACCGCTCGGCACGGGCCCAGTTCCACGACTGACAGTACCTCCACAACATTCCACACCCACGGCCTCGCGAGACCAGGAAAAAACTCGGGAAATTACCGTATTTTAGGGTTTTTCCCCTCGTGTTGCGCGATCGCTACAGGATAACCCGTGGTCGTACAAGGTTGATTCAGGTGTCATTGGAAAGCTCTATTATCTCCCTTTCACAGATACATAATTGTATTATGCTCTGGCTCTTGTTTATACATGAAAAAAGAGCATGGAATGAAGCTCGTTTAGGGTAAATATGCCCGCCTGCCAAATAGTAGAAGTTACAAGCATCCCCGTTGGACAGGGGTTAAAGTAGATGCAACAGGGATAATACTAGCACAAGTAAGAGTAGGCGTTACGTTAGTAAGAGGCGGCGTTACGTTAGTTGGAGCCATAGCCCTGGCTGTCTCCAGGGGTCTCACAACAGACATTATCGGTGGAGCTTCCGGTACTTGAATAGGAATTTCCGGTGATGTTGCTGGACTCTGTAAATTTTGCAAAAAGTAATGAAAAATTGACTGTAAATCATCTCTCGTCACATACTCTTTCTGTGACACCTTAGACGTTACCGAGTCTACCTCTGACCCAATAGGTAAGTGTTCGGGTTGAGCAGAGGATAAAGGTTCTACTTCCTCTCGCTCTTCATGTACCACTTCCATCTCTTCCAGTTGTTGCCCTACTTCGGAGAGTAAATGTTGTTCAAGACCTTCCCATGACAAGTCTGGGACGTTTGAAGGGACGGGGTCAATGTTCTGAACACTGTCCCTGGTTCCCGCCGGGTATTGTCTACATGTACCTGTTTGCACTGGTTCTAGGTGCCGCCAAACACTATGACCGTCTGGTTCTACCCTAGTCTTTGTACTCTGGCTGTCACTGTGACGTTCACTCGCCAGGTAACCTTCATGCTGGTCAGTCAAGACTTTTGACGGAAAGCCTGAGACACTGAGTTTCTTTCACTTGAACCTTCCCTGGGAGTTGACTCAACATTCTCCGTCCCCACCTCTGAACTGCCAGATTGGACGTGAGACATGGTAGAGGTAGGGGCGGAGGATGGAGGACGAGACCCAGGCGATTGCCGGATTCGCGAGCACGTCGCCTCCGTACGGGATTTCTTAAGACCCTTCCCATCTGAACTTTGGGCGCTAGACGACGCCTGTTCAGTTTTCTTTTTCTTATGCGATCTAGAAGCACCTACAGATAACTTCGATGATTGCTTGAGCGGCGATTTAGATCTTGATCTGGTTCGGTCATCTCGTGGAGATACCGACCACGCTCTCTTCGATCGGCCGGGGGGGTGGGTTGCCTTAGTTGAAGTCACTACTATTACTGCTGCTCACAATTTCTTTTGATAGAACTGTTGGCTTTACTTTAGACTTCGAGTTGGACCGGGAAGGAGGAGTTTTAGTCACTTGTGATTTGATAATCAAATGGTCCCAAAGATTTTCATCGTCGCAATGAAGAGCTTTATGAGCGATGTCTTTTGTGTAGTTATTGAAAGTAGTTTTAATTTCTAGCAGGGCTACAAGGCAAGCGGGATCACGATGATCAAGTAACCCACTCCTAAGGTCGCCTCTGGATCGGTCCAAAGCACTGAACACATTTTACACAAAGTTTATGGTTAAACACTGGGAGTTGAGCACAGAGTGACTAAAGGCATGATGGTGAACGACCCCCCCCCCCCCCCCCCGCCCCCTGCCTGGATCGGCCCCCCTACCTGAGTCTTGTGCCGAGGTCGCTGTGTTGTGATCTGGAAAAGAAATTTCCAAGAATCAATGCTCATAAGGATAAACCGAGACATTCACACATTTTATACCTCAAATACGCCGGAAAACTAGAAGTAGCGCCACTTGCTACTTTAATTTTCCGTCGCACCTTTCTTTTGAAAGACCCCGATGACCTTTTCTATGAAGGTTATATGACTGCTTATCTATGACAATGTGTCACTGACCCATTCTCGTGATTATTCCTATCAAATGTTATTAACTATCGGATCGCCTACGATGACTAGAGTGATAGTTTATTTACCTCACTGGACTTTTCCGCCGTGATGACGGTTTCAAAGTCGTTTTCCGCCATGTGAGGATATCTGCATAGGCGAGTCTTTCCGGCAGAGCTGAAAAACCCCCTTCTGGAAGCCTTCTCTTCTGCCGGGGAGTCTAGTGGTACTACTGACCACGCCGGGTTTATTGGATATTCCCTGCCCTCCGTCGAGGCTATCTTCCGGTACCAATTTCCGACAATTGATCGCCGGAGGGAAACCCCAACCCTTTGTGAGTGCTAACTTGTCAGACCAAGAAAGAAACCCACAAACCACACATAAAATAACGTCAGAACGTCTCCTGACACCTTCCAATCATGTATAATATCACCACATGAAAGCGAAGGTCATATCTTAAGGCTATACTTATTATTTATTTAACTAATTAATAATACCTCCTAGCCATAGAAAATAACCCCTAAATGAGGCTGGCCATGAGGCCGAGGGCAAGCAGCACGACGACACTCGACAGTCTTACCTCCAGAGATGACACAGCAACCAGCTACCACACGTCGCCCCGAGCCAGAGGGGAAAAAAGCAGACTCGGACTCTGGAAAGTTCCCCACCACGTGGGATAACTCTTAAACCAGAGCGCCTCCCAGACGATAACAACACCCGCTACTACATCTGATACATGGTCAAGTAATGTAGCCCTGCATATACATAGCCTCCTAAATAGCTAGTAAAGGTAAAGCTAAAGCTGAAAACAAAAAATAAAAACAAAGGCGAGTGTGTCCAAAAGGGACCGCATGGACGCCTAACACTGTACCCAATTTTAACACACTCCTGTGGAGATGCCAATGGGGATGCCCGTCCTAACTAATCTAAACCTATTCTAGAACATCTCAGATAAATACAAATGAGCAAAGGCTCACTAAGAGACGAAAAAATGCAGAATGAAGGGAGGACGGACTAAGCGCGTTTACTCAGCACGGACACAGGGAGGAAAAGAACGTAATGGCGCTGGGCAGATCAGCGTCTCGGATCCACACGAAGACATCCCAAGTTTAGGAAGCTTAATAATAGCATATCTTGAGTTAAAATTTATTTCTAATTTTTTATGATTTTTTTTCGTAGTGAGTACCCAATCATAAGGACGATTCCATAAGATAATTAGCGTACACTTATGATGTTGGCACTCTTTCTCCCTGTGGCGGCTGTTTCAAGCATGCTGACGCGAGGGCTTGAAAGAGAGCTATTATGTAATAGGCATATCATCAATGATGGAGGGGCCACTAATAAATATTGCCGCGGAAAATAAATTGATAAACAAGGGAATATGAGGAAAAATAAGTGATAATTGAAGAGTGGGGGGAAGGGGGGGATTTTGACACATGTGGAGGAGTGATAGTAGTTATGGAGGGGAATTATCTGACTTAATCACACAATCCTTTGTTTTCAGTGCCAGTGGGATGTTTTGAAAGGCGTTTTTTTGGCCTTGGCTCATATGAGGACGCTCGCCCTCGTAGGGTTCAGACTCATATGAGGATGCTCACCGTTCTTGGGTTAAATTTGTCTGCAGTGGTCATACCTTTTGTTGGGTTGGGTTTAATAAGGGCACAGGTGTGGGGGGGGGGGGGGTAACTCTTGGGGTATTTGGGGGAGTCCTTCCTGGTCTCACGGTTACGGCGGTTATGCGGCTTAGAGGTAGAATGGCGCTTGGAAGTATGATGTTTATGGAGTCTTTTCGTTGTTTGCCTTTCCTTTCTACCTTTCCCTTTCTGGTGTACATCGGAATTGCTTATGGTGATGATCAGGTTCTTCCCGGGTGTTGAAGGGCGTGCAATGTCGATGGAAGCTACTCGGGCACATCTTGGTGGGGTGGTGGTGGCTTCCTTTTGTCTTGGAGGTGTGGTGGGAATTGCAGCAAAATTGCTTGGTGGTGGTGAAGGCATGGTGCTGCTTCTCTCTGGTATTATATTTCCGTCTCCGGAATGAAAGCCACGGCCCTGTGGCTGGATCTGAAAACAACACCAGGCATTTTCTTGGCGGGAAAAAGTTTTGAATTGATCAAGATATTTACACCATTTTTGAGAGCGTGCGTCGGCGGGTTTATTTAGGCTTGCATACAGAGTTATATATGACTCCTCCATATAGTCTACGAGGGCTGCCTTGAGTTAATCGAAGAAACGGAAGGACTTCGTGGTTTCGTCAGCCTTGAACCATTTTATCCTGTGAATGAACAGGATTTCGAGGGTGGTGAAGGTGCTGGTAGTGGCAGTAGTGGGCTTGGTTGGAGATGCCATGATGTGTAGACTTGTAGGAGCTGTGGTATATCTTGACAAGGTTGAGGCTGGTGAGGTAGTGATATCGTGACAGGTCAGAGACGGTGTTTTATCACTCTTTGCGGACGCAAAAGTACCCTGTGACCTGACTGTAAGCTGAAGGGTGGTGGAAATGGAGGGTGAAGGTGCACGAATTGTGCTATTTGCGCTCACTATGCGGAAGGCTGGAGCCAACATGATAGGTTTGTGTGAGTTTATGTTTGATGCAATGTGAAGGATAGGAGACTGGCTGGAAGTTTGAGGAGAAATAAAAGAAAAACGAACAGGCGGTTGAGAGACGACCTGATCTAGTACCATTGGTTGTGACAACAGGAGTAGAAGATGATGAAGGAGATGCTGAAGGTGAAGGAGGGGTTGATAATGGGGGGGAGGGTCTGTGGTTGGGGATGCTGGGTGGGGGTGAAGGAGAGGGTTGAGATTGAATAGTAATAGGAATAGATATAGAGGATTTAGGAGAGACGGGAGGCACACTTGATGGGTAAGTTTGGTGAGGGGGAGCGAGGCGACGGGGAAGTGGGGAAAGGATTTGGGGGGTTGAGGGGGTAAGAGAGGGAGAAGGGGCAATAGGGGAAGTAGAAATTTGATGGTGGGAAGATGAAGGGCGTAGTAGATGAGAATGGGTGGGGTTAGCTGGAGAGGATGAGGGTGGGGAAGGTGACGAAGGAGTGGATGAAGGAGGTGACGTGGATGATGATAGAGGTTTATGTGATTTTAAAGGTGGATGGTGGCTTTTAGAGTGAGGAGAAAGGGTGGTGGGGAAGCGCCTGGCTGTAGCACGGAGGGAAAAGGTGGGAGGGAGGCGGGAACGGAGAGCGTAGCGAGGGCGGTTTGGGGTGGATAAGGGGGGAATTTTACTAAATGAGATTGTTGCACGTGAATGAGGTGTGTTGGATGAGGGGTGAATATGTTGGTTTTAGGGTTGTGATTATTGAGGGGGTCGGTGTGAGAGAGTAGGAGGTCGATATACATTAGGAGAATAAGGGGGAGGTGAAGGTGAAGGTGAGGGGGTAGGAGGAGGAGGAGGTGTAGGTGAGGGAGGTGCATGATATGGTAACTCACAGGGTGGTAGATGGTGCGGTATGTTTGATGGTGATGAGGTACAAAGGGAGTACAAAGGAAATCAAGCAACAACAGTTCTAGTGAGCCTTCTAGGCTTCTCGTCCTCCAAAACACTGAGGATCAAGTGTCCAAACAGTGGTGTAGAATGGGTAAGGGAACATTGGAAAGGGAACTAATGTCCGTGGCAGGATTAGGAAGTTAGTAGGGGACAGATGGGTTAGTAACTGAGGGGAGGATAAAATAAAGTTATTCATTTACAAACGCAGTCAGTCGCGGGTTTGATGCGAGATATATGTCTAGGCGGAGTTTAAATGAATCAACGGTGCTGCAGTCTATAACGTCTCGGGGAAGCCCATTCCACAAGTTGACAACTCGATTGAAGAAGAAATTCTTAGATTCGTGTGAGTTCAAAGATTTACCAATAATTGTGCAACCGTTTCCGCGCGTGTAATTAGATTGGTCGATAGTGAAGTACTTACTACAGTTCATATTGTCGATGCCTTGGATGATTTTGAACACTTGAATTAAGTCACCTCTTAATCTGTGCTGGGCTAAAGGAAATAGATTTAATTCTCTAAGACGCTCTTCGTATGGTTTGTTCTTTAGGCTAGGTATCATTTTGGTAACTCTACGTTGAACTTGTTCTAGCTTGTTTATATCTTTTTGGTAATAAGGGAACCAGGATTGAACGCAGTATTCCAGAAGAGGGCGGCCTAAGGAATTGTAAAGGGTTAGGATAACTTCTTTGGATTTATGCTCAAATGACTTGCCTATAAAGCCAATTATTTTGTTTGCCTTCTTAACAACTTCTGAACATTGTTGACTCGGTTTTAGGTTACTCGATATTGTTACTCCCAGATCGGTTTCTCTGTTTACATTCTTAAGCTGAGTGCCATTCATCGAATAGTTTGCTTTCTCATTTAGGTATCCGATATGTAGTACTTTACATTTATCCACATTGAAACTCATTTGCCAAATTTGGGCCCAACATGACAATTTATCTAGATTGTGTTGTATATAGTCAACTTGTTCTTTTGAGAGTACGCTATTTGCAATTGTTGTATCGTCAGCAAATTTTGAGATTGTACAGGTGAGACCCTCATCTATGTCGTTGATGTAAATTAGAAACAAAAATTGGTCCTAGTACCGATCCCAGGGGTACCCCGCTACTTACATTGGTCCATTTAGATGCCTTACCATTTATGACTACTCTTTGCTTTCTGTCGCTGAGCCAATTTTCTATCCATTTCAAAACACCGTCTTGTATTCCATGCGCTTTTAGTTTTAGCAGTAAACGTTTGTGGGGAACTTTGTCAAAGGCCTTTTGGAAATCAAGGTATATAATATCTACAGCTTTACTCTCATCGTAGAGGTTGAGGATATCGTGGAAGAAGTCTAAGAAGTTTGTTAAACAGGAACTTTTTTTACGAAAGCCGTGTTGAGTATCTTTAAGTATGTTATTTTCCTCTAAGTGATTTACGAGTCTGTCTCTTATGACCGTTTCTAGCATTTTACATACAACTGAGGTTAAGCTAATTGGACGATAGTTACTGGGTAGGGATTTGCTGCCTTTTTTTAATATTGGTGTTACGTTGGTTAGCTTCCACTGATAAGGCATAGTTCCAGACTGCAAGGATTTATTGAATAGTAATGTCAGTGGTTTGGAGAGCTCATCCTTAGCTTCCTTTAGAACTCTAGGCGAAATTGTATCAGTTCCAGGCATTTTATTTACCTTGAGTTTATCTAAACAATTCAATACTTCTCTCTCTGTAAGGGTGACATTGCTTAGAACATCTGAATTATCATTCTGAATCGGCGATGGTGTAGGGATATCACTGAGGTCTTCTGTTGTAAAAACTGATGCAAAAAAGTTATTGAGGGCATTACTCATTTGTACTTCGTCTTTGGTGTATTCTCCATTTTCATCGACTAACGGTCCAACAGTAGCAGTAACTACTCTTTTCTTTCTGATATAACTATAGAATTCTTTCGGGTTTGTTTTACTTTGATTCGCAATATGTAGCTCTAGGGTCTTTTTACTTTGCTTAATTAACTTTTTGGCTTTGCGTCGTAGCTCTACAAATTTCACCCGTTCTTCATCATTTTGTGAGGATTTTTATCTATCATTAGCAATTTTTTTAGCAAGCAGACAGTTTGAAATATCTTTATTCCACCATTTGGGTTTATTATTATGGCCTGGATGCCGTATTTTCGATGGTATGCAGTCTTGCACTGCTTTTAGGTAAGTGGTTTCGAATAACTTCCAAGATGTATTTATGTCGTTATTGTTAATTAAAAAGCTCCAGTCAGTTTCTTTAAACATAGCTCTAAGTTTATGGAAGTTTGCTTTCTTGAAATTAGGGACTTTTTCGATGCTACTATTTGGTTCGTTACTAGTAAACTTTAAAGTGAAAGTTATCGTACGATGGTCGCTGTTACTAAATTCATCACCAACATTCAAATTTTCTATTAATTCTTCTTTTGTTGCAAGTACAATGTCAAGAACGTTATTACCACGGGTCGGCGTTCGAACAAATTGATAAAGTGAACTCTCTTCCAAGTTCGTATACAAGTCATGTCCGGAGTGTGAAGTAAGAGTATCGCCCCACTTGGTCACAGGTAAATTAAAGTCGCCAAAAAAGACGGTATCTTGTGAGTTACTTACATCTGCAATTTGTTCGTAAATTTCTTAGTCAGTTTGCACTGATTGAGCTGGAGGTCTGTATATTAACGCAAGTATTATTTTTATACCTTTATTATTCTTTATTGCACAAAAGATGTGTCGACGTTCACAATTTGAGGTTTTGACAAGAGGGTAGGGTTAAGACTTTCTTTGATATAAAGTAAAACGCCACCTCCATTTCTATTTATTCGGCTTTTCTCAAATATTACATAACCGGGAAGTGAATATTCTGCTAAAAAGTCTCTATCTTCTGTATTGAGCCAAGATTCTGTTATGCCAACCACATCATAATTTTCTGTAAACACTAGCTCCTCTAAATCTGAAAATTTATTGCATATGCTACGAGCGTTTGCATAGAAAACCTTTAAATATGTTATTTTAGAAAATACGGAACACTCTTTAATAATATTTTTGGCTCTTGTCGGATCTATATTTATGTTCATGGCTGTCCTCGGTCCTCGCTGTGTTCGGTCCTTATCGCTGGTGGTCCTCGGTTGCCTCTGTTTTTTGCTTGGCTTTAGATGATTTATGTCACTGCTGCTTCTTCTCGGATGGCGTTTTTTGATCCATGGCTGCGGACTGCTTCGTGTAGGAGATGACCCATGCGTGCTGAACCCACAGGGTTTAGATGAGTGCCATCCTTGCGGAACAGAGTAGGCTGGTTATAGAAATTATCCCAGACGTTGATGAATTCAACTTCTTCCTTCAGACACAAATATTTTAGTCAGCTATTTGTGCTGAAGGCCTTGTCGTAGAATTTGTCAGGTGCGTCGATCTTGGGGAGAATGCCTGAGATGATGATATTCCTTGACTTATTTTTGTAGTGCTGGATCATCTTGCGAGGTGACTGGCGTTGTGGTCGGGTGGGGAATGTAGTTGTCCCTATCCATGATCAGAGGACGATAAATCCTCACAAAGCGATTTTGGCATACCCGAGACACTCTGTGATAGTTTATAATAATCTGATATGGATTAGGTACTTTCACAATTTTATAGGGCCCAACATATCGAGGGCCCAGCTTGTTAATGACGGGTAGTTTCGCTAACATGACGAGGTCGTCGATGGTGTACGGGTTTTGTGGTGGGGAGACGTCCTTGGTGGTATCTTGGCAGACTTGGGCTGTGTGGAGGACATTTTTGAGGTGTTGCAGGGGATCGGTTGTGATGTTTGGTGTAGATGGCTTAGCTAATTCTTGGAAAGGGAGGAGTAAAGGAGTAATGCCATAAATTCTTTGGTGGGGCGTGATGCCATCTTCCCGAGGGCACAAGTTCATACCCCAATGGATCATTTTCACCTGGGTTGGCCAGTCTTGGGTTTGTAATGCGAGGATTCTGGTTCTTAATTAATTATTTATAGTTTTGTGGCTTCTCTCACAAATGGAATTTCCTTGAGGCCAGTAGGGGGAAGAATGTGACACCTTGATGCCACATAGTTGTAAAAACTTTTCCCAAATTTGACTTGACTAGAAAATTCTGGGGCGTTGTCGGAGAGAATGACTTCTGGTAGACCGAAAATAGCTACTACTTCCGTGGCTAAGACTTCCGCGATGGAGAGGGCGCTGTGTTCTTTTACAGTGCAGGCTATGAGGAACCTGGAGTATACGTTGACAAATGTGACGACTAATCTTTTGCCGTTCTTCACAGGAAATTGGCCCATAACGTCGAGGGATTACCATACGCTTACCTGGAGGACATGATACCGAAGGCATTCTCCACAACGCGGCGAGCCCTGGACAGACGGTAGTTGAAGATCTGTTGAGGTACAGTGAGGTGGCGGGTAGAGTCTGGCTTCATCAACCACCTTCGCATGGGGAAGGCGTCGTCACCTCCCAGAAAGTACGGAACAGGTGTGTCGTCGTTGGCCAGAGGTTCGGCAGCAGGGAGTCCCAGGGTGCACCGATTCAATGCTGCTCTGATGTCTGTCCTTAGAAAAAAAACTCCATCTGAGCAGCTACCGTGATTACCTATGTCACAGTAGAGGAATTTGTAGTCTGCGTCTACAATAGCCATCAGCACGATGGAGTGGAAGCCTTTGTAGTTGTAGAATTCAGTTCCGCCTTGTGGAGGGCATCGGATGGCGCAGTGCTTTCCGTCGATGGCACCAACGGCATGGTGGAAATCCCACCGTTTGGAGAACTCCCTGGCAACCTCTTTCCACTCCGCCGGGGTCCTGGGGCAACGTATAACCTCCTGCTGGTATTCTGCAATGATGGCCTCGCATGTTTCAGGCACAATGATGGAGATGGTGTTCCGGGCCACACGGAACGTGTACTGCAGGCTAGGATAGGAGTCACCCGTGGCCAGTTAGCGGAGTGTGATTGCCAATCTCAGCCCAGGTGACAAAGCCTCCCTCCAAAAGGTGTCCTGCTTCTCTAGCCTTGGCCCCACACGTTCCACCAACTCCCTAAACATGACTTGGTCCACACGCAGGAAGTTCTTGAAGGCTCTATGGTCCTCTGCCTCAACTCCTTCAGGAGTTCTTCGTACACACCGAACTGTGCCCGTCTCAATAACCAACTCCTTGCCCAAACTGTCCTTGGTTTCCTTTGCCGTTGACGTCTGCGTTTAGCTAGCGCCGCCTCACCTTCCTCAATGTCTATGAGATCCATCCGCATCTTCAGGAGTAACACCCTAGCTACTGTGTTGCGGCGATTGCTGGACATGGTGGGTGGCTGTATCCTGTGGGTCTTTCTTGCATGGTGTCGAGTGGTTGAGTGGCAATGGCTGGTGGTGGGGGCTGCTTATATATGGATTAGGGCACAATGTCCACAATGTGTGGACTCTCAGCGACTCTTGCACATTTGCGGTACACTCTCAAAGACTCGCGTAGATCCGTGTTGCAATCGTGTAGACCCGTGTCCATTCGTGTTGATACGCGTAAAACTCTTGTTGACTCGTGTTGACTCCTACCTACTCTTTGTTTTCGTACCCTGGAATGTGACCGTTTTTTTTTTTTTTTAAATTTCTAGCGCTTGTGCTTGGTTCGTGTTCAACTCGTGTTGACTCTCATTGACTCATGTTAACTCTTGAATACACACATGTTGACTAGTATAGACTCTTGTAGACTCTTGTTTCACTCGTGTTGACTCTGCCTCATTTGTTACTTGTGTAATAATCGGCCTCCACCAACGCCGATCATCGACGAGTGTCACTCGTGTTGGACTCAGGCACCGACTCGTCTATGTGTGAACCAGGCTTTACACTCGTGTGAGTACTGTTGGTATCGGGGTGTCTCCTGGGTACTCGTGACGTGGCCTAGAAATTTCAAAACTGCATGAAATTTCTTGTCCCCTTCACAAGTCCGAAGGACATACGTGTAGACTCGTGTCAACACGTGTTGACTCTTGTTGACTCTTGTTGACTCTTTGTGACTTGTCTTGACTCTTGTTGAACTCTGCATAACTCTTCGTGACTCGCTTGTGACCCAACTTCTTCAAAATATAATATCAAACCATATTTAACCATATGAAAACATCGAAATTGCAAAGACCCTTTAGAAAACAGATCGAAAACATCGTAACTTCGGTGACCGTTTAGAAAACAGAGACTGTTATTTGTGTACATTTCGTATTATAATTTCCCCTGTCATCTGCTTTCTCTCTCTCTATTACTTATATTTCTATCTACTGTATTCATTTCCATCTGTATCTAGCTATCTCCCTTATTTATCAGCTTTTATATTAATTTTGTTATTTGGTCTCTATGGAATATGTGAATAATTTCTGATTTGATGGGCTAAATAAACTAATTATACCACTAACCCATAATGAGGAAAATGACACAAGTCGATTAAAAAATAAATAAAACTTTAGGTCCCCGATTATGTAAAAGTTGCATCAGACCTCAGTGAGAAGTGAAAGCGATCGATAACGATAACATGATCAAAAATAAGCTTGTTATGAAACCGAGACTTAACTTTCTGAAACGATAAATTGTCAATAGCCTAGATCAGCTTGAAGAAAAGACAGGGGACATTTATATTATATTCTTTTGTCATAATAATGATTAATGTAATGGTAGGACATTATTTTGTTAATTTCCACGGCATTAGAAACTAAACAATTATTATAATGACATCAAACAACATCAAATTCTGTCCATTAATAAGGAAGATAATTAGATAATGGAGATAGATAGATCGAAGGACTTTAGGTCCAAGTGAGCATACAATGTGCGAATAATGAAATAAGCCTATACTCTCTGAAAATATAAGGTGTCAGAATCATACGTTCAGCCTTACATAAAAGATAGGGGGAATGTTTTTATTTGCTGTTTTTGTTCATAATTATTATTATGTAATGGTAGGATAGTATTTTTGTCCATTCTATAGCATTAGAAACTAAATAATTATTAAAAAAACATGAAACAACAAATAATTCTGTTCATTAATAAGGAAGATAATTAGATACAGAAGATAAACACAGTATATTGATAGAGGGGAAGTGGTCATTAATTTTGGTCTCAGCAAGCGATAATGTGTGCGACAATTTATGAAATTTTTAGCACTGTTTCTTTTGTTTTTCTATATGTTTTCTATATATTTGTACTATATACTTTTCTATATATTTGTACTATATACTTTTACTTACTATTTTCTATCTGTCTATTATACTGTTCTACTTTTTCTTTTGGGGTCGGTATGCTAGGAATCCTCGTCCCCTTGTAAATTTCATCTACTAGACGAGACAGAGAAAGGGGTGAGGGAACGCGAAAGTGATACCAAACCATAAAAATTGGAACTTTAAATGTTGTTTCTGTTCGGTCTGTCTCGAGTCGGCCACCCCCAGCTACGGGGTGTGCATGAGTATATACATACATACACACATACAGTACATATATACATGCTGGTACATTTACTTTTAGTAATGTCCGATGTCACCCGAAATTACTTACGAAGTCACCCCATTAAACCTGGGAAAAATGAATATTATCTTGTAATGGCCATAAGCAGTATACTATGGACTTTGGGGAAAAAGTAATTATGTGTATGGCCTCTCACATAGTTGTAGAACAATCTGGTATAGGGTAGAAGTTTGACACGCATACAAATATTTGTTTTTTCTTTGTTTCATATTCACTAATTTTCCCCACACATTACATAAATGGGTTTACATTATAATTTTATCCTACATTTAGTAACAACATTCCTCTTCAATACTACACATTTGTTTTTCACAGCCCAATTCTCCTTTCTCTATTCTATTTTGTTTACATATTATCCAAAATGTCCGAAGTTGTCCACCTGTCCGATGACACCCCCGATGACGGCATTCTTTGTGACTCTTGTTACACTCTTGTTGACTGTTGTTACACTCTTGTTGACTCTTGTTACACTCCTGTTGACTCGTACCGACTCTTTGTTTTCGTACCCTGGAATTTGACCGTTATTTTTTAAATTTCCTCAACTCGTGTTGGGTTCGTGTTACACTCTTTGTGACTCTTGTTGACTCTGTGACTCGTACTGAATCTTGGATGAACACGTACCGACTCTTGTTGACTCTTGGTGAATCGGGAATAGTGGCTCTTGCCAGAATCACGAAGAGTGACACCCATCGTTCACTCGTGCTGGACTCGGGCACCAACTCTTGTATTTTTTTTTTTTTTTTTTTTTTTCTTTTCTATGTGATAGAGGGAGGCAAAAGGCAGAATTGCCTATAGCGAGTACCTCCCCCATAGTTGAAAGAGTGACAGGGCCAAAATCAAGGGACGATCGAGCCAAAATGCCTGGACACACAGAGTTTGAAGCAATTTAAGTCATAGGAAGAGGGAAAGACTGATTCTGGGAGAGAGTTCCAAAGCTCAGCTGTTGAGTAGAAGAAAGTTGAGACTAACGTTTCACTCTTGGGTTAGAGAGTTGCACAGAGTAGGGGTGGGATTGAGTTGCAAAACGGGTACCACGTGCCCTACGTGAAGGAGGTGGTATGCACTGGGAAAGCTCTGAGGACACTGTTTATTATAGTAGCGATAGAATAGCGAGAGAGATGCAACATTGCGGCGGAGAGAGAGAGATTGCAGAGAGTTGGTGAGTGGACGGGAGTTAATGATACGAAAGGCCTTCCTTTCAACTTTGTCTAGGAGAGCGGTGTGAGAGGAACCTCCCCACACATGTGAACAATACTCAATACAAGGACAAGTATGTGTGAACCATGCTTTAGCTCTCGGTACACAGGCGAGGACGCTCGTAGCACCACCAACGATGACTACCCACATGGTGGTGGTGGTGGTGGTGGAGGGTATGGTTGGTTTGGACAGGGAGGTAACCATCGTCCTTCCGCACCAGGATTCCGTCCAGAGTACACTGACAACGCTTCCTGCGGGAATGCCACAAAACAAGGAGCAGCAGGGAGTGGAGGTGGAGGGACAGGGGGCTTCTGGACTGGGGCAATGACTGGAGGGTTATTGGGCTACATGTTTGGTAACTCTGGCAGGCGTAACTATGGTCAAGGGCAGTGGGGCGGTGGTGGATGGGGTGGAGGAACTTGGGCCCGGGGTGGTGGTGGGGGAGGCTCCACAGGCACTAGAACAGCATCAGGATTTGGTGGTACTAGTCGGCATTGATTTAGCATGTACTCACTTTCACTGTACAAGTAGTTAGAAAAGGTATGTAATTTGACGTAAAAGTACTATTAGCTTGTAAAATATATTTTTGTATAAGCTTATTTACTATATTTTAGCAAGATGCAGTTACCAATACACCTACTAGCTCTTTGATAGCTATTTAACAAAACTAGTATGTTAACCATATACCGTAGCTAGGCTGTGTTGGAATCTGCAGCATATCCTAGCTAGCAGATAATTGTATTCAGGTTGGTGACAGGAACGGTATCCGGCTGTAAAACAATGTGACTGTGTCCCCTGGATTCCTGTTGTTGAGTACAGTTGTTGTTGTTCCCCAAGCTGTCTGGATGAACAGCCCCAGGGTCAAGAGCAAGGCCAAGGCCACAACCGAGCGCCCCCACAGAACCCTGCCTGCTTCACCACTAAGAAAGCCTAGGTGACCGAAGCCGCTTTCACGCAAGGAGCTGAGGAGGGTGCGGAAACGCCCAGGACACCGAAACCCCACCCAAGGCCCTGTGCCCCTCAACAATTATGAAGGGAAAGTTGAGGGGAAAAGAAAAATGTGACGCTTTGGTTCACAGTCTGCCAACCTCGAGATTGGCAGTAGAGAGGTCAATCCACGGAATAGACGCCGCCACTTGAGATCTAGAAAATATATAAGCGAAAAGAACAGTCAGAGTAAGTTATGGGCATGGCAGAGAACGCTCAACTCTCACTCTTATTAACCAGCCCATCACCAATTGAGTACATTTATTCACATGTCTAACTCTTTTGAAGTTACTTGTAATTATGCTATGCTTAAGCGTATATAATGGTCCGACGTTTGTCCAGGATGTAACACAGCATCCCATGTTATTATACACATTAGGGATGGGGCGATTACATGAGTAGTGTAATTGATTATGATTACAGCCTAATTTTAAGATTACGATTACGATTATGATTACAGAAAACCTGGATGTAGTTGATTGCAATTACGATTACAAGCTTTGTAATCATGATTATAATCGTGATTACGTGAAATGTAATGTACAATACAGAAAAAACGCAAACGGTTAACTAACACACAAGAGTGACAAGACACACTCACGACATACATTGCCACCAATTTATCATTATCTATATATCTATTACCGGAAGCCGTGATCCCCGAAGGAGTGGCCACCAACGAATCGCCCCCATGCACCTCTGTCCTCAGTCAGTTGATGCCCCTCCTCCCATTCAGCACTGATTTCACGCATATACTGTACTTCTTAACTCCATTCTTCCACCTCTCTCTCAGTTTACCTCTTCCTCTTTGTCCTTCCACCTCACTCTCGTACATGGAGCTGTCGTAGTCTAGCGAGCTAAGGCTCTACGCGCTATGTTGGTGACGAGTAGACACGTGAGTTGAATCTTGGCTATGCTATGACAGTTTCCAGTGCTATATATTCTTTGTCGCTTAGTGCTGCAGAATTATTTACAGTTGGGGAATTCCCCCAGATGAAATGTATTCATAAGGTTATTCAACCTTATTATTATTCACTCTTGTACACACTCTTAGTCATTCTCTTGCGTCCCATACGTTCCACATGGCCGATCCATCTCAAGGTGTTCCTTTTCACACTTTCCAGCACATCTACATCCACACCACACCGCTCTCGAACTTCCTGATCCGTCTGTCTATCCCTCCATGTAACTCCACACGCACTTCTCAAGTAGCTCATTTCCAACCCTCTTACTCTTGGTCTGTGTCTCTCCAACAACGTCCATGCTTCACTCTCGTATGTCAAATGTCGGGATTACCAAACTATCATGCAAGGACTTCTTTACTTCCATGCTGACCACCCTTTTTCTTGTTACTGCTTTCAGCATTCCTACAACCCTCTTCCCCTATTGCACCCTCTCCCGCACTTCTTCATCCATGCTCCCATCTTTACTCAACACATTGCCCAAATACTTAAATGAGCTGACATTCTCTATAGCCTGACCGTTCAACCTCACCTCACACTCTGTGACTGCATCCCTTTCAAAGACCATAACCTTACTCTTCCACACATTTACCTTCAGATTTCTTTTTTCACACACTGTTCCAAACATATCTATCAGATCCTGCAACTCCCATTCACTATCGCTCATCAGAACTGTGTCACGGGCAAACAGTAGTATCCTACATGTAACTTCCACTTGTTTCCTTCCCTTCCTTATCAGCGGTACACCAACATCCACTGCTCTTCCTTGCATTTCTTTCATGACTCCATCTATTTTTATATATTGAACAACCATGGGGACATCACACACCCTTGCTTTAACCCAACATTCAGATCAAAGAACTCGCTCTGTTTATTCTCCACACATACTGACACCTTTGCACCCTCATACATGCTCTTCACTGCTTTCAGCAACTTGCCATCTACTCCGTATATTCTCACTACTTTCCACAGACCTTCTCTAACAACTCTGTCATAGGCCTTCTCCAAGTCCATAAAGGCAGCATACAACTGTTGTCCCTTTATCTAAATATCAAGCTATTTTAAATACCTGTACTTTAACTAAACTAATATCATATTCGTGTAATGAAGCTTGATAAGTTAAAAGTAAGTATTATGCATATGTTCACAACATAGTCTAAACAATATTGAATTGGTATCTGGCATCATTCTTCCTCTGAGATGGCCCGACGCAAGATGGTTGTATCATGGAATGTACTCGATATTTCCGTGCACAGCTTGAACACAAATTCATATTATAATGAAGTTAGATATGGTACCTGCAATAATATATTCGCTAATGAACTTCACTGAATGTAGAGAGCATCATCGAACATTTCAAACCATGATGTAATAAAAAATTAAATGTGTTTATACTGAGTACTCTCTACTGGTGTAATCGTAAGAGTAATCATGGTTATGATTATATCTACAATTACAAGAAAGTAATCGATTACGATTACTTAGAAAACTGTAATCGATTGTATTTGATTACGATTACAGATTATAATTACCCCATGCCTGATACACATCATAGAAGACTGCATTCCTCACAATCACTTACGCCAACAACACAATCTACACTCCTTGAGAGCCCTGTAAGAAAGCCCAATCTCGGCCATGGCCTTCCTTAGGGATTCGGGGCTGTTCAGCCTAGGGAACGACGACAACAACAACATCCCAGTTGACTCACTTGGCACCTACTCTGGGTCACTGAATTTTTCACTACCCTATACAGTCTTGACCTATTATTATGATGGTTGAATATGTTCTATGTTTTACATCATTCAATTCTGTAGATATATATGGTTAACATAGCATAATTAAATGTGACTGTAACAGGTGGATATGTGTGGACAACTGTAAATATATGCCAAGTCAAGTTCATAAGGATGTAGGTATTCAAGATACATACAAATCTTTGAAACAGTTTTTGTGATGTAATGTGTATAAGTTATGATACTATGGACCAGTAATATGAATACATATTTATTTGTATTAATTGATAGCCTTATGACCCTCTGATGTTTGATATTGTTTAATAAATAACGGATGTTATTAACACAAAACAAATATTAAAAGAGGAGAAAATGTAAACATGCAATTATTTTAAAAGGATAACCTGTATACAGTAAAAGTCCTGTAATCTGAATGACCATGGGAAGGGGGGGGGGGGACCTCAGAAAACCGTATATATTCCTACATAATAATTAAATATACACATAAAATGGACTTGCCTGTAGCATGTATAGCTGTGAATTATTTGTACACTACAGTGGTTCCTTTATATACTGTTAATAATGATACCTAAAAGATACAAAGGTACAATGCTTATATAAGAGACTATAGGGTCCATGAGGTTGTACCAGCAAAACATTTCCAGGGCCCAGATCTCCGGAGATGTTCTGGTCACAGCACGCAGACACGCAGCAGAAACTCACCACAATGCCCGCCCACATACTTCCAGGCAGGGCCCTTCATACAGTATATAATTCGGCTCCCCGGGCCTGGTGTCTGACGGACTATTCTGTAGTCCAACTGGCGCCCAACCCCCACTCCCTATGACCGTGTTCTCACTCATCTCTTCACAAGCTCTCAACCCCGCAACTATCGTCCAATTGCTCTCATCTCTTGTATCTCTAAATTTTTTGAAACTATTCTTGCTTCAAAATTTCATAAGCACTTCTCTTCACATAATCTGCTCTCAGATCGCCAGTATGGCTTCCTTAAGGGTCGCTCTACTGGGGACCTTCTTTCATATCTTACTAACTCTTGGTCATCCTCCTTTCGGGACTTCGGTGAGACTTTTGCTATTGTACTAGACATATCGAAGGCCTTCGGTAGAGTCTGGCACAATCCTTATTTCTAAACTACCCTCCTTCAGTTTCTATATTTCCATCTGTGCCTTTGTTTTTAATTTCCTTTCAGACTGTTCCATAGCTGTGGTTGTGGACGGCCATCGCTCACTTCCTCATCCTATTAACTCCGGTGTTCCTCAGGGATCTGTCCTATCTCCTTCTCTTTCTAATTTTCATAAATGATTTTCTCAACTGTACCTACAGTCCCATCCATTCATACACGGATGACTCTACCTTACACTACTCAGTGACCTGATGAAGCTATCTGTGAAACGTTGTCAATAAAGTGCTCTTCCTCAGATGGTGTATTTTATCCACTACTCAATTAGTTTTCCAGAATGCCCCAGCCAGCAATCCCTCAAAAACAAACTTAATGAAGCCATAGAACACTTATCTTCTGATCTAAGTACTATTTCCAATTGGGGCAGAGAAAACCTTGTTACCTTTAATGCTTCCAAAACCCAACTTCTCCATCTATCTACCCGTCCGAAACTCCCAGAGGACTACCGTATCCCTTATTCTTCATCAATGCAAAAATTAATCCTTCATCTTCGCTCAACATTCGTGGTGTCTCTTCTTCTTCTGCTCTCACTTGGAAGGACCATATTACTAGTCTTGCTAAGGCAGCCTCCCAGAAGCTGGGTGTGCTTAACTGCCTCAAGGGGTTCTTTACCCCTGCACAGCTTCTTGCTCTATACAGGGGCACACTGCGTCCTTGTATTGAGTATTGTTCACATGTGTGGATCCTCTCACACCGCACCTCTAGACAAAGTAGAAAGGAAGGCCTTTCGTATCATTAATGCCCACCCACTCACAAACTCTCTGCAAACTCCCTCTCTTCACCGCAATGTTGCATCTGTCTCGCTATTCTATCGCTACTACAATAATCAGTGCTCCTCAGAGCTTTACCAGTGTATACCACCTCCTCTACGTAGGGTACGTGGTACCCGTCTTGCAACACAATCCCATCTCTACTCTGTGCAACTCTCCAACCCAAGAGTGAAATCTTACTCTCAATCTTTCTTCTATTCAACAGCTGAGCTCTCTCTCCCAGAATCAGTTTTTCCCTCCTCCTATGACTTAAATTGATTCAAACTCAGTGTGTCCAGGTATTTTGGCTTGAACATCCCTTGATTTTGACACTGTCACTCTTTCATCTATGGGGGAGGCACTGGCTACAGGCAGTTCGCCTTTTGTCTCCCTCACTCACATACAAAAATAAAAATAAATAAAGCATTCTCCACTCATTCATATTTATCACCACTTCTCTTTGTAGACCTGGAGAAGGGTAGGGTGCCCAGAGAAGTTGTGCAGTGGGCTATTAGAAAGCTTGGCGTAGAGGAGTGGCTGGTGCGTGTGATAATGAAGATGTACGAGGACTCACGAACGGTAGTGAGGGTGAAAGGTGAACTGAGTGAGGAGTTTACAGTTCGCCTCGGAGTTCACCAGGGCTCTGTGTTAAGCCCTCTCCTCTTTGTTATGGTTCTAGAGGCACTATCTGGTGATTTCAGAGTTGGGCTCCCCCGGGAACTGCTATATGCAGATGACCTAGTACTTATCGCAGATAGTGCGCGGGATGCCGAGGCCAAGCTCAGGAGATGGAAAGAGGGAATGGCTAGTAAACGGTTCAGAGTTAATATAAATAAAACAAAGGTTTTACACAGTGGATTAGGGATAGGAAAGGTAGAAAAAAGTGGGTCATACCCATGCGCAGTATGCAGCAAATGGGTGGGCGCAAACTCAATACAGTGTAGCATTTGCCGCAGCTGGGTACATCACAGGAAGAAGCGCTGCACTAGAATAAAGGGCCCTCTACCAAGGAAGAAGTCCGAAATTGAGAAATTTGTATGCATAGTATGCAAAGGTGAGCTTGTATTCAATGACCCACTCGAGATTGTTAACTTTGGAAATGAGGCACTTGAGATGGTGGACAAGTTTTGCTACTTGGGAGATACAATCTCTGCCAGTGGTGGGGCCGAGGCCGCCACTGTCACCAGAAAAAGATGCGGCTGGGGAAAGTTTAGAGAAATTTTGCCACTACTCCCTATGAGAAGACTCCCTCTCCCCTTGAAAAGAAAGGTGTATGCTTCATGCGTTAGAAGTGCAATGACATATGCTTCAGAAACGTGGCCTGTCAAAGGTGATGATACCAATAGAATGGAACGCAACGAGATGAGAATGGTGAGATGGATGTGTGGTGCCATACTGCAAGATAGGATATCAAGTGAAGATCTAAGGAGAAGGTTTGGTACCAAGAGAATTATAGATGAAATGCGTACTAGCAGGCTTGGATGGTTTGGACATGTAGTAAGGATAGATGAATAAAGTTAAGTGAAAAGATGCTAATCCATGAATGTGGAGGGAGCTGTACCAAGGGGCGGACCAAGAAAGACGTGGGATCGGACTTTGCAGTCTGATCTTAAATCAAAGTTCCTGACAATTGAGGCAGCTCTTAACAGGGCTGCCTGGAGAGCCGCCATTAGGACGTGAGACTGGAACCGCGCTTTGCGTGGAGCACTTGGTCTTTAAATTTGTGAATGTATGACCTTCAGTTATCTCTCTTATCTTCCAATGGTTTTTTCACACCATCTCTCCATCTCCTCCAAGGTCTTCCTCTCAATCTATTTCCCCCCCTGTTTCTAACTCATGTATTCTCTTTGTAAGCCTTTCATCAGCCATTCGCTCAACAGGTCCGTACCAACATAGTACCCTTCTTTCAACTCGGGCCGATAAGGCTTTCTGTTGTCCCACTCTCCTACGTACCTCTTCATTCCTCAGTATGTCTTTACGCATCACTCGACACATGCTCATAAAGCAGCTCATCTCCATTACATCCAACTATCTTTTATCTTGTACATTCAGACCCTATGTCTCAGCCCCATACAATAATGTTGGTACAACAATCCCTTGATACATTGCACATACAGCTTTCATTCAGAGATTTCTCACCTTTCACATACTTTCCTTCCTTCACACACTCTCTGTCTTACCTCCATTCCTGCTTATCACACCTCCTAGATATTCAAATCACTCCACTTGCTCCAGCATTTCCCTATCCAGTCGTATATTTAGATCTACCCTACGAGCATCTCTGTTATATACCATCACTTTACTTGTATTGACATTCACCCTCAGTTTCCTCCTCGCACATACCACACTAAACTGGAACTAATGCCAGCAAACCCTTTTCTGTATCGTCCTGCTATCTCTATCCTCAGTTTCAAGCCAAAGGTGGATGCTGCGTATATGTATGCAACTATATTGCTTACTCTCGTGTTCCGCAACTTTGATTCTTCTGAATTCTCAACTCTCTGAGTAAAGCTTTCTTGTCACTCTCAAACTAAATATTTCTGCACTGTTTCTTTATCTCTCACTTAATTCTACTGACTATCCAAAATTGTTTGACTATCTAACTTCTAAAGTGGAACACATTCCTTCAACTCTCCTTTCGCAGAAATCTCCATCTTAGGAGATTTCTGCGTTCAGCACCACCAATGGCTCTCCTCTCTTTCCACTGACTAACCTGCGGTGACCAAGCCTACATCTTTTCTATGCTAAATGACCTAGAACAGTTAGTCCAGCAACCTACCCGTATCCCGGATCGCTTCGGAGATCGGCCCAACATTCTTGACTTATTTCTAACCTCTAACGTTTCTGCTTATACTGTAGATATTTTATCTCCTATGGGCTCAGCCTCCTCCGACCATGAACTTATCTGTAACCTGTCTAATCTCTCCGGTACGACCACCCGATCCTCCCAGCTGGCGGCGCTTGTGGCACTTTGGCGCTGCCGACTGGGAGGCTCTTTTGTAGTACTTCTTTGATTTCCCATGGAATGACTTTTGCTTCCGTGGCCGGGGACCCTCAGAGAGTGCTGAATGCATTACCGAGGTAATCTTCTCGGGCATGGAAGCATACATTCCATTTTATTTCTCACAGTCTAATGCAAAATATATTGGCTTACTCACGCTTCTTCTACTGCTGTCTGCAATAAGGAGGAAGCATTCAAACTCAAGAATCTCATACTTCCTACATGTTTCTGCCCCGAATCAAGCCAAATCTGTTCTTCGACGCGCCAAACATTTTTTCATCAATAATAAATGCACTGAAATATCAAACTCTAGCTCTTCCCAAGCTTTCTAGCACCTAGCCAAAAACCTCTCCACCAATTTTCCTTCTTCGTCTTCGTCAAAACTCGTTATTACATTTATTACATTTTAGTTACCCATTAATTAATGTTTTCTTTTACATCAGGCTACCCCATTTTCTATTGTGTAACCATCCACTTATATTTAATATATACATATAACATTTATAATTGAAGTTTATGTTTGAATAGTTATATTATAATATAGTATATTTGTTTAGAATTAGAATACAGTAGGCCTACTGTACTTACACACTGCAATATATAGCAATTGTTCTTAACCAGGGAAAGGAGCCGAGACTCTTTAGAAGTTTACTGGGCGAAGGCACCGGGATACTTAACAGGTTAGGCATAAAAAATGCCTTTCAAAACACCCCATTGGCACTCAAAACAAAGCAATATGTGATTAAGTGAGATAATCCTCCTCCATACCTCCTATCACTCCTCCACATATGTCCAACCCCCCCTCCCCCATCAATTATTACCGGTACCTATTTTTCCTCTAATTCCCTCTTTTATCGTGTAATCTACGCCGCAAATTTCCCGCCCGCGGTCTCAGGGTCACTGGAAAGGCAGTTAGAGATCCTAGCAACAGAGAGACTTCACTTGCAAGACGTCATTATCGATCGGGAAGCGAGAGAGAGAGGGTATGCGTCGCGCCTGCTCTCCCCTCCTGATACGATCGGGCGGCAATAATACATCTTTTTCACCCACCAAATACTATTCCCACTTGTTTTATTGCTGTTACATGTTAATATCTTCATATTAAATGTAAAATAGGCACATATGAATAAGTAACAAAGTTATTTATGATGTAATGATGTAATGATAAAATGAAATTTTTTGTCGGAAATAATCCAAGTTGCTTTTGCTTGGCGGGAGGGTTTGAACTACCATAGCTTCGTCATTTAAAAGTTGATTATCAGGTTAAATTATTCAAACAGTACCATCGCCTTCAAACTCAAGAATCTCATACTATATGTTTCTGCCCCGAATCAAGCCAAATCTGTTCTTCGACGCGCCAAAAAAAAAAAATCACCAATAATAAATGCACTGAAATATCCAACTCTAGCTCTTCCCAAGCATTCTGGCATCTAGCCAAAAACCTCTCCAACAATTTTCCTTCTCCGTCTTTGTCGAAATTCGTTGATATTAAGCATCCAATTATTACATTTTAGTTACCCATTAATTTATGTTTTCTGTTATATCAGGTTACCCCATTTTCTATTGTGTAGCCATCCAGTAACATTTAATATACACATATAACATTTATAATTGAAGTTTATGTTTGAATAGTTATATTATAATATAGTATATTTGTTTAGAATTAAAATACAGTAGGCCTACTCTACTTACACACTGCAATATATAGCAATTGTTCTTAACCAGGGAAAGGAGCCGAGACTCTTTAGAGGTTTACTGGGCGAAGGCACCGGGATACTTAACAGGTTAGGCATAAAAATTGCCTTTCAAAACACCCCATTGGCACTGAAAACAAAGCAAAATAGGATTAAGTTAGATAATTCTCCTCCATACCCTCTATGACGCCTCCATATGTGTCCAACCCCCCCAACCCCATCCCCCTCTTTCCCCTCCCCCCTCAATTATTATATATTTTTCCTCTTATTCCCTCTTTTATTAGGTAATTTACGCCACAAATTTCCCGCCCGCAGTCTCAGGGTCACTAGGAAGGCAGTTAGAGATCCTAGCAACAGAGAGACTTCACTTGCAAGACGTCATTATCGATCGGGAAGTGAGAGAGACAGGATAATTGTTGCGCCGGCTCTCCCCTCCTGATACGATCGATCGGCAATAATACGTCTTTTTCACCCACCAAATACTATGCCCACTTGTTTTATTACCGTTACATGTTAATATCTTCATATTTCATGTAAAAAAGGCGCATATGAATAAGTAACAACGATATTTATGATAAACTGACGATTTCCGTCGGGAATAATCCAAATTACTTTGGCTTAGCGGGAGGGTTTGAACTACCATAGCTTCGTCATTTAAAAGTTGATTATCAGGTTAAATTATTCATATGTTTAATTAATTCAATGTTTGAATAATATACTCTAAATTGGTTAGTTATAATACATCTAGTCAATGTACATCAATTCCAAGCTATGACTGAGAAATTAATAATTATTTACCTAGGTAAGTTCCCGGATGTGAATAACCCAGCCAAGGTATATGAGAGAGGTATTTTCATTCCCATTTAACTGTGTAGTAATCTTTGAACAAATTGTCTTTGTTAAAACCTTTAAACAGTGAAGCTATGGTATTTGAAAGTGCCCGCCAGGTGAACGTATTGAGGCTCATTCCCGACGAAAAACGTCATTATCCGATAAATATCGTTATTACTTATTCATATGCACCAATTTTACGTTTAATATTAAGATATTAACATGTAACAGCAATGAAGATATTAACATGTAACAGCAATGAAGATATTAACATGTAACAGCAATGAAGATATTAACATGTAACAGCAATGAAGATATTAACATGTAACAGCAATGAAGATATTAACATGTAACAGCAATGAAGATATTAACATGTAACAGCAATGAAGATATTAACATGTAACCGCAATGAAACAAGTGGGAATAGTATTTGGGGGATGAAAAAGACAAAGTATTGCCGACTCGTTCTTTCATGAGAGGAGAGCCGGCGCGGCGCATACCCTCTCCCTCTCGCTTATCAATCGACACTGACATTGTGCAAGTGAAGTCTCTCTCTTGCTACGATCTCTATATGCCTCCCCTTCAACCTTAAACCCAGGTGGGGGATATTGGCACGGAAAATATACCGATAAACAAGGAAATTGGAGGAAAAATAGGTGATAATTGAAGGTGGGGAGGTTGGACACATGTGGAGGACTGATAGAAGGTATGGAGTGGAATGATCTCACTTCATTACATATTACTTTGTTTTGAGTGCCACTAGGGTCTTTAAAAAAAAAAAAAATAGGCCTTGAATCTTAACCCACTGAGCCCCAGCTAGTTATAAATAAATGTACCACCAGGGACCGGCAGGATTTTTTTTTTTTTTTTCCAGAAACAATAGCGAATGGGTTAGGAATGAAGGAAAAACCACAACAAAATGATCAAAAAGGTCAAAAATTGGTCCTACAGAGCCCCCGAAATTCGATTTTACAAGAGTAAAAAATTGAAGGCAAATACACCCAAAATACCGGTTTTTGCGTGCTCACGCGCACGCGGTTGGACTTTGAGAGTTTTCAACCATCGTCAAGGTTGCATGGGATACTTACACAGTTCTCATACAAATCTGAGCCCTCTAGGTGCCATAGGACCGGAGTAATTGGGACTGGAGTACCTGTGACGACACGTTGTCGTCGCTGGGGTTTAGCGTTACATACATTGCCAACGACACGTTGTCGTCACTGGGGTTCAGTGGGTTAAGAGTCCTATCGCCTTCACCCAGTAAAACCTCTTAAGAGTCTCAGTGCCTTTCCCGGGTTAATATGGAGTTTTTCATGTAGCCTATGCTACAGATAGTTGCTACAAATAATATACATATTTTTTAGAATATATTAATCAGTAAGGAAGGAGTTCATGGTGATCAATAAATACCAAATTAATATTTAAAAAGCAGTTGTTGGCAGGAATCCCCAGGTATCCACAGGACTAAGCCCCCCCCAACTACGCTCAATACGCAATTTTGATTGGCTAGCATCACAAGCCCCGCCTTACTGTTCCTGACTTCAAATATTAAGCAGGAGTTTTCAATATTTTGTTTGTTTACTTGTGATATTTAATTAATTACAAATGGTTGCTTGTGCTGTGTCAACGTGTAAATTATCAGGGAAAAACAAAAGGCGATTTATGTCTTTTTACATGTTCCCTAGAAACATTACACTGAGAAAAATATGGCTAGAAGCGTGTAAACAAAACATAAATCTGGACGAGTTAAAGCTATGGCATTCAATATGTTCCATGCATTTTACACCCTAGTTCTTTAATTTTCACCTATCCCTCACAAGACTGAAGATATCCTTAATGAGATGCACACTGACCAAAATATCATGCCAACCCACCATTACCAGACAGACATTATCAACAATAACCAACCAGAGAGAATCAGAATTGCTTCCATAAGAGAAATGCGAGATGATAACAGCCAGAATCATCCATTCCAAAATGGTGACGAAGGGAACCGGGAGCGAGAGGACGAACCACCACAGGCTTTGCACGCAGGGTCCACAGAAAACCAACCAGGCAGGGGAAGCTATGCTATTCCCGGCCACATCGACCCTTCAAAACCTACTAAACACGCCACCCCAACACAGGCGCTGCACCCCGACCGCCCACACTCCGCCCACAACACCAGCCCACAGGCATGCATACGTGGGATAAATAAGAAGCAGGAAGTACAGTCTCGTTCCCCTCGAAAAAAGGCAAAACTTGGGAAACAGGTGGATGTCATCACCACTGATACGTCAACAACTTCTTCCCCAATTTCCCCACTTATACTACACCCATCTTCATTCCCTTGTAACCCCTATAGCGCCCCTTTGGCACGGTCCCTGGAAAAATATCCAGACCCTCCTCAACAACCTAAATATCCTCCACCACGTCCTCTCAATAACCCTCCAAACTTGGGGAAAATGCTCATCAGAAACAACTCCAATATCTCCACAGCTACACCACCCAACGACGCCCATCGTAGATCAGCTTCGTCACGACCTAAAGAACTATACAAAACTTCCACGGCCGCCCTTCTACCCAGTCCTGTAGCTTAAGGAGAGACATCCAGACCTACCGTGCCCTTACTATCCCGAAACACGTCAACGGGGACCAAGCTACCAAAAGAGACACTACTCATGCCAGCCGATGGAAAGTCAAGCAATCAGCTTAGATCCAATTTTTGGATCTTGGAGGAGAAATCCTAAGGTAGAAAGAATAGGAAAAAGTTATAAGCCTCAATACCGACTTACTCAATCAGGTGGTAGCCCTGGCCGCGTAAGAAAGTGCCCTCAATCGGGTGGTAGCCCTGGCCGTAGAGCCGAGTTTGAGACTGTTAAAATTTCCACTGTTCGTCCTAAGGTAGAAAGGCAGGAACTGACTCAGTACCCGCTTACTCAATCAGGTGGTAGCCCTGGCCGCGTAAGAAAGTTCTCTCGATCAGGTGGTAGCCCTGGCCATTGAGCGGAGTTTGAGACTATTCATAAACACTATTGCTATCCTAAAGAACAAGGGATCAGTACTTCTCACAAGAAAACCCCTCAAAACCTTCCTCTTACTCCAGGCAAGTCCTTGGACAAACTTAGAGTCAAGAGGAACACAGTTTATTTTCCCAGGGCCAGTGTGAGTGGATTCCAGAGTTGTGACTGAGAGGACATAAAAGTGAAGGACCGTGCTGGGAGACTGTTGGAATTGTTTGGCTCGAATCAGGAGACAGACAGTGATTAGGCCCAGTTGACGTAACCCAGAAGTTCGCATGTCGAGTGTTACCAGGCCTGCCAGCGTCCAGCTCCAGAGCTCCACCGTCCTCTCCCACCTCTCCAGAGACTCCTTTAAGGGCCTTTCTTTTTTCACCTTCTAGGGTAACGTGATTAGTGTGAGGGTGTGAATTTAGGAGTGCCGAGGATCTTATATTTATTTCAACATAATTTATGAGAGCACTTTCCTCCCCCTTCTTGTGTTGTTCATTGTTATCTCGTTGGTGAGAAACAGTATACTCCTGTCCACATTGGGAGCCGATATATATTCTTTGTCGAAACTCGGGCTCCTGTGTTAGTTTAATAGCCAAAATAGTGAGTGTTTATACCGCAGAGTCAAGTGCTTCATATAAATTACTTTATGCTAATTTCTTATGTATTTAAATTTGTAATAATGTTTATGTTGTGTTAAAGGACTCAGTATCCAGTGGCTGCATTTTGATCTTAAAGATTATTGTTATTAACTTGCCTTAATTTAGATCGTTCTCTTTTTCCAACCTCAGCATTTCAGTATTTGTCAATAATTAACCTCGTACTTATGTCCTTTTTTACTCTGTCCATTTGAGTGTTCATACGTTACACTCTCTTTAATCTTTCCTTGTGTTTCTGTTTATTGCCTGTTATTTTGTGTGGTGATTTGGGAATTTAGGTTAGTTTTCACCCAGTTGAGCATCCTTTTGTTGTATCAGAATATATCACGTTTCTTAGAAACGTGGCATAACAAATAAAGCCCAAAATTATAGTAGCCTACCATTCACCCAGTCTCGCTTACTTTATATGTTTCCTGGAATATGCAAACAGGGATGGAATGTATAGGACACTAGGAAGACATAGTGCCTTTTTATATAGCCTACTGTTCTCATTCAACAAGTAATCCTATTTATTTAAGTAAACTTGACTTAGTTACAGCATTGTGGCTAGAAAATATTGTATCTAAACAATTTTCCTGTTCTTAAGTCTATTCTATTTATGTCAATTAACACCTACTGTCCCAGTGACATATGTTGGCCGACAGCAAAAAAGTCATTGTCAGTACCAGCGACGGACGATGTCCGTCAATAATATGCGGTCCTTTTAACAGCCTGTATCGATCAGTGCCTGGTACCACAACGCTGGAGCATGCTCTAAGACCTTGGCAACACTTCTTAGCTTATATCCAAGCTCCCACAGGCTAGGAGAGGCAGTATTCCTCCATCTTTTGAGGTGGAAGGGTGTCCTCTCTCAACTCTGAAGCCATTTTAGCCAAATTGCTTTGTACTGGAGAGTACATTTATGGTAATACCCTCTGGTAAAATAGGGGTTAATCTTCTGTGTCATACTTTGTATAACACTAAAATGTAAATACTGTACTAAAGTCGAGGCTCATCAACATTTGTTTAAGTAATTAAATAGCTAGACATATTATCCCATTCATTTTTTTTTCAATTCAAAATAGTTTATTGTCACAAATTAATATTACAGATAATTTTACAGCAAATAGTTCTATTTACAATTTGTGACAATGAGGATGTGATGCCCTGCGGCATATGGGTCCTCATTTTTTTTATTAATTACACACATTTTCATAAAGAGAGATACATAAAAATATACATAATACCCCAGTAAAACAACAACAACAAAAGTACATGCATGAGTTCATAGTAGTGATTTTACAATACGTTCAATTGCGTTCATACCATGAAAAAAGTAACTATTCAGAGTTCATTATTTATTTAGTAAATGAATCTTAAGTCTTTTCTTATATAAACTAAAACAACATTGTGTGTCTATTTTATCAATTGTGCTGTTCCATACTTGTACACCTTTATGTCTAAAAGATCTTTTCATTAGGTTTGTCCTAGCTATTGGTACATGTAATTTATTTCTGTTTCTAGTCAAGTGCTGATGTATATTTCCTTGAGAAGTTTGGGGCCCTTTGAAATGGGCAACTCCACGTGTTTGCTATTCTTTCGCACTTTTGGTCGTGTTGCAGGTTGCACAGCGAATGCTGGATGGTTGCTACTGGTGCACTGGTTGGAGGCGGTTGAGTGGTAATCAGTTGGTTGTACAGGCATTAGCGGTTGCTGTGGGAAATCTATTTGAAGTGGCGTGGGGAGAAGATATCTTACTGACACATTATCATAGATTGACTGTTTTCATTAGTAAAGAATGAAACAGATTGTTTTCAACCATAATTTGTATTTATTAGGGAGCCAATACAAGCTAGGCTCCCAAGAGGTACAAGCAGGCGTGGCCTAACACAGTCTAAGCATAAAGTTGCCAACTCATATTTTTGCTGTGTTAATATGACTAAGATGCGAGGAGAGGAAAATGTGCAGCCGAGATTTCCCCAACTAATTCCGGCATATAGAAAGCAAGAGGAACAACCAGCTAGGATTGTTAGCATAAGCACCTGCAAACCTGCTCAGCCGCAATTCAGCACGGGGACCGAGTCAAGGCACCGCACCAAAGAAAATGCGTCTATGAGTGGGAACTATTTTAAACTCCCGGGAGATCTTCTCCCCGCGCCACTTCAAATAGATTTCTCACAGCAACCACTAACGCCTGAACAACCAACTGATCACCACACAACTGCCTCCAACCAGTGTACCAGTAGCAACCATCCAGCATTTGCTCTGCAACCTGCAACACGACCTAAAATGCGAAAGAATAGCAAACATGTGGAGTTGCCCATTTCAAAGGGCCCCACACTTCTCAAGGAAAGCCAGCAATAATCGCAACACCCTGCATCACTTAATTTCAACACCAACAGTGATCCAAACCAGTGCTCAACAGAAAATTACGTACGACCAATTCCAACCACTTATGTACCAAAACAGCCAAGTGAAATGAACAGGCCAAAAGTGGAGAAATCGTCCCTAAGTTCTAGCATTAATATCTATCCCGGTTCCACCAATTCAATTGTCAAATTAATGCCCTCGAATGCACAACTGATAAGTGCACCTAACATACAAGATACTACCAATGCTTCTGGCTCTCTGATTGAAAACAAAGCCAAAATACCTAGCGTGCCCTTGTTGCCCTGGAATCACCTATCCAGGACAACACGGACTAAAGAAACACTATCCACACTGACCAAACCAGAGTCAAGCATTCAGCCTAATGGCTTGAACTTCATTTTTGAATCTGTTCTCAATACTCCTAGGTTAGAAAGGAGGACTACTGATTCTAGGCTTAGTGAGAAAACGTAAATTTCGGCATCCGAACCCAACCGACGATATAGTTGCAGCGGGAATCGGACAGTCAGTGGCGATACTTCCTTATGTGGGCCCGAGATTGAGTCACTAGTCAAGTTGAAAGTAGTTGATAAGTTCTAGAGTTGTCATGGCGCTAACAGACCTCAATCTACCAGTCCATTGGCCACTCCAAGTGAACTTAGTTCTTTGCACACAAGTCTGCCCAAAACTTCTAAGCACGACTTTGCTTAAACACCTCTGTTGAGACTCAGGATATTTTTTTGTATTAGTTGTCCTCCTACGCCCGGATTTTTTTTATTTCAACAAAGTGCAGGGGATACTTTAGATTTATCCCATAGGTCCAGTGTGAATACATGTAACCAAAGTAGCACTAAATCGAAGCTGCGTAGAAACCTTGCCAAGCGGCTATTGGAATTGTTTGGGCCTGAACTAGCTCTGATGTGTGAAAAGTTACATGAGGGCCAAGTACTCAAAGTGGGACGTTACATCCCTGCTACTTGGAAAGACACCGCCCTGTGACTACCTGCCCTTCCACCCCCAAACACGTTCTATCAAAGTTTCTCTAGACTTCTAATTCCTTTAAGTGCCTTTCAAAGTTTTGCAATGGTAAAAATAATTATTGTGAGGGTTTAGATCCAGGTATGCCAAGGTTCTATTTAAACTTACCGTAATATTGTAGAGCTTTCATCTCTTCCCTTCTTTGTTAAAATCTTGTTATGCTAATTGTAGGGAAACATTCCACACTCTATCACTTAGGAAAATATATACATACTTCCTCGAATTCAGGCTCCCGAATGCCTCGCATAGGAAATTTATATATAATATTTCCTGTTATATATACATCACCTTACACATACATTTGGAATACTTCGCGCAGACCTGAGTTTATTCGTTCCTTATAATTTTTTGATACAGATCAAATAGTGAAAGTCTCGCCACAGAGTTCAATGCTTTTCAGTCACTTATAATTGACGTATTGTTTAATTAACTTTGATGGAGTTTGTTTCCATCTTTGTCACTTTTTTATTCATTTTACATATATTCTGTAAATCCATTTGCATTAACTAGTTGTTCGTTTCGTACTTTATATTGTCCTTCTTGTCCATAAATTCAGAGCCACGGCTCTATTGTTGCAGTAACTTGTTATCTATCTTTGTTTAAGTATTTACTCTGTTTATTTGAGGACAGTATTTAAGTGATTTTGAGACTTATTATCTCTGTGTAATTATGATTATAATTATTATATAATTTATAACTGAGTTTTCCAGAGATCCATTACTATTGTACCTTAGTGGTTAACCCACTGAGCCCCAGCGACGCACTGTTTGCGTCGGCAATGTATGTAACGCTAAACCCCAGCGACGCAAACATTGCGTCGGCCACTAAAACCTCTATTATTCTGCTCGTATGGTAGGAAATGGCTTGAGAATGGTAGGGGAGGTACCGTAGAGTGTTGGCGAACAGGGACGGTACACGGGAACCGGCCAGCCAGGCCGCGCGGGTGGTGGTGGCTGGATTAGTGGCGCCACTTTACCCACTTATTTGACCGCGACTTTGGACCTTATTTATTCCTGTCGTATAAGAGCTATAGGCTTGAAATTTGTGTGAGACACTCCTTAGGATGTACGCATGACAATGCCATACTCAGTTGTCACCCAAGTGCTGCCGGGCGGGTGGTCATGCGGGGGAGGTGATGAAAAACACTGTACCCACTTATCTCCCAACGACTTTCCACCTCATTTACTCTTGTCCTATGGTAGCTATCGGCTTGAAATTTTTGTGAGACACATCTTAGGATGTACGCATTAGTTGACCATGCTCAGCTATCCCCCAAGTCCTGCCGGGCGGGTGGTCATGCGGGGGAGGTGATGAAAGACACTGTACCAACTTATCTCCCAACGACTTTCGACCTCATTTACTCCTGTCCTATGGTAGCTATTGGCTTGATATTTGTATAGGATATTCCTTAGGATGTAAGCAATGTATGGCAACCCACAAATATTGGTTTGTTGGGACAAGGGACGTGCGTGACAAAGGAAAGTCAGTTTACCCATACATCTCGCGAGTGCAACACCATGTCGGATTTACCACGCCGTTACCCACGCAGGGGAATATCCCTGGCCGATGCCATGGCCATACTTGACGAGAGTGATGTGCCTGATCGTGACACTGGATCATCAAATGACGATTCAGAGGACGAATATAGTCCCACTTTGGCCGAGATAGATGAAATGCATGAGGAGGAACCCTATCTCCCCATCTCTGAACGGTACGCCATGTTAAAACAAAGTGAGGAGAGTAACTATCGTTCCCCTGCTCCCCGTGACATAGTATAGTCCCCAGCAATGGGGAAGAGGATAATGAGGATGAGGAAGATGACCCAGACCCCATGGCCTTCATCAACATTCCACTTTCTCATCGTAGGGCTGAGAAGAGATGAGGTGAGGATGATTAGGACGGAGAGGAGGAGGAGGAGGTGGGTCAAGCTCCGACACCACACGTGCCTCGCCGTGGTGGTGCTCCCCCGCGTTTGCCTTCCCCACCACCCCACATTCCCTCTCCACTAAAAGCACCAACCCCTCACACTTTCTATGGGTTGCGCAGGGGTGCAGCCATATTAGCAGTGCAGCCATTGACTTCTTCTTCAGAAGCAACAGATGAGGATATGACTGCCCTAGAATCATCTCCACCACGCCGCCCCGTACGTCGCCTGTTTCCCTCATCACCCTGGATTGACTCGCCCCCACCATCACCCCCCGGACCACTACCATACTCACCTGTACCTTCTCCTCAGCCTGTGACCTCCCACAGACACGACACTCGGACACCATTACCGCCTGCGTCGCCACAACGCCCTGATCGTGCGCAACGCCCTATCAACGTACGTGGGAGTGCCTGTGGTCCTGTGCATGGGCGTGGCCGAAGGGTGTCTAAGGTGACCCTAATACGCCCCACCCCTGGCGGTGCGAGAGCAAGAGCTGGGGCGGGGTCGGCTCGACCAAGGCCGAGGTTGAGGGCAGGGGCAAGAGGGGCAAGAGTGGCAAGAGGAGCAAGAGGGGCAAGAGGCAGGGCAGGGCCCTCCCGCCGCCCTGATGGGGACTCCCCTCCTGACGACTCTGGCGACGAAGGTGCCACTCAACCCGACGTGTGGGATTGGGTTGATGGAGACAACTTTGTGCCCACCGACTACAACTTTGTGGGCGCTGGGATTGCAGGCCCTACGTTCCCAAACCAGGGTCGGCAGACCACGAGACTTGAAATCTTCAGGCAGTTCTCCACTACAAATCTCGTGGCTCTAATTGTTGATCAAACCAACTGGTACAATTATTATTTCATGGCTGGGAAGGTGCAGTCAAAATACTCTGCAAGGCTGTCATGGTCCTCCCTAGATGTCCCAGAGTTTTACACATTCTTGGCCATTGTAATGCTGATGGGGGTCACAAGGAAATCCTCCATAAAAAAAGTACTGGTCCTGGGATCCCCTCGTCCGAACCCCTATTTTTGGCCAAATAATGAGCAGAAATAGGTTCATGGCCATAATGGGGAACCAACATTTCGTTGACAGCCTGGCAGCCCACACCAGAAATCAAAGTCAACCAAGAGCAATGTAGGATCCCATGGAGAGAATAAGACCTATCTTCGAGTACCTGAAGCTGAAGCTTGCTGCCGCCTTCAAACCCCATCAGAAGCTCATTATTGATGAGAGTTTGCTGCTGTGGAGGGGGAATATTGGCATCCGGCAGTACATGCCCAACAAACGACATCGATATGGCCTGAAGACCTTCGTGATGTGTGACTGTCAAACCGGTTACATCCAGGACCTAATTCTGTATATGGGCAAGAAAACAGAATTGGTGGAAACGAGGACATACGGAATTTCTGGGGCCGTCGTAATCACCATGCTCCAGGGCTACTTGGACAGGGGCCACATACTGTACCTGGACAACTAGTACACCAGCCCCTCCCTTGCCAAGTTCCTGCATAGCCGCACTACAGGAGTCTGTGGCACCATCAGGAGGAATCGGATCTTCATGCCCGAACTACCACCCAGGCGGGAAAAGGGCTCCATCATCCACAAGCAGGCTAACAATGTCCTCATGTTGTCCTGGATGGATAACCGGGATGTGAACCTCCTCACAACAGTCCACCGTCCCATCTTCCAAGACAGCAGACGTCGTGACAGAGCAACTGCAACTCCTAATATGAAAACCATACTCTTTGCTGACGATGCAACTCTTTATATAACTGGACCAAATCCAGAAACCCTGATTATCACGGCTAACACTGAACTTGAAAATGTTTATAACTGGTGTCTTGCAAACCGGCTCACGATAAACGCAGAAAAAAACTTACTATATGATGTTCACGAACAAAAAATCTGTATCATTGCCGCAACTAGTTAATAACAATATCATAAATAGAACAAATAGTCATAAATTTCTTGGAGTAATTATTGACGACTCATACTTCAAAAATCACATTAACACTCCTACCATTAAAATTTCTCAACACATAGGAATATTTTATTTAGTCCGTGATCTCATGCCAGCTGATGTACTAAAATGTCTTTATTACGCTCATGTATACTCCCTGCTAAATTACTGTAATATTATATGGAGTACAACTTACCCTACACACCTCATTACCTTACAGCTACAGCTTAACCCTTTCACGCATTTATGATGCAGAGGTTGCCAGATTAGCAATAAGAAATAAAGTTATCTCACTCTTATAATTACCTCTCCAAAATTAGTTTTCTGCCCACAGCTAACTCAAAGACAACTGCAGAGGTTGAAGTAACTAAACTAAAGGTTTCTAAATACCCCTGATGGTAACAAAGGCTTTAAAGTATCCCCAATAGGCTCAAAATCGCGTCATATGTCGGAGAGGGTTAAAAAGATAATTAGAATAATTACAAGTAGTCACTACTTAGAGCACACCCTACCACTATTTAAACAATGTCAGATATTGAAAATCGAAGATATTACAAAATTCAAAATTGCGAGCGAAGTTTATGGAAACCCTTTGACTAACCCTGGCCGTACGGTTCACCCCTACCCAACCCGTCACCGCGATCTACCCCGCCCTCCTCCCCACCGGTTAACAATATTCAGTCACTCTCTGGCGTACCTGGGACCAATTATCTGGAACCAAATACCAACCAATATACAAAATCAGCCCTCACTTTATCTATTTAAAAAGAACCAAAAAATTAATTATATTAGTTTATACTAAATGTTACCCTGTGTCTTCCGACTTACCCCGTGTCTTCCCTACTGACTTAACCCTTGTCCTCCCCAATAACTTACTCTTCCAAACTACCATACTAGCTTATCAATTTGAATTAATAATTTCATTCCTTATCAGTTTCCTCCTCCCCCATACATGTTCGCCCTTACTCACCTCATATTGTGTGCCATGTATGTATTATTTTGTACTGTGTGTATGTTTGTGTGTGCCTTGTGCTATCTATGTTGTGTGTATATCCTATGTATTATCTATGTTGTGTGTATATCCTATGTATTATCTATGTTGTGTGTATATCCTATGTATTATCTATGTTGTGTGTATATCCTATGTATTATCTATGTTGTGTGTATATCCTATGTATTATCTATGTTGTGTGTATATCCTATGTATTATCTATGTTGTGTGTATATCCTATGTATTATCTATGTTGTGTGTATATCCTATGTATTATCTATGTTGTGTGTATATTCTATGTATTATTTAACCCCATGGTCATTCCTCCTCCCTACTTTTAACATTATTACTTTGATACTGTTTTGCCTTTTTTTTTTTCCCTGCATAGGTCCTGGGCTCGACACTGGTTCCGCTTGGCACTGGCACAGGACGCACACCCTACCTCACCTACCGGCCACTTAAGAATCCTGGCATTATTTCTCCATTCAAACCAAAACAAAATATATAGATTTTGTTCTCAATAAAATAAAAATAAGCAAATAAATACATGAATACATTAGTAAATAAGAAATGCCTGCGTCCTGTGTCACTGCCTGGTGTGGCCTTGCAAATGCCCCATTTCCTTGATTGTTTAAATCAAATTGCATTAATATCCCTAAGAATTATTGTTTGTTTAATCTTTGCATGAAAAGCCTACTGGCTTACAAAAAGGCTTGTCATTACATGTGTTTTATTGCCTGAATTAATTTGTGTTCTCATTCTTAAACAATGTATCATGATGTGACAATAATAAAGTGTTTAAAGTGGCGTGTTGCAGGCGCACTGGCATATTGCACACGATATTTAAGACCTATTATCCAAGACTGGAAGTTCTGCATCAAAACTCTTATAACGGTCAGAGTAGTTAGTGAGTCCTCTCCTACGTTAGCTCGATAATACTATACAGATGCACTGGTATATTGTATGTATTATTCAAGACCCAACACCCAAGAGTTCGGGTCTCCATCTACTGTCATCCAGCCACGTCAGGATAACCACCATGGTCCAGAACCTCACCAGAAGACTACAGAGTGCTCATACATATAATATATAGTGAAATCCCTTATAAGTACTAGTGATACGTCTTACTGATAAAAGAAAGTACTAAATTTAATTTTTATATCTCATTTATAATCCACTGAAAATGCATTAGAAGTACTATACCTGATTTTTTTCCAGCTGAGGATCGAGAATCGTAGATGTGGCAACTGCGCAGTGATGGTGCGTGATTGGTTGGAGTGACTGTGTTTCATTTTGTAGGTGGCTTGTGATAAAAATTAAAATAACTGTTTCATTACAATTATTACTTTGGCCATCTGTGATTATAACATCAACATGCGGCTGGTGGACAAATCAGATGCTGTCATCTCGTCATGTGAGTGTGCAAGGAAAACGATGAGGTGGTATAAGAAGTTATTCTTCCACCTCCTCGATCTCACCCTCTATAACAGCCATATCCTCTACTCAACAATCACCAACAAGCAGGAAACGATGGAGAACTTCTGCATCGAGTTGTCCAGGGAGATGTTGAGGGAATACATGGCTGCCCCCCACCACCAGCAACATGGCCCATCGACAGCCAGCAGCAGAAGGGATTGCCAGGCTGACACAACGCCACTTCACTGAATATGTGCCGCCCACAGAACACAATGACAAACCCCGAAGAAGGTGTCATGTGTGCCGCAACACGACACAGAGGGAGCCTGCGAAATCAGATAGCAGGTATATGTGCCAGGAATGTGATGTTGCACTGTGCTTCCCGGACTGCTTCAGGGAGTATCACATCCTTGAGCATTTCTAAAACTGTACTCAAAGACTGCGATAAAAGACGCTATGATATGTGAAGTGTGTGTATAAAAACCAAGTGTAAATAATACATATATACAAAGTGCCGAACACAATACAGTATGTAAGTGATATTGACACTCAAATATACGTAAAACAGTGACGGACACCAATAAGTGTAAATATATACTATTTCTAAGTCTAACGTGCGTAAAACAATGTGTGAAACTCATATTCTATAACTATAAAATATATGATAAAGTAATAAACTGAATAAAGATGGGGCTGACATGAAAACTGAATAAAGAAGGGGAGTAAGAGAGAAATGCAAGAAAAGGGAAAGTGTTGGTGGCGCGTGTCAGTCAGCTGGGTGTGTGTCAGTTCGTGCGTTCTGTTAATGTCCGAGACCATGATGGCCGCCAGTCTCCATGGCAACGGGGACGCGCAACGGTCTTGCCACTCGTGTGCACTTACAAGACTTATATCTAAACACTTTTCACACTGTAACTTCACTTACAATGACATTATGTGATACATGTTAGTAGTATATGAACAATGAAGGCACACATGATGCTCGGGTGGTATAAATAACCGTCACTCGAAAACTGGCCGCATCGTACATCTGCCATGCTGCCGCGCTCAACTGTGGCTGGCCGGGCGGGAAGTTTGAAGGCCGCCCGGCCTCAGCTGATGTATGAGGCTGCCCCCCACCCATACGACCCCCAAATGACCGAGGTGAGTATTTTTTTTTTCATTTCTCACCCTTTTCTTCCATTTTAGAAAAAAAAAAAAAAAAATTGGCCAAATCGGCCGGTCCCTGGGTGTATATTTATTTATAATTAGCTGGTGCTCAGTGGGTTAAGAAATAAAACTTGTGTTTCCTATACTTGTGTTTTGTGTCCATTGTTTATTGCTTGTGTGTTGATTTAGAGAAGTAAGGTCATCCTCGCCCAGCGCCGCAGCGGAGAAGTACCCAAGTTGAATATAACTGCTGATCCCTAAGTTGGGAATCGCAATCAGAATATTATCACGTTTGCTTGAAAAACGAGGCATAACAATGACACTACCACTCCTTATACAATTCACCTTCCTTGAACCCAGCACTCACTCTCTCACAAGTAAACACGCGAATCAAGTTAGTCAGTCTCCGACCAAATTAATCATCAATAATCACAGCCATCCAGCCTTCAATATAGTCACAGAATATTGTGAAAATCTGGGAATAAATTCCTTACCCAAAACTTTCTTCACCAATATGTTCATAAAGGTGTCTAATAACACATATTAAAAGATTTAAAGTCAACTCCCGTAGGAAAACCTGTGACAGCTGCTGAAAGTTGGGGTACCTGGAACCTTGTCAGTTAAACATTAAACATGTTTACCCCTGCTTTAAGTAGCTTGTGAGGGGTCAAACTAGGGTTTTTTTCAGGATTCTGAATTGACTGCAAATATTTGTTTTGCACCAAAACCACTCATTGGTGGAAAAATGGTCACCCACACTTTTAAATGTAAATTTAACCCCCTGAGCACCGGCTGATTTCTAATAAATGTGCACTCCAGGTCCAGCAGGTTGTCAACAAAATAAAATTCTTGAAAACAAATGGGATGGGTTAGTAATGAAGGAAAAATCACAAAAAAACGCTCACCTAGGTCATTTAGGGGTCCTGGGGGCGGCGGAAAATCGCAATTAACATGGGGAGATGGGTAGGCAAAATACTGGAAAATCACTCCTGCGCGTGCCCCCGCAGCTGGACTTGGAGGGTTTCCAAACATTGGTAATTTTGCGTGGGATATAAAAACAGTTTCCATACAAATTTGAACCCTCTAGGTGCAATAGGACAAGAGTAATTAACGCTGATGCACCCTATGTGTCGCTGGGGTTCAGCGTTACATACATAGGTGACGCATAACGTGCATCGCTGGTACTCGAGGGGTTAAAAGTAGCTTTATTCGTTATTTCAATATCTCGAATACTACTCAGAAAACAATACTGCTCCACAAGGCTCCATAATGTGAAATGTCTCCGGAGTCTAGGTCTGAGTCTTCACCAGATTCTGCATCATCATGGATACAGTTCTTGCATGTAATGCCTTTCCAACCTCCGCATGCTGAAATACACCTTACACCATCTTCTTGCAGCTGCACCACTGGTTATTGCAATCTTCAGTACAATTGCAGCTTGTGAACTGGAGTAGCTCCTCAGGAGCCGTGGGGTCTAGTGTTGGAACCGGCTCATACCCATGAACTTCTACCATCCATTCATAGTCGCTGGGATCCAAAGACATGCTCTGCAGAAGCAGCCAGTCCCAGGTTTGGAGATAGGCACGGAGAGAGTACTGTGCAGCTGCACCCTCTGTTCGAGGTAGTATTTCTGGTTTGATCAGCCCAGCTGTCGCCTTCCGTGAGAACATGTTGTATCGAATTGCACCCAAAGTAGTACCTGGTGCATGGTATATGTACTGGAAAATCGCAATACCAGCCTTGATCACCTCGTCCTTAATAGCCTGTACATCAAGGAAGATGTCCATGTGTTAATCAATGTAGCCTGTCAAATAGAATCGATTTCCCATGGCTCCCGATTGCAGAAACGGTATCACAACCAGTGAAGGCATGATAAAAGAGCAGGTAGCGCCTCTGTCTTTCAGAGAGACCTAGTTGAATCTTCCTGACATCGTACGAGCCCCTCGACATTGTTAAGAAGAGTGGATGATTGGTGCTTGAGCTATGGTGCACCAGCATTACCAACACGTCTGAGTCTTCTGCCCGCACCTGAAAACAGAAAAAGTTATGTGCAAAATATCTTGAACTGTGTGAAAAAAAACTGTACAATCCTCAAGTTATTTAACAATGCTAATACTCTTCTTTTCTGAGGATCAGTACCCTTGCATACCAACGTGGCACACCAAAATACAGCACAACACAGCAAAATATCAACCACAGCCATTTTAATTGATGTAAATAATGTAACTATGCTACGTAATGTTTTACTGACCTAAACAGAGTCATCTGTAGCAGCAGCCAATGCTGCTCTCACAATTAAAGTGTCTATAGCCATCAAAGACCACAATGATATTCTTAGAGTTACTGCCAAGACGCTGCACGTAGCTCAATTAACTGTCTGCAATCTCCTGCCATGTCTGACCTTGTTCCCACTTCACCATGTACAGAAGCCATCCGCCATCAACAACAAGACTTGAATATGGTTGGTTAGTGAGGTCAAGCGGTTGGGTCAGCTTCTTCAGGCTAGTCTTGGAATTGTCTGCTTTGTTTGCCTTGTTCATTTTCTGATCTCTATAGCTGAACAAGGACAAGGGGAAGGGAGTCAGCTCATACTATAAGCTTGTCTCAAGTGCCATAATTATCCAGTTGAGCGAAGATTATCAGTCGGTTGAACAACTTGACTGAGTTAGGTGAATCTTCTTGTCACTGACCTTGGGAATCTTTCTGAGAGATGACAGGGCCTGTACCTTGAACTTCACCGCCATGGTCAATGTCACTGACTATCCATCCAGCTTTATCTGCATGTGCCTCCCAACTTCAGCCGCTCTCTCAGCATTGATTGCATCATCTGCAGTGCTTGTGAATCCCGTTGAGAAGGACACAAGCAACTGCTTGTCTCGATCATGGTCGAAGGGGTTGTTCTCCTCAAACCATTTGAGGGCAAGTTCAACCGCTTCAGCATCTCGCTTCATCCGTGTTTTGGCAAGGTCTTTGTGGAGTGGACCATCTTTCTTGACACCTTCCTCCATGCCCTGGTTTACATCGGAGAAGTGGTTTATGGTCTGCACCCAGCACTTGTGGCCTGAAGTACAATTTCTCATCCACCCTCTGCTCAATCCACCTTCTGACTTGGCTGCCTTCATCAGTGTTTGCTCAATACAGATGTCACACCAGGTGCCAGAGACCAATCCTGACAAAATTAATGGACAACGTGGTTCCTGTGTCCAGTGAAACTTTCGAAGATCTCCTTGTAACCAGGTGAAGTTGAGAGTTGCTTCATCAGCTGACAATACAGCCGTGCGCCCTTGGCGTATTGATAATGCCCCGCAGCTGAGAAGATGTCCAGCATCCTGGTAACAATACAGGACAGGTGCCTGTTGTGGTCTGAAAACCATTCAGCTATGATGAAGATCTTGATGACATCAACCATTTAGAGGTACTGCACCCAGAGTGCAGGCGTTCTTCCTCCCTCTGCAAGTCTTTTGAAAGTGTCTTCAAACCTTTCTTCAAAGACTGCCACTATTGGTGCTGTGTGTCTGGCTCCCACATTCCCATTAGCTACCTTCTCCATGAAGGCCCTCATCTCACCAAGTTCCTCCTCAGTGAAGGCGTGTTTCATGCGATAACTATATAAGGAGGTGAGCGCGGATCGCCTTGTCAAAACACCCTCCATTCAGAATGTGACTGGCCGTTGTACTTCCTGCATAGATTAGCTTGATCAGCTCTAGTAGTCCAGAATCATCCATGATATTACGCTAGGAACCAAGGTAGGATTTGAGCAGGTGAAACACACCCAACCTTAGAATTATGGGTAGATTTTCCTGCATTATGATATCCACAAATTTGAGCCAGATGGGGAGATCGAAGGTCACTATGGTCATTTTGTCCCCAGAGAGCTGCATGCACTCTTTGATAGTGGTGAAGATTGTCCGGTGGTGTGAGGGGAGGGGCGTGGCCGTTTTTCCACCAAGGAGTGGTTTTGGTGTATAACAAATATTTACAATCAATTCAAAATCCTGAAAAAAACCTAGTTTGACCCTTCACAAGCTACTTAACCCTTGTCGAGCGGGGGGTTTTGGGCTTAATTGGGCATATTCAGGCCCTCCTGAATGATAAATCAAGTATCTGCATGAAATGAAATTTATTCAGCAAAAAACTAGGCTCTAAAAGCTTCAAAATGAGACCAGAACGAGCTACGTAGCACTCGTGGTTCTCATACAGTGGTACCAGTAACATGGGAGTTTAGCATATAGCGGTATATTTTTTCCAGCTACACTCACTACTGGCTACACTGCCGGCCTCTCGAGAACACAGGGAGGGTGAGTCAGTGGGCGGCGGTAGGCCCTGGGAGTCGGACGTGTGGCCCGCTGCACTCCCGGCCATTTGCACTCTATTTTAACCCTTTAAAAGCCTTAATAATGCTCCTAACCTGCTGCAAATTGGCGCCCGGCTCTATACCCGGGCGCCGCCAGTTAAGGGTTAAAGCAGGGGTAAACATTTTCAATTTTTCACCGATAAGGTTCCAGGTGCCCCAACTTCCAGCAGGTGTCACAGGTTATCCTACAGGAGTTGACTTTAAATCTTTTAATATTTGCAATTAGACACCTTTATGAACACATTGGTGAAGACATATCTTGGTAAGGAATTTATTCCCAGATTGGCCAAATATCTGATAATATTCCCTGACTAATAAGCTTCTCTTCTCTACCGAACAGCTAAGATTCGTATGTAGTATAATCACTGGCCCTATATTATATGGTAATTATAGGAAAAACGCTCGCACCCTTATTTTTCAGTTTTCCATTTCGTTCTCGCTCCTTGTGAAGTTTGTTCATGTTTCCCTTTTCCTATATTTTGTTCTCTTTTCTCTTTTCGTTATTCGTGTTCCTGTCCTTATTTGCTTCTGTTTCATTTTGACTGTTTATTTCTCATGGCCTGAGTGTTGCATAGGCCTAACATACGCTGATCAGGTACTATTGTTTGAAACTTTAGACATAAATTTACAGTTACTTACTGAGGAGGGGGGGGGGGAGGGGGGGGTTCTACAAGCAGGAGATACTGAGACGGGGGGGGGGGTATACTTAACCTTTAGCCCGGCAGCTACGGGAAGACTCTTAAGAGGTCCTACTGGGCGGCTGCGGGAAGACTCTTAAGATCCTAGGCTTAACAAAAAAAACATTTAGAGCACCCCAGTGGCACTAAAATAAAAGCAATTTGTGTTTAGGTGACATAATGTTACCACTTGTTTTATTGCTTTCCCATGATTTTTATGTTCATATTAAAAGTAAAATAGGCGCATATGGATAAGTATAATTATATATAAACTAAGAAACCTGCCAGCGAATCAACACGCTACATTTAACTATCTCTTTAAGCCAGCTGATTTTGACAGTCGTTAGCCTTGTTCGGCAACTCATCTAGGGGAGACAACCTTATACAAATCCGGGAGGATGGGACTCGTCAGCCTTGGTTGGCAACCTGTCTAGGGGAGTAAACCTGATACAAATCCGTACTGCTTACCTAAGGAAAAGGCAGGTTAGTGGATGGATTAGCCGAACACCACTGTAGAAAAATAGTGCTAACAAGATACACAGAGGGCCTCGGAGTCGGACGGATCCTAAATTGAGTGGTCAATCCTGTAAGTCCTTCAATAAACTGGCTCGGGTTGTCCCTCTCACAGGGAATAGGTCCACTTGGGGGCATTCTGTGTATGGCCACCCTCGTAAGGGGAGAAAGGTGTCCGGCAATGGATAGATAGATAGATAGATGTTTCCCTCAACTCTGCCACACCCTCACTTGCAACCAATCAGGAGCCTCCGTTGTTGGAGCAGGATAATACTATACCAACCGCGCACATCTATTCATCTTCCAAATCGCTCTCGCTCCCTCCACAGGCCGTCTCTTTGAGTTGCAATAGGTCTATGACATCCGTGCAAGCCCCATACTCCCGTAAGCCACTACAAGAATTTTGCAACCATCTCCTTGGGACATATTATGAAGAAATAAGATCAGAAGAGAGGGGAAGGAATGTTCAAAACGCGCGGCCGGAGAAGGCACTGCCCGGGCGGCCGGCTCAACCAATCACAGCACGCCAATTCGTGAGGCGGGGCTATAAAGAGGGGGGGGAGGGGCTGCAGACGTCATTCCCGTCACAGGCTCCACTGAGTACAGTCACATGCAACTCATACTCTCTCCCTCACCCGGGCAACAATGGGAACTTGGCTACACCTGCTCCAGCCTCCCAACTCGCCTTTCCCGCCCCACTAAAGTCCACCTCTGGCCCAACACCACTTCCGTTTACTCACCAGATACACCACCAGTATCCGGGTGCCTGTCGTCACATTGCGGGCTTACACACGTACAGTCAAGCAATTCAAGAGGGGCGACAGATAGTAGACGGAACCAAAGATTTCCAGAAACACTTTTGGCAGGCCGTGAGGTGGTGAAGCTGTTCTAGAGAAACCTTTTAATTTTTACAGGACCCTTATGGGCCCAAACAAGACTTATAAGAAAAAGAGAAATGCTTGACAAACCCAGTGAACCCAACCTTTGAAAATCGATATGTTCTTATAGAACAGAACCGAGCGAAATAGATTAGACTTATGAAGAAATAAAAGGATGAAGTGTTGAGAGAATATAGCTGTTATTGATAGAGAAGGCTCCATGCCACTTAACTACGAATAGTATAGGATCTTACAGGATAATTTGATTAATGTAAACATTAAAGATAAGGGGAGGGTTTAATACGAGACTAAGGTTAGAAGCAACAATAGTACTGGTGTGGGGATAAATAATAGTTGCAGATAGATTAGATTTAGATTGAGAAATAGTTAGGACGGACACTATTTCATATGATGAAAGATACTTTTTTTGTTATAAAGGAAACATTGTTATTCGTAGCATTTAAGTAGAACAATTCGCCGGTTTGATGATGAACTTTGTGATCATGATATAGTAACAAGTCGAGGCGACTAGTGTAAGGAAATATTGTATTCCTGAGATAAGTAGTTAGTGAGTTGATAGATATAGTATCAATCTAATCAAACATAGAGAGTAATAATGTAATCATGATATTATAGAGAATTAAGTGTTGAATATTGATAATATAGGTGTTTATGAATTGTTGATTATATGGGACTATGTAATGAGATAATTATTTGAGTAAGTGGTATCAGTGTTATTGAGTTTATCTATTTGTCAGATAGGAGGTCAGAGTGGAGATATTCCAAACAAAGGGTTATATTATTGTAGGAGCCTACGGGTACGGATTTATTTGTATTAGAGATAATAATGTATATAATATAAAAGTGATAAAGATAGGTAAATAGCGGTCAAATTCATTAAAGCCTTGGTCTTTGGATTAGACATATTGAGGCCCAGTAAAGCTGATATATTATTTTGGAGACTAGTAATGTGCCTTTGGAGTGAGTCAATGCCTGAATAGCGGGTATCCAAATAGGTGGTAACGGGAACTTGCGAGTTCAAACGTACAATCTATTGTGGGTCGACGATAATATTCAATCTGAGTGTTGAACTCATTTCGGCCCGAACAGAGAATCAATTGCTAGGGGAACATTGAACTATTTGGGAGTTTGTTAACTAAAGGATATGAACTTCCAAACAACTGTCGAATTATTCCCACCTTAGTAGTATACAGATAATTAGAAAATAAGTACTACAATATACAGTATATGGTAAATTAACAATTTTAGTGAGGAATAAATCAAAATACCTCCGCATGGGGGTATGGTGTATACTACAGGGGCTTAACACTTTACAAGTTAAAAGGCGAAGCTATGGTATTTGAAACGTCCCGCCAGGCCAAGGTATTTTGGTTCATTTCTGATGAAAATCGTCATATTTACCATATATCTGTATATCATAATTGTTTATCCATATGTGCCTATTTTACTTTTAATATGAAACCATATAATATAAAAGAATTGGTAACTGCAATTGGCTGGTGAAAATTTAATATTTTAGCCCCGCGGTCGTAATCTGACCCGGACCGGCGAGAGAGACACACCCTCCCTCTTTCGTGTCTCGCATGGTACTGAGAGATTAGGAGAAGTCTGAGACTGGTTAGAGAGTTGAAGAAAGACCCCCACCATTCCCCCTCTCTCCCAGCCGTCGTCACGTGAAAATACTCTATAAATATTGGGAATAATAGGGAAAATACCAGATAATTGAGGAGGAGGGAAACATGTGGAGGAGTGATACGAGGTATGGAGTGGAAAAATCTCACTTAATCACATATTGCTTTGTTTTGAAAGCTAGTGGGATGTTTTGAAAGTTTTTTTTTTAGGCCTTGACTCTTAAGAGTCCTGGCACCTAACCCCAGTAAAACTCTTAAGAGTCATGCCGCTTTTCTCGGGCTAAGGGAATGACCAGGGATTACTCTGTCGGTTTTTAACTCATAAACTGCAAAGCTATGATAGTTCAAACCCTCCCACCTAGCGAAGGTATTTGGTTCTATTCTGACGAAAATTGTAATAGTACCTTAACCCTGCTCAGGTAATGTTCCAGAAGTGTGGCGAAATTAGCAATGTGGCCCCATATGGGGACCGGCACTTTAAACGGCTCTCGTCCGAAAACTGATTGATGGATTTTAAATTTCTTGTTACCAATAGAAACTACAATTAATGCTTAATATTATGTTAAGAGCAAATTACACTACTGTAAATATTAAGTCATAAAAAAAAAAAAAAAATAGTGAAAAAAAAGGGTCAACAAAAGTGAGGCATATCTCATACATTACACAAGCTAGATTAATTTGGTTGCTGGGCTGTGGAGGGGATGGCTGAGGGTCTTGGGTGACAACAAGGCAGAACTCTGGGGCTAAATAACATTTCTATAGGAAGGGGAAATTTGTAGTACACATTTTTGATTATGGACCCCATATGGTGACCGGACAGGTTGGTACAGGAAAGGGGAGGAGAGAGAGCAGCGGCTCACACCCTCTCCCAGTCGTAGGACGATGCGGACTGACTGCTCGTCTTCAAAACTTCTTGCCACCGGCCTCCGGCCATGAAATATTCGCGAAAAACCTGTTTTACGTACTTTTTTTTGCCCCATATGCCTGAGCAGGGATATACTGTGCAGTATATAATTATTATTTATCCATATGCGCCTATTTTGCATTTATTATGAACATATGAACATTTAAGAGCAATAAAAGAAGTGTTAATAGCATTTGGAGGGTGAAAACGACGTATTATTGCCGCAAGGTCGAGATTAACTGTTTTATACTTTTTGCTTCTTATCTTTTATTTTCCTTGTTATGTATGTGGACCAAGTTTTAACTGTAAAACATGTTGAATAAGTAAATTAATATGGTAACTGGTTTGAAAAAAAGACACTGCTGGCTTTTCTACAGTTTTTATTATCAGAAATATAGAACTATTAAGCGTGGCTTTGATAAAGGTTATAAGGTCTGTGTAGGTACTGTATATGCACCCGACTGGGAAGTACCTACTAATTAAGCATAAGCTAAAAGCAACTAGATTGAGCTATTATGCCTGTAAAATCTGTATTCCTGTAAAGAAGAGATGCATTAAGAATAGTGAAATAGAGTAATAGCACACACACTAATATAGCACAGTATCGCACTTGTCACTGTATACGTCACTGTATAATACTTTAGCCTGTAAAGGGGGAGACCTTCCCTAAAGGCTTGTCTGACTGCTACTGATGCTTGGGCTAGAGGAGCGGGCCGGCTTCTATTAGCGTGGTGTGGCACTCTACTTAGTTGCTAGCAATCATCTTGGTATTGCTGCAATTCTCTGAGGGGAGCGTGAGAGCCCTTGCTTACTTTGCAAGAATTGTACCAAGGCATTTACAAGTGGGGGAAGATCTTCTATAGGGGAGCTCATTCCCAACTAGAAATGTACAGTTGCCTACTTAAGTAAGTGAATAACTGTTATAATGGTGTGAGCTATATATGTATTATATGGTTTATCCTAGAGTGTACAGTTGCTCAAAATGCGCTGTTACAGTCGTATCATGGGGCAAGAGATGGGGGACGTATATACACCCTCTCTGAGCTGTAGAGCAACACTGGTGGGTCTAAGTAGAAGTCCCTGTGTTGCAAGGATCTTTAGCTGCCTCACCCGTGTTAAAGAGACCGGGGGAGGGAAATTTGCGGCAAAGCGATAAAAGGGGGAATAAGAGGAAAAATAGCTGATAATTGAGAAGGAGGGAAAAGTGGTGGGGGGACACATAATATGTAGGAGAGGTAGCAAGTAATGTAGGGGAATTATCTCGCGTATTCACAAATTGCTTTGTATCGAGTGCTACTAGGGTGTTTTCTAAGGTTTTTTTATGGTCTGGATCTCTTTTGAGGACAGTCGCAGTGCACCAGAAAAACCTCTATTGAGGACGGTAGCCAATTGTGGGTTATTATAATTTTGCCATGTTAGGATAACCTATTTTGGCCTAATGTAATAGTAGGGATAGTAATGACACTGGTAGTACTGTACCTCCTTTTTGTGTAGCCTAGCCTAGCATTTTTCCATCATGCCTGCCACCCTTCCTGAATTAAAAAAGAGAAGGGGATCAATAGGAGGTGTTTAACCAGGCTAACAAAGGATATCAATGCATTTTTGGATTGGGCCAAAATGTGTCGGAAGCTAAGGTAAAAATTACTTTAATCCGTAAGCGACTCAATGAGCTGGAGTCGATAGATGACCACAATCTTGTAAGTGACCCACGAGGTAAAGCTAACCTTCTTGCGGATATTTTCTCCACCAACTCAAACTTAGATGAAATAAATCAAGATTTCCCTGTACTTAATTTGAATTCGCCTGAAATTCCCTCACTTAAGATCCACACCAGACATGTCAAAACTATTTTGCAGAATCTCTCAGTAGATAAGGCTCCTGGTCCAGATGAAATTCCTCCAATTGTACTTAAGAATTGCTCCTTGGTGCTTGTGTAATGCCTGTAATTTAGCACTAGATATAATTATAATATGATAGAAAATTAACAACTATAAGACTTTTTCTCAAGTCACAAATAACCAAGAAATTATGAATTTTGTTGGAGAGGGGAGTGATTTCGGCAGTACAGTACTGTAGTGTATATTTTAATTGAGCGCCAGAATTATGTTGACATCTGCTATCAGAAAATTCTACTATACATTTATCAAATGTTTCTTTAACCAGTAGAGTATGTTTATTACTCATTTACTTAATAAATATTGTATATATAATCAATGTAAAAAGTATCATTAAAAAAAAAAAAATAATATACTTCTTATCAAACGTTCCTCAAGAGTCAGTTGAAAGTTCCAACACTGATTTAAATCAGTCACTATTAATAGATTCGGAAGCATTCTTGGGAGTAACTTTATTTTATAGACTCACCATTATCGAAAAGAATAAAGTATTACTTAAAGAAGATTTATAATTGTTATGAAAATATTAAATAAAATTTGTTGTGAAGGATGACGTGTCCTTTGATGTGAGGATTTTCCCGCCAAGGGCTGCCCAGATCACTCCATTCGGTTATGCTTTCTTGTGCAGTATTTTAGTGGTCCTTGCCATTGTCCCTCATGTTCGAGGTAAGATATATTATTCTTTAAGGCCATAAGTGCCCTGGGTCTGTTCTGGAAGGTTGTGACACGTTATATATTTGAAATATGAGGACTATAGGTTATGTTCAGAGTGTTTGCACAACTGAGACCCCAAGCTGGGACATGTACTTTTGGTATTGTTTGATATTATTGATTTAGGCCTACATGTTAATAATGGCTACTATTTATTATATCTTTAGAGTATCATAGGCTATTCTCAAGTGTAGTTTTCAAACTTACAGTGAATTGTAATAGATTTAGTTGTACAGTAATAGGCCTAACCCAAGTTATGATTTATAGCCTAGGCCTATTGAATGTTTTCTCAAATGGATTTCTATATCTATGAATTTATAAATAATCCAATGTATTTTGATTTATGCCAGTATAGATATGCTTTGCTACACATTTAATCTTAATGTATGTGAATTGGGAGTATAATCATAAATGCTCTGTAGGGTTCTACGGCCAGGATGAAGGTACCGAGGCAGCAACTGGTTTCCTTCCCTTGATCGTCGGAGTCGCGACATGGCTAAGTGTGCTGTTCCGCTGAGTGTGGCAGTGCAGGATTAGGCTGGAGATGTAATGGGGGGAGTATAACATGAAGAACTGAATGGCTAAAAGTACCATCTATTTTTTTTTATAATGTCAGTGACCCTATAGTGACCCAGAATGCTGCGGAGAGAGGTCGTATGGTGATGTCGAGTGCCCTATTTATTTACTAGGAGGTATAGGTACTTAGGCCTAATTCCATGTAAGATTTTTCCTCTATTCTACTTCTCCAAATAGTGTCTATAATGGTAAAAATGTTCTCACCAAATTAGGGAAATAAAGTTGAAATTCATCTATGTAAATTGTATTTTTTTATAATCATTGAGAGAATAATATAGCGTAATTGTATGATACTAGGAGTGAGTTTTGGGGGTGGTTAAATTATCAACGGGCAAAATGTTCTTTTATTGAGAATTCCGGAATAATAGGCCTACTTAGTTACGCAAGGTATGATGTTTGTTTTGTTTTATGCTCGCAACCCGGTCAGCCCTGGCCGGCGTTGTGACATTGGTGGCAGCTGTGTGGATCCCTTAGGATGAATGTATAGGCTAAGCCGTGGAAGAAAATGTTTGTATAGGCTATGTTCCTAGAGGATCCCGATCTCATGTTCCAAAGAAGGTAAAAATTAACATACAATATTTATTATTGTGTTAAACCTGGAGGTATAGATGTATTGGAGGTGTTGGTAGTTTGTTCTCCTGTTGTTAAGTCTGGTATTGGAATGTGGTTAGTTAAAAACAGATGTTGAGTATGGAGAGATAAGCTGTACATGGCTGAATTGGTAACAAAATTATGACATTTACAAGAGTTATTTGATGTTGTCAACTACTGTACTGTAAACAACATGGAGGAACTAGGTACTGGTACAGGAAAAGTGGGTGAGAGAGAGATATTGCCAAGAGTAGACCCACAAGAAAAAATACTAACTGGTATGACTGAAGTATCACAAAGTTTTAGCATAATGTTCCAGTATATAGAGGCTCAAGGTCAAGTAGTTCAACAAATGAATCAGGATCTAAATCAATTAAAAGCTAGAGTAAATAGAACACCAAACACACTTGAACCCATAACTTCCACACCTATAGTTCCACAAGTTAGTAGAACAGCTTCACACAGCTCTCAGAGCTCTGTGAGCCTGAAGCCCAGAGACATAAAGTTTTTAGAACTGCAACAATTACATGGAGTAGAGACTGAAAGCCGACTAGCAAGTTTTTTCAGACAAGTAGAGTGTTGTACCACTGAAGATAGCAATCGTATTCAGGTAGCCTTGACTCGTATGGATACTCCAGTGGCAACTCTTGTGGAAGCTGAATTAGCCAAAGGCCAGATTATACTTTGGGAAGATTTTAAACGGGCTTCGTCGACCCAATTTCATAGTAGTGACAGTGTAGCTTTGGCATGGGAAGCAATAGGTGAAGAGACCTACTGTCTGGAAGAAAACCCTAGAGCTTTTGTTAACAATTTAGTATGTAAATTTGCAGCAGTAGAATCAAAATTCAAAAAACAAAATCTCCCTGGCAGAGATAAGATGATTAAGAAGAAGTTGTTTCAGGGATTACCTTCTCATATGAAAGGTAGTGTTACTGATTTCCTAGATGATCATATTACTCTCTCAAAATTTACAGACATTGTAGAGGAAGAACGAAGGCGTGAACTTTTCAGACAGGATTATCTAGATGGAGGCGTGAGACTTCTCAAGAATGAAAATTCAAAAGCTAACCCTAGTAAATCTACCCATCTTGTAAACTCCAACCATGTATCCCTGCCTAACTCTTTGGTAACGTCTAGCACTCCCACTTGTGATAGTAACCAAGAACAGTTGGAAAAGCTGCAGGCAAAGTTAGAAGCACTAGCTGAGCAAATGAAGAGAGTGCATAAGGGTAGCAAAGGTCCGTGGTGTTCCTATTGTAGGAAGCCTGGACATTCTCTGGGTGAGTGTAAGTTCAACCCTCCAAAGGGAGTGTATTTTGATTGTTTACAATCTAACTGCTGCAGAGGATCTCCTACATGTCCTGGTAAACTAGTACAGCAGAACATGTTACTAAATTCCAGTCTAAGATCACCAGTTATTGATGTAAGAGTAAATAACGCACTTGCCACTGCTCTAGTCGACACAGGTTCAGAAGTTACTTTAGTTACCAAGGCATTTGTCGAGAAGACTAACAATGTATGTTTTGTTGATAAGCATTTACCAGAGTTAAAAGGAGTCACAGGTAACTCCATGCCATTATTGGGATCAAGTTATATAGATGTGGTAGTGGGATCCGAGAAGACTGTCCGACATTCTGCTATTGTAGTGTCTACCAATATCCTCTCTACCGACATCTTATTAGGCGTCGATATACTTGCTAGAGCCCCGATGACGTGGAATTGGGAGAAAAAACAGTTTAAGTGGGATGAATTTAATTACCCAGTTACAATACGAGAACATTTCAAAAGACCACGTAAACAAGTAAAAATAGTAAATTGTAAAACTCCATCAGAACAAAGTTTACCCCTAAAGCTTGGTAAGTCTTTTACGGTAAAACCAAATTCTATTGACATAGTGAAAGTTGAGTGTCAAAAACCTTATCAAACAATTGTCGAAGTAGGGCTAGTAAATAAAATTAGCCAAGGGATAGGAAATCACTTATGTACAGTTTGTGACGACAGTACAATACACATCCCTTTTATGAATGCCACTAAATCTCCTCTCATTCTTAAACCAGGCACTGTAGTAGCACATGCACGGGTAGTCTCTCAGGAGAACATTATTAGCTCTTCTGTGTTAGAGGTAAATAAATTAACTATTACCAATGAAATGATACCCCATAGTGATGAGGAGTTATCTGGAGGTGATCGTGTTCAGAAATTGGAGAACTTAATAAATTTGTGTGACTGGTCACATCTGAAGCTAGAGCAACAAGAAGTCCTTAAGAAAAAGATAATTGACCATGCAGATTTGTTTATTCTGAGTGATCAGGACTTAGGCACCATTAGGGGACCTCCCGCTCACATAAATGTTCAAAACCCAACTCCTGTCAGAGCTCCTATGTACCGTTACCCTGTACAGGCTAAAGAACTGATTGGCAAACTAATTAACCCGTACAGCCCCGGCCGGTTTTATTATTTTTGCGCACCAGAACCCGGGCAATTTTTCAAATTTTGTTTTTCTTATAAATATATCAGAACGTGTTAGAAAATAATGATAGACCTGAAGAAATGTGAAAAAAGTACTTACCTAGGCCATTTGGGGGTCCTGGGAGGTAGTGGGGGTCCCCAGCCTCAGTGGAGCCTTAGCGCCATTTCAAATCTCCCGCGCCAGCAGCCAGTTGCCAGCCGCCAGGCAGCATGACTTATTTTGCACCTCTCGGACATAAAGTGCGCTTCAGAGTTCATAGAATGTCTTTGTATATCACATAATGTCAATATAACTGAAGTTGTAGTGTGATAAGTGCCTTCATTCAAGTATTACAAGTGCGCACGAGTGTTAGCGTCCTCGTTGCCATGGTGATGGCGGCCATCTTGGGCGGCCATCTTTGCTCAGGACAATAACAAAACGCACGTACGAACACACGGCCAGACAGCGGACCGAGTCACCCACATTCCACAGCACCCTTCCCTCTTTCTTTCTCTGTCTGGCTGTCACTTTCACTCAAGGTCACTCTGTCTCTCCTTTTCATTGAATTATTTGTAATTGTTCATTGTTTTACCTATGATTATGAGGTGTATATACATTGTTTTACGCACTTATTGTTTCGTATTCTTATAATTATTTGCACACAGTTTTATAAGTTTAGAATGTACTTAGTGTTTTATATTGTTCGGTACTTTGCACTTGTAAATTATATATATATACACACTGTTTTATATTCACTTTTTGCGTTTTTTATATACACTGTTAGTATTACATTATAGCGTCTTTTATCGCAGTCTTTGAACACTTAGAAGTGCTCGAGGGTGTGATACTCCCTGAAGCAGGTGGGAAAACACAGTCCCACATCACATTCTTCACACATCGTCCGGGTGTCTGTCCGTTTTGGTGTGCGTCTGCCTGTGTTGCGACACACAAGACACCGTCTGCGTTGGTTGGGTTTTACTTGGTTGGGCGGGACCAATTCGCAAAAGTGGCGTTGTGTCAGTCTGGCGGGGCCTTCTGGTGCTTGAAAACGAGCTGCGGGACGTTGCTGGCGGCGTGGACCATCCCTGAAGAAGAACAGAAGCTCCCGTGCAAGTTCGATGCAGTACGACTCCATCGTCTCAACTTCACCTGTTATTTCATGATATTGGATGTGGCAGTTGTAGAGGGTGAGGTCGAGTAGGTGGAAAAATAGTTTTTTATACCACCTCATCGTCTTCCTGGCACACTTGACCGACGATATGACAGAGTCTGACTTGTCAACCAGCCGCATGTTGATGTTGTAGTCAATGATTGCAACTGTTTTTTTGACCGCCTCACCTGTGGCTCTATCACGGCGTTTGGTGTCCTCTAAGCGGGGCAGGTGGATACTGGTGAGGATATTCACGTCACGATTGTCCATCCACGAGAGCATCAAGATATTATTTGCCTGGAGGTGGATGATGGAGCCCTTCTCCCACCTTTCGGGTAGCTCTGGCATGTAGACACGATTCCTCCTGACAGTGCCACAGACGCCAGTGTTTCTGCTGTACAGGAATTTGGCAAGGGAAGGGCTGGTGTACCAGTTGTCGAGGTACAAGATGTGGCCCCTGTCCAAATATCCCTCCAACATGGTGATGACAACGGCTCCAGATATCCCATATGTCCTCTCCTCCACCAGTTCAGTGACCTTGCCCATGTAGAGGATGATGTCCTGCATGTAGCCGGTTTTGCAGTCGCACATCACGAACAGTTTCAGGCCATAATGGTGACGCTTGCTGGGGATGTACTGTCAGATGCTAATATTCCCCCTCCACAGCACCAGACTCTCATCAATGATGAGTTTTTGGTGAGGTTTGAAGGAGGCTGCAAACTTAGTTTTCAGGTATTCAAATATAGGTCTTATCCTCTCCATCGGGTCTTTGGTATTCCTGGGGCGTTCCTGGTTCCTGGTGTGGCTTGCCAGGCTATCAATAAAGTGCAGGTTTCCCATGATTGCCGTGAATCTATTCCTGCTCATGACTTCCCCAAAGAAGGGGGTTGCGATGAGGGGATCAGATGACCAGTACTTCCTGAGAGACGTCTTCTTGGTGACCCCCATCAGGATGACCAGTGCCAGGAATGAGTAGAACTCATCGGAAGACAAATCCACCCATGAGAGACGTGCCGAGTTCCTCTTCTGCTCCTTTCCTGCCATAAAATAATAGTTGTACCAGTTCGTCTGGTCAACAATCAAGCCGACAAGGTTGGCAGTGAAGAACTGCAGAAAAACACCCAGTCTTGTGGTGTCAGGTCCACGATTGGGCATGGTAGGGCCGGCCTCAGCTGCCCCCACAAAGTGGTATTGTCCTGGTAGATAGTTCTCCCCATCCACCCAATCCCACCTATCAGTGCCTTCGTCGTCGCTAGATGGGGCATTGGGGTCATCAGGGTCATCGTCAAGGGCACCGGGGCAGGTCGTGCGGGTGGAGCGTGGGCGGCGTGGGTGAGAGGTGGACCTGGGTCTGGAGCTAGACCTCGAACTTGATCGAGAGCTAGATCTAGAGCTCGAGTCGTTGCTGGGGCGTCTTATTTGCTTCACCTTCTGCATTCGGCCGCGGGTGGTACACCCGCGAGATATGACACGCCCACGTCGTTTGCTTGCAGGGCATTGGGGCAGGTCGGGGCGTTGTGGAGAGGCTGGTGATATTGCAGTGGCGCGGGAGGGGCCTGGTTCAGGTGAGGGAGACATTCGTGGGGGGTGTACGGGATGGAGCCTGAAGGTGATAGTGGGGGGGAAGAATGGCGAGGCGGAGAGTCTGGTAGTAGTGGTGGTGGTGGTGGTGACTCATCCCTCCCCGCGTGCTCTGGGTCTGGAGGGAAGAGGGAGCGTTTTGGGTCACGTGCCTGCCCTTGTCTCGCACCACGTTGTGCCCTTTCTCCATCACCAGGTTGTTCTATTTGTCCATCACCTCGTTGTTGTTCGTCACTATGTTTATGACGACCATAGAACCTCCCCGGGGTATTTTTCTTGAGTGGGGGGATTATGCAAAGTGGGGGAGAAGGCAGGCGGGGTTGTGGGGGTACCTCCTCTTCGCTCCCAGACTCGCCCCTTCTTCTCTTCAATCCCTTTCGTTCTTCCCCAGGTGCACGCACGTAATTTTGAAAGTCAGCAGGTTCATCTGCAACAACAACCTCTTCCCCACTTTTTGAGGATTCAGTGGGGTCTTGGGGAAGTGGGCGGCGGGGAGGTGCACTTGCCCCTTGCTGTCTTTGTGACAGCCTGTGCGGCCTGACAGGAATCTGAGCAAGCTCTTCCTCTAGCTCTCTTATTTCGGCTTGCGAGGGGGCATACTCGTCCATTGCCGAGTCAGTGTCACTATCAGGGCTGTCAGTGTCGTACAGTATATCCATGACCTCCTCTGTACTGCAGGGGCGGGTAAGGCGGGCACTATAACGTCGAGACATGGTGTTTCACTCGAGAGGGTGCGCGGTAAACTGACCATGAGGTGTGGGAAGGCGGGTGCCCTCTCCCGTCCCCGCGCGCGCACGCGTATGGACAAAACGGTTTGAGATTAGTCCGCCGGCACCCAAAGTAGTTCCCATATAAATCTAGAGCCATTCTGAGAGTTACGACTGGAGCTATAATGGTGACGCGTTAGGCGCGTCTCTGGGGCTGTGCGTTACATACATAGCCGACGCGTCAGACGCGTCGCTGGGGCTCCACGGGTTAAAGACATGCGAGATAAAGATATTATTGAGACGTCCAAAGCCGCATGGTTGAGCCCCATAGTGTTAGTTAGCAAGCCTGATGGATCCAAAAGGATGTGTTTGGATTATCGTAAAGTTAATATGAGTCTCTGTAGTGACTTGCAACCTTTGCCTAGACTTGAAGAGTTGGTTGAATCAGCGGCAGGACATGAATACTATGTAACCTTAGATATGAAAGATGCCTATTATCAAATTGTGATAGATGAATCCAGTCGAGATATTACTACCTTTACTGACGGCTTGGAGTTATATAGATTCAAACGGTTACCATTTGGCCTTAGTTGCAGTCCAGCCATTTTTACTAGGCAGATTAACACAGTCCTATCGCCACTTCTCAAACTCGGATGGGTCAGGAATTATTTAGATGACGTGATTATGTGGACACCAACCTTTGACTTGCTCTTGCAAAGACTAACATTACTATTTCAAAAACTGTCTGAGAAAGGTATTATACTGAATGTAACAAAATGTAAATTTGGTCAGAAGGAGATAGGATTTTTAGGACATATTGTGAGTAAAGAGGGCTGTAAACCTGATCCTCGTAATGTTCAAGCTGTAAAGAATATGCAAGCTCCTACTACAGTCAAGGAAGTCCGAAGATTTTTGGGTATGGTGGGCTTTTATCGAAAGCACATCCCTAAATTTTCTAAAATTGCCGTTCCTCTGTCTGACTTAACGAAGAAAGATGTAAAATTTGAGTGGTCCGAGAACTGCCAAGTAGCGTTTGAATTGCTTAAAGATAAGTTGACTTCCCCTGAGGTACTTGTTAAAGTTAATGTTCATAAACCTTTTGAAATGCATACTGATGCCAGTCAAGCCCATGTAGGTGCTGTACTCATGCAAAAACAGGATGAAGGAAAACTCAAACCATTAGGCTACTTTTCAAAAAAAATAAAACCGGTAGAGACCCGTTATTCCACTACTGATCGAGAAGCTTTAGGAATAGTATTAGCCTGCCGTAATTTTCACCATTTTTTATGGGGTGCTTAAGTCAACATAAAAACCGATCATCAACCCATTGTTTCGGTCTTCCGCAAGAAAACTAAATCCCCTCATATGAGTCGATGGAGTTTAGAGATGAGGGATTTTGAATTTAAAATTGAATACAAACTAGGATCTAATAATGTAGTAGCTGATCAGTTGAGTCGTCCAGTTAGCGTAGTGATAAGTCAAGAACCTGAGTTATGGTTTGGCCGAACATCCCTTCAAATGCGTGAGGCACAGTTATCGGAACCTAGATGGAAAGACATAATCCAATATCTTGAAGGAGGAAATATACCTAAATACAAATACCCTCGGACTACCTTGGACATATTTGCTTTGCATGATGGAGTATTATGATTGTTTGGTTAAGCAGAGGAAGGATTTGAGTTACTTGTACTTGTTGGTTGTTCCATCTTCCTTTAAAAGAGAGACACTGTTGAAAGTTCATGATGTAGAATCTGGTCATTTGGGAATCAAAAAACTATTGATAAAGCTGAAACTCTGAAATTTACTAAGTGACATAGTTAAGTATGTTAAAGAGTGTTGCATTTGCCAGCAAGTCAAGGAAACTCAAGGTCTTTCTCAGCCATGGCAGGAATTGCCCCCGGTGTGTAAACCTTTGGAGAGAGTTAGTAAAGATGTAACTGACATGTATAATTTTTTTTTTTTTTTTTTTTTTTTTTTAAAGAGACAATGAACGGAGGAAGGAAAAACACAGATAAAACAAAATGGTCCATGTGCCTAAAGGCATCCTCCATTCATAAGATGTTTGTAACAACTGGATTTAAACATTTGTAGATTGTAAGTTTGTGGAAAGCAATTCGAGGGAAGTGAATTCCAAAGCTCTGGGGATAAATTAATTCTGATAAGCAGAAGTTCTGCATTGTGGAGGAGAAAGTTTAAATTCATGGGCGCTCTCAGCTGCCCTAGTTCTACGGGGAAAGATGTGGAGAGGCGGCACAATTGAAGCAAGTTCCTCGGAACAATTGCTGTGAAAATATCTGTAGAATAATGCAAAGGATGCAACGTTTCTTCGTATGGATAATGTAGGAAGGTCCTGTGTGATTGCAGGGTTATTTATTAATCTAATAGCTTTATTTTGAATTTTGTCCAACTGCCTCAATGCAACCACTCCACTTCCACCCCACACAGGTGAACAGTAATCCATCTGAGAACGCACATGACTTTTATATATTACGGCCAACTGCTCGTCAGTGAAGAATTCTCGAACTCTGTACAGGAGTCCCAGTTTTTTAGAGGCATTCTTAGCAATGCTTCTAACATAATGTGTCCAGCTCTAGTTAGTAGTTAATGTTACACCGAGAATGTCAATAATAGGGGAAGTGGGAATATATACATCATTACAAAAAATATGGGAGTCAGTGAGATTCTGTCGGTTAGAAAATTGAATGTACTTGGTTTTCTGTGCATTAAAGGAAACTAGATTATTTTGTCCCCATTCATTAATTCTAGAAAGGTCCTGGTTCAGAGAAATTGCAGTGATTATTTTTGAATTTATAAGATCGGGTTGGGTGAAAGAATTGGTAAATGTGAAGGAACTGTGGAGTGTTGAGTCATCTGCGTAGAAATGTATTGGATTTGGAGTGGTAGATATGAGATCATTGATATGAATGAGGAACAGAGTTGGGTCCAAAACTGATCCCTGGGGAACACCAGCATTTATTGAGTGAAATTGAGAATAAAGGCCATCTACCATTACACATATTTTTCTGTTATGAAGATAAGAAGAAATTAGTGGAACTAATGATGCAAGGCCGTAGTGTGACATCTTCGATGGTGTTAATGGATCCTTGTTACGCCTTGACTGTGATTGACCATTACAGTCGTTTTGTGAAATTTTATGCTATGAGATCTAAGAGAATAGAAGAAGTCTGTAAAAACTTTGGCATGTATTTAAATGATTTTGGCTGTCCAAAATTATTAATTCTTGATAACGGTGGCGAGTTCACTTCTATCCAGTTTAAGAACCTTTGTGAAAAATACCATATCAAAGCAGGTCACACACTTCCATATCATCCTCGTGGTAACAGTGTGTCGGAACGCATGCACCGAACAATGAAAGGGGTACTAGCTAATCTCTGTGATGGTTTTCCCAATAACTGGCCAAAATACTTGAGTGAAACTCAGCGAGTTTTGAATTGCGCAGTGAGATAATTCAGAAAACTCATGAACAAATGTCCAAAAAATATAGGGAAGTGGCAAACAGAAAGAGAAAAACAGAAACAGTGATACCAGGTGCATTAGTTTGGGTAAAGAAAGAATGCCCCCTTCCCGGAACTAGTCGTAAACTTAATCACAAGTGGGTAGGCCCATATAAGGTTCTTGAACAGCTTAGAGGTGGAGCAGCTTATAGTCTTGAGAACATGTTTGATGGGATAGTTGTCAGTCGAGCAGCCGAGAAGGTTAAACCCTATTATGGTAAAGAAGAATGGTTTTGTCAAAGTTGCCAACAACCGGTGGAAGAATTTATATTTGATGATCAATTACCGACCAGAATGCGAAGACCCCCAAAAAGATATGATGATGAATATTAAAGTATTCCTTTTTTAGAAGAAATAAGCTCCTACAGTAATTTTGATTCTTGTACCAAGTTGATTTGTAGTTGCCCACGATGCCGTCATGAAGGCTTGGCATAATTATAGAACCTCTAGGTAGTGAGTCGGAAGATTTACACGTCAGGAGACTCATTAGTTTGTGACCCGTGACTTCAAGTAGTCGAGCCGTTGTGCATGACTGTTGAATGCTTGAGTGAGTATCTGTAGGTGAATGTTATATATTTTTTTCTTTTGCTTTAGTGTCAAATGAGTCAACCGTTCTTTAGCGAGCACTTCTAATGTTTCGAGCGTGGGCTCAACTGTGTCTAGGTTACCATTTTCTGAGGCTTCCCTAAGTTCAGTTATCAACAAACAAGATCAATATGTGTGGAGACGTCTCAAAGGGATCGTTATTGAAGGACAGTTATCCTTGTCATAAATGATATGTGTTTGGGAGGTTATTTAGTATGTGTTTATGCAAATTTAGTAGCCAAGATTGAAGTTATTTTTCCACCATGTTGCTGGTCGTGACTCATAGTACTGTACAGTACAGTATATAGGAACTTAGTATTAAGTCTGGGTTATCAATGTATTGAGGCGAATGTATTAGGGTAAATGATTTTCCCTGTGTTTAGAGGTGTTAACATGGTTGTCGATGTAAAATGATCTTGTAACTTTTATAATGTGACTAAGAAAAAGTCTTGTTCCGGAGAAAGGAGTTGTGTAATGCCTGTAATTTTGCACTAGATATAATTATAATACGATAGAAAATTAACAACTATAAGACTTTTTCTCAAGTCACAAATAACCAAGACATTATGAATTTTGTTGGAGAGGGGTGATTTCGGCAGTACTGTACTGTAGTGTATATTTGATTTGAGTGCCAGAATTATGTTGACATCTGCTATCAGAAAATTCTACAATACATATAAAATGTTTCTTTAACCAGTAGAGTATGTTTATTACTCATTTACTTAATAAATATTTTATATATAATCAATGTAAAAAGTATCATTAAACAAAAAACAAGTAATATACTTCTTATCAAACGTTCCTCAAGAATCTGTTGAAAGTTCCAACACTGATTTAAATCAGTCACTATTATTCGGAAGCATTCTTGGGAGTAACTTTATTTTATAGACTCACCATTATCGAAAAGAATAAAGTATTATTTAAAGAAGATTTATAATTGTTATGAAAATATTAAATAAAAGTTGTTGTGAAGGATGACGTATCCTTTGATGTGAGGATTTTTTCCGCCAAGGGCTGCCCAGATCACTCCATTCGGTTATGCTTTCTTGTGCGGTATTTTAGTGGTCCTTGCCATTGTCCCTCATGTTCGAGGTAAGATATATTATTCTTTAAGGCCATAAGTGCCCTGGGTCTGTTCTGGAAGGTTGTGACACGTTATATATTTGAAATATGAGGACTATAGGTTATGTTCAGAGTGTTTGCACAACTGAGACCCCAAGCTGGGACATGTACTTTTGGTATTGTTTGATATTATTGATTTAGGCCTACATGTTAATAATGGCTACTATTTATTATATCTTTAGAGTATCATAGGCTATTCTCAAGTGTAGTTTTCAAACTTACAGTGAATTGTAATAGATTTAGTTGTACAGTAATAGGCCTAACCCAAGTTATGATTTATAGCCTAGGCCTATTGAATGTTTTCTCAAATGGATTTCTATATCTATGAATTTATAAATAATCCAATGTATTATGATTTATGCCAGTATAGATATGCTTTGCTACACATTTAATCTTAATGTATGTGAATTGGGAGTATAATCATAAATGCTCTGTAGGGTTCTACGGCCAGGATGAGGCAGCAACTGGTTTCCTTCCCTTGATCGTCGGAGTCGCGACATGGCTAAGTGTGCTGTTCCGCTGAGTGTGGCAGTGCAGGATTAGGCTGGAGATGTAACGGGGGAGTATAAGATGAAGAACTGAATGGCTAAAAGTACCATCTAGTTTTTTTGTATAATGTCAGTGACCCTATAGTGACCCAGAATGCTGCGGAGAGAGGTCGTATGGTGATGTCGAGTGCCCTATTTATTTACTAGGAGGTAAAGGTACTTTCGGAATAATAGGCCTACTTAGTTACGCAAGGTATAATTTTTTTTTTTTTTTATGCTCGCAACCCGGTCAGCCCTGGCCGGCGTTGTGACATTGTGCTACTGGGGTGTTTTCTAAGTTTTTTTTATGGTCTGGATCTATTTTGAGGACGGTCGCAGTGCACCAGAAAAACCTCTATTGAGAACGGTAGCCAATTGTGGGTTAATATAACTTTGCCATGTTAGGATAACCTATTTTGGCCTAATGTAATAGTAGGGATAGTAATGACACTGGTAGTACTGTACCTCCTTTTTGTGTAGCCTAGCCTAGCATTTTTCCATCATGCCTGCCACCCTTCCTGAATTAAAAAAGAGAAGGGGGATCAATAGGAGGTGTTTAACCAGGCTAACAAAGGATATCAATGCATTTTTGGATCGGGCCAAAATGTGTCGGAAGCTAAGGTAACAATTACTTTAATCCGTATGCGACTCAATGAGCTGGAGTCATAGATGACCACAATCTTGTAAGTGACCCACGAGGTAAAGCTAACCTTCTTGTGGATATTTTCTCCACCAACTCAACCTTAGATGAAATAAATCAAGATGTCCCTGTACTTAATTTTAATTCGCCTGAAATTCCCTCACTTAAGATCCACACCAGACATGTCAAAACTATTTTGCAGAATCTCTCAGTAGATAAGGCTCCTGGTCCAGATGAAATTAATCCAATAGTACTTAAGAAATGCTCCTTGGTGCTTGCTCCTGTATTGGCAAAACATTACCGTCTGTGTACTCATACCTCATGCTTCCCAGTACCCTGGAAAGAAGCAAACATCCATCCAGTTCCTAAAAAAGGTGCCTCTTCAGATCCATCAAACTACAGACCAATAGCTATAACTTCCACTCTTGGTAAAGTCTTTGAAAATATATTAAATAATCACATAATTAAGCATCTTGAGAATAATAAATTAATCAGTGATAGGCAATATGGTTTTAGACGATGTCGATCAACTGCAGACATTCTTTGCCTTCTTATGCATCAAATCAACCAAGCTACAGACCAACATGGTGAAACACATACAATAGCACTGGATATATCAAAGGCATTTGATTGAGTCTGGCATCAATCCTTATTGTCGAAGATGTCACACTACGGCCTTGCATCATTAGTTCCACTAATTTCTTCTTATCTTCATAACAGAAAAATATGTGTAATGGTAGATGGCCTTTATTCTCAATTTCACTCAATAAATGCTGGTGTTCCCCAGGGATCAATTTTGGCCCCAACTCTGTTCCTCATTCATATCAATGATCTCATATCTACCACTCATAATCCAATACATTCCTACGCAGATGACTCAACACTCCACAGTTCCTTCACATTTACCAATTCTTTCACCCAACCCGATCTTATAAATTCAAAAATAAACACTGCAATTTCTCTGAACCAGGACCTTTCTAGAATTAATGAATGGGGACAAAAGAATCTAGTGTCCTTTAATGCACAGAAAACCAAGTACATTCAATTTTCTAACCGACAGAATCTAGTTTCCTTTAAGGCACAGAAAACCAAGTACATTCAATTTTCTAACCGACAGAATCTCACTGACTCCCATATATTTTTTAATGATGTAAATATTCCCACTTCCCCTAGTATTGACATTCTCGGTGTAACATTAACTACTAACTTGAGCTGGACACATTATGTTAGAAGCATTGCTAAGAATGCCTCTAAAAAACTGGGACTCCTGTACAGAGTTCGAGAATTCTTCACTGGCGAGCAGTTGGCCGTAATATATAAAAGTCATGTGCGTTCTCAGATGGATTACTGTTCACCTCTGTGGAGTGGAAGTGGAGTGGTTGCATTGAGGCAGTTGGACAAAATTCAAAATAAAGCTATTAGATTAATCAATAACCCTGCAATCACACAGGACATTATCCATACGAAGAAACGTTGCATCCCTTGCATTATTCTACAGATATTTTCACAGAAATTGTTCCGAGGAACTTGCTTCAATTGTGCCGCCTCTCCACATCTTTCCCCGTATAACTAGGGCAGCTGAGAGCGGCCATGAATTTACACTTTCTCCTCCACAATGCAGAACTTCTGCTTATCAAAATTAATTTATCCCTAGAACTACTACTCTTTGGAATGCACTTCCCTCGAGTTGCTTTCCACAAACTTACAATCTACAAAAGTTTAAATCCAGTTGTTACAAACATCTTATGAATGGAGGATGCCTTTAGGCACATGGACCTTTTTGTGTTATCTGTGTTTTTCCTTCCTCCGTTCATTGTCTCTTAAAAAAAATAAAAAATAAAAAACATGTATGAACTTAACACCTTACGAGCGGCCTATGCGGTTTATTTATGTGTACCGCACAGCGGGGTGTTTTTAGCCAAAATAGGGCTGTTTACGTGATCATTTTCATGCCTAAATAAGACCCAGAACGTAAAACAAGTACCTATCCCTGAAAGGGCATAAACAGAGCTTTCGAATGACACCATAACGATCCTTGTATGATGGATAGTTTTCTTGCAAAAACCGTGCAACGCGAGTGCAAAAAGCAGGTAATTCGGTACTTTCAGTACATAATTGAGTATGTAGCGAGTGAGAGAGGGAGGAGGGAGCTGAGATTTGTGTCAGTAGGTTCGCCGCGGTGGTCTGGAGCAGTCATACGCTCGCTAGTCTCCTGCCACCACTTGTCTCTCTCTCTCAGCCACATTACGTGCTGAAATTGCCACTCGAGTTATGTCGAGCGCCGCCACATAGTCCAGCTTTATTTAACTCGACTTATGTTGCTCGCCGCTAAATAAGGGTTAATGAGGAGCCGGAGTTAAATTACCAACTATTCACCTCCCAAAATGTTGGGTTGATCCGGCTTTATGGACAGGGTTCTGGGACCTCTTCCTCTGTATACCATCCAAGATAACTCTGAGTTGTCAGAAATACAGACATTTATGTATTTACATGGGCAGCTGGGGAACAGTAACAGCAACAAAAACTAGAAAAAACGTATGGTCAGCCCTACAGAATAAAAGCAGCTCGCATTACAAATTTGTGTGATGTACCGCTCCAGCTTATGAGGTACATGTGCTTAACCCGAGGGACGCGAAATTGCCCTAGGGCCTAGGGTAGTTATTTGTGTAATTCTAGTATTATAATTTGACAGCTTTCGTTCTATTTAAGATATAAAGCATTAATATTTGTCCATGTGGTTTAATTTTACTTATATGATGAACATATGAACCTTTAAGAGTGATAAAACCAGTGGGAAAAGCAATTGGGTGGTGAAAAATGTATATTTGCGTCACCCGGTCATATGCTCAGGCTGGAGGGGGACATACATCCTCTCTTCACAACATCTTGCAACACAGTGACGGCCACGGGAGAGATTTCAGAGTTGAATAGGATCTCTAAGTGAGTCACTGGTGTTTACGAAACTGCCTGAGAGAAATTTGCACCGAATATAGCCGATAGATGGTGGAAATATGAGAAAAAATTACCGATAATTGAGGAGGGGGGAAGGGGAGGGTTGAGACACATGAGGATGAGTGGTAAGAAATACTAGAGGGGAATTATTTCACCTAATGACACATTCCTTTGTTTTGAGAGCCCCTGGGGTGTCTTGGAAGTATTTGTTATGGTCTTGCTTCCATGAGGCCTATCACATTCGCTATGGTGACCATTCTGTGAGGCTTATCGCGTTTCTTAGGTTAAATATTCTATGCATCCTTCAAAAGTACCATCCGCTCCATTGAAACCTTCCAATTTTAGTATTGACGAGGTATGTACAGTAATCCTAATGAATAAACTACCTTCACCGCTTTGTGAGAATATAAAAAGGGCGATGAAGGATACCCCACTTGATCTATCTTCCTTTATTGAATGTTACCAAACAGAAATATTCAATATGGAGAGCCTTACTACTGACTATATGACAGCTAAAGCCACAGCTGCAACCTTTGCTACTGTTAATAGAAGTATCGATCAGTAGAGATGCAAATAAGAGTACCAATAACTCTAAAAGGCAGGAATATCCTTTTAAATTTGCTTTTTGTCTTTGGCATAGTCCTAAGCATGCCTGGTTTAAATGTACCTAATATCCCAATAATGAGGCATAAAATAGGTAGAGCTAAGATGTTGAAGTTATGTGCTGGATGTCTCTCTAAGGATCATGGGGGGCACGGTTTTACAAATGAAAAATTGAAACCTTGTCGAAATTGTCAGGTATAGACATTTCCGAGCACTATGCTCCCATGGGAATAAGTCCTTTAGAGTCAATACCAACACTGTTGCTAGTCCTGAACCTTCCCCTACCTCCACGACGATGTCTGTAGCGTCAGAGAGAGAAACTGATTTTACCTACTATAATGATACCAGTAAATATTAATAAGGGAGTTCACAATATGCGTGCATTTCTGGTTTAATGTTCCCAGTGCACTATTGTTCTGCGGTCTTCTATACCTTCAGTACAATACGTAGTGTCGGGAAGACAAACATTGAAACTGCAAGGGTTTACGGGAGCCCAGCACGAACAGGAGTATGAGGTAGTCACTCTGCAGTACAAGGACAACGATAGGTTATCCTCAATTAATGCTGTAGTGGTAGATGCCTTACCCCAATATAGAATCTCCAAGGGTATCAAGGGCGTAATTAATAAATTGCAAAGTTCTGGATATAGGTTAGCAGATGCTTGTCTAGGTGGCGAAGCTAATCTTGATATACTGATAGGTGCAGGCTACTACTATGACATAGTGCAGCCAGGATACAAGAGAGAGGGTAACCTTGTTCTTTTCCCAACCAAATTTGGGTTTGCTCTTAGTGGGTCATACCGAAATTGGGTAGCCAGCGAAAATGTTGATGTAGTAACATTGTTGAAAGTTGCAGTTAATAGTACAAGTGAGATATTTTATAATAATGAAATCAAACCATGTAAAATGATGTGTGCAAACTGTGGGAAATGGGCAGCATCAGAATTATGCCTAACGAGTTGGATGACGAGGGCGGGTGCCCATCCCCGAAAAGGGTTGAAATAGGGGAGCTATCCCCCCGCCAAAGGCGGCTTTCTAGGGACTTTCCTAGCTGATGCTGAGAAGATTAGGTTCTAGTCATGTGCTGATGGGCTGGTCTATCGGAGTGAGAGTCAAGCGATCTCTGCCATACCCATAGCTTACTCTGACTGTTCCTTTTACTTATATATTTTCTAGGTCTCCAGTGACTGCGTCTCTTCCGTGGATTGACCTCCAAATCTGCCAACCTAGAGGTTTGGCAGATTGGAAGCCAAAGCGTCACATTTTTCCTTTGACCATCAACATTCTCTTCATAATTGCTGAGGGGCACAGGGCTCTTTGGTTTCCCGGGCGTTTCCGCACCCGCCTTAGCTCCCCGCCATGGAGTGGCTTCGGTCACCCAGGCTTTATTGTGGTAGCCAGGGAGGGTTCTGTGGGGGCGCTCGGTTATGGCCTTGGCCTTGCTAAGGGCCTTGGGGCTGATCGGCCAGGCAACCTGGGAAACAACAACAACAACAACAACTGCTCAGCTGCCTTAACTCCAACACCAAGAGGAAGCAACTTCTCTGTTTCCTCTTCCTCCTCCTTTACTGCTTCCTCTTCTTGGTTTAGCACCCCTACTGCTATCTCCTCTTCTGACTTGATTTCATGGTCTGCCAAGTTGCGGTCCTCATTAAGCCACTCCTCCACCTCATTGGCATTCAAATCACCTTGCCGAGCCTGAGCAAGCGTAGCCCGTGCCTCATCAACATCGAAACCCTCAAAGTCAGGCTATGCATCAACTCTTTCCCCTAGTAACAGCTTCCAACCATTGCGAAGTGTAGATACTTTCATATTATTCCATGCATCAGCCCAATTGAAAATATAGTCCTTGATATTGTACCTCTTGAAATTGGCCAGAGTGCGACCTCGGTTGTCGATATAGCCCGGCTCATTCATGCCCTCATCCACCACAACCAGGCATTGTCTCATGGAAGAGCATTTGTAGAGGCGTTTGCAAGATTCTATAATGCCCTGGTCCATCGGCTGGATAACTGAAGTAGTGTTTGGTGGCATGAACTTGGTTCGGATCTTCCCATTGTTGGCGATCAGGTCTGCTGCGGCGTGGTGGCAAGGGGCATTGTCAAATGAAATATTGGCTCTCACTTTGTCAGGATGAATTCTGTATACCGTTTGTTGGAAATTCCTTATCTGGCTGGCCAGGCTTGCAAACCACTCCCTGGTAATTGCAGAGGTAAACCAGGCCTTGTTGCTGCTGTAGTAATTAACCATGATGTCCTTCAGAGCCCGGGGATGCTTTGCCTTTCCCACAACTGCAGGTCTTACATGGTGGGATCCTTTTATGTTGGCGCATCTCATTACTGAAACCTTGACAATTTTATGACCTGGGGTGTTAACCTCTCGGCTGCGCATGGGGGGTATGAGACACCACACGCCTGTGCGCACATATTTGAGCTGTTCCCATCACTAACATCGTTATTTTACCATAAATATCGTTAATACTTATTCATATGTACCTATTTTACCATTAATATGAAGATATTAACCAGTTACACCAATAAAACAAGTAGAAACAGTGTTTGGCTGGTTAAAATCGCGAAATGAAAGCGAGTGTGTGTACAAAGGAGTACAAAGGAAATCAAGCAACAGCAGATCTAGTGACCCTTCTAGGCTGCTTGTCCTCCAAAACACTGAGGATCAAGTGTCCAAACAGTGGTTTAGAGTGGGTAAGGGAACATTGGAAAGGGAATTACTGCCCTGGAACTAATGTCCGTGGCAGGATTGGGAAGTTAGTAGGGGACAGATGGGTTAGTAACTGAGGGGGGGATAAAATAAAGTTATTCATTTACAAACGCAGTCAGTCGCGGGTTTGATGCAAGCTATTTGTCTATGCGGAGTTTAAATGAATCAACGGTGATGCAGTCTATAACGTCTCGGGGAAGCTCATTCCACAAGTTGACAACTCGATTGAAGAAGAAATTCTTAGATTCGTGTGAGTTAAAAGATTTACCAATAATTTTGCAACCGTTTCCCCGCGAGTAATTAGATTGGTCGATAGTGAAGTACTTACTACAGTTCATATTGTCGATGCCTTTGATGATTTTTAACACTTGAATTAAGTCACCTCTTAATCTGCGCTGGGTTAAAGGAAATAGATTTAATTCTCTAAGACGCTCTTCGTATGGTTTGTTCTTTAGGCTAGGTATCATTTTGGTAACTCTACGTTGAACTCGTTCTAGCTTGTTCATATCTTTTTGGTAATAAGGGCACCAGGATTGAACGCAGTATTCCAGAAGAGGGCGGACTAAGGAACTGTAAAGGGTTAGGATAACTTCTTTGGATTTATGCTCAAATGTCCTGCCTATAAAGCCTATTATTTTGTTTGCCTTCTTAACAACTTCTGAACATTGTTGACTCGGTTTTAGGTTACTCGATATTGTTACTCCCAGATCGGTTTCTCTGTTTACATTCTTAAGCTGAGTGCCATTCATCGAATAGTTTGCTTTCTCATTTAGGTATCCGATATGTAGTACTTTACATTTATCCGCATTGAAGCTTATTTGACAAATTTGGGCCCAACATGACAATTTATCTAGATTGTGTTGCATATCGCCAACTTGTTCTTTTGAGAGTACGCTATTTGCAATTTTTGTATCGTCAGCAAATTTTGAGATTGTACAGGTGAGACCCTCATCTATGTCGTTGATGTAAATTAGAAAGAGAATTGGTCCTAGTACCGATCCCTGGGGTACCCCGCTACTTACATTGGTCCATTTAGATGCCTTACCGTTTATGACTACTCTTTGCTTTCTGTCGCTGAGCCAATTTTCTATCCATTTCAACACACCGTCTTGTATTCCATGCGCTTTTAGTTTTAGCAGTAAATATTTGTGGGGAACTTTGTCAAAGGCCTTTTGAAAATCAAGGTATATAATATCTACAGCTTTACTCTCATCGTAGAGGTTGAGGATATCGTGGAAGAAGTCTAAGAGGTTTGTTAAACAGGAACTTTTTTTACGAAAGCCGTGTTGAGTATCTTTAAGTATGTTATTTTCCTCTAAGTGATTTACGAGTCTGTCTCTTATGACCGTTTCTAGCATATGCATAGCCTACATATGCATAGCCTACGTGAGTTGCAGTTGGGATGTGTGTTTGTAAATTTCATTAATCGATTTTAGGAGTATAGGCTAGTTGGTAAATGTGTTTGTAAATTTCATTAATCGATTTTAGGAGTATAGGCTAGTTGGTTTTTGGAAGGAACATAATAATTGATAGTGGTTCAGGGGTAATTTATCGAGAGGACTTCCCTAGTGGTTAAGGCCCCATTAATTGCTCTTTCCATTCACATATGCATAGCCTACGTGAGTTGCAGTTGGGATGTGTGTACATGCTTAGATTGATATTCAGGAATCGAAGTTGCATAATAAATCGTAGGCAGTGTCCACCAACCTTTAACTGTGTTCGTGGTGCGATGCATAAGGTGTTGATTTTCGGTGTGAGCATCCTGGGTTCGAATCCACGGACTGCCACATGTGTTTGTAAATTTCATTAATCGATTTTAGGAGTATAGATGGTTGTTGGAAGGAACATAATAATTTTACATACAACTGAGGTTAAGGGGAGGTTTCCACTTGAGGGATTTTTTTCTTGACTCCTTTCTTCCTCATGTATAGCCCCATTGCTTTTCTATTTTTAAGACGTTCGCCACATTATTTTGACGATTTTAAGAACTTTCGACCCATTTCTGTCAATTATAAGACCTTTCGTGCCATTTAGGTGTCGATTTTATCCTGGCGAGCGATAGCGAGCCTGTAATTTAAGAGGAACCGGCCTTCAGCCGGGACATTTTTCTACCGAAAAATGTACAAATTTATCTTGAAAGGGGCTCAAAGGGGTGTAATCTTAAGCTTGATGGATACCTAGAGACCAAACTAAAAACCTCCCCTTAAGCTAATTGGACGATAGTTATTGGGTAGGGATTTGCTGCCTTTTTTGAATATCTGTGTTACGTTGGCTAGCTTCCACTGATCAGGCATAGTTCCAGACTGCAAGGTTTTATTGAATAGTAATGTCAGTGGTTTGGAGAGCTCATCCTTAGCATCCTTTAGAACTCTAGGCGAGATTGTATCAGGTCCAGGCGTTTTATTTACCTTGAGTTTATCTAAACAATTCAATACTTCTCTTTCTGTAACGGTGATATTGCTTAGAACATCTGAATTATCAATCTGAATCGGCGATGGTGTAGGGATATCACTGAGGTCTTCTGTTGTAAAAACTGATGCAAAGAAGGTATTGAGGGCATTACTCATTTGTACTTCGTCTTTGGTGTATTCTCCATTTTCATCGACTAACGGTCCAACAATTGAAGTAACTACTTTTTTCTTTCTGTTATAACTATAGAATTCTTTCGGGTTTGTTTTACTTTGATTCGCAATATGTAACTCTAAGGTCTTTTTACTTTGCTTAATTAACTTTTTGGCTTTGCATCGTAGCTCTACATATTTCACCCGTTCTTCGTCATTTTGTGAGGATTTTAATCTATCATTAGCAAATTTTTTAGCAAGCAGGCAGTTTGAAATATCTTTATTCCACCATTTGGGCTTATTATTATGGCCTGGACGCCGTATTTTCGATGGTATGCAATCTTGCACTGCTTTTAGGTAAGTGGTTTCGAATAACTTCCAAGATGTATTTATGTCGTTATTGTTAATTCAAAAGCTCCAGTCAGTTTCTTTAACCCTTAAAAAGCGGCTCACCACTTAAGTCGTATTTAATAAAGCTGGACTATGTGGCGGCGCTCGACATAGGTCGAGTGGCAATTTCAGCACGTAATGTGGCTGAGAGAGAGAGACAAGTGGTGGCAGGAGACTAGCGAGCGTATGACTGCTCCAGACCACCGCGGCGAACCTACTGACACGAATCTCAGCTCCCTCCTCCCTCTCTCACTCGCTACATACTCAATTATATGGGGAAAGTACTGAATTACCTGCTTTTTGCACTCGCGTTGCACGGTTATTGCAAGAAAACTATCCATCATACAAGGATCGTTATGGTGTCATTCGAAAGCTCTGTTCATGCCCTTTCAGGGATAGATACTTGTTTTACGTTCTGGGTCTTATTTAGGCATGAAAATGATCACGTAAACAGCCCTATTTTGGCTAAAAACACCCCGCTGGGCGGTACACATAAATAAACCGCATAGGCCGCTAAAGAAGGGTTAAATATAGCTCTAAGTTTATGGAAGTTTGCTTTCTTGAAATTAGGGACTATTTCGATGCTACTATTTTGTTCGTTACTAGTAAACTTTAAAGTGAAAGTTATCGTACGATGGTCGCTGTTACTGAATTCATCACCAACATTCAAATTCTCTATTAATTCTTCTTTCGTTACAAGTACAATGTCAAGAACGTTATTACCACGGGTCGGCGTTCGAACAAATTGATAAAGCGAACTCTCTTGCAAGTTCGTATACAAGTCATGTCCGGAGTGTGAAGTAAGAGTATCGCCCCACTTGGTCACAGGTAAATTAAAGTCGCCCAAAATTACGGTATCCTGTGAGTTACTTACATCTGCAATTTGTTTGTTAATTTCTCGGTCAGTTTGCACTGATTGAGCTGGAGGTCTGTATATTAACGCAAGTATTATTTTTGTACCTTTATTATTCTTTATTAGCACAAAAGATATGTCGACGTTCACAATATAAGGTTTTGACAAGAGGGTAGGGTTAAGACTTTCTTTGATATAAAGTAAAACGCCACCTCCATTTCGATTTATTCGGCTTTTCTCAAACATTATCTTCTGTATTGAGCCAAGATTCTGTTATGCCAATCACATCATAATTTTCTGTAAACACTAGCTCCTCTAAATCTGAAAATTTATTGCGTATGCTACGAGCGTTTGCATAGAAAAACTTTAAATTTGTTATTTTAGAACTCACGGAACGCTCTTTAATAATATTTTTGGTTCTTGTCGGATCTACATTTATGTTCATGGCGGTCCTCGGTCCTCGCTGTCTTTGGTCCTTATCGCTGGTGGTCCTCGGTTGCCTCTGTTTTTTGCTTGGCATTGGATGATTGGATGTGTGAGTGAGTGTGAGCCAACCTTCCACTCACGAAGCTTTGAGAGACACTGGAGGTATCTCTCAATTCTCTTCCTGACTTCTCCCCTAATTCCCACACTTGGTAACACTGATGAACTGCTAGCAACTCGCTAATGTTAGCACGAAAATAGACCACATAATAAGGGAATCTCTCTATCTATCTATCTATATGCTCAGGCCCAATCCCCATTTTGGGGGTAGCCGACTCAAGACAGAGCAAGAACAGGGAAAACACAAAAACAACATAAACAAAAAATACACACAGATAAAAAACACAAACTCTCACACATCCAGGTCACCCAGGAGAAGACCCAGAGACCAGGGTTACCAAGGTCGCTCCAGCACTCCCCCGGCCCCTGACCACCCGGAGAGGTTCCGATCTCGGCAGGCAGACATGCAGCGGAGCCAAAGCCACAAGCCCTCCCACCACACTTCCAGGCACACCCTTCATATTAATCGTCTCCCCGGGCCAGGTGCCTGATGGACTATTATCTAGTCCAACTAGCGCCCGACCCCTTACTCCAAATGACCACGTGTTCACTCAACTATTCACAAGCATTCTCCATTCACTCCTGGCCACCACCACTTCCCCTGCCTGATCTATAGTCATTCCTCTATCATCCAAAGCCTTTCTTACACAGTCTCTCCATCTCAATGGGGGTCTTCCTGCCCTTCTATCTCCCCTTGTACCTGACTCACATATTCTCTTTGTAAGCCTTTCATCTCCCATTCGTTCAACATGACCATACCAGCTCAGCACCCTTCTGTCCACTCTGGCTGACAAATGTTACTGCTGCCCCACTCTCCTACGTATCTCTTCATTCCTCAATCTGTCTCTACGAGTAACTCCACACATACTCCTCAAGCAGCTCATCTCCATCACATCCAGCCCTCTTTTCTCCTTTTTCTTCAGAGCCCATGTCTCAGCCCCATACATCACTGTTGGCACAACAATTCCTTGATACAGTGTACTTTTTACTTTCACTCCGAGATTTCTCGTCTTCCACATACTTCCCATTGCTCCGAAAACCTTCCTTCCTTCACACACTCTCTGTTTTACCTCCACTTCCATACCTCCACTCCTGCTTATTGTTCCTCCTAGATATTTAAAACAGTCTACTTGTTCCAATATTTCCCCATCCAGCCTCACATCTAGATTCACCCTATGCTCTCCCCTATTACACACCATTACTTTACTTTTATTGACGTTCACCTTCAGTTTCCTCCTTCCACAAACCAAACCAAACTCTTTGACTACCCGCTGCAGTTTCTCATCAGAATCCGCCACCAATGCTGTGTCATCAGCGAACAGCAACTGATTCAACTCCCAATCTCTACCATTATTTCCTACTAAACCCAATCCTCTTCCCATAGTTCTCCTTTTCACCTCCCTCACCACACCATCCATAAACATATTAAACAGCCATGGTGACATTACACAACACTGTCGCAAACCTACCTTTACCTCAAACCATTCACTCAACTCACCATTTCCTACTCTCACACATGCTCTGCTCCCTTCATAAAAACTCTTAACTGCTTCTAACAAATTTCCTCCTATTTCATAAATCCTTAACACCTTCCACATTGCTTCACGGTCCACACGATCATACGCTTTTTCCAAGTCCATAAAAGCCCGAAATATCTCCTTATGCTTCTCTAAATACTTCTCGCATAACTGTCTTACTGCAAACATCTGATCCACGCACCCTCTTCCCCTCCTAAAACCGCACTGTTCTTCTCCTATTGCAACTTCCGTACACTTTATTATCCTCTCTATCAACACCCTGCCATACAGCTTTCCAACCACTGACAATAATCTAATACCTCTACAACTTGAACACTCCTGCCGATCTCCCTTCCCCTTGTACAACGGCACAATACATGCACTCTTCCAGTCTATTGGTACCATTGACACAGCAAAGCACACATTGAAAAGTCTCACCAACCAATCTATGATCACATCTCCACCCTTCTTTATACACTCCACAGCAATACCATCCAAACCTTCTGCTTTTCCCGCTCTCATTTGTTTCACTGCTTCTTTCACCTCATTTTCCTCAATCCTTTCATTCATTCCCTGCCACCTGGGTGGCCTGGGTAACCTATCTCCATCCACCTCTGCTTCAATCACTGCTTCTCTTCCATCTCTTGTATTTAACAATGATTCAAAATACTAGGCATATCTCTTCCTCACTTCAACTGGTTCCACTAGTAATTCTCCATTTTCATCTTTCACTGACTCTTCCCTCTTTTGTCCTCCTTTCCTTACTTTATTTACCTCCTTCCAGAACATCTTCTTTCGTTCTTCAAAATTCTCACTCAGCCTTTGGCCCCACCTTTCGTTTGCATCTTTTTTCGCTTCTCTAATTTTCCGTTTTGCCTCTCTCCTTTTCTCCTTGTACCTCTCCCATACCTCAACACTACCATCCTGTAAAACCCTCTCAAAACACTATCTCTTCTCCTCAACTGCCTTTCTCACCGTATCATTCCACCACTCGCTTCCCTTCCTGATACCTCTGCCTCCTACTTTCCTTTTGCCGCATACTACCTCTGCACTTGCTTTCACTCCTTCCTTAAACTGTTGCCATTCAACCTCTACTTCTCTCTCTTCCATCTCTCTCACTTCCATCCACTTTTCATTTAGTCTTTCCTTGTACTCCCTCTCTTTTTCACTCTTCTCTAACTCACTAACTTGTATTACCTCTCTTACTTCACGCTTGTCTCTTATTCTCCTGTAACTCTTAACTCTTAGCTTTCCCTCCACCAGGTAATGATCTGACATACCCTCCGCCTCACCTCTCATCACATTCACATCCAGCAGTCTACACAATCTTTCCCTTGTCACCAGCAGATAATCCATCAATGCCCTCTCTACAATCTCTCCCCTCACAAGTCTATGCCAGGTGTACTTGTGTATACGCCTTTTTTTGAAGAACGTATTACCTACACTCAATCTACACTCTTCACATACATTTTTCAGTCTTTCTCCACTCTCGTTTACACCATCCACACCAAAACTACCGATGACTCCCTCAACAGGCTCATTTCCTACCCTAGCATTTAGGTCCCCTAAAACTATAACATTTTCATTTTCATCAAACCCTTGTAGACAATCTCTCAAATCCTCCCAGAAACCCTCTACCTCGTCTAACTCTCTTTCACTTCCTGGTCCATACGCACTTACAAAAACCCACCTTTCACCGCATTCTCACCCACATTAGCCTTGATGACAATAAGGGAATAACAGGGAAAATAGGTGATAATTGAAGGAGGGGTGGGGGGGGGGGGGGAGAGGGGAAGGAGGGGATGTGGAGGAGTGATATTTGGCATGGCCCAGGGGCAAAAAAAAAAAAAAAAAAAAAAAGTTCAAGTTTTTTTTAGGGTGTTTTAAATGGATTTTTTTTAGGCCCAGGATCTTAAGAGTCTTCCCGCAGTCGCCCGGGGAAACTCTTAAGAGTCTTCCCACAGCTCCTGGGTTAAGAACAGACCTCACCTCATAACCTGTGAGTTTCTGGGCAATGAATGCCAGTAGACACCTGTCTCATCAGCGTTGTCTCATCATAGGGTTGAATTTGTTCTCTATCAATCAATGCCTGCAACTCGGCCTTAAATGGTTCAATGCTGGAGGTGTTTGCACTCAACGACTCTCCAACGATGGCCCTGTTAGAAATACTGTGCCGAGCCCTGAAACAAGTGAGTCACCCATTGCTAGCCAAAACATTGTTAACCCCAAGATGATCGGCCAGCCTCTTCGCAGCATCTTGGATGGCAACACCTTGCTCTGGTACACCTGACGCCTGCTGCTGCGTGTACCACTTCCACACAGCCTTGTCAACTTTTTGGAATGGTAGGTTATGATTCACATACATTTTGTTCTGCATACGGTCGTCGACACATTCCATGGCTCGCTTACGATATGAATCTTTGGCCCTTATTATGTCATAGAAAAGTGCTTGCAGAAATTTTGTATTTCTCCAAAATAATGTTGGAAATGAGATGATAAAAGTACGAAATAGAACATTGTTTTATCACACCCACCTGAGATTGTTGAAAAGCTGGATTAGTGTATAATCCAGGATGCAGCAAGAGTGGTAGAGCAGTAGAGTGCCAATTAGGATGAGTAGAGGGGTGGTGAATGGGTGGATGGAGTGCATCTAGTGGTAGCGGAGTGCCAAGACTTTAAAACAAACAGATACAGTATGTATTCAGCATTTATGAAAAATTTGCCCATAAAACAAAAAGAGATCACTGTATAGCACTTTGATGTTCACTGTGCTTGATTTTAATTAATTAATTAATTACGGTATAATGATTTCATAAAAGAAAAGGAGATCACTGTATAGCACTTAGATTTTCACTGTGCTATTTATTCATTCACTTACACACTATCAGCTTTTTTGGTCTTAGCCTAACTTAAACTAACTTAGTCACAAAAAGGCTGGCACTCCACTCCTTGTTACTGTTGTCTGACAGACGGGAAGTATTCACCACCGACAAGGTGTCTGAGTCAGAGGCACTAATTGGCACTGAAGAAGAGCCTGGGACACCTGAATCATACTCAGGACCGGCACTGGTACTGTCAATGGCTGTGGTTGGTACGTCTGACTCTGAAGCACTTGTGATGTTAGCAGACCCAAGCAAGCAGCTAATACTGGGGCCGGCTGGGGCCTGTTGAGTACTGGGGCCAGCAGGGGGTGCTCGGTACTGAGGCCAGCAGGAGGCTGCTTGGTACAGGAGGCTGCTCGGTACTGGGGCTAGCACGGGGCTGCTTGGTACTGGAGCCAACAGGGGGCTGCTCGGTACGGGGGCCAGCAGGGGGCTGCTTGGTACTGGAGCCAGCAGGGGGCTGCTCGGTACTGGGGCCAGCAGGGGGCTGCTTATTACTGGAGCCAGAAGGGGGCTGCTCAGTACTGGGGCCAGCAGGGGGCTGCTTGGTACTGGGGCCAGCAAGGGACTGCTCGGTACTGGGGGCAGCAGGGGGCTGCTTGGTACTGGAGCCAGCAGGGGCTTTTCGGTACTGGAGCCAGCAGGGGGCTGCTTGGTACTGGAGCCAGCAGGGGGCTGCACGGTACTGGGGCCAGCAGGGGGCTGCTTGGTACTGGAGCCAGCAGGGGGCTGCTCGGTACTAGGGCCAGCAGGGGGCTGCTTGGTACTGGAGCCAGCAGGGGGCTGCTCGGTATTGGGGCCAGCATGGGGCTACTTGGTACTGAAGCCAGCAGGGGGCTGCTCGGTACTAAGGCCAGCAGGGGGCTGCTTGGTACTGGAGCCAGCAGGGGGCTGCTCGGTACTGGGGCCAGCAGCGGGCTGCTTGGTACTGGAGCCAGCAGGGGGCTGCTTGGTACTGGAGCCAGCAGGGGGCTGCTCGGTACTGGGGCCAGCAGGGGGCTGCTTGGTACTGGAGCCAGCAGGGGGCTGCTCGGTACTGAAGCCAGCAGGGGGCTGCTCGGTACAGGGGGCTGCTTGGTACTGGGGCCAGCAGGGGGCTGCTCGGTACTGGGCCCAGCAGGGGGCTGCTTGGTACTGGAGCCAGCAGGGGGCTGCTCGGTACTGGGATTAGAAGGGGGTTGCTTGGTACTGGAGCCAGCAGGGGGCTGCTTGGTACTGGAGCCAGCAGGGGGCTGCTCGGTACTGGAGCCAGCAGGGGGGCTGCTCGGTACTGGGGCCAGCAGGGGGCTGCTTGGTACTGGAGCTGGCAGGGGGCTGCTCGGTACTGGGCCCAGCAGGGGGCTGCTTGGTGCTGGCAGTGGGCTGCTCGGTACTGGGGGCTACTTGGTACTGGAGCTAGCATGGGGCTGCTCGTTAATGGGGCCAGCAGGGGGCTGCTTGGTACTGGAGCCAGCAGGGGCTGCTCGGTTTTGGGGCCAGCAGGGGGCTGCTTGGTACTGGAGCCAGCAGGGGGCTGCTTGGTACTGGAGCCAGCAGGGGGCTGCTTGGTACTGGGGCCAGCAGGGGGCTGCTTGGTACTGGAGCCAGCAGGGGGCTGCTTGGTACTGGAGCCAGCAAGGGGCTGCTTGGTACTGGAGCCAGCAGGGGGCTGCTCGGTACTGGAGCCAGCAGGGGGCTGCTTGGTACTGGAGCCAGCAGGGGGCTGCTTGGTGCTGGAGCCAGCAGGCGGCTGCTTGGTACTGGAGCCAGCAGGAGGCTGCTTGGTACTAGGGCCAGCGGGGGGCTCCTTGGTACTGGAGCCAGCTGGGGGCTGCTCAGTACCGGGGCCAGCAGGAGGCTGCTCGGTAGTGGAGCCAGCAGGGGGCTGCTCGGTACTGGGGCCAGCAGGGAGCTGCTTGGTACTGGAGCCAGCAGGGGGCTGCTCGGTACTGGGGCCAGCAGGGGGCTGCTTGGTACTGGAGCCAGCAGGAGGCTGCTCGGTACTAGGGCCAGCAGGGGGCTCCTTGGTACTGGAACCAGCAGGGGGCTGCTCGGTACCGTGGCCAGCAGGGGGCTGCTTGGTGCTGGAGCCAGCAGGGGGCTGCTCGGTACTGGAGCCAGCAGGGGGCTGCTCAGTACTGGGGCCAGCAGGGGGCTGCTTGATACTGGAGCCAGCAGGGGGCTGCTTGGTACTGGGGCCAGCAGAGGGCTGCTCGGTCCAGGAGCCAGCAGGGGGCTGCTTGGTACTGGAGTCAGCAGGGAGCAGCTCAGTACTGGAGCCAGCAGGGGGATGCTCAGTACTGGAGCCAGCAGGGGGCTGCTTGGTACTGGAGCCAGCAGGGGGCTGCTTGGTACTGGAGCCAGCAGGGGGCAGCTCAGTACTGGGGCCAACAGGGGGCTGCTTGGTACTGGAGCCAACAGGGGGCTGCTCGGTACTGGGGCCAGCAGGGGGCTGCTTGGTACTGGAGCCAGCAGGGGGCTGCTCGGTACTGGGGCCAGCAGGGGGCTGCTTATTACTGGAGCCAGAAGGGGGCTGCTCAGTACTGGGGCCAGCAGGGGGCTGCTTGGTACTGGGGCCAGCAAGGGACTGCTCGGTACTGGGGGCAGCAGGGGGCTGCTTGGTACTGGAGCCAGCAGGGGCTTTTCGGTACTGGAGCCAGCAGGGGGCTGCTTGGTACTGGAGCCAGCAGGGAGCTGCACGGTACTGGGGCCAGCAGGGGGCTGCTTGGTACTGGAGCCAGCAGGGGGCTGCTCGGTACTAGGGCCAGCAGGGGGCTGCTTGGTACTGGAGCCAGCAGGGGGCTGCTCGGTATTGGGGCCAGCATGGGGCTACTTGGTACTGAAGCCAGCAGGGGGCTGCTCGGTACTAAGGCCAGCAGGGGGCTGCTTGGTACTGGAGCCAGCAGGGGGCTGCTCGGTACTGGGGCCAGCAGCGGGCTGCTTGGTACTGGAGCCAGCAGGGGGCTGCTTGGTACTGGAGCCAGCAGGGGGCTGCTCGGTACTGGGGCCAGCAGGGGGCTGCTTGGTACTGGAGCCAGCAGGGGGCTGCTCGGTACTGAAGCCAGCAGGGGGCTGCTCGGTACAGGGGGCTGCTTGGTACTGGGGCCAGCAGGGGGCTGCTCGGTACTGGGGCCAGCAGGGGGCTGCTTGGTACTGGAGCCAGCAGGGGGCTGCTCGGTTACTGGGATTAGAAGGGGGTTGCTTGGTACTGGAGCCAGCAGGGGGCTGCTTGGTACTGGAGCCAGCAGGGGGCTGCTCGGTACTGGAGCCAGCAGGGGGGCTGCTCGGTACTGGGGCCAGCAGGGGGCTGCTTGGTACTGGAGCTGGCAGGGGGCTGCTCGGTACTGGGCCCAGCAGGGGGCTGCTTGGTACTGGAGCTGGCAGTGGGCTGCTCGGTACTGGGGGCTACTTGGTACTGGAGCTAGCATGGGGCTGCTCGTTAATGGGGCCAGCAGGGGGCTGCTTGGTACTGGAGCCAGCAGGGGCTGCTCGGTTTTGGGGCCAGCAGAGGGCTGCTTGGTACTGGAGCCAGCAGGGGGCTGCTTGGTACTGGAGCCAGCAGGGGGCTGCTTGGTACTGGGGCCAGCAGGGGGCTGCTTGGTACTGGAGCCAGCAGGGGGCTGCTTGGTACTGGAGCCAGCAAGGGGCTGCTTGGTACTGGAGCCAGCAGGGGGCTGCTCGGTACTGGAGCCAGCAGGGGGCTGCTTGGTACTGGAGCCAGCAGGGGGCTGCTTGGTGCTGGAGCCAGCAGGGGGCTGCTTGGTACTGGAGCCAGCAGGAGGCTGCTTGGTACTAGGGCCAGCGGGGGGCTCCTTGGTACTGGAGCCAGCTGGGGGCTGCTCAGTACCGGGGCCAGCAGGAGGCTGCTCGGTAGTGGAGCCAGCAGGGGGCTGCTCGGTACTGGGGCCAGCAGGGAGCTGCTTGGTACTGGAGCCAGCAGGGGGCTGCTCGGTACTGGGGCCAGCAGGGGGCTGCTTGGTACTGGAGCCAGCAGGAGGCTGCTCGGTACTAGGGCCAGCAGGGGGCTCCTTGGTACTGGAGCCAGCAGGGGGCTGCTCGGTACCGTGGCCAGCAGGGGGCTGCTTGGTGCTGGAGCCAGCAGGGGGCTGCTCGGTACTGGAGCCAGCAGGGGGCTGCTCAGTACTGGGGCCAGCAGGGGGCTGCTTGATACTGGAGCCAGCAGGGGGCTGCTTGGTACTGGGGCCAGCAGAGGGCTGCTCGGTCCTGGAGCCAGCAGGGGGCTGCTTGGTACTGGAGTCAGCAGGGGGCAGCTCAGTACTGGAGCCAGCAGGGGGCTGCTCAGTACTGGAGCCAGCAGGGGGCTGCTTGGTACTGGAGCCAGCAGGGGGCTGCTTGGTACTGGAGCCAGCAGGGGGCAGCTCAGTACTGGGGCCAACAGGGGGCTGCTTGGTACTGGAGCCAGCAGGGGGATGCTTAGTACTGGAGCCAGCAGGAGGCTGCTTGGTACTGGAGCCAGCAGGGGGCTGCTTGGTACTGGGGCCAGCTGGGGGCTGCTCGGTACTGGAGCCAGCATGGGGCTGCTCAGTACTGGGGCCAGCAGGGGGCTGCTTGGTACTGGAGCCAGCAGGGGCTGCTCGGTTTTAGGGCCAGCAGGGGGCTGCTTGGTACTGGAGCCAGCAGGGAGCTGCTTGGTACTGGGGACAGCAGGGGGCTGCTCGGTACTGGAGCCAGCAGGGGGCTGCTCAGTACTGGAGCCAGCAGGCAGCTGCTTGGTACTGGAGCCAGCAGGGGGCTGCTCAGTACTGGAGCCAGCAGGGGCTGCTTGGTACTGGAGCCAGCAGGGGGCTTCTTGGTACTGGAGCCAGCAGGGGGCTGCTCAGTACTGGGGCCAACAGGGGGCTGCTTGGTACTGGAGCCAGCAGGGGGTTGCTCAGTACTGGAGCCAGCAGGGGGCTGCTTGGTACTGGAGCCAGCAGGGGGCTGCTTGGTACTGGGGCCAGCAGGGGGCTGCTCGATACTGGAGCCAGCAGGGGGCTGCTCTGTACTGGGGCCAACAGGGGGCTGCTTGTTACTGGAGCCGGCAGGGGGCTGCTCGGTACTGGGGCCAGCAGGGGGCTGCTTGGTACTGGAGCCAGCAGGGGCTGCTCGGTTTTGGGGCCAGCAGGTGGCTGCTTGGTACTGGAGCCAGCAGGGGGCTGCTTGGTACTGGGGCCAGCAGGGGGATGCTTGGTACTGGAGCCAGCAGGGGGCTGCTCGGTACAGGGGCCAGCAGGGGGCTGCTTGGCACTGGAGCCAGCAGGGGACTGCTCGGTACTGGGGCCAGCAGGGGGCTGCTTGGTACTGGAGCCAGCAGGGGGCTGCTCGGTACTGGGGCCAGCAGGGGGCTGCTTGGTACTGGAGCCAGCAGGGGGTTGCTCGGTACTGGGGCCAGCAGGGGGCTGCTTGGTACTGGAGCCAGCAGGGGGCTGCTCGGTACAGCGGCCAACTTGGGGCTGCTTAACACTATTTTGGCAAGACGCAGGCTTGAAGAAGGAACGTATTTTAGTTTGTTTCACAGACTCATGTAACTCGATTTGAAGACCCATCCGCATTTACAGTAATGTAGGAAGCTGTAGTACCTTGCGTATTTCCCACCTGTCTCATTAACAATCTGATTCAACTGTTCAGGAGCAAGCCAGGCAACAAAAGGAAAGTAAGGGCAATCGGCCAAACACCTAATATGGCAGCCATTTGTATACCCAAGTGAACATGGAAGTAAACAACACTAATACGGTAATATAAATATACCTAAAGTTCGAAGGACCAATTATTGTGGGGAATATATGGATAGGTTAAATTATTCAATCACTGGTACATGAATTAATCTCGACAATAAGTTAAATAATATAATTACCAATATGAAATATGACGATGTATATGGGTAGAATTCCAGTTACCTCACACAGCCTAGTTCACACGAATGATATGTAGGAATGTTCACATAATACAATATCAATACATTATGAACTTAACTTATTGAGGACTGGTGATGTAGGACTGCAGATATATATAATTAGTGGTAGTGGTTGGTGAATCTCTAGGTTGAGTTACAGCTGGGGGTAGATGTTGGTTGTTCGGCTGATTCTAAGAGACTGAGGGTCAGGCCCTGAGCTCAGCTGTGAGCTTACAAATGGCTTCCGGTTCGGATAACATTTCGATCCTATGAGCTAGTTTCATTATACATCCAGAGCTAATGTACAGTTTTATGAATTCAAGCTAATAATTAACTTACAATTAATAATCTACTACAGTAAATAAGATATTAGCTACAATCGTAATTACTATACAATTCCGCTAACTTCAAATATTCCAATTGGACTAGATACTATCGGGGTCATCATATACTATTCCCGACATACTTCCCCCCACCACAAACAAATATACAGTAGCATACAAAAAGGGATATAAAAGATTCAAAGATCACCTTGGGTAATCTTGGATCTCCAAAGATTCACGGAACTCATAGCCACCCTCCTCTTGGGGCGAGCGCCACTGGAAGCCGGATTAGGATCACTTTTCCCAGAATCACCAGCTCCACCCTGAGGAGTGCTGTCATCTGTAATAGAACCAGCACTCCCCTGTGGAGATATATCAGTAGAGTAACCTTTAATATCAAGTAGTTCTACATCCTGCTCCGAGAAATATAACCTTGCGACTGGTCGAGTAGTAATCCCAGTCGATGTCTGTAACTAAGCAACCCTAACATTACCATCAACTCTCTGGAACAATTTGACGATCCTACCAAGCTTCCAATACTATCTAGGACGCTCATCATGAATCAATACGATATCCCCGATACGAGGCTACCGTTTATTTGTCCCTTTGATTATAATAGAATGACGCTCGCAAAGAGACACCAAATATTCCTGTGACCACCTTTTCCATAAAATTATCGTCTGACACCTTGTTCCTATATTGGAAGCGACGACGTGTGGCGTCAGCAACACAGAACGTAGGGTCTTGTAGATCTTCGTTGGTCACTGACGTTCTAGGAAAGGGATTAAGTTTACGTCCACGTGTTAGCATGGAAGGTGACATGGGTAAGAGGTCATCGATAGCCGCCAAGATATAGGACAAGGGCCTGTCGTTGACTGACATCTCAATCTCCATTAAGACCGTTTGAAACTCCTTTTTATTCACCAGGGCCCTCTCTAATGCCTTTTTCATGGCAGATTTGACAATACCAATGGTCCTCTCCCAAAACGCTCTGAACCACGGTGCACGTGCTGGTATGAATTTCCACTGACAATTCCTTCCAGTGAGGGTAGACCCATCTTCGGGTCATCCATTATATTCTGGAGATATTTTGATGCCCAGACAAAACAAGTCGCATTATCGCTCAGAATCATTTAAGGGAAACCATTGCGACCTGCAAAGCGTCTTAGGGTATGTAAAAAACCCTCACAGGATAAGTCGTCAATCAATTCAATGTGGATCGCTCTGGTTACCGCACATGTGAAGAGTACGGCATATACCTTCGTGATATTACCGGGCGATTCCCTAAGTTGAATCGCTCCCGTATAGTCCACCCCGGTTACCTGAAATGGTTCAGTTCTTTGTACCTTGAACTCAGGTAAGGGAGGTAGATCAACTGGAGAGTAAGGCTTACCCTGTAATCTTTTGCATATAGTACAGCTATTGTGGATACCTTTAATGGCTTGTTGCATTTTAGGGATCCACCAACGTTGTCGCATATAAGCCAGAACATAATTTACGCCAAAATGCAGGCAGATCTCATGGCATTTGCGAATCAACAGTTTGGTAATCAAATTAGAGGAGCTAAGGAGGACAGGATATTTCGCAGAATCATTAATGTCCGCCTTCTAGGTCCTGCCTCGATCTACACTTAATTATGTCTCCTTCCATATATAATCGTAGCTGCCTCATCAAGTTTGAGGGTTTGGCCTTCAACTCCTTGTTCAGTATTTCATGTTCAGTAGGATATGATTCCATTTGTACTAAACATATTAATTTTACTTCTGCTGATCTCAATTCATGTAGTCTGATTTGCTTTGAATCTTCACTGAGGAACGATCTGTGAGCCCGACTTCTCATGTTGTTGATGAAACGGTATATCCATGCAAATATCCGTATAGCTGCCATAACGTTCCCACGCTACCAACTTGTTATCCTGATGTGTAGTACTCACAGTCGAACTACTTAATTTAACACATCATCTTGGGGCCTACTTGAAGGATCAGTTATGCATTCCCTGAAATCCTTTGGCCATTTAATTGGAGAAGTAAGCCATGTGGATCCTTGCCACCAAATAGAGGATGACAACAACTGTTGTGCCGAGATTCCCAGGGAAATTATGTCACCGGGGATATCCTTGGTATTCACAATCACGAAATTTAACTGTAGGAACTAAGTTATGTATCTCATCAGTGTGATTTGAAACAAACAGGTAGCACCTTCTGGCTGTGTACCCAAGCAAGTGCAATTTGACTGTCGCTCCAGACATATACGTTATCAACTTATCAATCTGTAGTATGTCTGTATAAGCATCCAGTGTAAACTTGATTAGACGAGCAGACAAAAGCAATGTAGTAAGTTATAATTTAGGAACTGTAATTTTCTTAATAGGGGCTACTTTGGCCTTTGCTATAGTCAGTTTAGCTTCACTACCATTACATAAGTATATGGCTGTACCGTACGCACTATTACTGGCATCAGCAAAGGTATGTAGATCCACCTGTTGACCACTTATAACTTGACGATCAAGTTGAACCTTGCAACATGTGGAAAGGTCCGACCGTATTAACTGCCAAGTATCTTGTAGCTAAGTCGGGAGTTGTGTGTTCCATTCTAGCTTTAGCCGCCAAAATTGATGTAAAAATATAGTAGCACGAATAGTCAAAGGCAGCAAATAGCCTAGGGGATCAAACAACCTTGCAGACAAGCTAAAGCAGTTTCGCTTGGTCATAATCTCACAGTCGCTTGGTGTGGCAGAAGGATATACAGTTTCTGGTAGTGTCCCATTAGTGGCCTAAAAACTTCACTGCACTATTCTCAATAGCTACACCGTCAGAAGCAAATTGACTTTTCAAAAGATCACTATTAGTGGCCCATTCTCTTAAATACAAATGAGCCCTGGCAAATATATTGCGGATCTCCCAGCATCTTTTCAGCATTATATCTTCATCGGCTCCATTGCCCTGAAGATTGTCCACATAGATCCCCTGCCTGATCTCATTCTTGAAGTCAGGACCTAGCCCAGCCTCCTCAAGATGTCACAATATAGTAGCGTTGAGAAGGAACTGGGAACAGGTCGATCCGAATAATACAACTCTGAATCTGTAGACTAGATACTCTGAATCTAAATCCATTGGTCCCGTGGCCATAAAAATCTTGTAGAGTCCCTGTCTTCACGATGGAGTTGAAGCATCAGGAAGGCCTTCTCAATATCGGCGACCCAGGCAAATTAATGACATCTGAAGAGTAACATTATTTGTGCGAGATCAGAGACCAGAGATGGACCCGTATAGAGACAATCATTCAGGCTATAAGAGCGATCACTGGATTTAGCTGAGCAATCATATACAATACGAACAGGACTGGTGGAACTGTCCTTTTTTATCCCATGGTGAGCAAGGTAATGAATAGTTTCCCCACACTCACCGGGATCTTCTCTTTCAACAAATCCACGTCGTACCTGCTCTTCAAGTACTCCCGCATAAGTCTTGCAATAATTTGGATTCTTGACAAACTGCTTCTGAAGGCCCCGTAACCTACCAAGTGCTAGATTGAAATTTGTAGGCAATTTACTCTTATTGTCATTCCAAGGGAGTTTACCACATACTGACCCTTGCCAGAATCATATGTTACAGTTTCTTCGTATGAGCGCAATGCTAGCTTGGACTCCCGATCAAGTTCATGAGGGTCAATTCCAATATTATCTAAGTCCCATAGCTTATCTAATATCTATATCAGTGCATGGATTATCAGGAACAGTAGTCCTAACATATTTGTGAATGAGGCTTACTGCTACTATAACCCTTCGAGTACCAGCGACGGGTGTTATATTCTATTATAGCTATATTTAGTCAATTTTCTTCAGCTTAGGAAGGACCTCTAGCAATAATAAGGCTTCAAATATCTCTACCAACCCATTTAACTACCACAGATCCTTCCTAAGCTGCATAATGCCGACTAAATCTAGCTAGAATACAATATAACACACGTCGCTGGTATTCAACGGGTTAAGGACCGTAACTACCACCATTTTTGTGTCATGAGAAGAAGTTGCATAAGATCCGGAAATGGCATACCCTTGTATTGTGGGAAGTAATATCAGCTTATCTATCCGCCGATATCCAGGGTGATCCAGGTCGTAGTAATAATCAGCTCCGACCAGTAGCATAATTTCGTTGTTAGCAGAGAGTTGATCATCAGCCAGTTTAAAACCCTTGCTCCTGAGATATTTCAATTGTGGTTGAATCTCTGATGCTGCATAGAAACTGGGAAGTTTGTCAACTACCACAGCCTTGATGGGACATACCTTCCTTCTATATACCTGTACATAAGAAATCTCCACAATGTCATAGTCACTGGAATCAACTTCACCAGTGAAACCATGGAGACGCAAATTCTCTTGACCCTTGCTGGTATACTTGTAGTGTGGCAATGATGACCGCAGAACGAATGTCCTCTGTGAGCACTGGTCGAGTAAGGTTCGCATCATTATATACTTATTATTACTCCCCACTACTGGCGGCAGCATCATAGTAGGAAGCATTTGACATTCTCTAGAAGCAATGGACATAGCAGATAATTTATTACTCTCGCTTATATTTTTATCATGTGACTCTTTGGTGGTTCTCCCCTTCTCCTTGCCGTCGTGCCGATCAGACTGGGTACGAAGGGAAAACCAATGCTTTCCCTTGCAATACTTACAGGGTTTGATGAAGGAATTAGTACAAGTACTGTCTTGCAAGACAACTGGTGCACAAGTGAAGTGATTTAGCCTTGCCAATTTTATGTGTAGCCTTAGGATACTTAGGACAGTGATAACACGGATGACCGTGCACACTGCACAACTTACAACCTGATGATATCGTCCTCTTCTGTTTAGAAGTCTGTACCGGGAAAGCAGCAGTGGATGGCGACATCTCCACGTGTCGGTATTGTCCAGTACTCTCCATGTTGAACACTTCAGTCTGGAACACCTGTACCAACGATTCCAAATCCAGTGGAGTGTCGCTTAGTTGACGTCTTACAATTTCTTTAAGGGGAGAGGGTACCTTGTTCAGAATATTCACACTGTAGATTTCCTCCTTCGTTATGGCCATCGTCTCCATTGATCGGAGGAGGCTCTCAAAATAGGCATAGTACTCCTTTAATTCTGTCACATCATATGATGGAGGATCTAGAGCAAAGATTTTTTTTTATTAATGCAGTCTTGATTACTTCCTCTCTCCCATAAGTTCTTTTCAATAGATCCACTGCAGACTCATAGCTTGTAGCTTCCAGCTTTTACCCCTCTATCAGCTTCAAGGCCTCCCATTTTAACTGTCCACGGAGATATGTAAACCTTTGGATGGATGTAAGGGTCTTATTCCTATGAACGGAACACTCAAAAATATCCCAAAATCCAGTCCAGGTAGTTGGATCCCTAGAAAAGGATGGCAGAATAAGCTTTGGAGCACTGGTCGCTTCCTTAACATTGAACAATTCTTGGGTTGTAGATAATCTGGCTAACACCGTATAGACAAGATCTGCTGACATCTCGTCCTCCACTTGTTCAGGACTTGACAACAAATCATATATCTGCTTGGCATAATTCTCATATGTTGCAAGCGATTTAGATACAGTAGACTTCCTGCCTTTAATCTGATCAGCCAAAGCAGTGTCTAAAAAATATGTCAAGATCTCTTAAGCACTTATTCAAGCTTCCTTTCGTCCCTCCTTTCAAAATCTTCAGCTTCTTTAAATCTTCCATTGTTAAACTCTTATTCTATTATCTCTCTAAAGTACAAAGCAAACAAGTTATATAAATTAACCTAAACTATGTGGCAATGGAATTGCCATTCCCAATCTGGATACGTAACTAGCTGCAGTACGAGGATTAATTTGAACAATGATGTACACATAGCAGACAAAATGAGTGATATCCATACAGAAAGAAGGGTAAATGACAAGAACTAACTAATTAGACTATTTCAGATTAGGCCTAGCCCAGCTGCCCATGCCACAATCGTGAGGTCTGACTACTGACTGTCAATCGCTTAGGAATCAACATAGACCGCGTCTCATGACCGTAACTATAAGCATCTAGGCTATGAAATGTAATTAAGTCACATGAGAAACCCTCCCCACCAGCAAAATAATAATAAGAGTCTAAGTACACATAAAGTCACCAATTAACTACCAACAGTGTCATCAAAAAATCCCAAACACCTGTAGAATGAACCGCACGAATGGGACCCAACCTGAGTCCCTCCCACACATATCACTAGCCTAGCAAACCCTCACAAACAAAAGCCAAGGAGCACCACGTCCAAATAACCGGGAAACTAGTCCCCCTAAAACAACAGGGACTGGTCACATCCGAAAAACCACTAGGAGCAAGCCAGGCAACAAAGGGAAAGTAAGGGCAATCGGCCAAACACCTAACACGGCAGCCATTTGTATACCCAAGTGAACATGGAAGTAAACAACACTAATACGGTAATATAAATATACCTAAAGTTCGAAGGACCGATTATTATGGGGAATATATGGATAGGTTAAATTATTCAATCACTGGTGCATGAATTAATCCCGACAATAAGTTAAATCAAATAATTACCAATATGAAATATGATGATTTCTATGGGTAGAATTCCAGTTACCTCACACAGCCTAGTTCACACGAATGACATGTAGGAATGTTCACATAATACAATATCAATACAATATGAACTTAGCTTATTGAGGACTGGTGATGTAGGACTGAAGATTTATATAATTAGTGGTAATGGTTGGTGAATCTCTAGCTTGAGTTAGAGCGGGGGGGGGGGGGGGGAGAGAGAGAGAGACTGAGGGTCAGGCCCTGAGCACAGCTGTGAGCTTACAAATGGCTGCCGGTTCGGATAATATTTCGAACCTATGAGCTAGTTTCATTGTACATTCAGAGCTGATGTACAGTTTTATGAATTCACACTATTAATTAAATTAACTTTCAATTAATAATCTACTACAGAATAAGATATTAGCTGCAATCGTAGGTCATCATATACTATTCCCGACACCATTATTGAGCGATGTAATTGAGCAGGATGGAGTTATGGCAACTGACCAAACCGTTCACAAATATTTAGGTATGAGATGGTATCTGGGACCTGATCTTCCGGCTTTTGGGAAATTTAGCAGCGTATACATATACAGTATCTCTGATGACGTGCCTATGTTTAAGCCTTGTCACGCAAATGTTTGATCCACTCGGTATACTATTGCCAGTTAGTGTTAGGTCACGATTGTTCCTACAGATTCTGTGGCACACCAAGATCGGTTGGGATGATTCCTCCTGATTTGATACCAATCTGGCAGTCTTTGGGGGCGGACTTGAATAGCTGTCAGGACATAAGTGTCCCAAGACAAATTATCTCAATTAATGCAGTAATTTTTCACGCGTTTTGTGACTGACGCTAGTAATTCAGCGAATGGCGCTGTAGTGTACCTTTATGATAGGTGCCATAGTACAATAGTCGCTGCCAAGGCTCGTGTAGCGCCCATCAAGAAAGTGACAGTGACCAAATTGGAATTGAAAGCCTCATTATTAGCCGCACGTCTTATTCACTTTGTCATCGAAGCACTTTTGGATTATGATCTGTTCAGTTCAGTATATTTGTGGTCCGATAGTCAGATTGCGATCGCATGGTTGCGCAGTCAGAAGGTGTTACCGGGATATGTTAATAACAGGGTGAATGAGATTCATGGGCTACTACCCAATGCTAAATTTTTTTTTTTTTTTTTTTTTTTAAGAGACAATGAACGGAGGAAGGAAAAACACAGATAAAACAAAAAGGTCCATGTGCCTAAAGGCATCCTCCATTCATACATTTTTTGTAACAACTGGATTTAAACATTTGTAGATTGTAAGTTTGTGGAAAGCAATTCCAGGGAAGTGAATTCCAAAGAGTAGTAGCTCTGGGGATAAATGAATTCTGATAAGCAGAAGTTCTGCATTGTGGAGGAGAAAGTGTAAATTCATGGGCGCTCTCAGCTGCCCTAGTTCTACGGGGAAAGATGTGGAGAGGCGGCACAATTGAAGCAAGTTCCTCGGAACAATTGCTGTGAAAATATCTGTAGAATAATGCAAGGGATGCAACGTTTCTTCGTATGGATAATGTAGGAAGGTCCTGTGTGATTGCAGGGTTATTTATTAATCTAACAGATCTATTTTGAATTTTGTCCAACTGCCTCAATGCAACCACTCCACTTCCACCCCACAGAGGTGAACAGTAATCCATCTGAGAACGCACATGACTTTTATATATTACGGCCAACTGCTCGTCAGTGAAGAATTCTCGAACTCTGTACAGGAGTCCCAGTTTTTTAGAGGCATTCTTAGCAATGCTTCTAACATAATGTGTCCAGCTCAAGTTAGTAGTTAATGTTACACTGAGAATGTCAATACTAGGGGAAGTGGGAATATTTACATCATTAACAAATATATGGGAGTCAGTGAGATTCTGTCGGTTAGAAAATTGAATGTACTTGGTTTTCTGTGCATTAAAGGAAACTAGATTCTTTTGTCCCCATTCATTAATTCTAGAAAGGTCCTGGTTCAGAGAAATTGCAGTGTTTATTTTTGAATTTATAAGATCGGGTTGGGTGAAAGAATTGGTAAATGTGAAGGAACTGTGGAGTGTTGAGTCATCTGCGTAGGAATGTATTGGATTATGAGTGGTAGATATGAGATCATTGATATGAACAAGGAACAGAGTTGGGGCCAAAACTGATCCCTGGGGAACACCAGCATTTATTGAGTGAAATTGAGAATAAAGGCCATCTACCATTACACATATTTTTCTGTTATGAAGATAAGAAGAAATTAGTGGAACTAATGATGCAAGGCCGTAGTGTGACATCTTCGACAATAAGGATTGATGCCAGCTCTATCAAATGCCTTTGATATATCCAGTGCTATTGTATGTGTTTCACCATGTTGGTCTGTAGCTTGGTTGATTTGATGCGTAAGAAGGCAAAGAATGTCTGCAGTTGATCGACATCGTCTAAAACCATATTGCCTATCACTGATTAATTTATTATTCTCAAGATGCTTAATTATGTGATTATTTAATATAATTTCAAAGACTTTACCAAGAGTGGAAGTTATAGCTATTGGTCTGTAGTTTGATGGATCTGAAGAGGCACCTTTTTTAGGAACTGGATGGATGTTTGCTTCTTTCCAGGGAACTGGGAAGCATGAGTTATGAGTACACAGACGGAAAATTTTTGCCAATACAGGAGCGAGCACCAAGGAGCAATTCTTAAGTACTATTGGAGGAATTTCATCTGGACCAGGAGCCTTATCTACTGAGAGATTCTGCAAAATAGTTTTGACATGTCTGGTGTGGATCTTAAGTGAGGGAATTTCAGGCGAATTAAAATTAAGTACAGGGACATCTTGATTTATTTCATCTAAGGTTGAGTTGGTGGAGAAAATATCCGCAAGAAGGTTAGCTTTACCTCGTGGGTCACTTACAAGATTGCCAGTCGGAGATTTTAATGGTGGAATGGATGAAGCAGTAGTGAAGTTGGATTTGAATGAGTTAAGAGTAGAGCAAAATATTTTGTTATCATTTGGATTATTTAGAAGTTTATTTGCCTGCTTGTGGAGAAAGTTTGATTTAGTTAGGTTTAATACAGTTTTGGCATGATTTCTGATGTTTCTAAAGTAATTAAAGGCTTCATGTGTTTTTTATCTTGTGTATGCATTGTAGGCTATTGCTTTTTGTTCAGTTACTCTAGCACAATTATGGTCAAACCATTTAGGTGAATTAGATCTTTTACTGTACTTTTGATGAGGAATAAAAGTTTCCATTCCAATTTTTACAAAATCTTGTATGTGGCTCAAGGTGGAGTGTGCATCATTAGAAAAGAAAGAGGTCCAGGGAATATCAATACAGAAACCTTGAAGACCCTCCCAGCCTGCCCTATCGTAATGCCATTTAGTCACCAAAACAGGTTCAGAGTGGGAAGGTGTGGTAGGTGATAGACAGGTGGCCTGTATCAGATAGTGATCAGAAGATCCAAGCGGGGACCTCACTGTAACATCATAATTTTCTGAATTGGTTGTTAAAAATAAGTCCAGTAGGTGGGAATTATGATTAGGATTATCTGGTACACGGGTGGGTTGGTTGACTAGTTGAGTGAGATTAAATGAGTCTGCAAATAGCTCACATTCAAGACCAGCATCATCAGTCCTGGCTGAATGAGTGAGCCATTCAACATTATGGACATTAAAATCACCCAACACAGTGATTTCAGAAGAAGCATTTAAGTTGAGGACACTGAGTTGTGAGGACAGAGAATCAAAAAGACTTTGCTCTGGAGGAGTATTTGGGGAACGGTAGATGTAACATATGTATTTAAATTTACCAGCAGAAATTAATTTGTATATAGCATAATCAAAATAGGGACAATTGAAACTAGTAACCTCCTCCAGGGCAATTTCAGATTTTGCGAAGAAACATACACCTCCTTTAGGTCTGAAATTTTGGAGCAGTTGATAACCTGGAAAATTAAATCTAGACGTGTCAGATGTGGATGTTACTTGAGTCTCTGTCAAAAAAAAGGAGAGTAGGGGATTCTGCTTGAAGAAATTGGTGTACAGAATTGATGTTAGAGTGAAGTCCCCTTATATTACTAAAGAAAAAGCTGCACCGACGAGCAGCTTTGGGACGTTGCAATGCTCTTGACACAGTCTCATGATGACGACCGGGAGGGCCCTGTGTCAATGACCCAACCCTGCCGGGGGTGGATATCCGAGGGACCACCAGGTTTGCTCTTAACAATTGTACTGCCATATTTATTAGGTAAGTGTATGGTGTTACATGTATGATATGTAGTGGGAAGAGTAGTGTTTTATTGATAGAGGATAGCGATGTAGGGCAATGTCGTGAAGTTGGATGTGTATGTTATATAAAGAGGGTTTTCCTGATACCCCTGATGTGTGAGGCAGAAATATATGTATCCAGCTACCAAGGCCTGGGAGAGAAAATGGAATTCAGGCTATTCCCTGAGTCTCCCGAAACCTTGGCGGTAGTACTTCCCTGGGCGGGGCTGCCTACCCCTACTACCTACAAAATTACAATTAAATATGTGTGCTCAAAATATTATCCCAGTGACCTTTTGACTAGAGGTATTTCTGCCAGACAGTTGTCAGATTCTTCGTTGTGATGGCAGGGTCCTTCGTGGCACACATCACAAGAATGGCCGGAGGATCCGACGACGGCTGAACCAGATCAGGTTAATATTCCCTTAGAAATTCCAGTTAATTCAACAGCCACGGCAGTGGTCAATCAGGATATAGATAGCTTCACGGTACATTGGGATAGAGTTAGTAGCTATGACAAGGCAGTAAGAGTATTTGCCTGGGTGTATTTTTATGTACATCATTTGCGGTAAAAGGTAAGGAAGATGAGCTTAACTCTTTCTGACCTATTTAGTTGCAGAAAGATAGAGGTGGCAGGGTACACAGCTAGATTCGAATATTCCCGCGTAAAATCGGCTGGCCGCCAGAAAAATAATTGTCTTATCGATCAGTTATCACCGACAAATATTGCCTCAACCGCACTCTACTACACAACACTAACTCGAGCGAAGCAACATATGTTATTAGTACCTACAAAAATATATATTATGTATATAATATTATCGAGTAATTTGCATATTCCTAAGTTTTTTCCAAGATAAAGCCGCAATTTTCTTCCCTTTAACTCACAATATTTATGAAAATCCCTAAGTAATGTTACTTTATGCCTTATATAAAATTTCTAGTCACATTATCGCTCATTACGACGGTAAAATTAGATATATTCTATCTTCAATATATAATTTTATACGAATAAATATATAACTATAACTTATTTTCAGTTTCCTAGCAATAATCGTAGTGAAATATTCACTCTTTTTCGATAATCGACCATAAAGAATTAATATTTATTGATTTTTTTGTTTTCCCTGGATAGAGGAAAGGTTTATGTATTAAACAAAAATAGAAAAAAAATATAGCCCCAAAAGGACCAATATTTTAACGTAGGAAATACGAGAGTTTGCTGACGAGCAATATTTCACCGGCAATTTCTCGCTCTATCTCTGGAAAAACTTATTATGAAATTAGGTGGATATACTAGGAAATTTCATTAGCTTTCCAAAAATCACCTTAATTCTTATGTGACATCAAAATTGTAGACACCACTGATTTTTATACGAGTTGAACTCGAAAACTCGGCTAGTGCTAGCTAGCCGCTACAAACCTGGTACCGTGCCTTCACTCACGGCTTAATTTTCATATACTTGCGTAAATTATACAGCTATGAATGATTTTTTTTTAACTACTGTCATCATTATAGATGTCTGAAAGCAAGGAATCATGTCTCTATCTCAAAAACTGTGGCTGTTTTGAATATTTTGCTATCATTATCACTCGATACCGTTATACATGAATGAATTTTCAACTTACCTTAATCATTTCAGCTAAAATCCGTGACTACGTATATAATGACGAATAACACACACTTATACATCATTTCCAATGATATATAATATAATTACAATCACACAATAGCAAATATATCGTAAATATAGCGGAGTTGGGTCCTGTTTAAAGGGCCGGACAAGCGTGCTCTCAGGATGGCTGCGAGAGTAAAACTGATATTTTTTCCTCATTTCCTACGGAGCGCACAGTGTTGCCAATGTGCTAGAAACTTGCTAGTTAGTTCATTCGAAAGCTAGGAACATGACGAGTAACACTGTCCAAGAAATGACACGGTAGCGTAATTTCTAGCAACTTACCCATTCATTCTATTTGTTCCCGAGTCATATGACGCGGTAGCGTCATATGGGCGAAACCTCCATATGACACGATCGCGTCATATATGTCAGAGAGAGTTAAAAGTCACGTCTACCTTATCAAGTAATGAAATGCGTGCGGCCGAGACATTAATGATTAAGCTAGTACAAAGGGAATCTTTTAACCCGGCAAGTGCGCCAATGGCCTGTGACAAACGTAGTTATATGCGAATTAATTATATTCATTTCTGACGGAATTAATTATATTTGCCATATTTAACTTTATTTCTTATTAATATGCATTTATTTATTTTATATGATGAACATATGAACATTGAAAAGTGATAAAATATGTGGGGAAAGCATTTGGGCGGTGAAAAATGAAAATATTCGCCGCTCAGTTGTATTCTCAGGCAGGAGGCGGGCGAGACATAACCTCCATCTTCAATTACTCTCTCTATACTTAGGCAAGTGGATGAAGTCTCAGAGTTATTTAAGGTATCTTATTTAACTCATTTGTGCTACATAACAGTGGGAGAGAAAGTCGCGCAAAAAATAACCAATAAATTATGAAAATAAGAGGACAATTAGGTGATAATTGAGGAGGGGGCAGGGAGGAAAAAGGTGTGGGAAGGAGGAGAAGGGGGGGGGGAGGAGGTGAGAAACATATGGATGACTGGTTGGAAGTACTAAAGAGGAATTATCTCACCTAATGACATATTCCTTTGTTTTGAGAACCCCTGGGGCATTTTTGTAGGTTTTTTTATGGTCTTGCTTCCGTGAGGCCTATCACATTCGCTATCCACATACTTCCGTGAGGCTTAGCGCACTTCTCGGGTTAAGGGTATTATACATACCGCATTAGCCTGGATTAAGTTAAAGTTAAGGATCTTGTACATATTAGCTTGGACTAAGGTCTAATTGAGATTATTACTCTCTTAAAATAATTACATACAGTATAGTGATCGTTTATAGATATTAAGATTGCGGGCGGCAGTGTGTCAAAACTCGACAGTATTTAACCCCTTATTGGCGGCCCGCAACTTAAGTCGAGTTAAATAAATTTGGACTATGTGGCGGCGCGCGACATAGGTCGTGCGGCAATTTCAGCACGTAATGTTGCTGAGAGAGAGAGACAAGTGGTGGCAGGAGAGTAGCGAGCGTATGACTGCTCCAGACCACCGCGGCGGACAAACTGACATGAATCCCACCCTCCTCCACCCTCTCACACTCGCTACATAGTGAAATGTATGGGGAAAGTACCGAATTACATGGTTTTTGCACTCGTGTTGCGCGGTTCTTGCAAGAAAACTAGCGGTCATACAAGGATCGTTGTGGTGTCATTGGAAAGCTCTGTTTATGCCCTTTCATGGATAGATACTTGTTTTACGCTCTGGGTCTTATTTAGGCATGAAAATGATCACGTAAACAGCCCTATTTTGGGTAAAAACACCCCGCTGGTGGCTACATATTATATACCGCCTAGGCCGCTCTTAAGGTGTTAAGCTACAGTTTAGTTATCCTTAGATAATACTTTTTCTGTTACATCAGGTTACTTCATATTATGTAACCTTCCATTTTATACATAATATGTAGCCTACATATACCATGTATAATCGAAGATTGTGTATGAATAATTGTATTATTAGATAGCAAGATATTTTCCTAGAATTAGGATACTGTACCAAAAAAATGCAATATACAGTATTCATATTTATTCACCAACCCACTGATTCACTTACAAATAATCCAAATTAATGAAATCAATGAAACTAATTAATATAATATGTGGTACTCCAAGGACTCGAACCTAGGATACTCACATCGAAATTCGGCGCACTAAGCATTACACTATCAAGACAGTTAAAGGTTTATGCACAAGCTTAAGACATATTATTCATTCTCGAATACTGAATATTAATCTGAGCTTGTCCATATACCCAACTGCACTGTATGGTAGCCTAATGATAAAATGAATGGAAGGGGAATTTGATGGAGCACTGAACCACAATGGAAGGTCTTGCTAGGAATTACTCGTGAACCTTAATGAATATATATTTATTCACCAACCCACCATTAACTTACAAATAAACCTAATTAATGAAATCAGTTAAACTAATGAATACATGTGGTACTCCAAGGACTCGAAACTAGAATACTCACACCGAAATTCAACGCACTAAGCATTACGCTATCAAGACAGTTAAAGGTTTATGCACAAGCCTATGACATATTATTCATTCTCGAATACTGAATATTAATCTGAGCTTGTACATATACCGAACGGCGGTATGGTAGTCTAATGATTAGACGATGCTCTTATCAGCTAAAATATTAACACGTTTAATTATTTAAATGTTTAAACAATAAACTCTGAATTGGTTAGTTATAATACATCATATGACTAAGAAATAAATAATTAATAACCAAGTTATGTTCCCGGATGTAAACAAACTATGCTTTATTCTCTCAAAAATTCTCCACACGGGAATAATTTCCGTCAGTCTAATTACCTAGTTTATCGTCAAAAATCACAGCCATCCAACCTTCACTAAGCTTCTTTACTCTACCAAACAGTTGACTTTTATATAGTATAATCAATGGGCCCATATTATGTATTAAGATCTTCTAGACTATGAAATTAACATAAAATAAGAAAGTAAATCTCAAATATTACTTATGCTCCATTTTCCTATTCTTTTTAACCCGGGAATGGCAAGAACACTCTTAAGAGGTTTTGGTGGGCAAGGGCGTGGACCCTCTTAACCCTCTCCGACATATGACGCAATTTTGAGCCTATTAGGGATACTTTAAAGCCTTTATTACCATCAGGGTTTTTTACAAACCTTTATTTTAGTTACTTCAACCTCTGCAGTTGTCTTTGAGTTAGATGTGGGCAGAAAACTAATTTTGGAGAGGTAATTATAAGAGTGAGAGAACTCTATTTCTTATTGCTAATCTGGCAACCTCTGCGTCATATATGTCTGAAGGGGTTAAGAGGGAAGGCAGGAGTTTTGCTGAGAAAAATGTAGAAAAGACCTCATTCTCCCTTGCATCGGGCACAAAGTACCTAGACAGCTTAGCAGACTGAATCATGTGGTTGTCTCATGTCTCCAGTCGAGTTTCTAGATGTCCTGGAAAAGATCATTACATCACTCTCCTTCGCCTCAGTATCTTGAGCTGCGTCCTGCACTGTATATTCTCTGTTGGTGGTACGTGGACACTTAAAGACCCGCCACAGGAACCGGTGAAGTGACATCCCCAGGGGGTGTGCCAGGCATTCGTCCATGTCCTCGGGGTTGTTCATGCCTAAAATGATACTTTTTAGTCTTTTATTTGATCTTTTATTTCACGTCCTTATCTGTACCAGCGACGTCCGTTATATTTTATTCTAACTATATATAGCAGATTTTATGCAGCTTATGAAGGATCTGTGGTAGTTAACCCCTGTTAAACGGGGAAGTTTGTAACTTCTACTACCTGCCTGGCGGGCATATGCACCCTAAACGAGCTTCATTCCATGCTCTTTTTCATGCATAAACAAGAATCAGAGCATAATACAATTAACCCGTCCAGCCCCGGCTAGTTTTGTAATGTTTGTTCACCAGAACCCGGCCGGTTTTCAAAAAATGGTTTTATTCCAGAAACAATAGCGAATGGGTTAGGAATGAAGGAAACACCACGAAAAACCGCTCAAAAAGCTTAAAGAATGGTCCTACAGAGCCCCCGAAAACGTATTTTACAAGAGTAAAAAATTGAAGGCAATTGCCCCAAAAAACCAGGTTATTGCGCGCTCACGCGCACGCACGTGGACTTTGAGAGTTTTCAACCATCGGCACGGTTGCGTGGGATACGTACACAGTTCCCATTCAAATCTGAGCCCTCTTGAGTGGCTACACCTGAGGTTACGGTCGGTGCAATTAGGGTGACGCGCCAGGCGCGTCTCTGGGGCTGTGCGTTACATACATCGCCGACGCGTCAGGCGCGTCGCTGGGGCTGTACGGGTTAAAGGGCGATAATAGAGCTTTCCAATGACACCTGAATCATCGTTGTACGACCACGGGTTCTCTTGCAATGATCGTGCAACACGAGGGCAAAAACCCTAAAATACGGTAAATTCCCTAGTTTTTCCTTGTTCTCGGGAGGCCTGGGGTGTGGGATGGTGCAGAGGTTACGTCAGTGGCGGGACTAGGTCCATGCCGAGCGGTCAGAGCCCGCCTATCGACCTCCCAACGCGTGGACTCTCTCTCAGAGTCGATAATGTGTTCAACATCCCGTCCGGATATTGTCAGGCCCCGCAGGGGTGGCCATGGTTATCTCGCCCGACATATGTGGGGCCCCGCGGCTGGGGTGTTAAAAGGGTTGGTTGAGATAATTTGAAGCCTTGTAATTGCTAGAGATCCTTCTTAAACTGAACAAAAGCGCTTAGTAGTAGCCAAAACAGAATAAAAAGGGTGTCGCCGGTACAGATGGGGTTAACTACTATACCCTGTTTATTATAAGTAGGCCATCAATCCCGACTTCAACCTCTCATAACTCTAAAAGGACTTGAGTAATCCAGCTAATATTTCTACCATTTAGGAAGAGTCAGCCAAGGAATAGGAGTCGACATTTACAGCCCATTTGCTTTAGCCCTTTTTGAGTTACAAAGGTTTGAGGTTAAGCATTCTAGCTTACTTATAATGAATTGACTATAGGAGGTGAGTGAAGCTATAGAGCTAATGATTATGGGTGTATACACATTATGGCTTCTTAGTGAACATCTGTCTATCTAGTCAGGCACATACTCATATTTTGTTTTCTTTAAGCTGGAGGTTGCCGACTCGAGACAGAGCCTGAACAGGAAAAAAATCACATCCTTTTACTCACCTGTAAATATAGAAGTAATAGAGCTGATGATGATGGTGATGAGGATGGCCAGCACGCCCTGATAACAATAGGACACGTCGTACACACTCCGGGAGGGGGCGCTGAAGGGCGGTATAAAGGGTTAATTCTACAGTAACATATCAGACAGTAGAGCTTTAAGGGGAGATTTGTATTCATTTATTTATTAGTATATATTATTAATATTTTTTTTTTCAAGTTTCCTCCCAAGACCTCCATCAAACTTAAAAAAAAAAAAAAATCATTTGTCGGTAGAAAAATTACCCAGGCCAAGGCCTGTTCCTCCTAAATTACAGGCTAGCTATCTTTCAGTAGGAAAACATATTTAAATGGCATTGTAGGTCTTAATATCATCAAGCTAATGGAGTGAATATACTAATTTATAAAAGCTAACGTGGATAAACATGTGAGAGAAGGGGGTCCCTTTTGAAAGGATAAATAGACCCCATAGGTGGGACCCCTGGAAATGACTCCCAAAAATGACCCCATTACTTGGACCCCTGGAAATGACCCCAAAATGCCCTGGACCATTATCAAGTACTCTATCTATCGATATCTGCAACATACGCGGCCTTTCCTATAACTTCCTCTCTGTGGAACATCATCTCTCTTCTACCAAACCCGATTTACTTGTTCTTACCGAAACACAGTTGTCTAAGGCAATAGACAGCAAACCCTTCTCTGTAATCTCTTACTATCTCTCTCCTCAATTCAAAGCCAAAGGTGGATGGTGTGTGTATGTACGCAACAATCTTTCTTGCTCTTGTGTTCCCAACTTTGAATTTCCTGAATTCTGGTTGAATACATCTGTGCTGTTTATCTCTCCCCTAATTCTACTGACTATCCAAAATTCTTTGACTATCTTACTTCTGAAGTAGAACACATTCTATCCATATCTACCTTCTCTGAAATCTCCATCTTAGGAGATTTCAATGTTCACCACCACCAATGGCTCTCCTCTCATTTCACTGACCAATCTTTTCTATCCTAAATTTCCTAGAACAGTTAGTTCAGCACACCACCCATATCCTGGGCCACTCTGAAGATCGGCCCGACATTTTTTACTTATTTCTAACCTCTAATCCTTCTGCTTACACTGTAACTCTTCTCCCTCCGTTCGGCTTCTACTCGCCGAACATTCTTTCATCAATAACAAATGCTCTCAACTTTCCAACTCTAGCTCTTCACAAGCTTTTTGGCATCTAGCCAAAAACCTCTCCAACAATTTGATCTCCTTGTCTTTCCCTCCTCTTTTCTATTCTGTACCTCTTCCTCTGACAAAGCTGAACTCTTCGATCAAACTTTCAGTAAAAACTACACCTTGGATGATTCCGGCACTACTCCTCCCTCTCCATCTTCCTCTCACTTACTTATGCCTAAGATCATAATCTCTTCCAAGGATGTACTTTCTGCCCTCTTTAAGCTTAATACTAAGAAAGTGTACAGACCGGATGGTGCGTCTCCTGTTGTACTCAAAAACTGTTCTTCCGTGCTGACTCCCTGCCTAGGCAAACTCTTTCATCTCTGTCTTTCCTCTAACGTCTCTCCTTCTTGCTGGAAGTTTTCTGTTATTCAACCTGTCCCAAAAAAGTGTGACCTTCCAACCCTCCAACTATCATCCAATTGCTCTCATTTCTTGCATCTCTAAAGTTTTGAAAACTATTCTTAACTCAAAATTTCTTAAGCATTTATCTTCCCATTATCTACTTTCAGATCACCAGTATGGTTTCCTGAAGGGCTGCTCTACTGGTGATCTTCTTGCTTATCTTACTAACTCTTGGTCATCCTCCTTTCAGGACTTCGGTGAGACCTTTTCTATTGCGCTAGACATATCGAAGGCCTTCGATAGAGTCTGGCACAAATTAATCATTTTCAAACTACCCTCCTTCAGTTTCTATCTGTGCCTCTGTCTCTAATTTCCTTTTAGACAGCTCCATAGTTGTACTTGTGGACGGTTAACTGTCTTCGTGGTGCGATGCATAAGGTGTTGATTTTCGGTGTGAGCATCCTGGATTCGAATCCACGGACTGCCACATGTGTTTGTAAATTTCATTAATCGATTTTAGGAGTATAGTTGGTTGTTGGAAGGAACATAATAATTGATATTGGTTCAGGGGTAATTTATCGAGAGGACTTCCCTAGTGGTTAAGGCCCCATTAATTGCTCTTTCCATTCACATATGCATAGCCTACGTGAGTTGCAGTTGGGATGTGTGTACATGGTTAGATTGATATGCAGGATTCGAAGTTGCATAATAAATCGTAGGCAGTGTCCACCATTCTTCAACTGTCTTCGTGGTGCGATGCATAAGGTGTTGATTTTCGGTGTGAGCATCCTGGATTCGAATCCACGGACTGCCACATGTGTTTGTAAATTTCATTAATCGATTTTAGGAGTATAGTTGGTTGTTGGAAGGAACATAATAATTGATATTGGTTCAGGGGTAATTTATCGAGAGGACTTCCCTAGTGGTTAAGGCCCCATTAATTGCTCTTTCCATTCACATATGCATAGCCTACGTGAGTTGCAGTTGGGATGTGTGTACATGGTTAGATTGATATGCAGGATTCGAAGTTGCATAATAAATCGTAGGCAGTGTCCACCATTCTTTAACTGTCTTCGTGGTGCGATGCATAAGGTGTTGATTTTCGGTGTGAGCATCCTGGATTCGAATCCACGGACTGCCACATGTGTTTGTAAATTTCATTAATCGATTTTAGGAGTATAGTTGGTTGTTGGAAGGAACATAATAATTCAACCTGTCCCAAAAAAGTGTGACCTTCCAACCCTCCAACTATCATCCAATTGCTCTCATTTCTTGCATCTCTAAAGTTTTGAAAACTATTCTTAACTCAAAATTTCTTAAGCATTTATCTTCCCATTATCTACTTTCAGATCACCAGTATGGTTTCCTGAAGGGCTACTCTACTGGTGATCTTCTTGCTTATCTTACTAACTCTTGGTCATCCTCCTTTCAGGACTTCGGTGAGACCTTTTCTATTGCGCTAGACATATCGAAGGCCTTCGATAGAGTCTGGCACAAATTAATCATTTTCAAACTACCCTCCTTCAGTTTCTATCTGTGCCTCTGTCTCTAATTTCCTTTTAGACAGCTCCATAGTTGTAGTTGTGGACGGCCATCACTCACTTCCTCAACCTATTAACTCCGGTGTTCCACAGGGTTCTGTCCTGTCTCCAATTCTCTTTCAAATATTCATTAATGATATCCTCAACTGTACCTCCAGCCCTATTCATATGCTGACAATTCTACCTTACACTATTCATGTAGTTTTCACATCAAATCAGAATGCAATCACTCCAAAACAAACGTGACGAGGCCATAGAATGCGTATCTTCTGCGTTATCCATTATTTTTGATTGGGGAAGAGATAATCTTGTTACTTTCAACACCTCCAAGACCCAATTTCTCCCTCTATCTCTCCATCACAATGTTCCACAAGACTATCAATTATTCTTCAACAATACACAAATCAACCCTTCATCTATTCTCAATATTCTAGGTGTATTCTTTTAATCCGATCTTTCATGGAAAGATCATATTACCACCCTTGCTAAAACAGCTTCCCAAAAGATAGGTGTGCTCAACCGTCTCCGTGGCTTCTCTAACCCTGCACAGCTTCTTGTTCTGTGTCAGGGCACAGTGCGCCCCTGTATTGAGTATTGTTTGCATGTGTGGGGAGGTTTCACTCATACCGCACTTCTCGAATGAGTAGCGTCAATAGTATTTTGCCTTATCAACTCCTGTCCTCTTACTAGTTCCCTACAATCTCTTTCTACATGCCACAATCTTGCATCTGTGTCACTTTTCTATTGCTATTACAACAATCAGTGTTCTTCAGAAGTTCAGAACTCTCTCAGTGCATACCCCCTCCCTTGAAGCGAGTACGAGGCACCTGCCTTTCAACACATTCCCAATCCTATTCTGTCAAGCTCTCCAACCAAAGAATTGGCAAATTTTCTCTGTCTTTCTTCTACTCAACAAGTGATCTCTGGATTTCTCTCCCTCAATCAATCTTTCCTTCATTCTATGAATTAAACCGTTTTAAACTTTGAGTGTCCAGAAATTTTGACCCCAACCTCCCTTGAATTTGGCTCTGTCACTCTTTTGGCTTTAGGGGAGACACTCATTACAGGCAATCTGCCTTTTGTCTCCTTCATACACATAAGTATATATAGAAAATATAGAAATTAATCAGGTGTCAACATTTTCCTGGTGAGCGATAGCAAGCCTGTAGGAAGAACCGGCCTTCGGCCAAGTCAATTTTCTATCGAAAAGTGCACAAATCTATCTTGAAGAGGGTTCTTGTGAATTAATTATAAGCTTGATGTAGATCTACGAAGCGTGCTTTAAAACAAGAAAATACTGTCCCCGTTGCATAAAAAGGTATAACGTTAGCCAAACTGAAGAGGCAAATACAAAGGTGGTATAACTCCTTGATATTAGTGTTGGTGTGGTAATAATCAGCTTAGGACAGTAAATAAAGATACATCTATCAGCCAGTCAATGGGCACGAGCTATATTTTTGCTTGTGTACAGTCAGAGTCAATAGTTGGTCAAATATCTTAGTTATAGACTGGGTAATATTTAACCCGTCCAGCCCCGGCTAGTTTTGTAATGTTTGTTCACCAGAACCCGGCCGGTTTTCAAAAAATTGTTTTATTCCAGAAACAATAGCGAAGGGGTTAGGAATGAAGGAAAAACCACGAAAAACCGCTCAAAAAGCTTAAAGAATGGTCCTACAGAGCCCCCGAAAACGTATTTTACAAGAGTAAAAAATTGAAGGCAATTACCCCCAAAAAACAGGTTATTGCGCGCTCACGCGCACGCACGTGGACTTTGAGAGTTTTCGACCATCGGCACGGTTGCGTGGGATACGTACACAGTTCCCATTCAAATCTGAGCCCTCTTGAGTGGCTACACCTGAGGTTACGGTCGGCGCAATTAGGGTGACGCGCCAGGCGTGTCTCTGGGGCTGTGCGTTACATACATCGCCGACGCGTCAGGCGCGTCGCTGGGGCTGTACGGGTTAAAGGAGGTTTGCAGTTTGCTCCCTAGAACTCCATCAAGCTTTAAAAAATACCCCCATGATTCTCCTTCCAGATAATTGTACAATATTCAGTAAAATAATATACCGGCATAAGGCCGGGTCCTGCTATAATGCAGATTCAGTATTGCTCGCCAGGAAACATTTGACCCTTAAATGGCACGAAAGACCTTAAATTTGAAAATAAATGGTGCAAAAGGTCTTAAAATCGCCAGATAATGGGGCTGTATTTAGATCTCAAAACTAATGGGGCTAAACATGAGGGAGAATGGGTCCAGAAAATGACCCTCTTAACACAAATTATCAACAGGGTTTCTGACTGTATATTCTAAAACCTTAATTATGTTCCATTATGAGGCCTCAAACAGAACATATAAAAAATCACATCAGAAAAATGGTGACAAGATATAATAATAATAATAATAAAGTAGACATGCCGTTTTGCCCAAAATCAAAACGGCATACCCAACTCTGCGATGGGTTAACATCATCACTACTAATACCATCATCAATCACAATCATCATCATCACTACTACTGCAATCATCACTACAACTGCCACAATCATTACAACTGCCGTCATCATCACCATTACTATGATCATCATCACTACTACAATTACAATCATCACTACTCCTGTCACCATTGTCACTACCATCTTAATCACTACTATCAGCATTGATACTACAACTATCAACCATCATCACTAGTATCATCACCACCATCTTACAATCATCATTACTACTCTTAAATTCATCATTGCTACTATAACCATCATCATTACTACTGTCACAAGTAGTACCATCATGTATGCTATTACCATCAGCACTACTACTGCCATCATCACTATTAATGTGAACTTCATCATGACAACTATTGTCATCATCACTACAACTTTCACCATCATCACTACTGTAATCTTCACACCATCGTCACTACCATCATCACTACTGTCATAATTATTACTACAACTATCATCATTACTTGTCACCATCATCACTACTATTATGACCATCATCACTACTACTAGTAATGTCACCATCATCATCACTACTGTCATCATCAATACAACTACAACCATCATCACTATTATTATCACCATTATCACTGTGCTGGAGTGAGTGAAGGAACAGCGAGAGAAGGTGCATGTTTGTTTGTAAGTAGCAAACGGAAGGAATGTGTAAGAGAGTATGGGTCTGTGGGCTCAAGGATTGTGTGGGTGAGAATGAAAGTAGGAATACAAACGTGGGTGATTGTATGCGTGTATGCCCCGACAGAGGATATACTTGAAAGAAAGAAAGAGGAGTTCTGGATGAATGTGGAGGCGTGCCTGGAGAAGTTTGACAAGAACGAAAGAATATTTCTGATTGGGGATATGAATGGTAAGGTGGGTGATAGGAAAGTTGAGGGAGTGGTGGGAGGGTGGGGGGTACCATCAGAGGTGAATGGGAATGGTAGTGCACTTGTGGACGTATGTGTGGGGAGGAGGCTGTGGATAGCCAACACCTTCTTCCGACACAGAATGATCCACAGGTACACGTGGAAACGGATGTTGACGATGAAGGATAAGACAGTGGTGGAACGAAAGTCATTGATTGATTATGTATGTGTGGATGAACGAATGAAGAAATCTGTGATGGATGCTAGGGTGTATAGGGGTATTGGAGGGGGTCTGTCTGATCATTATGTAGTGGTAGCTAAGGTTAGGATACAAAAGAAGTGGGTGAGGAGAGCGGGAGGGAGGCGAGAGGAGGGTGGAATGGTGAGGAGGGTGGAGAGGTTGCAGGAGGAGGAAGTCAGGGAGGAGTACAGGAGAGCAGTGGAAAGACGACTAGGTGGGTTCGACCTGGAAGTTATGGAGGAAGTGGAGGAGATGAGCAAGGTGTTTAAGGATGAGATCTGTGCAGCATGTGAGGAGGTGTGTGGAGTGAGGAGAAGAGGGAGGGGAGTGAAAGGTACAGCATGGTGGACAGAAGAGGTAAGAATAGCTGTGGAAGAAAAGAAGAAAGCATATAGAGAGTGGTTGGGTAGTAGAGGGAATGAAGATTCCGAGAGACAGAAACGAGCGAGGTACGTGGAGAGTAAGAGGGTGGTGAAGAGAGAGTAGTGAAGGAAAGTAAGAGAAGAGTAGATGAGGAATTTGGAAGGAATCTGAGTGTAAAATGGAGGGAGAGTAAGAAACTGTTCTGGAAAGAAGTCAAGAAAGTTAGGGAAGGTAGCAAGGGAAACAGTAAGGGTGTGAAAGATAAGAATGGGATAATGCTAGCCGAGAAGCAAGAGAGAGTCGAAAGATGGAGGGAGTACTTCAGTGAGTTGCTAAATGAAAGGAATGAAGAGCCAGCAAACATAGCTGGATATGGTATGGGAGGGAGAAGAAGAGAAGTAGTGGAGGAGGAGGTGGGGATCAGGAGGTCAGAAGTGTGGGAAGCCATGAAAAGAGTGAAGTTGGGGAAAGCACCAGGAACAGATGGAGTGTGTGGGGAAATGTTGAGGTATGGTGGTGAGATAGTGATAGAATGGGTATGGAAAATGTGCAAACTAGCATGGGAGAAGGGGAGTGCACCCGATGACTGGAAGACTGGCATAATAGTCCCCCTATATAAGGGCAAAGGGGAAAGAGGAGTGTGGTGTGGTAACCACCGAGGAATATGTCTTCTAAGCGTAGTAGGGAAGGTATACAGTAGGGTAGTGATTGAGAGAGTGAGAGTGAGAACGGAGAAATGGATAGGCGACGAGCAGGGAGGTTTTAGGAAGGGAAGAGGATGTGTAGATCAGATTTTTACCCTGAATTGTGTTGTGGAGAAGTATCTGGAGAAGAAACAAAAGGTGTATGTTGCCTTTATGGACTTGGAGAAGGCCTATGACAGAGTGGATAGAGAAGGTTTGTGGAAAGTACTTAGAATATACGGAGTAGAGGGCAAGTTGCTGAAAGCAGTGAAGAGCATGTATGAGGGTGCAAAGGCGGCAGTACGTGTGGAGAGTGAGCAGAGCGAGTTCTTTGACCTGAATGTTGGTTTGAAACAGGGGTGTGTGATGTCCCCGTGGTTGTTTACTGTATATATGGATGGAGTTATGAAAGAAATACTATCAAGAGCAGTGGATGTTGGTGTATCACTGAAAAGGGAGGGAATTGAGTGGAAGCTACCTATACTGCTGTTTGCGGATGATACAGTTCTGATGAGTGATAATGAATGGGAGTTGCAGGGTCTGGTAAATGAGTTTGGAACAGTGTGCGAAAAACGGAATTTGAAGGTAAATACGGGGAAGAGCAAGGTTATGGTCTTCGAAAGGGGTGAAGTCACAGAGTGTGAGGTGAAGCTGAACGGTCAGGCTATGGAGATCGTCAACTCTTTTAAGTATCTGGGCAGTGTGTTGAGTAAAGATGGGACTATGGATGAAGAGGTGCGGGAGAGGGTACAACAGGGGAAGAGGGTTGTAGGAACGCTAAAAGCAGTAACAAGAAATAGGGTGGTCAGTATGGAAGTGAAGAAGTCCTTGCATGACAGTGTGGTAATCCCGACACTGACTTACGGAAGCGAAGCATGGACGTTGGTTGAGAGACTCAGACCAAGAGTGAGAGCAGTGGAAATGAATTACTTAAGGAGTGCGTGCGGAGTTACATGGAGGGATAGACAGACTAATGAGGAAGTAAGAAGGAGGTGTGGTGTGGAGGTAGATGTGCTGGAAAGTGTGAAAAGGAACAACTTGAGATGGTTCGGCCATATGGAACGTATGGAAAGCGAGAGAATGACTAAGAGGGTGTACGAGAGCGAGGTGGAGGGACAGAGGGGGAGAGGTAGACCGAATATGAGGTGGAAGGATGGAGTGAGGAACTACATGAACGAAGGCGGTGCTGGTTGGGGGGAGGGGCGTCGACTGACTGGGGACAGAGGTGCATGGGGGCGGTTCGTTCGTGGCCACCCCTTCGGGGATCACGGCGTCAGGCAATAGATAGATAGATAGATCACTACTATCACCATCAATCCCACTATTACTACCATCACCTATAATGCCAACTAAACTAACTTAACCTATCAAATGCGTAGCGAGATGTTTTCGCCCCCAGAACGTCATCATTGCTGGGTTGGGAGGGGGGGGGGGGGAAACAATATGATGGACCTAAAATCATAACTATTGCATAAATTCAACAAATCTTTATTGACTGACATTCGCATTCACGCAACAAATGTTTGTGTGAAATTTGATGAAAATCCGTCCAACGGTCTAGGAAGAGTTTCGGGACAGACGGACGACGACAACGACGACAGATTTTTTTTCCGGTGGTACCCACTATATGGGGGGGGAGGGGGGGGGGGATACCAAACTCTGCTTACGCAGAGTTGATAATATAATATACAGTAATGATAATATATATATATATATACAGTTACTCTGTTTTTCGTAGTAACCCGTAGCAGCCCCTGTTTTTTTTTTTTTTTTTTTTTTTTTTTAATTCTCTCTCAAGTCTTTCATTTTTGCTTTATGCGTGTCATACATTTCCTCCTTACTTACACAGGCATATTCAGACTAGCACATTATGTTTCGCTAATATGTTAGGATTCTATAGCTATATCATTATTGTTCGCATTTTTTCATATTTCATCACTCTTCAAGAAACAAATTTTTATTACTTTACTCGTATTTTCCACTATTCGTTTATTCTATTAAGTATAAACCTCAACTAAATTAGACGTGCCGTTTTGCCCAAAATTAAAACGGCATACCCAACTCTGCGATGGGTTACCATCATCACTACTAATACCATCATCAATCACAATCACCATCATCACTACTACTGCCATCATTACTACAACTGCCACAATCATCGCAACTACTGTCATCATCACCATTACTATGATCATCACTACTACAATTACAATCATCACTACTACTCTCACCATCATCACTACTACTGTCACCATTGTCACTACCATCTTAATCACTACTATCATCTTTGATACTACAACTATCAACCATCATTACTACTATCATCACCACCATCTTACAATCATCATTACTACTGTTAACGTCATCACTACTACTATAACCATCATCATTACTACTATCACATGTATTACCATCATGTATCCTACTGTCACCATCATCACTACTACTGCCATCATCACCATTACTATGATCTCCATCATCACAACTATTGTCGTCATCATTACAACTTTCACAATCATCACTACTACTTACTATCATCACTAATACTCACACCATCGTCACTACTATCATTATTATCATTACAACTATCATCATTACTTGTCACAGTAGACGTGCCGTTTTGCCCAAAATCAAAACGGCATACTCAACTCTGTGATGGGTTACCATCATCACTACTAATACCATCCTCAATCACAATCACCATCATCACTACATTTGCCACAATTATCACGACTACTGTCATGATCACCATTACTATGATCATCACTACTACAATTACAATCATCACTACTACTCTCACCATCATCACTACTACTGTTACCATTGTCACTGCCATCTTAATCACTACTACCATCATTGATACTACACCTATTAACCATCATATCTACTATTATCACCAGCATCTTACAATCATCATTACTACAGTTATCATCATCACTACTACTATAACCATCATCATTACTACTGTCACAAATATTACCATCATGTATCATACTATCACCATCATCACAACTATTGTCATCATCACTACAACTTTCACCATCATCACTAATACTCACACCATAGTCACTACCATCATCACTACTGTCATTATCACTACAACTATTATCCTTACTTATCACCATCATCACTACTAAAAGTATTGTCACCATCATATCTACTACTGTCATCATCATCACTACTCTGTAATCATCATCAATACAAATACAACCATCATCACTACTATCACCATCATCACTACTATCACCATCAATCCCACTATTACTACCATCACTTCTAATGCCAATTAAACTAACTTAACCTACAGTACATTCATTCGACATATATCGACAGGCCCCGCCCACTTCCCCAACCATTATCATACGGCTGGCATGACTGTGCGAGGTGCGAGGTGTCCAACAGGGTTACCAAATCAGCACAAAAATATTATTTAATCTGTTTGCAGAAGTAACTAGAAGAATACAAACTAGTAAATGCCTACCTAATATTGCTAGAATATTACTCCAATATTGATAACATGTGCTAAAAGATTCGGAGTATAGCCAGCATTCTTATTGCTAGGTGTAAAATATTGTCGCTAGATCAAGTCAATATTTATTTATCAATTTAAATTATTAAAAATGGCCTACAAAGCCATCTACCTTTCTACATCAACGAGTGAGAAAGAAATGTTAAACTGGAGCCTGTCTTTAACAGCTCCATTCCCTTGTTCAAGTAAATACTTTTAGATCTAGCGGTAAGGTAGCTACATTGGCAACGCTGGTGTCTTCTGTCAATGCGCCGTCATTCAAACGTCAGTTCAGTTCCCTCCCGTCTTCTGAAGGGGGAAGATGGCCTCTCCTGCCCATACCCCTGGCAGACCTGCTGGTTCTCCCCGACTTGTCAGTCAAGCCAGGAATATTGTATTAAATGTATTCAAGTATTTTGATAAGGAGAAAACTGAGCCAGTTGATGTGGTGGTGAAGAAAACCTCTGAGGCAACACAAGTTTCACAGCCATTGATTAACAAGATCAAAACTCAAGGCAGGAAGATTGAAGGAGTCTTTCATTCACCAGTTTACCAGCAACGGCTTTCACCCATACTTGGATCAATTGACAACTTGATCACTTCACACTATGAGAGAGAGAGGGAGGGAGGGAGAATGAGGTACACAGACAAGGGAGGGGGAGGCATTACGGTACCGTACCCTATACACCCAAACGCAGTCGCTCGCTAAGCCTAGCTTAAAAATGTCTACCTCTGCTCTGCCCAAGAAGACGAGGTAACAATGGTAATGGAGTTTACTTTTCTGTACAATGGTATATAGTAATATTGTATAGTAAAGAATAACTGCAAATATGCATGTATTAAAGCGCTCTTACATCCTATAATTAATTTTACTTGGAGCTCTTATCAGCTCCGAGTCCGTGGTAAGGTGACAAGTGACTTGTCCGAGATTGCGGTATGATAAGCTCTACTTCGTCTACGGCGCTGGTGGAAGCGGGCGGGGCCTGTCGATATATGTCGAATGAATGGACTGTAGCAAATGCGGAGCGAGATGTTTTCGCCCTCGGAACACATTTGTTCTGAGGTGTTCATTGCTGTTCATTTGCTTTTAATTTGCTGTTCATTTTGTTCATTGCTGGGGGGGAGTGGGTAAAACCATATTTTGGACCTAAAATCATAACTATTCCATAAATTCAACAAATATTTTTTGACTGACGTTCGTATTCACGCAACAAATGTTCGTGTGAAATTTGGTGAAAATCCTTCCAACGGTCTAGGAGTTCCGAAACAGACGGACGACGACAGACACTTTCTTCGTGTGGTACCCACTATACGGGGGGGCGATACCAAACTCTGCTTACGCAGAGTTGATTACAATCATCGCTACTACTCTCACCATCATCACTACTACTGTCACCATTGTCACTACCATCTAAATCACTACTATCATCATTGATACTACAATTATCAACCATCATTACTAATATCATCACCACCATCTTACAATCATCATTACTGCTGTTAACATCATCACTACTATTCTCACCATCATCACTGTCCATTGTCACTAGCATCTTCATCACTACTATCATCATTGATACTACAACTATCAACCATTATTACTAATATCATCACCACCATCATACAATCATCATTACTGCTGTTAACATCATCACTACTACTATAACCATCATCATTACTACTGTCACAAATATTACCATCATGTATCCTAGTGTCACCATCATCACTAACTACTGCCATCATCACCATTACTATGAACTTCATCATCACAACTATTGTCATCATCACTACAACTTTCACCATCATCACTACTACTCACCATCATCACTAATACTCAACCATCGTCACTACCATCATCACTACTGTCATTATTATCACTACAACTATCATCATTACTTGGCACCATCATCACTACTATTATGACCATCATTACTACTACTAGTACTGTCACCATCATATCTACTATTGTAGTACTGTCATCATCATCACTACTGTCATCATCACCAATACAACTACAACCATCATCACTACTATTATCACCATCATCACTACTATCACCATAAATCCAAATATTACTACCATCACTTCTAATGCCAACTAAACTAACTTAACCTAGCAAATGCATAGCGAGATGTTTTCGCTCCCAGAACGAATGCGTTATTAGTGTGTGAGCCCCTTTGGGGCTCACACACTAAGAACGCCATCATTGCTGGGTGGTGGTGTGTGTGTGTGTGTGTGGTGGGGGTGGGGGGTGGGGGGGTGGGGGGGGGGGGGTCCAGGAAGCGGGGGGGAAGGGGGGTAAAACCATATTTAGGACCTAAAATCATAACTATTGCATAAATTCAAAACATCTTCTTTGACTGACGTTCGCATTCACGCAACAAATTTTCGTGTGAAATTTAGTGAAAATCCGTCCAACGGTCTAGGAGGAGTTCCGAGACAGACGGATGACGACAACGACGACAGACATTTTTTTTGTGTGGTACCCACTATATGGGGGGGGGGGGGGGCGATACCAAACTCTGCTTACGCAGAGTTGATAAAGTAGACGTGCCGTTTTGCCCAAAATCAAAACGGCATACCCAACTCTGCGATGGGTTACCATCAGCATTACTAATACCATCATCAATCACAATCAACAGAATCACTACTACTGCCATCATCACTACAACTGCCACAATCATCACAAGTACTGTCATCATCACCATTACTATGATCATCATCACTACTACAATTACAATTATCACTACTACTCTCACCATCATCACTGTCCATTGTCACTAGCAAGATGCTAGTGACAATGGACAGTGATGATGGTGAGAGTAGTAGTGATAATTGTAATTGTAGTAGTGATGATGATCATAGTAATGGTGATGATAATCACTACTATCATCATTGATACTACAACTATCAACCATCATTACTAATATAATCACCACCATCTTGCAATCATCATTACTACTGTTAACATCATCACTACTACTATAACCATCATCATTACTACTGTCACAAATATTACCATAATTTGTTCTACTGTCACCATCATCACTACTACTGCCATCATCACCATTACTATGAACTTCATCACCACAACTATCGTCATCATCACTACAAATTTCACCATCCTCACTACTACTCACCATCATCACTATTACTCACACCATCGTCACTACCATCATCACTACTATCGTTATTATCTCTACAACTATCATCATTACTTGTCACCATCATCACTACTATTATGACCATCATTACTACTACTGTCACCATCATATCTACTACTGTCATCATCATCAATACAACTACAACCATCATCACTACAATTATCACCATTATCACTACTATCACCATAAATCCAAATATTACTACCATCACTTCTAATGCCAACTAAACTAACTTAACCTAGCAAATACGTAGCGAGATGTTTTCGCGAATGCGTTCTTAGTGTGTGAGCCCCTTCGGGGCTCACACACTAAGACGCCATCATTGCTGGGGGGGGGGGGGGGGGACAAAACCATATTTTGGACCTAAAATCATAACTATTGCATAAATTCAAAAAATCTTTTTTGACTGACGTTTGCATTCATGCAACAAATGTTTGTGTGAAATTTGGTGAAAATCCGTCCAATGGTCTAGGAGGAGTTCCGAGACAGACGGACGACGACGACGACGACGACGACGACAGAAATTTGTTGTGTGTAGTACCCACTATACGGGGGGGCGATACCAAACTCTGCTTACGCAGAGTTGATAAAGTAGAAGTGCCGTTTTGCCCAAACTCAAAACGGCATACCCAACTCTGCGATGGGTTACCATCATCACTACTACTTCCTTCATAACTACAACCGCCACAATCATCACGACTACTGTCATCATCACTACTACAAATACAATCATCACTACTACTCTCACCATCATCACTACTACTGTCACCATTGTCACAACCATCTTAATCACTACTAGCATTGATACTACAACTATCAACCAGCATTACTACTATCATCACCACCATCTTACACTCATCATTACTACTGTTAAAATCATCACTACTACTATAACCATCATCATTACTACTGTCACAAGTATTACCATCATGTATCCTACTGTCACCATCATCACTACTACTGCCATCATGACCATTACTATGATCTTCATCATCACAACTATTGTCATCATCACTACAATTTTCACCATCATCACTACTGCTCACCATAATCACTAATACTCACACCATCGTCACTCCCATCATCACTACTGTCATTATTATCACTACAACTATCATTACTTGTCACTATCATCACTACTATTATGACCATCACCACTACTACTAGTACTGTCACCATCATATCTACTACTGTCACCATCATATCTACTACTGTCACCATCATATCTACTACTGTCATCATCATCACTACTGTCAACATCATCAATACAACTACAACCATCATCACTACTATTATCACCATCATCACTACTATCACCATCAATCCCATTATTACTACCATCATTTCTAATGCCAACTAAACTAACTTAACCTAGCAAATGCGTAGCGAGATGTTTTCGCCCCCAGAACGCCATCATTGCTGGGGGGGGGGGGGGGGAGTAAATCCATATTTTGGACCTAAAATCATAACTATTGCATAAATTCAAAAAAGCTTTTTTGACTGACGTTCGCATTCACGCAACAAATGTTCCATTGATACTACAACTACCAACCAGCATTACTACTATCATCACCACCATCTTACACTCATCATTACTACTGTTAAAATCATCACTACTCCTATAACCATCATCATTACTACTGTCACAAATATTACCATAATATATTCTACTGTCACCATCATCACTACTACTGCCATCATCAACATTACTATGAACTTCATCACCACAACTATCATCATCATCACTACAAATCTCACCATCCTCACTACTACTCACCATCATCACTAATACTGACACCATCGTCACTACCATCAACACTACTGTCATTATTATCACTACAACTATCATCATTATTTGTCACCATCATCACTACTATTATGACCATCATTACTACTACTGTCACCATCATATCTACTACTGTCATCATCATCAATACAACTACAACCATCATTACTACAATTATCACCATTATCACTACTATCACCATCAATCCCATTATTACTACCATCACTTCTAATGCCAACTAAACTAACTTAACCTACCAAATGCATAGCGAGATATTTTCGCCCCCAGAACGAATGCGTAGGGGGGGGGGGTAAAACCATATTTTGGACCTAAATTCATAACTATTGCATAAATACAAACAAACTTTTTTGACTGACGTTCCCATTCACGCAACAAATGTTTGTGTGAAATTTGGTGAAAATCCGTCCAACGGTCTAGGACGAGTTCCAGGACAGACGGACAACAACAACACCGACGACAGACATTTTTTTTGTGTGGTACCCACTATACGGGGGGGCGATACCAAACTCTGCTTACGCAGAGTTGATAAATTAGACGTGCCGTTTTGCCCAGAATCAAAACGGCATACCCAACTCTGCGATGGGTTACCATCATCACTACTAATACCATCATCAATCACAATCAACATAATCACTACTACTGCCATCATCACTACAACTGCCATCATCACTACAACTGCCACAATCATCACAAGTACTGTCATCATCACCATTACTATGATCATCATCACTACTACAATTACAATTATCACTACTATTCTCACCATCATCACTGTCCATTGTCACTAGCATCTTAATCACTACTATCATCATTGATACTACAACTATCAACCATCATTACTAATATCATCACCACCATCTTACAATCATCATTACTACTGTTAACATCATCACAACTCCTATAACCATCATCATTACTACTGTCACAAATATTACCATAATATATTCTACTGTCACCATCATCACTACTACTGCCATCATCACCATTACTATGAACTTCATCACCACAACTATCGTCATCATCACTACAAATTTCACCATCCTCACTACTACTCACCATCATCACTAATACTCACACCATCGTCACTACCATCAACACTACTGTCATTATTATCACTACAACTATCATCATTACTTGTCACCATCATCACTACTATTATGACCATCATTACTACTACTGTCACCATCATATCTACTACTGTCATCATCATCACTACTGTCATCATCATCAATACAACTACAACCATCATCACTACAATTATCACCATTATCACTACTATCACCATAAATCCAAATATTACTACCATCACTTCTAATGCCAACTAAACTAACTTAACCTACCAAATGATAGAGAGATGATTTGGCCCTCCGAATGAATGCGTGCTTAGTGTGTGAGCCCCTTCGCGGCTCACACACTAAGAATGCCATCATTGCTGGGTGAGGGGGGGGGGGGGTTTCCGGGATAGGCGCCCGGGGGGGGGGGGGGGCTTGGTAAAACCATATTTTGGACCTAAAATCATAACTATTGCATAAATTAAAAAAAAAAAAAATGATTGACGTTCGCATTCACGCAACAAATGTTCGTGTGAAATTTGGTGAAAATCCGTCCAACGGTCTAGGAGGAGTTCCGAGACAGACGGACGACGACGACAACGACGACGACGACAGACATTTTTTTCGTGTGGTACCCACTATACTGGGGGGCGATACCAAACTCTGCTTACGCAGAGTTGATAATGTGGTCGTTTATTTCTCAAAAGCACCAGTTCTTTCGGAGGACTTCATTTGGAACGCGTTATACCACAATTAACCCTTTCACGCACACGACGCGATTTGCGCCTTTTTTAGGATACTTAAAATCCTTTGTGACCATCAGGGGTGTTTAGAAACCTTTAGTTTATAGTTACTTCAACCTCTGCAGTTGTCTTTGACTGACCTGTGGGCAGAACATTATTTTTGGAGAGGTAATTATGAGATTGAGAGAACTCTATTTCTGAATGCTAAATGGCAACCCCCAATTCCACAGGATAGCGAGAGGGTTAAGAGAAATGTGGTGTTTTTCATATATGAGGTGCCGTTGTAAATTAGGCTTGACCTTACATGACCTAAGTACAAACTTTAAGTATATTAGGACGATATTAATGTCTTATGTTTTGAGTACAAAGTATCACTGAAAAAAACATGTTTTAACTCACTCTACATCATTAGCCCCTTCATTGGTGGTAGTGGAGAAATTGTTGGAGGTGATGGTGGAGAGTAGGTCGGAGATGAGGTTGGTTGTTGTTGTGGTGGTGGTGGAGAGGTTGGTGGTGATGGTGGAGAGGAGGTTGGTTGTGGTGGTGTTGGTGTTGTTGCTGCAATAAGTGGTGGAGAGAGGGAGAGGGGTGGGGAAGACCTTGCCCCTCATGACACTACCAATTAAATGGGCGAGGTTGAGAGCGAGGGAGGTGAGGAAGCCGATGGTAGCGCCCTGGAGGATAGAGGGGATTTTTTTTTAGTTTGTTCCCTAGACCTCATTAATCTTAAAATTGCAAGATAACATTTTTCGGTAGAAAAATGTCCCATCCGAAGTCCAGTTCCTCTTGAATTACAGGCTCGCTATCGCTCACTAGCAAAACAAAATCGACACTTAAATAGCACAAAAGGTCTTAAAATTGGCAAAATGTAGCGAAAGTTCTAAAAATCGCCAAACTAATTGGGGTGAACGTTTTAATATCTCAAAAACAATGGGGCCAAACATGAGGGAGAAAAGGGTCCAGAAAAAAATCCCTCGAGTGGAAATCTCCCCTTAACCCCATGCTCTACAACCCAAGCTCCACCCCCAAGAGAAACGTCAGCAGCCCAAAAGCCCCAAACCATGTCCTTGAGATCCCGGGGGAGTCGAGAGGTTGGTTCACTTGCATTACTGACATTAATCTCCCCAAGGTATAGGAGAGAGGTAGTGTCGCTCCAAATTACCCCTGTAGTAATCTTTGAATACATCATATTTGTTTTTATGCAGCTTTTCATGTATCCAATGCAACAAAAATCTACTTCAACCAAATAGAAGATCTCTAGTTGTTATTAATCTGGTAGGGAGTTTTTTTTCTTCTATGTGAAAGAGAGAGACAAAAGGTAAAACTGCCTGTGCCAAGTGCTTCCCCCAGAGTTGAAACAGTGACACGGCCAAAATCAAGGAATATTCGAGCCAAAATACCTGGACACCCGGAGTTTGAAGCAATTTAAATTATAGGATGAGGGAAAGATGGATTTAGGGCGAGACTTCCAGAGCTCGGCTCCTGAATAGAAGAAAGTTTGGGAATATCATTTCACTTTTGAGTTGGAGAGTTGCACAGAGTAGGGGGTGAGATTATGTTGCAAGACAGGTGCTACTCTACGTAGAGGAGGTGGTATAACCTGAGAGAGCTCTGACGAACACTGATTATTCTAATAGCGGTAGAATTGTGAGAGAGGTGCAACATTGCGGCGAAAATAGAGAGATTGCAGAGATTCGGTGAGTTAATGAGACGACAAGGCTCTCCTTTCTACTTTGTCAAGAAGTGCTGTGTGAGAGGATCCTCCTCGCACATGCGAACAATGCTCAATACATGGACGCAAGAAGCTGTGCAGGGGTAAAGAACCCCCAGAGGCGGTTGAGCACACCCATCTTCTGGGAAGCTGTTTTAGCAAGAGTGGTAATATGGTCTTTCCAAGAGAGATTACAAGAAAAAGACACGCCAAAAATACTGAGAGAAAATGAAGGGTTGATTTGTGTATTGTTGAAGTATAAGGGATAGTCCTCTGTGAGTTTTTGACGGGTAGATAAATGGAGAAATAGGGTTTTGGAAGCATTGAAAGCAACAAGATTTTCTCTGCCTCAATTGGAAAAGGTTGATAGATCAGCAGATAAGTGTTCTATTGCTTCATCACATGAGTTTTTGAGTGATTGCTTGCCGGGGCGTTCTGAAAAACTAATTGAATAGTGTAAGGTAGAGTCATCAGCATATGATTGGATAGGACTGGAGGTACAGTTGAGAATATCATTAATGAATATTAGAATGAGAATTGGAGATAGTACAGAACCCTGAAGAACATCGGAGTTGATAGGTTGAGGAGGTGAACGATGGCTGTCCACAACCACAGTAATGGAACAGCCAGAAAGGAAATTAGAGATAAAGGCACATCTGGAGGAATAGAAACTGAAGGAAGGTAGTTTAGAATATAGAGATTTGTGCCAGACTCTATCAAAAGTCTTCGATATGTATAGCACAATAGAAAAGGTCCCACTGAAGTCCCAAAAGGGGGATGACCAATAGTTGGTAACACATGATAGAATATCACCATTAGATCGACCCCCTAAGGAAGAATTACTGGCAATCTGAGAGTATATTATGAGAACAGAGATGCGTTAAGAAATGTTGAAGTAGGAATAGTTTCAAAAACTTTGGAGATGCAATAAATGAGAGCAATTGAATGGTAATTGGAGGGCTGAGAGTGCTCATCCTTCTTTGGGACAGGTTGAATGAGAACAAACTTCCAGCAAGAATGGAAGACGTTCGAGGAGAGACAGAGACGGAACAGTTTACCTAGTCAGGGAGTCAGCACAGAAGCAAAGATTTTTAGTACAACAGGAGGAACACCATCTGGTCCGTACGCCTTCTTATTATTAACTCTATGACTGCAGGCATACTAGACTATGTAAAAAATATGGACATTACTGTGGCAATTGTCATATGACAATCGCCGAATATTTGCATAGTACAAGGCCTGGGAGGCAGGCAAGCGAGTCTAAGCAGTGCGGGTACCTTCCATGCATCGCCTGCCGTGTCTGGCCGAGCACTAGCATAACTGAGGCATCTCCAGCTCCCCTATAGACTTGGGAATAGCGAAAACCACTCATAACCGCTAATTTTTACCGATTTAGTCATACCTTTGCAATATTGTTGCACGGCAACCAGTGGTCGTACAGACATAATTCAGGTGTCATAGGAAAGGGCTATTCCTCTACTCACAGGGATATATCATTGAAATACTGTCTAGCTCTTGTTTATACATGAACACGTGCAGGGAATGAAGGTCCCTTTTAGTCCAAAACCACAGTATGGTACAGTGCAGACCCAGCAATAAGCAATTGTCATATGACAATTGCTGCAGTGATTGTGTTAAGCCCAGAGAGAGTAGAAAGTACATCTTTAGAAGATATTAGGATATTCAGCATAAGTAGGAAGGGGGGGTGGGGGGGGGGGGGGTGGAGAAGGAGGAATAGGACTGAAATCATCCATGATGGAGTTTTTAGCGTAAGTTTGGGCTTTTCATCAGAGGAAGAAGTGATGGTAGTGCTGTCAGAGTGGAAAAGGGGAGGGAAAGACGAGGGAGAAAAATTGTTGGAGAGGTTTTTGGCTAGATGCCAGAAAGCTTGGGAAAAGCTAGAGTTGGATAGTTCAGAACATTTGTTATTGATGAAAGAGTGTTTGGCGAGTCAAAGAACAAATTTGGTTTGATTCCAGGCAGAAACATAGGAAGAATGTGATTCTTGAGTTTTAGGGCATCGGTACCTTTGGAATGCTTCCTCCTTATTACGGACAGCAGTAGAATAAGCGTGAGTAAACGAAGATTGTGTCATGTTTGCCCAGTCGTGGGTCGTCGGGTCCATAATCGTGCATGTGTGAAGTACTTTACCCTTAAGGCTAGGTTAAGTTATGTTAGGTTAAAGCCACTTTCACACATAAGTGAATTTGAGCAGGACGGGCTGACATGGCACACGTGTTGCAATCTAGGGGGAGGCACTCGTCACAGGCAATTCTGCCTTTTGTCTCCCGCATTCACATAGAAAAAGAATGGTCATGTACAGTACAGTACAGGCAGCCTGAAGTCTGAGCTGTCCTCCTTGTCTCCCCACATGTCTGCTTTTCTCAACAAAAATTTGGTCATGTGAAAGGGTGCTTCACACATACGCGATGTTTGTCATGGCCGCCAAGAAAATTAAATTTGGTTTTAATCGGGGAACAATGGCCAGGATTTTTGTGTGGTAGGATCGTGGGAGAATGGTCTTAGAACAGCAACATGACAGTGCCATAACGACACAGGACCATTTTATGTGCCATGACAAAATTTTAATATTTTGAACATGACCAAAACATTGTCGAGCCAAGCTGATCCATGGAAAAGCACGGAGGATAGCTCAGACTGCAGGCCACATGTACACATGACCATGGTGCAGATTGCAACATGTATGCCAAGTTGGAGCTGTCCCGACCAAATTTGCATATGTGTAAAAGGGGCTTAAGGCTAAGATAAATAATTGTTGGCTTAAGTGTGTGGTAATGCTGGGGAATCGACTAACAAGAAGGGGTGAGGGGGGAGGGATCGAAATGACACAAGTAAATAAGTGAAAAACTATGCCATGCTCCATTCTCCTACCAAATTCTATATGTTTGACCTGCTTCTCTTCCCTGTAAAACCATTATTTTCTAATACATCCAACCTATACGAAATAAATAAGAAAACCGTTATCAATGTCAACAGTAATACCAGAGAGAGAGAGAGAGAGAGAGGGTGTGCGGGGGCAGGGGTTTATTGGATATTATAAGTTAAATTGGATTGAGTTAAGTTTAGATAGAATTTGATCAAGGGTAGAGTAGATGATTGCCTTATTTTACGTTTACAAATGAACTATAAGTAAACATGAATAGATGACTGAAGCAACAACAAAATGTATCCCTTTTAATGCAAACACCAATTTTTTTGCCCCCCCCCCCCCTCCCCCCCAAAAAAAATGAAAAAAAATAGTTAACACTTCTACATAACAAACTACCCTAGTAATACAACATTTCAAATTAAAATACCCACCCTATAACCAACCCAGGGGGTGCAGATTCCGGTGATAAAGAGGCCAATGAGGGGCCCATTGACCGCCCCCATTAGTCGTTGTGCCAACTGTAGGATGATCCCCATTTGCCCCACCGTCAGTGCCAGGCCCGTACCAACCACTCCGAACATGAAGGCTGGGTGGAGAAAAGACACTGTTACAACCCTCTCAGTATCTAAACACTTATTATTTTTTATAATATTTTGGCTATCAATGAACAATTTTCCTACCTCCACCAAAACAAAGTATGGTAGATCCCCGCAGAAAGGACCATTAGAAGCTTGTGCCCTAACATCATAAGACTCAATATCAGATATACTGAATTGAAATGACTAAAAAGCCTCTCATCATAATATAATAGAACACAGGATGCAAGGATAGCCTCTATACAAATGTCCAGGTCAGAAGGCCATAAGAGAAAACCAAATAACACCATTCCTTGCTCTTCTTGCCCACAACTGCAGCAACAACACCAACGAAGTCAGCCAAACGACCTCCATCCAAAGGAAGCCATACACCAATGTAGGCCCTTCTTCTGCCAAGTCACTACCAACACGACCTAACAGAGGAAAGAGAGACCACTCAAACCAAACTCCAGTGGGCAGCAAAAAGCACCAACATGATCAGGATCCACTGAGGGAGAACTGGCTCGATGCAGGTCCCCTTTTAAGCTCTGCTAGGTCCAAACTTGTTTGGCAGGTTGTCTCTAATGTACCACCGTGAAGAGTTTGGCCAAAAGCTTCTCTTCAAAAGCTACATATATACTGTAGAGAGTCGGCTTGAAGCACTTTTGGCACAAGCTTACATTCAACCTCGAGGGTGGTTAGAAGCGCATTGGGATCACAAGTCAGGAGCAAAGGGAACTCGGCTTGAAGCGTCCCAAACACATATGGGAAGGCAGCTTGAAGTGCCCCCTGCACCGTGGAAGTACCAGACCCCATACCAAGTCCAGAGAAATGGAGAGGCAACTTAAAGCTCATCCACACCATGGAAGTGAAAACCGCAAGGATCAGCCATTTTTAGTCCGAGTCAGACAGTTAAGAAGACACAAGAGGAGAAGACATCTAGGACTCTCTCTACGAGGCCAATTCCTACACCCAGCAAATATCTACTATATTTAAAGTCTTAAGTAAGTTGTCCCAACCTCCTTGGGTGCCTTCTTGGGACATTGTCTTTTCCTTTTAGGAAAACATTACACAGAGCCTACCTTGTGTCCTATATTAAGCAATAGCAACCTTACCTGGTACCTCTTTTACTTGTGTGGTTTTGGATAACTAAGTATTTGGACTTAACTTACATAATACCTTGTTGTACAGACTGTAGAGATTGTATTGAAGAGATTTAACAGACCCTAAATTAGTTCCTCTCATGTCCGTAGAGTTTGTAATTCTTCACTCATTTCATCATTCATAGTTTGCTTCACATAGACTGTGTTAGAACCATTTCCTTGTTATTATGTAAATAAGTTGTCTTTCAGTTACTATAAGTATGATCCTGCTCAGTGACTTTGTATTCTCATACTAGCATACTTTCGCAGAAGTCAGTTACCTCAGAAGTTCAGTCAGGCTTAGAACTCAGAACATCCTACCTGATACTGTCTGGGAACACTTCGCAATACATGATCCAGTCAGTTTAAACACATTTTTTTTTTAAATACGCAGACTCCTGGCTGCCAAGACCACGAAAGCACAACAATTAGGGGCTGTGCAGTGCATACCTACACAACCACAGACCAAACAACGCTTACCCAACCCAAATATATGACAGAGCAAAGAAGACAGGTATGCAGCAAATCCTCGGATTTATCCAAAAAAGGCCCTGACATCAAAGGGAGACCTGGTCCTGATCAATCCATGAGAGTGGAGAGCTTGTCACCAGAACTGTACAGTGCAAGACATGCGGGATCATGCCAGGACTAGGAAACAAGGAGTCAAGACATATAGCAACCGACCGGCCCCCAAATATCATCAAGCCATGCGTCTCCAGGTAGTCACCATTGAACCAAGCCCTATCGATGAAGAAGAAACAACATATGAAGACTTGACAACAGAAGAATTGACCAAAGAAATTGCACAAATTGAGATTCCGGAAGACAAACCCTCCGAGGCCTCGGATGGTTTTTGAACAGCCCACCGTTGACCGTAGTGTTGGCGGGGACCACCAACACTCACTCACAAACTCCAGTGTACATTAAAATCAAGATCCTGGGGTTGCGAGTCTGCCTTCTGGTAGATACAGGTGCCGCCAGATCATGCCTGTATACCAGGTTTTACAAATTCGGGGCTCTGAGAGCCTCGGTTACTAGCCTAATAGGAGCAGGAGACAAGACCCTCATGTTACGAGGTGAAGCTCGCACCTCTCAGTGACCACACCCCTTGCCCATGCAGAGCACTTGTTCAATATCTTCGATTCCCAATGTCGAACTTATGATGAATACCTAGACCTATACTTCCTGGAGAACCTAGAGGCTAACATCAACTGCATGGACAGAAGCTTAAGCTTCGGAGTGAACAAATAAATACAAAAATCCTTCTGGTGAACAAACTGAGGTAGCCTACATGTCCTCACACAGGCAATCAAACAGCGAGTCTTCACCGTACCAGCTCATCACCAAGTCTGGGTGCCAGTCATCAAGCTGGAGCACTAAACCATGGTTTAAAAAAAAAAAAAGGACAACCCTACACCATAAAGTGCATCACCTCATGCGCCATCATCCCATGAACAAAATCTGCATCGCCAACGTCTCCAATCTGCCTGTCACCTTACCTGAAGGATTTGTTATAGGAGACTTGAAGACCTTTGAAAGCTCTGCCCCTACCACCCACACAGAACAATCTTCAGACACCCCGACTCTACCAGGAATTCCTGCACACCTCTCGACTACACAACAACAGGGCCTGGAACAACTACTCTTTAAATTTCAGGATATATTTGCAAGAAGTCCAAAGGATGCGGACTGGATCAACGTACTGGACCACTCCATACATGTGACAGGTTCCCCCTATTAGACAGCCATCCCACAGAAAAAAAACGACAAAATTAAGAATGACAAGTGGAAGACATGCTTGCTGCAGGGTTCATCACATCCTACTCGATCCCCTGATCATTCCCAGTCTTCCTCATGAACAAGGATGGAACCACTAGATTTTGTGTGGCCTATCGCTGCCTAAATGACGTCACAGTGAAAGTCGCTACACTTCTGCCTCGGACTGTAAGTCCAGGGTCGAGAACTATAGGGTGCCAAAGAGTGAATCCAGGGATTTGTTGATTCGTGGCAGGGGTGTAGCGACCTTCACTGTGACATCATTAGGCATCGATAGGCCACACAAAATCTAGTGGTTATGTCCTTCTTCATGAAGATGACTGGGGATAACCAGGGGATCGTGTAGGATGTGATGAACCCTGCAGCAAGCATGTCTTCCACTTGTCGTTCCTCATCTTGTCGCTGTACAGAAGAAAACAAATTCTCACCGGGATGGCTGCCTAATGGGGAGGACCTGTCATATGCATGGAAAGGTCCAGTACGTTGGTCCAGTCCACGTCCTTTGGGCTTCTTACGAATATATCCTGGAATTCAAAGAGGAGATGTTCCTGGCCCTGTTGTTGTGTAATCGAGAGGTGTGCAGGAATTTCTGGTAGTGTCGGGGTGTCTGAAGTTGGTTCGGTGTGGGTGGTCGGGGCAGAGCTTTCAAAGGTCTCCAAGTCACCTAGTTATGAACGGTTAGGCATCCAGATGGATCTCTGTAACTAGTGGGGTACCCCTGAGATCAGTACTAGGGTCAGTTCTCTACCTAGTTTACATTAACGACATAGCTGAGGGTCTCGATCACCTTTATAATTTCAAAGTTCGCAAACGATACAAAAACTACAAATACTGTACTCTCAAGTGAACATATATAAGATATGCAAAATGATCTAGATAAACTATCATGTTGGGCTCAAATTTGGCAAATGAGTTTTAATGCAGATAAATTTAAAGTGTTCCATGTCGGAAACCGAAATGAGAAAGCAAACTATTCAATGCATGGCACTCAACTTAATAGTGTAGACAGATACAATGATCTGGTTGTAACAATATTGAGGGAGAGAGACAGTGAGAGAGAGAGAGAGAGAGAGAGAGAGAGATGCAAATGGAAGAACGGGGAAATTAAATTAAAAGATATATCCAAACCCAGTCAACAATATACAGAAGTTGTTAGGAAGGCAAACAAAATAATTGGCTTTATAGGCAGGTCATTTGAGCATAAATCCAAAGATGTAATCCTAACTTTTTACAATTTCTTAGTTCGTCCTCTTCTGGAGTATTGCATTCAATCCTGGTGCCCCTACTACCAAAAATATATTGACATGCTGGAACGAGTTCAACATAGAGTTACCAAAAATATACCTAGTTTAAGCAATAAACCATATGAGGAGCGTCTTAGAGAATTAAATCTATTTCTTTTAACCCAGCACAGATTAAGAGGCGATAAATGCAAGTGTTCAAAATCATCAAAGGTATTGACACATTGAACTGTAATAAGCACTTTATGATTGGCTAAGCAAAATACACACAGGTAAATGGTAGCAAAATCATTGGTAAATATTTAAACTCCCATTAGTCTAAGAAATTTGTCTTCAATCGAGTTGTCAACTTGTGGAATGGGCTTCTTCGATATGTTATAGACTGCAGCACCATTGATTCCTTTAAAGATCGCCTTGACAAACACCTTACCTTAAACCCCGACTGACTGCATTTGTAAATTAATAACATTTGTTTAGTTCTCCTCAGATGCATCAAGGATCACTACATGCATACATTTAATAACAAAGATGTTGCTAGTTTTTCCCACAGATACACAAAGGATCACTTATAGCTGTCATGTTAGTAACCAAATTGCCCCTACTAACATCTCTTAACCCTGCCATTGACATTATTCCTAGGTCAGTACTTACCTTTCCAATTGTCCCTTACCAACTCTAAACCACTGTTGAACATTCTGAACAGCAGTGATTTAGAGGACAAGCATCCTCGAGGGATCGCTAGACTGTTGTTGCTTGACTTCCTTTGTACTCCTCTGTACACACAGTAGTTTAATCTTATGGGTAGGTAAACAGAGAGAGAGAGAGAGAGAGAATATAGGTTTGAGTCCCGAAGGGAAGAAGGAAAACCTAATATTTAGTAGTGGCCCCGGAATCATTGGCAATATGCCTTATACAGTAATGGCACTCTTTGAACTCCAAAGTTCGCTGTTCACAACACCCGCCCCAGAGCATAGAGACCAATCATCATAAGCGTACGCTCATAATAACTTACAAACGAACTCGTCCTTATAATGCGGATGCCACTAGGAAAAAAAACAAAAAAACAAAAAACAGTTTAGAACTCTAATTTGTTCTATGCTCCCCGCAGTTCAGATGTCTTGCAGCGTGGGTTCTATGGGACGCTACACATATCGTCCTTCACTGATATAGCCTACCAAGATTCACAAGAACATCAGAATGAATGGGAAGGGGATGGAAGGGAGGCTCGGAATTGTCAATGATTCTGGGGCCACTACTAAATATTAGGTTTTCCTTCTTCTCTTCGGGACTCAAACTTAAAATTAATTAGTGGCCCCTCCATCATTGATGATATCCCTGATATCACAAGTCTGGAGGGGGACATTCGTGATAAATATCCAAAACCAAGGGGAGGTGTGGCAGAGTGGTCTTGCCATTGGACTGGTAATCCAATGGACCCGGGTTCGAATCCCAAAATATCAATGGGAAGATATTATTGGGATGGAATTTGTGCTTTACCTAGTTTCAGTGCATTACCACAGCACACCGAAATGCCAAAACAAAATACCCTCATTGTTCCCCGATTAAATAGCACTGTATGAATATTCCCATATTCAAAATATGCTACAGGGGGGCAATGCCTAGTGAGTCAATTGCTCAATAGGTGGCGTTCTGAGAGTGAGGGTCCGAGCCTGGGGAGTGAGACTGTGAAGCGCAGAGGCAAAGCAGCTTCAGAGATGGATTTGGGTTCGAGGCATGAATAGGTGCTTCACATGTCTCACTCCCTAGAATGGAACAAGACCTCACGGGCCTCACAGTGTTCAGCGGTAGAGTGTAAAGGCTATCAGTCTATGCCCGAGAGGGAGTAGTTGGAATATAGAAAAAAAATAAAATAAATCAATAGGATGAGAAAAAACCCCGCTGCCTAGAGCTCTAACTTTATATTTTTGAAAAATATTAAAGGGGTATAGGTGGCGTACTTAAAAATTCACCCATGTACATCTCCCCTGTGATAATGCACAATCATGTCCGGCGGGCTGAGGGTCTTATCTAGATATCTCCCCCCCCCCCCCCCCACCCCCTCCTTTCACTTAAAAGCACCGAACAACTTAGACCCGTTGCCTTAGCGCTATACAAGTCACACATGGTTACTCTAAATTCGCTGATAGGTAACATGATAGAAAGGTATGGTTGGAGGCCCACAGATTAGTCTGTTTAAAATAATTCACAAATAAATTCTTAAGAAAACGAAGCGACATCGCTCATTTTCGCAAACTTTGGGCTCGCCCAATTGCCCTTGGATTACTCGCCTTGATAACCTCTACCAACAAAGCTGCCAAGTGCTGCTTTGTGAGACGTTGACCTGTCTGTGAAACCCAAAGAGCTCCTGGCTGGTTAGGCCGGGACACCCCAATGTAGGATAAGAGCGACTTCACAGGACATAATCGTGATGAGTGTCACCCTGTTTGAGCGCCAGTACCTCAAACTCTGTGAACACATGTCTTGGTGTTCATTGTTTGCGATAAACGTGGGCGACGGTGGAATTTAAACATTAACATTGCGCCGTGTGAACCTAAGACAGTTTGGTTTGTTGCTCATCGCCGCCAGCTCAGATACCCGCTTACATGTAGTCAAGGCCATCAGGAACACAGTTTTCTTTAAAATTGAATATAAAGTAGGATTGTGACGAAATTTCTGAAAATATAGTAAAGACAAAGCTTTGTCGAGTGACCAGGTAGGCATGAGCTGGGCGTGGTGGTAGAGAAGCTTGAAACATTCAAGCATGAATGCTTTCTCCTCTCCCTGCATACTGAAAACCCTGTTAACTCATGGAAGGGAATTCTAATAGCAGTTATGTGATTTTTGAACGTGGCTATTGACAAGTCCTTATGCTCAAACAAGTAATCTAAATATCTTAAAAATAAGGACACCGAGGCCACGGTCTGGTCAGTCTCAATGATCCAAGTAGTAAAAGCTCTCCAGTGAGATTGGTACTGGCGTCTAATACAGATAGTATATTGATTAATCAATTTATTGGTAACCCTCTCCCCATAGTGGGCTAACCACTACGCCTTCTGAATGACCACAAGGCAAAAGTTGGCGAGGTCTTGAGGTTTCCAATTGTCTCTAAGTGGAAATACGAGATCGGGAGTGACACCGGGATCTCGCACCACGTCTTCAATTGCGCGTACCACACTTGAGCTGGCCACAGAGGTGCGATCATTGAAACAAAGCCCAGAAAATCACGTAATACGTGAACTACTTGACACATGAATGAAGCGACTGGTGGTGGAAACAGATAAACGGAGTTCCATTCGTTCCAATCCATCAGCCATGCGTCTGGTCCTCCCACGGCGAGTAAGGAAGAGAGGTAGTATGTGGGTCTCCTCGGACATGAATCAGTCCACATCTGGATAGAAATTCTCTGCAATCATCCGTTGAAAGACGGTTTGCTTCAGAGTCCAGTCTACTAGTGTGTTCTGTCGCCGTGACAGAGCATCTGCCCATACGTTCGCCACGCTTGGCAGATATGCTGCGTGGAGATAAATGTTGAGTTTTACCACCAACACAAATATAATTTCCGACAACTTTAGTAGCACTCGAGACCTCGCTGACCCTTTCTTCTGAATGCACGTTACTGCATTCAGATTTTCCATTCTGAAAGCCACTGAGAGTTAAACTGTGGGCCTGAAAGAAAAAGAAAAGGACGAACAACTCTGCCGCGTTGACGTGAAACTTCGTAAACTGGGACACAAGACCCTGGCTATGGTGTCCGAGGTTTGACTGGTAAACCCATCCCAGAGTACCTGAAGCGTCCGTGTCCACCCATACCGTAGGTGGAGGAGATGTCCATGTCATAATTGAGTGTAATGTTTCTGGCGTCACCCAGACCGCCAGTAAGTTGTGGAATAATTTCGGGATATGCCATGACTTTTCCGCCGGTCAAAAGCGGACAATGTCTGTTTCCCTCCAAGATCAACCCCTTTACATTCAACCGGCCCAACAGGACCGTTAGTTGTTTGACATGATGGAGGATTAAAATCTCGGAATCCGCTACCACTAGCAAATCGTCCAAGTACCACAAGATCGTGATCCTTTGCTGTAGCAGTTGTAACAGGGCCTGCCGGACTAATGTGGGAAATACCCAAGGTGCCAGGTCCAGACCGAAAGGCATTCTTTGAAAAACAAGGTTTCATGCCTGATCCTCAGAGCGAGGAAACTTTGGAACCGTTCATATACTGGGACATGCCAATAGGCTTCAGTCAGGGCCAAAGCACACTTCAAAACCTGTGGCGAAAGCGTTAACCTGATCTGATTCACAGTCAGCATCCTAAATGATGGATTGTGAATGTAGCGGTTCAGTTGGGACAAGTCTACGACCAGCCTCATCTGTACGCTGTCCCTTTTTTGGCACAAGGAGTAATCTGGACGTGTAAACTGGGCGAGTTGGCCTGACCGGGATGATGATACGCCTGGCGATCATTTCCCTGACTAGTGACTCCACCTCTAAAGAAACATTGTTTATTTCTGAAAGTAGACATAAACGAGGCTGCCGGAGCCACTGCCAAGTTATGCCCTTGCGCACCACTGACCTGGCCCAAGTTTGCTGGGGCCATGCCCAGTAGCACGTCTGGAATTCCCTAGTCACACGACTGAACATGTCCGGCGGAGCAACACTCATGTCCAACTCGCCCGTCATGGGCCTTGAGAGTGAGAGAGCTGTGTGATCCCTCAGATGTTTGACTGGGGAGTGGTGGTTGCTCAAGACCGGCTAGAGGGAGCGGGTCACGATTCCTGACCTGACTCCCCTTTAGAATAACCGTTATGCTACTTCCCCTGTCCTTTACTCGTGCCGAGCCACTGCAGCCAGATTTGGACGGAGTGTTGTACGACTGAAAAAACTGTGGGACACTAAGGTGACTCTGACTGAGTTGAAATTTGAGAGTAGACTCCTTCCTGGTATTGGAGGCAGTTGCTCTGGCAGAGTCTGAAAAGCAACATACTGACTGCCACGCTTCCTGTGATACCAAGGTAATGGTCATAACGAGAGACAAAAGAACCGATGACCGATCTCCCCTGGAAGTTTCTTAACCAAGAACACCCGGAGATCCTGGCGGGCTCGGATAGCTTCCAAGAAAGCTACTCGGATAGCCTATCACTTAGAGTCAGCACGGAGTTTTGGAGCATAAGACGCCAGGTAAGAGAAAGGGCGGTGGTCGTCTAGGGATCTGTTACTACTTCAGTCGTTCGCACTAGCGATGCAGCTAGTTGACGACTGACGAGGAACTGAGACAACAGGCGCCAGACTTCTTTCTTAATTTAAAGTCCTTATCTATTTGAGTAGATGTTGGGCAAGAAAATGGGTCCGATAACTAACCTAATGAAAGGTTGGGTGCACTTAAAAAGTCTAACACAGGTTTGGACACACCTCCCGCCTGAGCCACCAGCAATGAGAACCAACAATTATTTTCCTGAGGTACTTGGTGGGTTGACTTACTGGTTATTGTGCTGGCAAAGTCCTGTGCCTCGGTTTCCCAACTTAGCCACAAATCTTAGCCTACAGTCCCAATCTGCAAAACCGGATTCCCTGACTGGTCCCAAATGGGTTGTGTATCGAACTCCGGCGTTAAACGGAATAAAGACTATGCCCTTAAAACCATCAAGCTTGGACCAGTTTGAATACAGGCGAACAGATGAGGCCGGCGGAAGAGCAGGTAATGGAGCATAAACGAAATAGTTTGGCATATAGACATTGGGAATAGCCTTAACCACTACATCTAAAGCCTCACCTGATACATTTTTAGCTTGCCATGTCTTAGACTCACTTAGTTCCACACACCAGTGCTCAAGGACATGAGTCTCCTCAGATACCGGACCATATAGTAAGGGCATAGAGCCTTCCTTAAGGGCGGTCTTATTAACCCTCTCACGACCATATGACACAGAGGTTGCCAGATTAGCAATACTAAATAGAGTTCTCTCAATCTTATAATTACCTCTCCAAAATTAGTTTTCTGCCCACAGCTAACTCAAAGATAACTGCACAGGTTGAAGTAACTAAACTAAAGATTTCTAAATACCCCTGATGGTAACAAAGGCTTTAAAGTATCCCTAATTGGCTCAAAATTGCGTCAAGAACGTGAGAGGGTTAAGTGGAGGAGGAATGATATCCGCCAACAACCTGACATTGGACGTACCTAGCATCTGAGTAAAATTACTCACACTAGGAGTGACAATGGAGGGAGTATTGACCTGTTTAGATGTTACATGAAATGAACCCAAAGGCCTCGCAACTGGCGGTTGTGCATGGGTGACTGGCACAGACCTGTCCCTTCCCAGTCTACTCAACACAACATCCATAACTGCCTGGAGGTCGTCCTTTGTCACAAAACCCTTATTTTGGTCTGTAGACATAGAAATAACTGTGTTTTTATGTCTGAACAAACAGTAGAAGCCACCTGTTGCCCCGATTGAAGTGTTTCTGCCTGGTCATCCCCCAAGAACTGAAATTCCATTTCCTCCGGTGACTTGGCTGAGGGTACTGGTGATCGTACCTCCTCAGACTGGACGGCTGATGCCAGAATGTCACGGGCAAACTGAGGCCACTCCAGATTTGGAATAGGGGACGACACTACCGGGGCTCCAATAAGTGCACTAGGAGTACGCCTATACTCAAAAGCCAACACTTGTACCTGCACTTGTTGCCTAGGTGCGTGGTTACGGGGAATGGTATATGGTCATGGGCGCACCGATGGTGAGACGTGACCAACCAAAGGATGGATAAGTATCCCACAGGACAATTCCCTTGGCGGAGTCACCGTACCCCTGCGGAGCAGCCCTGACTGTCTGGATTGAACGTTCGGCTTACCCAGGGACAGACTAGCAAGGTCTGGTGCCGGCGATCGAATCTTGCTGGACATCTTAGAAGTTGTAGCATCCGACCTTCGGAAATGGGAACGGGAGGCATTGGAGTTAGACTGCGTTGAATCCTCTGGCGCCACTGTCTGTCTTCTTAGCCGCCTGTTTAACCGGCGGTGATTAGTGAGATTGCCGCGGCAGCGACCTCGAGTAGGATCGTCGACGTGACTGCAATATAAAATGGGTCGACTAATCGGACTGCGGCCATTACGTCGTGCGACGACGAGGGGGGGGGCTAGGCTGTGCTGTTTCGTCAGTAGAGTCATCGGAAAGAACCAATGGTTTCGACACTACTTTGGACTGTTTCTTCTTATGAACGGCTCCCGCACAAGGCCGAAAAGTCGTTGAAGAATTAGAAGCAGGGCTAGCAAAAGTGGATTTTGATCACATGTCCCACAGTGGCGTAACATCACAGTGAAAAGCTTTGTGAGCCACCTCTTTGCAATACTCAGAAAAACAGAGTGTAATAGCATTTAAGACAGTGTGATACCTGTCTTCCTTGTGGTTAAAGAAACCATTACGAAACCTCATACACAGATAGCACCATTATGTGACCCATTGTCCCTGTGATCTGGCCAAACATGGAACACATTGGACACACAATGTATGGCCTGACACTGGAGGTTAGTGCGCGAAGTGCTCGCACAGAATGCAGTGTTCCATGATTTCCATAATTAATTAGTGGCCCCTCCATCATTGATGATATGCATGATATCACAAGTCTGGAGGGGGACATTCGTGATAAATACCCAAAACCAATAGATAAATAGGATGAGAACAAACCCGCTGCCTAGAGCTCTAACTTTATATTTTTGAAAAATATTAAAAGGGTATAGGTGGCGTACTTAAAAATTCACCCATGTACATCTCCCCTGTGATAATGCACAACCATGTCCGGTGGGCTGAGGGTCTTATCTAGATAACCCCCCCCCCCCCCCCCCCCTTTCACTTAAAAGCACCGAACAACTTAGACCCATTGCCTTAGCGCTATACAAGTCACACATGGTTACTCTAAATTCACTGATAGGTAATGAGATAGAAAGGTATGGTTGGAGGTCCACAGATTAGTCTGTTGAAAATAATTCACAGATAGTTTCTTAAGAAAACGAAGCGACATCGCTCATTTTCGCAAACTTTGGGCTCGCCCAATTACCCTTGGATTACTCGCCTTGATAACCTCTACCAACAAAGCTGCCAGACCTGTCTGTGAAACCCATAGAGCTCCTGGCCGGTTAGGCCGGGACACCCCAATGTAGGATAAGAGCGACTTCACAGGACATAATCGTGATGAGTGTCACCCTGTTTGAGCGCCAGTACCTCAAACTCCGTCTTGGTGTTCATTGTTTGCGATAAACGTTGGCGACGGTGGAATCTAAACATTAACGTTGCGCCGTGTGAACCTAAGACAGTTTGATTTGTTGCTCATCGCCGTCAGCTCAGATACCCGCTTACATGTAGTCAAGGCCATCAGGAACACAGTTTTCTTTAAAATTGAATATAAAGTAGGATTGTGACGAAATTTCTGAGAATATAGTAAAGACAAAGCTTTGTCGAGTGACCAGGTAGGCATGAGCTGGCATGGTGGTGGGAGAAGCTTGAAACATTCACGCATGAATGCTTTCTCCTCTCCCTGCGTACTGAAAACCCTGTTAACTCATGGAAGGGAATTCTAATAGCAGTTATGTGATTTTTGAACGTGACTACTGACAAGCCCTTATGCTCAAACAAGTAATCTAAATATCTTAAAATTAAGGACACCGAGGGCACGGTCTGGTCAGTCTCAATGATCCAAGTAGTAAAAGCTCTCCAGTGAGATTGGTACTGGCGTTTAATACAGATAGTATATTGATTAATCAATTTATTGGTAACCCTCTCCCCATAGTGGGCTAACCACTAGGCCTTCTGAATGACCACAAGGTAAAAGTTGGCGAGGTCTTGAGGTTTCCAATTGTCTCTAAGTGGAAATACGAGATCGGGAGAGACACCGGGATCTCGCACCACGTCTTCAATTGCGCATACCACATCTGAGCTGGCCACAGAGGTGCGATCATTGAAACGAAGCCCAGATAATCACGTAGTACGTGAACTACTTGACACATGAATGAAGCGACTGGTGGTGGAAACAGATAAACGGAGATCCATTCGTTCCAATCCACCAGCCATGCGTCTGGTCCTCCCACGGGGTCCTCCCCCGGCGAGTAAGGAAGAGAGGAAGTATGTGGGTCTCCTCGGACATGAATCAGTCCACCTGTGGATGGTAATTCTCTGCAATCATCCGTTGAAAGAAGGTTTGCTTCAGAGTCTAGTCTACTAGTGTGTTCTGTCGCCGTGGCTGAGCATCTGCCCATATGTTCGCCACGCTTGGCAGATATGCTGCGTGGAGATAAATGTTGAGCTTTACCACCAACACAAATATAATTTCCGACAATTCTAGTAACACTAGAGGCCTCGCTGACCCTTTCTTCTGAATGCACGTACTGCATTCAGAGGATCACTGAGAGTTAAACTGTGGGCCTGAAGGAGAAAGAAAAGGACGAACAACTCTGCCGTGTTGACGTGAAACTTCGTGAACTGGGACCCAAGACCCTGGCTTTGGTGTCCGAGGTTTGACTGGTAAACCCATCCCAGAGTACCTGAAGCATCCGTGTCCACCCATACCGTAGGTGGAGGAGATGTCCATGTCAGAATTGAGTGTAATGTTTCTGGCATTGCCCAGACCGCCAGTAAGTTGTGGAATAATTTCGGGATATGCCATGACTTTTCCGCCGGTCAAAAGCGGAAATGTCTGTTTCCCTCCAAGATCAACCCCTTTACATTCAACCGACCCAACAGGACCGTTAGTTGTTTGACATGTTGGAGGATTAAGATCTCAGAATCCGCTACCAATAGCAAATCATCGAAGTACCACAAGATCGTTATCCTTTGTTGTAGCAGTGGTAACAGGGCCTGCCTAACTAATGTGGGAAATACCCAAGGTGCCAGGTCCAGACCGAAAGGCATTCTTTGAAAAACAAAGTTTCATGCCTGATTCTCAGAGCGAGGAAACTTTGGAACCGTTCGTATACTGGGACATGCCAATAGGCTTCAGTCCGGGCCAATGCACACTTCAAACCCTGTGGCGAAAGAGTTAACCTGATCTGATTCACAGTCAGCATCCTAAATGATGGAAAGTGAATGCAGCGGTTCAGTTGGGACAAGTCTACGACCGGCCTCATCTGTACACTGTCCCTCTTTTGGCACTAGGAATAATCTGGACGTGTAAGCTGGGCGAGTTGGCCTGACCGGGATGATGATACGCCTGGCGATCATTTCCCTGACTAGTGACTCCACCTCTAAAGAAACATTGTTTATTTCTGAAACTAGACATAAACGAGGCCGCCGGAGCCACTGCCAAGTTATGCCCTTGCGCACCACTGACCTGGCCCAAGTATGCTGGGGCCATGCCCAGTAGCACGTCCGGAATTCCCCAGTCACGCAACTGGACATGTAAGGCGGAGCACACTCGTGTCCAACTCGCCCGTCATGGCCCCTGAGAGTGAGAGAGCTGTGTGATCCCTCAGTTGTTTGACTGGGGAGTGGTGGTTGCTAAAGAGTGGCTAGAGGGAGCGAGTCACGATTCCTGACCTGACTCCCCTTTAGAATAACCGTAATGCTACTTCCCCTGTCCTTTACTCTGCCTTGTGCCCCGTGCCGAGCCACTGCTGCCAGATTTGGACGGAGTTTTGTACGACTGAAAAAACTGTGGGACACTAAGGTGACTCTGACTGAGTTGAAATTTGAGAGTAGACTCCTTCCTGGTATTGGAGGCAGTTGCTCTGGCAGAGTCTAAAAAGTTACATACTGACTGCCACGCTTCCTGTGATACCAAGGTAATGGTCATAACGAGAGACAAAAGAACCGATGACCGATCTCCCCCGGAAGTTTCTTAACAAAGAACACCCGGAGATCCTGGCGGGCTCGGACAGCTTCTAAGAAAGCTACCCGGATAGCCTATCACTTAGAGTCAGCACGGAGTTTTGGAACATAAGAAGCCAGGTAAGAGAAAGGGCCGTGGTTGTCTGGGGATCTGTTACTACTTCAGTCGTTCGCACTAGCGATGCAGCTAGTTGACGACTGATGAGGAACTGAGACAACAGGCGCCAGACTTCTTTCTTAATTTAAAGTCCTTATCTATTTGAGTAGATGTTGGACAAGAAAATGGGTCTGATAACTAACCTAATGAAAGGTTGGGTGCACTTAAAAAGTCTAACACAGGTTTGGACACACCTCCCGCCTGAGCCACCAGCAATGAAAACCAACAATTATTTTCCTGAGGTACTTGGTAGGTTGACTTACTGGTTATTGTGCTGGCAAAGTCCTGTGCTTCGGTTTCCCAATCTAGCCATGGATCTGATACTACAGTCCCAATCTGCAAAACCGGATTCCCTGACTGGTCCCAAATGGGTTGTGTATCCAACTCCGGTGTTAAACGGAATAAAGACTATGTCATTAAAACCGTCAAGCTTGGACCAGTTTGAATACAGGCGAACAGATGAGGCCGGCGGCAGAGCAGATAATGGAGCATAAACGAAAAAGTTTGGCGTATAGACATTGGGAATAGCTTTAACCACTACATCTAAAGCCTCACCTGATACATTTTTAGCTTGCCATGTCTTAGACTCACTTAGTTCCACACACCAGTGCTCAAGGACATGAGTCTCCTCCGATTCCGGACCATATAGTAAGGGCATAGAACCTTCCTTTAGGGCAGTTTTATTAAGTGGAGGAGGAATGATATCCGCCAACAACCTGACATTGGACGTACCTAGCGTCTGAGTAAAATTACTCACACTAGGGGTGACAAAGGAGGGAGTATTGACCTGTTTAGGTGTTACATGAAGTGAACCCAAAGGCCTCGCAACTGGCGGTTGTCCATGGGTGACTGGCACAGACTTGTCCCAGCCCAATCTACTCAACACAACATCCATAACTGCCTGGAGGTCGTCCTTTGTCACAAAACCCTTATTGTGGTCTGTAGACATAGAAATAACTGTGTTTTTATGTCTGAACGAACAGTAGACACCATCTGTTGCCCCGATTGAAGTGTTTCTGCCTGGTCATCCCCGAAGCACTGAAATTCCATTTCCTCCGGTGACTGGGCTGAGGGTACTGGTGATCGTACCTACTCAGACTGGATGGCTGATGCCAGAATATCACGGGCAAACTGAGGCCACTCCAGATTTGGAATAGGGGACGACACTACCGGGGCTCCAATAAGTGCACTAGGAGTACGCCTATACTCAAAAGCCAACACTTGTACCTGCACTTGTTGCCTAGGTGCGTGGTTACGGGGAATGGTATTTGGTCTTGGGCACACCGATGGTGAGACGTGACCAACCACAGGATGGATAAGTATCCCACTGGACAATTTCCTTGGCGGAGTCACCGTACCCCTGCGGACCAGCCCTGACTGTCTGGATTGAACGTTCGGCTTAGCCAGGGACGGACTAGCAAGGTCTGGTGCCGGCGATCGAATCTTGCTGGACATCTTCGAAGTTGTAGCATCCGACCTTCGGAAATGGGATTGGGAGGCATTGGAGTCAGACTGCGTTGAATCCTCCGGCGCCACTGTCTGTCTTCTTAGCCGCCTGTTTAACCGGCGGTGATGAGTGGGATTGCCGCAGTGGCGACCTCGAGTAGGTGCGACGTAGAATGGGTCGACTAATCGGACTGCGGCCATTATTAATAATAATAATAATAGTTCTTAAAGCTAGCGCATGCGCCAGCTAAGGATAACCCAATAAGGCCGATTAGGCGTATTTCCATTGGGGTCCTGTACTATTACCCCATCCTCTTTCTCATGAGGGACGGTAACGTCTTAGTGCTTGTGAAAAACCATTAATGCACCGAGCGTGGGCGCGTTCCTTGGCCTTCTGGGTGGAAGTCCAAGACGCTAGTCACTACACCAGCGAGCCGCTCGTGGGGGGGGGGGGGGGCTAGGCTGTGCTGTTTCGTCAGTAGAGTCATTAGTACGAACCAATGGTTTCGACACTACTTTGGACTGTTTCTTCTTATGAACGGCTCCCGCACAAGGCCGAAAAGTCGTTGAAGAATTAGAAGCAGGGGTAGCAAAAGTGGATTTTGATCACATGTCCCACAGTGGCATAACATCACACTGTAAAGCTTTGTGAGCCACCTCTTAGCAATACTCAGAAAAACAGAGTGTAATAGCATTTAAGACAGTGTAATACCTGTCTTCCTTGTGGTTGAAGAAACTATCACGAAATCTCATACACAGATAGCACCGTTATGTGACCCATTGTCTCTGTGATCTGGCCAAACATGGAACACATTGGACACACAATGTATGGCCTGACACTGGAAGGTTAGTGCACGAAGTGCTCGCACAGAATGCAGTGTTCCATAATGAGCCCCCCCACTCTAATTTTCTTGTGTAACCTGGAAAATGAGCAAGCAGTTCTCCCATGAAGGTAAATTTGACCTCTTACCCATGATAGTGTTTATCATTGACTTATACCTTAATTCTACCCTAGATTTTTGTTTTTCCAGTAATCGATCCTCTCGTTGTGTTGGAAAAGTTAACCGGTCTTCTCGCCATGATGGGAGTACTTCAAGACCTCTCGCCGTGATGGGAGAGTAGTCCAAGACAAATAACAATAGGTTAGGTGAGTCGTTCCGGCGGAGCCGAAACAGCCCTTTGGAAGCCTTCCCCTTCTGCCGGGAGTTCGTTCTAGTTCAAGACAACAAACGGGTTTATTGGATCCGGCCAACAAAACTATTACGCTACTACGCTCCGGAAAGTAAGACCCGTCTCACGAAACTACCCCCCCCCCCGACAGATTCAAAACCCTCTTCGACAGAGATAGAAGAAAACGCATCATTAGTTCGGACAAGCCATTAAACTCCCTCGAAAAGTAGTGCGATTACACCGACTAAAAAAGAGGGCTACAAAGTAATGGCATACATACCTTCAAAAACTAGTGCGATTACATCGACTAGGGCTACATAATTATGGCATACATATAATGTAATAATAAAAACTTAAAATTACAGAGCCTAGCCATAAAATAGACCCTACTGAGAGGCTGGCCACGAGGCCTAGGGCAAGTAGAATGACGAAAGCGACGAGTTACTCATACCTCTAGGAAGGACCAGCTCACTACATCCAACTCGAGGACAGGAACGTAGAGACAATGCAGGAACCAAAAGCAAAACTCTTTACCAAGTAAAGTAGTTCTAAACTAAAGGTTCCGCCGAAGAAAACAACAAACGCTTAACCCAACTAATTGGTGGCCGAAAAGTGCTGCCCTACAAGTAATAAAAGCCTCTAACATATGCTAGTAATGCGAAATAAAACTAGAGGGAAATAAAATACACAAAGTGGCATCCTTGCCGTACCATGACCAAGGGACGCAAACGAAAAAAGCAACCTAAAAAAAAACACAACTCCTGGGGATCACGCTAATCAGCATGCCCGACCTCAGTAATCTAACCCTACTCTAGCACATCTCAGATTGGCACAAATGAGCAAAAGACTCACTATCCGGATGGTAGAATGACGAATGAAGAGAGGTCGGAACCTCACATCTGCTCCATGTGAATCCCCGGAGCGGAAGGCGATATGCGTAGCGTCCCGTAGAAACCACGCTGGAAAACATCTGAACTACGGGAAGCGAAGCATAGAACAGATAAGACTCCTAATCTTTTTATTTTATTTTTATTTTAATTAGTTATTTCGTAATGGCATCCGCATTATAAGGACGAGTCTCTAAGTTATTATGAGCGTTCGCTTACGATGATTGGTCTCTTTGCTCTGGGGCCGGTCTTTTGAACAACTGACTTTGGAGTTCAAAGAGTGCCATTACTGTATAATGCATGTCGTCAATGATGGAGGGGCCACTAATAAATAGAGAGATAGAGATACAAATGGAAGAACAGAGATTTAAAACGAGAAAATAAATCACAATCCAGCCACCGTTGTGAGTCCTTTCTTACAATATAGTATAAACCTGTACCAACTCACACAGCACTTTGAGCACAGCAGTGGACCCCCAGTCACCCATACTGCTGAAGAAACCGGCGTGGCGGAGGAAGTCGTCCCACACAATACACGCCAGGGAATTACAAAAAGTCGACATGGAACTAGAAAAGTTAAAACAATCTTAAGTGTATACATATACAGTATATACAGGTATATCAGCTGGACTCGGACAACGTCCTGAATGTCGGTGGTTCGAGCCCAGTTTAGAGTATAACAATATTTTGTAGCTCACGTGTATTATTGTGAAATATAGTTAATATATACAGTATATATATATATACTCTATATATATATATATATATATATATATATATATATATATATATATAATACAGGACGGGAGTTAATGATATATTTATATACACACATATATATATATATATATATATATATATATGTGTGTGTATATAAATATATCATTAACTCCCGTCCACTCACCAACTCTCTGCAACCTCTCTCTCTTCGCCGTAAAATGCATCTCTCTCGCTATCCTATAGCTACTACAACAATCAGTGTTCCTCAGAGGTCTCCCAGTGTAGGTTATACCACCTCCTCTACGTAGGGTACGTATTACCCGTCTTGCAACACAATCCCACCCCTACTCTGTGCAACTCTCCAACTCAAGAGTGAAACGATACTCCCTATCATTCTTCTATTCAACAGCTGAGCTCTGGAACTTCCTCTTACTATGGCTTAAATTGCTTCAAATTCCGTGTGTCCAGGCATTTTGGCTCGAACGTCCCCTGATTTTTGCCCTGTCACTCTTTCAATGCTGGGGGAGGCACTCGCTATAGGTAGTTCTGCTTTTTGTCTCCCTCATTCACATAAAACAACAAATATATACTGTATATACAGTATATCTATACAGTATATAATAATATATATATATATATATATATATATATATTTATATATATATATATATATATATATATATATATATATATATATATATATATATATATATATATATATATATATATATATATATATATATATATATATATATATATATATATATATATATATATATATATATATATATATATATATATATATATACAGTATTAATTATATATATACAGTATTATATATATATATACCGTATATATATATATATATATATATATATATATATATATATATATATATATATATATATGGAGGCTAACTCACAAATACGTGTGATTAAATTATGCAGTAAAACTCGCTAGTAAAATTGAAACAATGGAACACCAAGCTTTCGTCTATTCTCTCAAGACATCTTTAGGGTAATACAAGAAAACATGGGGAGAGTGAGGCTTAAGGGGGTGACCTGCTTTTTGTTATTTATGTCCTTTTCTCTCTTTCTCTGGCTTGTATCCATTCGGCCCCATTCAGCCAACTATTTTAAGACGTTTATTCCCATCTAGGTGTCGATTTCTTCCCGGCGAGGGAAAGCGAGCCAGCATTATATGAAGAAATCCTGCTTCGCCGGAGAAATTTTTCTATTGAAAAATGTACAAACTTAGCCTGCTGTCAAACAAAACTAAAAAAATATGCTGGCTCGCTACTGCTCACCAGTAAAAAATTGACACCTGGATGGGGATAAACGTCTTAAAACAGTAGGCTGAATGGGGCCAAATGGATACAAGCCAGAGAAAGATAGAAAAGGACAGAACAAAAACAGGTCACCCCCCTTAAATAGACGTCCTAAAGCCACTTTCACACATTCACGATGTTGGTCCCGATGTAGCCCGAGGTACACAAATTGGTACATCGACAGAGACAGTGACACGATGTATGCGTTTTGACGACAAAGCCTCGACGGTGACATGTCGTGCTACGACGGGCCAGATGGTACCACGGTTGCAACACGACGGCGCAACGTCAATGCTGTAACGGTAAAAATTCCGGTCAAAACCGTACCCCGACGTACCCCGACGTGGCAGGAGGGGAACACGACGAGGGGTGATGGACTTATGATGGTGACACGTGGCCGACCCGACGAGGAGGACGACGCCACAATGTCAGGCAGCCTGACAGATATCGTCAATACATATGGTGTTAAAGGTATTACGTTCAACCAACGGTCAAGTTTAAGGTAAGATAAGGTCGAATTATTTCTTTGTAAGGTATAGGCGTATAAAATGTTTATATAAAATACAGTTTTTGTCGTAGAGAGCTGGTTCTTCGTAAATAACAATCTGTATTCATTGCCGGTATACGAAATTAATATATAAAAACTGTATCGAACGTTAAATTATATGAAAATAGACCATGAAGTGAAGCGAAAATATTTACCAGTGGGTGACAGCGGCGACGGACAACAAATATTCAGGAAAAATAAAAGTATTGATCGTACATTGGCCATATATGTACCATTAGAAAGCTAATGAAAAATCCTATATATCACTTGCTTACAGAATATTCATTGTCCCACATTTTATTGGTGAAAATAGGGAGGGAAAGTACGGGCGGACTGAACAGTAACCTTCACCTACGGTGAAATTCCACATATTATTGTTATTATTTTTATTTATTTTTAAATCTTATATAATAACCTTTCCTCTTGCCGTTCATAAAAAAAAAATAAAAAAATAAAATTATTATGGGTGAAAACCAATTGAGCGAATATTTTGGTGCGGCTGGGATTCTATAAAAACAAAAAACTATCGTTATAGATTTATTTCTATAAAATCCAATATTTATGATAGCATATTCAAAACACCGCCATCATGTTCAGCGGAAAAAATTGCTGTGATTTATTATGAAAATAAAAATAACGATAAAAAAACGATATACCGGTACCGGTATATCTCATATAGTATATAATATAAACAGTGCGTTTAATCTCCACAGGTAGGCTACACTTCGTGATGAATCATATTTTCTCTAATTGTGGAAGGTAAAATGTATTGATATAAACCTATCTTGTGCAAAAGGATCGATATAAACATAGCTTGTGTAAGGATGGAATCGTCGAAAACACAGGAACAATCTCCTCTATCTAAACCCATCCACCCACACAAACACTACCTTGTGTTAAATTAATCAATAACACTTAGTATTTCCTTTGGCTTTTACTATTATAAACACTACTGTATTAGGTAAAATGAAATTCAATTCCATAGAGTATAATTATAATAACATTTATTGCATACCGTGTATCAGTGGCGGTCGATATAGCCACACAAGAACAATAACACACACACACACACACTCACTCGACAATTAACACACACGTGTTTCGGTAATCATACCGGTACACTGATTTTTCATTTGAACTTATTAACTCGTTTGATATAAGTTGATTATGGAATATTATATACGGTATATACGGTATAGGCCTATACCATATCAGGTCTTTATTTATTCATCATGTGCGTATTTATAGTGTTGTCAGAATACTCCACTAATCCGAAGCACTGTCGGTCCGCTGCCATTCGGATTACATGACTTTTACTGTAATATATTATAACTATTTATACCCCGACGCCGCCACGTCGATGCCGATGAACCTGATGCAGACACGCCAGACCCACGTCATCGACACGTTGTACCCGACGTTACCCGATGGTACCACGCCAAAAGTCCATCGTGCAAATTTTTTTAACAAATCCAAAACTTTGGTGGCCAAGCCCGATTTGCCACGTCCCCGCACCGCGGGTAACACGACGCTCCCCGACGACCCCCCCCCCCCCCCCCCCCACACACACACACACACACGTTGGGGATTGCACCACGTTGTGTCCCGATATTCAAATCGATATTCAAATCGGGGTTCATCGGGACCAACATCGTGAATATGTGAAAGTGGCTTAAGTCATCTGTGAGTTGCTAACTAGCATATAAATACAAAAAGTTTTGCCATCCTACTGCCTGTTGCCATAATTTTAGGAACATACTTCTTTTACATACAAAATTAATGTTTTACAAAATAGATATACTTATACAGATATGCACAATGCACATACATTGAAATATGCCTAACAAATACAATCTAATCTAATCATTTATACAATTTTATACGAATCAATGAACTTAAGAAAATCAGTACAATGGAAAGCATAATATTTAGTATGAACGTATACAGAATAGCCTATATGAATCTATAACATGATACGCACAACACAGTGAACTAATACCAATATATAATAGTAATGATACAATGATATGTGCTGTAATACACAATGAACACAACTATATATATGAATATAAGAAAACAGGAGTCTGCAGGGAGCCGCTTGGCCCACACAGGGCTGATCCCTTTCAAACTGTTATCTAACTTATGTAAATATGAAGAAATACATATAGATATACATATAATTACATATATATACACATATACTGTACATACACATGCACGCATACATTATATACATACAAATAGAAATTACATTTATAATAACATAAGAAAATGGGAGTCTGCAGAAAGCCGACTGGTCCACAGAAGGCAGATCCTTCTCACACCCAACCCTAATTATAAGGCCGAATTATAGGCCCAAATCACTAATATCATGGGCCCTGGAGACTGAGTTCACCAAAATGGTCAGTTCAACATAAGGAAAAAGGAGTCTGTAGAGAGCCGAATGGCTCACACCAGGCAGATCCCCCTCACAACTAATCAGTATATAATGTACATACATACACACACCTACATACACACACATACATATACATACATAAACATACATATATACAATACTAATGATTATTATAGAAAAAAAACAGTAAATACATAGTGATCATACCTCACGTTTACAATATTAATTATATACCTAAATCACTAATACTATGAGGATTGACCTCACAGAAGGGTCATATGTCAAACTACAAGCTGTTTCAATCTATAATCTGACGGTCTGGACAAATATTTCTATCTCTTTTATTTTATAATTTTCATGGAGGAGATTTAGCAAGATGTTATCTATTTTATAAAGGCCATCATTTAGATTCATAATTTTCACAGAGACTTTAAATAACTTTGAATATCAGTGAGTCTATTATAATTGCGTGTGATTGATTTGGGAATATACTTTAAATGCAAGTAGGGGCTCTGACAGCACTGACAATATTATATCTTTGTATTAAAGGTCACAGCAGTGAATATTTCTCTCAGGTGTAGCAAGGATATCATGTTTCTTCTCTTCTCTTTTTGTTGACGCAGTGGACCTAGCTTCATACTTCTTCTTATTATCATTATTCTTATGCTTCTTCTTCTTAGACTTAACAGGATCGAAAGGCATGCTGATCTCTCCTGAACACTCGCAGGGGACCCTAAACGAGTTTGAAACAGAACAGGGGATGCCAAATTCAGTACTAGAGCAGGGATTGTTGTACTCTAGGTGTGCCTTGCATGGGATGCTGAACAAGGTTTTCTGGCAAGGGATGCTGAACAAGAGTGCCTCGCAAGGAGTTCTGAACGAGGGTGCGGCAAGGCAGGTTTTGCTTGTCTTGGTTACTGGTTAATCTCCCAAAGGAAGCTGAGGGAGATTACCTAAAGAGTAGAGCCCAAGTATAGGTGCTAGGGTGGCTCTTCGTGGTCCTGAGTGCAGAAAGTGCCTTAGTGGGGTTGGGGTGGTTCTTGTGCCCTTATGATGTTGTCACTATGTATTCCTTCCTTGACTCCTCCCCTTTGGCAGGTGAGGTGGACGGTGCGATGCATGAGGTGGACGGTGCGATGCAGTTCTTTGGTTGGTGGCGCTTTTGGGTCACAAGTCCTGTGATTGACTTTGATAACAGATAAGAAAATGGGTTGGCTGGTGTAAGGGAAAACCACATATTCATAATGTGGCATGGGGGCTGTGCCTAGGGAGAAAACAGCTCAATAGGTGGCACTTGAGAGAGAAAGGTGTCATAGATTGTGAGATGAAACAGCGAGACAGTGGCGATGCAGCTTCAAGATGTCAGAGTTGCCATGGGCCATGGTTAGACAACCAGGCATTGTAGCTCTACGAAGGTAAGACCAGGAATGAGCCGGTTGCAACACTCAAACTGTCTCAGTCTCATAAGCCATCAGGACTAAGACCTCCTGACTTCACAGTGTTAAGCGGTTGAATCTATGTTCGTCCAATTGATCTCATTTCATGCATTTCTAAAGTTTTTGAAACTCTTCTTAATTCATAATTTCTTAAGTATTTGTCTTCCCATAATCTATTTTCAGATCACCAGTAAGGTTTCCTTAAACCCTTACTGTGCCAGCGCGGTATACAGCGTCAGTAATAAAGTCACTCGTAAGTACCAGCGACGGATGATCGCCGTCAGTACTATGCAGTCTTGTAACTGCCCGTATCGAGCGGTACCAGGTACCGTGAATTGTAAGCACTAATCTGAAACCTTGGCAACACTTCTCAGCCGGTATCCAAGCCTGTGGGAACTATTTGGGACAGTATTCTTCCAACTTTCGGGGCGAGAGGGTATTCTCTCTTGATTCTGAAGCCATTTTTGCCACAATGCCTGGTACTGGAGGGTACATTTATAGTAATACCCTCTGGTACAGTAGGGGTTAAGGGCCGCTCTCTTGGTGATCTTCTTTCTTATCTTACTAACTCTTGGTCCTCCTATCAAGACCTCGATGAGACCTTTTCTATTGTACTAGACATATCCAAAGCTTTCAATAGAGTCTGGGACAAATTTCTAAACTACCCTCCTTTGGTTTCTATTCCTCCATCTGTGCCTTTTACTCTGTTTTCTTTTCTGGCCGTTCCATAGCTGCGGTTGTGGACGACCATCACTCTCTATTGGCAACATATCAACTCCAGTGTTCGTCAGGGTTCCGATCTGTCCCCAGTTCTCCTTGTAATATTCATTAAATGATCTTTTCAACTGTACCTCCAGTCCTATTCACTCCTAGGCTGATAACTCTTCCTTACACTATTCAACTAGTTTTCCACAATGTCCCGGACACCATACAATTACTTCAAAACTCACATGATGAAGCCATCAACTACTTCCAATTGGGACAGAGAAAATCTTATTTTCAATGATTCCAAAACTCAATTTCTTCATCTACCTAGCTATCAAAATCTTCCACATGACTATCCCTTACTCTTCAACAAGACACAAATCAACCCTTCATCTTCTCTCAATATTCTTTGGTATTTCTTTTTCTCCTGATCTTTCTTGGAAAGATCATATTACTACTCTTGCTAAAACAGCTTCCCAGAAGTTAGGTGTGTTCAACCATTTCCGTGGGTTCTTCATCCCCGAACAGTTTCTTGCTCCGTACAGGGGCACAGTGAGCCCATGTATCGAGTATTGCTCTCATGTTTGGAGAGATTCCACCCATAACGCACTTCTTGAAATGGTAAAATCAAAAGAATTTTGTCTCATCAACGCACTTTCTCTTACTAATTCCCTACAATCTCTCTCTACACACCGCAATGTTGCAGCTCTCTATGTCTTCTACCGCTATTACAATAATCAGTATTCTTCAAAGCTCTCTCAATGTATACCTCCTCCCTTACGGAGTGTGGATGCACCCACCGCTATTCTGTCCAACTATATAACCCAACGGTACAGGTGATGCAGCTTTTCTTTTTGTTGCCTCTCTTGCCCCGGGCCCTGTTGATGTGGATAACGGCATTGGGATACTGCTTCATGACTTAAGTATGTCACAGTGTAGCACCTTTAGCGTCATGCCACCAATTTTGAGGGTAATAGAGCGGATTCCCTTTCGTTGGGTAGCATCATTCTTGAGGTGGTCCATTGCAAAGAGTGGGGTTTGTTGAGCGTCTGACCGGGATGGGGGGTTAGGGGAAGATGGGGGAAGCTGCTTCATCCTGTGCTTGTTGAAAGGGGGGCTTTGGGTTGGCCTGTGGGGTCTATGTCATTGTCTTGATGGCGAGGGGGGTTGGTGAAGGGGTGTGGGTGGGGACGTCATGGTCATAGGGTGATCATTCAGGAGGATGACTCCTACAGGGTGGAGGCCATAGCGGGGGATGCGGGGCATGGATGGAGGACCAGGGGAGTTCTGAAGGTAGAGGATGTGTCTCCTGGGGTAATCTCCTTGGCCAATTAAGGGTGGATTTGGCTCTCATAGTACAGTGGGGTATTTCTAAGACAACTATAAAGTTGTTGTTGTTGTTGTTCCCAAAGCTGCCTGGCCGAACAGCCCCAAGGCCCTGAGCAAGGCCAAGGCCATAACCGAGCGCCCCCACAGAACCGTCCCTGCCGACCACAATAAAGCCTGGGTGACCGAAGCCACTCCATGGCGGGGAGCTGAGGAGGGTGCAGAAACGCCCGGGAAACCAAAGCCCCACCCAGGGCCCTGTGCCCCTCAGCAATTATTATAATAAAGATGAATGGAGATATAACACCAGTACTCTTCAATCCTTTATTGGCTAGGGTTGAGTACAGGAGCGCCGAGACGCTGGTTGGTTATGTGAGAGTCTGGTGTGAACTGAAGGACTTACTGCCTCCACAGGCCTGGGTGCCAGAGGCGCCCGCAAATCTAAAGTGTCTGTGGTGCCATATGGTGTTGGACAATAGTGGTGTATACATTATTATTATATCTCCCCCCCCCTATTGGCGTCCGACGAGGCGATGGTGGAGTCGGGCGGTGTAGGTTAAGTGGAGGGCGGTAGACGAAGCTGTCGTAGGAAGCGGCGGTTGCGGAGTGTGGCTCGCCCCGACCCATCCACCCGGATGGTATACTGGCGGTGTGGATGCACCTCCACTACAGTGCCAGTCTTGTTCCACCGTGTCGGGTTGTTGCCCCCCTGGTTCTGGACGGAGACCCGGAGTGGTGATAAAGGCCGGGCTGAAGCATTATAGTATGTGGCTAGGGCAGCGTTACGGTGAAAAAGGGCTGCCTCACGAGCTTCGGCCGAGAGAAGCCAGTGGGGGTGGAGGTGGAGAAGTGCAGGATTGCAGGGGACGTGGTCCCGTAGGGTCCTGCCGAAGAGAAGTTGAGCTGGTGACTTGTCAATGGTCGAGAGGGGTGTGTTCCTGTATTGGAGGAGGGCGCGGGCTGCGGCGTTGTTGTCTAGAGAGCCAGTGGGGGATGTACAGTCCGCGATGATGCGGCGGGCTGCTTTAACAGCCAGCTCGGCGCGGCCATTAGACTGAGGGTAGAACGCAGAGCTGACCCGCTGTGACACACCCCAATGTGCCAGGAATTCTTGGAAGTCCCCGGCTGTGAACTGGGGCCCACCATCGCTCGCCAGTACCCGGGGTGCTCCGTAGTGGGTGAAGAGGGTACGGCACGCCGAGATGAGGTGGTGAGCATCACATTTACCTGGTGGCAGGTAGAAGATGTGGACATTGCTGGAGAAGCGATCGACGTAGACTAGGTAGTGTTTGCCCTGGTGCTGAAAAAAATCGGCGGCTACCTGGTCGTATGGCCATTGGGGTGGGTCAGATGACATGAGTGGCTCTTTCGGCTGGGACGGGGCGTGGGCGCGGCAGTAGTGGCAGGTATCCAGGCAGTTGCGTAGGGCCTTGTCAATACCTGGCCAGTAAACACTCGCACGTGCATGGGCCTTCATGCCAGTCATACCCTGATGAGCTGAGTGAAGGGCCTCGAGAACTCTGGACCGAAGATGATGGGGGATGACTGGTCGTTGATCCATGAGGGCTACCCCGTCGACGGAAGTGAGGCGGTCTCTAACACCCCAGAACTGTCGTAGTTGTGGGGCGGTCACATCTCTGGAGTCCGGGTAGCCCTTGGGGATGGTCTGAAGAAGGGAGGTATACTCGCTGTCTTGTTGGCCGGCAGATTTAAGGTCAGACCATGATACAACTGGGTCAGGTATGGCGGCGAGCATGGTGAGGGAGGCCAAGGCAACTGAGTGGATATCGAGCTCGCTGGCGGCCGCACTATGCACATCATGGGCGTCCGCGGAGGGCCTGGTCGGGTAGCGGGAGACAGCGTCAGGGCCGCGGTGCCATTTGCCAGGCGTATGTTGAATGATGAACTGGTATCGTAGGGTACGTTCCTTAATCTTGAACAGGCGAGGGTTTGGTATGTTGTCAAGGGACCGGTCGTTAAGGATGTGCAGTAGAGGTCTGTGGTCCACGACGACGACGAGGTCAGGGCAGCCCAGGACAAACATTCTGCATCTGTCAAGGGCGTCAGCCACTGCTAAAGCTTCGCCTTCGACGGGTGCGTAGTGGGACTCCGCAGGTGTGGTAAAACGGGAGCCGGCGAAGATAAGTTTCCAACCGACCTTGCAACAGGTGGGGGCAGATGCGGTGGGGCAGGAACAATGTTGTTGGAGTAGGAGGAAGCCAAGGCCGGTTTTGCTCCAGTCTGTGGCGAGGCACGTGGGTCTGCCGATCTCGAAGGAGCAGACCCCTTCCTCAACCAGGTGTGTGATGTGGTCCTTAGATGTGGCAAAGGTACGGTCGAGTGCCTCATCCCAGTGGAAGGGGGTTTTGGACTGCACAAGTTCCCGGAAGGGCGCCATTTCCGGTTTGATGCTGAAGGCCCAGGCGACCTGTTCAACGAGACCAAACCACGACCGGGCTCCCGTGATGTCTGTGGGAGTGGGAAAGTCACGGATGGCCTTAATCATGGACGTGCATGGCTTAATTCCAGTGTCTGTGATGGTGAGTCCGGCGAAGTCAACTGAAGGGGCGGCGAAGGTAAACTTGTCAGGGTTGAAAGTGACACCGTTGGTTGCACAGAGGGCCAGGTAATCAAAAGTGTGCCAAAATGCCTCCTCGACTGAAGAGTCCCACAAAAGGGAGTCGTCGACACACTTCACCTTACGAGGGACAGCCTGTATGATTGCGTCGAAACGTCGGATATAGGCGTCGCCAGCTGCCAAGTAACCTTGAGGGACCCTGATATACCTATAACGGCCAAATTCCGTGATAAAAGTCGTAGCCTCCCTGCTGGATTCGTCGAGTAGAACAGCATGGTATCCATTCCAGGCGTCTAGGACCGTCTTACGAGTGCCTGCAGGCATGGATTGGGCCAAGTTGAATGGGCTCGGGGTGTGATGTGTCTCCCGAAGGCAGGCGTGGTTGAATGCCTGCAGGTCAACTGTACGGGGGTTGTCCAGTTTTCTTGGCGACCACCACCATCCTAGAACACCAGGTAGTAGGGGTACCGATGGGGACAGGCTCAATAATGCCCAGTGCGACGTCCCTGTCGAGATCTGCTTTGACCTGGGCCTTCCAATGATGTGGTATAGGGGCAGGGGTGTGCACGGCACGTGGAGATGCGCCAGGCTTGATGTGGATGTGCATGGGAGGGCCAGACATCGTGGGGAGTGGGCAGCTGGTGGTGTTAAATGCTGAAGATGCAAACTGTGACAAGAACCAGTCACGAAGGTCAGACAGGTGCAGGTCGTTAGGTGGGAAGGGGAGGGAAGTGGGCCGGTGTGGTGGAGGGGTCCTGGTCAAGGTGGGTGGTGGTTGGGCTGTGTGGGCGGCCATGCAGGGGGTAGGTGTGGGGAAGTCGGGAGGGATGATATGTAGTGCCCTACAAGCTGAAATGCTAATAAATAACGGTGACTGTGCCTGAATAATAAAAATATCATCATCAGTAGTGTAGGGGGTGCCGGCAATGTCAGTGGCGGTAATGGTAGTCGGCATATAACCCAGGACCTGGAGAGTGTGACCCCCCACGGCCGTGATCCGTTGGTGAGTAGGCTGTAGGTGGTGGCGTTGGAGGCCCAGTGCCCGTAGTAATTGCACACCAGCCACAGATACTTGGGCGCCCGTGTCAGGGTGGGCCGTGACGCTGGTGGGGTGAGAGAGGGGCGACATGGCAGTAGAAATGGTAATGGGCAAGGGGGGGAGCCGTGCGGGTGGTGGTTTGTTAACAGCCTGTTTGATAGTACCAATGATAACAGCCGCGGATGAAGGTGAGGGCGTGGAGTGACAAACTGTGGAGTAATGGTTGAGTTTGTTGCACGACGGGCAGGTCTTGCCCCAAGCAGGGCATTTGGATGGGCGTTCGGCTCGAGAGTGTGTGGATAGGCCGCACCCACTGCACTGGGAAGAGGTGGATTTACAAACCTTGGCAAAGTGGTTAGGTTTATTACACGCTGTGCAGGTCTTGCCCCATGCAGGACACTTCGAAGATCGTTGGGCTTGTGAATGTGAAGATAGGCCACACCCGGAGCAACGTGTGGGAGATGAAGTGGGGCCGACGTGGGGAGGTGGTGGGGCGGGCGACGGGGGCTGAGTGGGTTGGGCGGGGGGCTGGATAGGGGCGGGGCGTGGGTAAGTACTCTTGAGACGCTGGTATGGTGATTTCACAGCATGTACCCCCGGTTGCATTGCCGTCTGATCGAGTGCCGCAGATTCGAACCCCACACAGTAGTTGATAACATCTTGTAAGGTAGGTAGGGTGCGGTCTTTAGTTAAAAAATCTTGCTGAAGGGACGAATCACTAATCCCGATAGTCACTTGGTCCCGTATGTGTTCGTCAGAGACATCAGTGTGGCAACAGGGGCAGGTAAAGCCACAGTCCAAAGTGGCCTCCGTAATACGTGTGACGTAGTCCCGGATCTGTTCAGTAGGTTGTTGGAGAAGAGACCGGAAGTGGTGGCGAGCGGCTGCGCGGTTCCGTTGTCGGTGGACGAGTTGTGTGATGAGAGTTGCTAGGTCGATTTCTGGCAATGAGGAGAACGCCTGATTGTGAGCAAATATGGCGCTCTGAAGGGCAGGGTCGCACGTCTGGTAGAGCTCGATGGTAGCCTCGTGAGGTGGTAGAAGGACGAGCCGCTTGTAGACCTCCCAATCAGCCCAGAATTTGCGTAGGGCGTGTCCCGGCATATGTAAAGCGGCCTGGGGCCGCGTAGGGGCAGCCCGGCGGGGCGGGGCGGGGCGTGGCTGGGCTTGGTAGGAAGGGACTTGAGGTGGTGGTGGTATGATGACGTCATGCGCAGAAGGGGCTGCGCCGTGAGGGTTGGTGCCAGCCGTACGATAGCCAGGGGGGGCATAATGGCCGCCGTAATACCGACACCAGTGTGGGCCTGGGCGTCAGTTGGGGAGGGTGTGGGATGTTCGCTCTTGATAGGGTGGGTAAGGGGATTGGTCATGTTCATATGTAATAAAGACATGTGGGGAATAACTGGCATATGGTGGGGCACTGAGACATGGGTAACTGGCATATGGTGGGGCACTGAGACATGGGTAGCTGGCATATGGTGGGGCACTGAGACATGGGTAGCTGGCATATGGTGGGGCACTGAAACATGGGTAGCTGGCATATGGTGGGGCACTGAGACATGGGGAGATGTATGAGGTGTGGGTGTCTGTGTAGAGGGATGAATAAGTGTATCACTGGTGGGGTGTGAGGCAAAGGATGGGTCAGCCTGGTGGATAACATTACTGGCCTGGGGCTGATGTTGTAGAAGCTGGTGGGGCTGCAGATCCTGGCGGGGCGGTGGTGGAGCTGTCGCGGGGCGATGTTGTAGATCCTGGCGGGGCGGTGGTGGAGCTGTCGCGGGGCGATGTTGTAGATCCTGGCGGGGCGGTGGTGGAGCTGTCGCGGGGCGATGTTGTAGTTGTAGATGCTGCTGGTCCTGGTGATGCTGTAGAAAGGTGGCGATACTCGATTGGAGGGCGTCGATCCTTTCATTCAAGTAGATGATGGATGGGTATGGAGACAGGGCATCGGGCAATGAAGGCTCGACCGGTTGGGAGGTAGATGTAGCCGGGTAGGGACCGCATGGCGGCAAGCCGGCTTCCACAGCAGCTGCAGCCTCAGCTAGGTAGTGCAGGTTCTCCATGTAGGTTCAGATACTGATATACACTGCGCCATATAATAAAGATGAATGGAGATATAACACCAGTACTCTTCAATCCTTTATTGGCTAGGGTTGAGTACAGGAGCGCCGAGACGCTGGTTGGTTATGTGAGAGTCTGGTGTGAACTGAAGGACTTGCTGCCTCCACAGGCCTGGGTGCCAGAGGCGCCCGCAAGTCTAAAGTGTCTGTGGTGCCATATGGTGTTGGACAATAGTGGTGTATACATTATTATTATAATTATGAAGAGAAAGTTGAGGGGCAAAGGAAAAATGTGACGCTTTGGCTTCCAATCTTGGTAGATTGGGAGGTCAATCCACGGAAGAGACGCCGTTACTTGAGATCTAGAAAATATATAACTTTGGATGTGTTCGCCGCTCTTCTAGCGGCACCAAGGAGCGCGACGCCCCTCGTTATGGGTGGTGATTTGGTGCAGTAGACTGTTTGAAGCGACAGCTCGCTCCCTTGCGAGGATGGGCTCGTCTGGCACTTTTTGCAGTTCGACATCTAGGGCTCTCTTGAAGTTGTCTAACGAGATGTCCCTCATGTCTCTTACTCGCCGTGGGAGTTTGTTGAAAAGACGTGGGCCTCTGTGTGATAACCAGCCCTCTCGCAGAGAGCCCATAGCACCCCTGTTATTCATCCGGGGGATTTCGCATTCCCAGCCTCTCCTATCACTGAATTTCATGACTATCGGAGTATGTAGGTTTGGTTCTAAACCCTCTGCGATTTTCCACGTGTATATTATTAGGTAACGTTCTCTTCTATGTTCCAGTGAGTACAGATTCAGTGCTCTTAAACGCTCCCAATAGTGTAGATGTTTTATCGAACTTATATGCGAAGTGAAATTGCTTTGTACACTCTCTACGTCATTTATTTCACCTGCTTTGTATGGGGATGTTAATACGCTACAGTATTCAAGCCGCGGTAGCACTAGAGATTTGAAGAGCGTTATCATAGGCAATTCACTGCGTGTTTTAAAAGTACGCGGAATCCAACCCGTTAGACGTTTCGCAGCCGCCACTTTGACCTGGTTATGTACTTTGAAACCCATATTTTCAGACATTAATACCCCAAGGTCTTTCACACTGTCTTTCCGTTCTATTATGTGGTTAGATTCTGTTAAGTAATTTGTAATTTCTTTAACACCATTATTATTTCCGTACCGTATTAATTGGAATTTTTCCTCATTGAATTGCATGTTGTTTTCCCTGGTCCACTGGAACACTACATTCATGTCTTCCTGCAGTCGGCCCGTGTCCTCTTGTGTGTTTACTATCTTGCTTAATTTTGTGTCATCAGCAAAAGACGACACCGTACTGTGTCTGGTGTTGGTATCTATGTCGCCAATTAGTATGAGGAACAGAAGGGGCGCTAGCACTGTTCCTTGGGGCACTGAGCTTTTGACATCCGAAGGCCCAGAAGTGACTTGGTTTACTGCTACCGATTGTTTTCGGTTTACGAGGAAATTGTATATCCACCGTCCGATTTTCCCAGTTATACCTTTTGCTTTCAGTTTGTGGGCTATTATACCATGGTCACATTTATCAAATGCCTTAGCAAAATCGGTGTAAATGACATCCACGTTTTTCTTTTCTTCTAGCGCTTTAAGAATTTTGTCATAGTGTTCCAAAAGTTGTGAGAGACATGATCTTCCCGCTCTGAACCCATGTTGACCGGTGTTGTGTAGTTCATTTGTCTCCATGAATGTTGAAATGAATGCTTCGCAGGACTCGCTCGAAAACTTTAATGATGTGAGAGGTTAGAGCTACCGGGCGGTAGTTTTTTGGTAGTGCTTTACTCCCTCCTTTATGCAGTGGGGCAATTATTGCGTTTTTCAAGCTATCTGGTATGTCACCAGTGTCTAGACTCCTTCTCCACATTATAGCCAGGGGCTTTGAGAGGTTTTCCTTACATTTTTTCATTAGGATCGAATTCCATGAGTCCGGGCCTGGTGCCGAGTGGGATGGCATGTTGGAAATGGCCTCTTCTATGTCTTTTGGACCGAAATCAATATCCAGCATCTGAGGGGTTTCCGTGGGGGAGGTTTCCATGAAAAATATATTTTGGTCTCTGATGACTTTTGTTTCATCAGGCTCACTGAATGCCATTTCATACTGCCTGCTTAAGAGTTCGCTCATTTCCTTTTTGTCCCCTGTGAAAGAGCCGTCCCCTTTGCTCAGTGGGCCGATGTTTGATGTTGTTTTAGCCTTTTGTTTGGCGTATGAAAAGAGGTATTTGGAATTTTCCTTTATACCTGCAATAGCTTTCCTCTCCTCTTCCATATGTTGTAGTTCATATGATATTCTTAGCCTTTGTTCAATTTCCACAATTTCTCTATCTATTTCGACCTTTTGCCTATCCTGTAGATTTTGATGTGTGCGTCTTTGTGTGAGTAATTTTCTTCTTCTGTACAGCCTCCTCCTTTCCCGATCTTGTTTGCTTCTTCGTTTTGTTTGTCTTGCAGGTATATGGTGACTACAGATTTGGGTCATGGTTTCTGTTATTAAGACTAGACATTCTGCTGGTGTCAGGTTATCCATTAAATCTTCCCAGTCTATTTCCTCCATTTCTTGATTTACCTCTTCCCACCTAATGTTTTTGTTATTGAAGTTAAATTTACTGAAGGGGCCGGTTTTTGTTCTCGATTCTGAGGTTGTCTGTACACTTTCTAAGGTTGTTTTGATCTCAATTAATTTATGATCTGAGTATGTTGTGTCCGATATGTTAATGCTGTGTACTAGAGAGTCGTTGTTAGTGAAGACCAGATCTAAGATATTGTTTTCCCGTGTGGGTTCAGCAATATGTTGGGTAAGACTAAAAAAATCACAAAGTTCAAAAAGCTCTCTCGTATTAGTATTTGCTTCTCCGGTGTTATTTGCCACTAACTGGTTTTCTAGTTGTCTCCATTTAATGTTTGGTAGGTTAAAGTCTCCTAGCCATATAATATTTGGTGTTGGGTTCCCCAGGGTTTCCACTTCTGATTTTATTTTGTTGAGCTGGGTTTTGAATTCTTCTCGGGATGAGTCTGGAGGCCTGTATGTAACAATAACTGCTAAATTTAGGGATTCTATTTTAACTCCAAGTATTTCCACCACTTCATTACTGTTATTTAGGAATTCAGTACATATCAGTGAGTCATGTATGTACAAGGCTACACCTCCATGTGATCTATGCGTTCTGTCCGCCCTATGTAGGTTGTAACCAGGAATCCATACCTCACTATCTTCCTGATCTTTAATGTGAGTTTCTGTGAGAGCCGCAAATATAGCGTTTCCTTCTTCTAGCAGGCCCCTAATAAATGGTACTTTGTTCGTGGTTCTATTTTTTAGGCCTTGGATATTTGCAAACAAGATTGGGGAGGGATTGTTTGGAGTACTATGTGTACCTAATAGTCTTCGGGATGTATTGGCCACTCTTGGGAGGCCAGGAGGTGCTCGAGGTGTTCTATGTGCTCTTCCATCTCCCTCAGTCTCTTCATCTTCATCTGCCCTTTCCCTCCTTGCCTTTTTCCTCTGTCTCGTCCTCGCATAGCTAGAGAGTTTTTTGGGCTACCATTCGTGTTAGGTCTAGCATATCTCCAAGTCCCTTTAATATGAAAAGCTGGGCATTTCATATTGTAGCAGGTCTTGTTCTCAAGTGATGTCTTGCAAAGGGATGGGTGGTGGTATTTGCAGGTTTCACCAAATCTACATTTTCCATGACTGGTTATGTTGTTGCAAATTTTGGGATGAGCAAATCTACATGAATTCCCATTATATTCACCCTTTTGACCAAAGTAGCACCTTCTTTCCAGATAATATCTCCACACTGGTGTAGACAACCCCAGTAGGTGTGGCTGAGGCTGCAAGGGGTTATGTGGTGAGCTAAGTGTGGTTGTGGGTGATAGTGGGCTTGGTGTATGGGTGGGTGAGGCCTGCAGGGGGGTGGAGTTACGGGTCGGTTGTAGGTGGGCAGGTGGCAGTGGTGAGGGGGGAGACGATGTGGAAGGGGAGCCTGATATGGGAGCTTGTTGCATCCTACGTTTATCCTGCAAATGTATTTGATCAACAGCAGTAGGGTGGTCAATGGCCATAGATGGGATTAATGTGGGTGTTTTCTGGGTCTGGGGAGGTGTGGGGAGATGTGCGGCAGGGTTTGTGGATATGTAGGGTGCGAAAGGTTGTTGTTCGGCAGGCGATGTGTGTTGATGTGCAGGAGGCAATGTGGGCATTATCATGGGAAGGTGTGCGTGTGTGGGTTGTGATATTTGTATGGGCCCTGAGGCCCCAATAGTTCCCCATTTTCTGTGAAAGGTAGCTATGTCTTGGCTATATTTCAGTCTATATATATAAGTAAATAAGTAATATAATCAGTATATAAGTAAAAGGAACAGTCAGAGTAAGCTATGGGTATGGCAGAGTTTGCTCAGTTCTCATTCTGATAGACCAGCCCATCACCACACAACTATAAAGTTAGTAGGGGTGGCTATTATTTGTATGGGCCCATGTAGCATGCCAATAGCTAGTTTCAGGCAAAGAGGGGGAGATTCAACACTGCAGCCGTGTCGCCAATAGTGGAGGGGTTCGGGGGCTGAAAGTCGTCGAGGACAGGCTTGGTTACATGTCTTTCATAGTTGCTCTGAGAAGGGTTAAGTAATCTTGGTTTTGTGTAGGACATTATCAGGCGATGAGAGGGACGTCGTAGGTAGGGGGGGTCTTCCGAAGATTAGCATCCAAAGGGGGATGTAACCAGCAGCGGAGTGCACCACCTGATTTAAACACCATTGTACAATGGGGAGGATTTTGTGCCCATCCATTCTCTCATTTTGTATCATGGTGGCTCTCAGGGCATTGTCCACTGATTAGTGGGACCTTTTGCAAATCCTGTTACTCTCGGGTGGTACAGGGTTGCTAGGGATACATTATACCCTAGCAATTTGGCCCACGTTTGGCTGATATATACCTTTCCCCGATGACTGAGTGCGTTGTGGGAATCCTGAAGGTCGAAATTACGTGACAAAGTAGGACTTTGGCCATGGTCAGGATATCATGATTCCTGGTAGGGACATCATTGACAAATCACCTCTACAAAACGCATCCACAATGGTTATTACGAAATGGTAACCGTTTTATGCTCGAGGGGGCTTATCACATCAATGGAGAGGGTTTTAAAGGAGCAGTTGCGTGCAGGCAGCCCTGGGCACCCATGAATCTGTATCTAACTTTGCCAATGGTACAACCCCAGCAGTCTTTTATCACTTCTGAGGCCATGTTGTTGGCAGAATGGGTCCAAAATCACCTCTTGAAGGTTTGCAAGAGGAGCATTTTTCGAGGTGAGCACCAGGGCTGCCGTGAAAGAGGGCAAGGATTGCCCGTCCATGGATGGGGGAAAGGATGGTGCGCCCATCTTCTGTGGAAACCTGGTAACACAGGCAGACCAGACGTCCTTTAAAATGAGCCAGCAACCAATTGATCCAGGAGAGGCTTTTGGTTGTTTGTTCGAGCTTGGCATCCTCTTTGGACTGCCTGGTGTCCAGCTGGAAGGCGCTGAGTAGGATATTTCATGGTGGGGATCAAGGGGCATGGGAGAGGCCACCCGCATTAGTGTGGAATTTGTCTGGGGGGTGTTGCACCATATAATTAACACTTTCGGTGTGGTGGCAAACCCTTCTCTGTATCCTTCTACTATCTCTATCCTCAGTTTCAAGCCAAAGGTGGATGTTGCGTATATGTGCGCAACACTCTCGCTTTCTCTCGTGTTCCAAACTTTGACTCTTCTGAATTCTCAACTCTCTGGCTAAAGCTTTCTTGTCACTCTCAAACTAAATATTTCTGCACTGTTTATCTCTTCTCTTATTCTACTGATTATCCAAAATTCTTTGACTATCTAACTTCTAAAGTCTAACACATTCCATCCATCTCTCCTTTCGCAGAAATCTCCATCCTAGGAGATTTAAGCGTTCACCACTGCCAATGGCTCTTCTCTGTTTCCTCTGACCAACCTGGGGAAGAAGCCTACATCTTTTCTACCCTAAATGACCTAGAGCAGGTAGTCCAGGAACCCACCAATATCCCGGATCGCTTAAGAGATCGACCCAACATTCTGGACTTATTTCTAACTTTTAACCCTTCTGCTTATTCTGTAAATCTGTTTTCTCCTTTGGGCTCCTCCAACCATAAACTTATCTCTGTCACCTCTCCTATTTCGGCCCTTTGGCGCTGCCAACTTGGGGGCTCTTCAGCAGTACTTCTTTGATTTCCCATGGAATTATTTTTGCTTCTGTGGCCTGGGACCCTCAGAGAGTGTTAAACGTATTACTGAGGTAATCCTCTCGGACATGAAACCTTAAATTCCATTTTCTTTCTCTCAGTCTAATGCAAACAAATCTTGGTTTACTCACGCTTGTTCTGCTGTTGTCCGCAATAAGGAGGAAGCTTTCAAACGGTACCATCGTCTTCAAACTCAAGAATCTCATACTTCCTATGTCTCTGCCTGGAATCAAGCCAAATCTGTTCTTCTCCTCACCAAACATTCATTCATCAATAATAAATACACTGAACTATCCAACTCTAGCTCTTCCCAAGCCTTCTGGCATCTAGCCAAAAACCTCTCCAAAATGTTTCTTCTTTGTCTTTCCCTCCTCTTGTCCACTCTGACGTCACGACCGTCACTTCTTCCTCTGACAAAGCTAAACTCTTCGCTAACACTTTCGCTAAAAACTCCACTTTGGATGATTCCAGTGCTATTCCTCCCTCTCCCATACTTATGCCTAACATTATAATCTCTTCCAAGGATGTACTTTCCACCCTCTCTGGGCTTACTACTAAGAAGGCGTACGGACCGGATGGTATTCCTCCAATTGCACTAAAAAAAATGTCTTCCGTGCTGACTGCCTGCCTAGGCAAACTCTTCGTCTTTGTCTCTCCTTTAACGTCTTCCCTTCTTGCTGGAAGTTTGCTCTCATTCAACCTGTCCCAAAGAAGGGTGAGCGCTCTCAACCCTCCAACTATCGTCCAGTGCTCTCATTTCTTGCATCTCTAATTTTTTAAACTATTCTTACTTCAAAATCTCTTAAGCATTTATCTTCTCATAACCTACTCTCAGACCGCCAGTATTGCTTCCTTAACCCATGGACTGCTGAACAATGGACAAAATAAAATGTCAAGTTGAGGGAGAGAGGGGGGGGGGGGGGTATAAAGGGGGGAGGAGAGGAGAGGAGGATGTGGTACAGGGAGATACTACTATTTTCTATGTGTCATCCAATTTTGAGAAATTTCCTGTTACTAGCACGGTATTTAAAGAGTTCTTTTTACACATGTATAAATACTGTACCTTCCCTGAGGCCTATCACACTTCCAGGGGTTAAACATTGTCTAAATAATTTCCCATTAAAATATACAATTAAAATGTAAAACTTGCAAACTAAACAAACCAAAATTGGGACAAGGACAATATAAAGTCAAATTAAATGATCAAAATCGCTATGTGGAAACAACGCTTACTAAAATGAAAATTATTAAATAAAAGAACACAATCCACCACATAGGGTGTACTACATGAGCAAGTTAATCTGTTTCCCAAGCAAACTAATCGCACATATAACAACGCACTATCGTCACGTTAAAGGAAGTGGTCAAGTTTGGGAAGTCCGGGACGTTCTGGCAAATTTTACTAAACTCTGCATGAATAAAGAAACTACATGTTAAATGTCAAAATATTATTTAAAATCAAATTTGCAACATGACAAGACATTAACAATAGTACAAAATACAAATATTGATAAGATATCTATACTATTACAAAATAATATATAAAATACAGTACAGCACTCACTAACGATAGTGCTATCGGGTAGGTACCTGTAAGCATAGCATGCCTCAAGTGACCCCTATCAATAACTACCCTACAAATAACCTACATTTATAGCACAAATAAACTAAGGAAATCGCAAAAGTAAGCAATTGATACTATCGACAATGAATACATATAATATAAAGACAAATAATTGCAAAATATGAAGTAACAACAGGTTTCAACAAAGAGTACTCTTTTAACAAGAACAATAAATTTAAAAAATCATCAATATTAATATTAATAATAGAAAAAGAAAAAGAAAAAGATAAACAATAAATACAGACAAAAAACAATAAATACAGACAAAAAGTAAGCAGAGGTTATACAAGAAACTTCAAGTTAAAAATGCTTGATTAAAATAATTGATGTCAAATTTTAGAATAGTCACAATAATTGACCCTAAAAAGATTAAATTTATGGAACAATTTACTTGCCTCAAAACCTCTGTCCACTAAGAGTCTGTATAGTAACCTAGCTCTAGCCCAAAGGTCATCTACTTTAGTGCAGATTTTACAAAATCTTATTAATTGGGAATAAAAACAATTAATAAGATTTTACAAAATCTTATTAATTGGGAATAAAAACAATTATAAGTTATTTTACTATCGATATTACTACTAGGGAAAGGAAAGTGTATTACGTTAAAATTAAAATCATCAACTTTGTGATATACTTTAAGTATGCACTGTTCATTAACAATCTCTATATTTATATCAAGAAAATTTTCAACTTTATAATTTACGTTACATTGTGTGAGGGGAATAGAATTAGGGTAAATAAGTTTAGCAACTTGATTAAAATTTAACAAATTGCAAACAAGAATATCATCAATATATCTACTATTATTACTTAACAGTTTAGCAAGTGCTAATTTTTCTGGGATTTTATTTTTCTTGCTACTGTCAACTAAGTCTTTTATATATTTAAATTCTAAAGCAAGCAAGAATAAGTCTGCAATTAAAGGGCTAGCATTTCCACCCATAGGAATTCCTAATATTTGTTTGAAAATGTACGGCCTAATCTAACATAAGTATTGAAAAGGAGGAATTTAAGGGCATCTTTAAGTTTAGTTCTATCAAAATATACAGAACTAGTGGGAGTAGAGCTAAGTGATGCATTATTAAAATATGTATAAACATTTATGAAATAATTACCATTCCTAACGAACCTGTCAAAGTGCAAATCTATAATAAAGCAAAGCTCTGAATATACTAAATCTAAAGGCAAATTGGTATACAAAGTTGAAAAGTCGAAGCTATGTACCGAGGTAACTTTCGGCATGGTATTTATTTTATCAATAACTTCTAACGAATTGTCAACAACAAAAGAGAAAAAAGTTTGAATCCACCCTCAGCAATTACCACTCCAGATTACCTGAGAACTCCCCCATACACGGCCGCCACAAACACCCCCGGCACTCCCTTAAAATGCCCCAGCTTGTCCACCACCAAGTAGGGTAAGATCTGGTCCTGTTTAGTGATCTTGCCGGCTGTGAGAGGGTCGCAGCCGCTGTACACCCCATAGGCCACCAGTCCAGCAGCCGTACACAGAGCCAACAACAACATAACCCCAGTTACAGCCACCATCAACAGTCTGAGGAGATGATATAGGGCCATTCCTTTAAACATCATAAAAGCTTTCCCTATGACCTTCCCCGACCCAGATTGACCCTTATACAGATAAACAATAAGGGTCGGGAAAGGTCGTAGGGAAAGATTTTTACAATGTTTAAAGGAACGGTCCATAGTGGGAGGTATAGTACAAGTATGGTACGGGGGCAGTAGGTTAAGGGTAGATGATATAGTGGGAGGAATAGTACAAGTATGGTACGGGGGCAATAGGTTAAGGGTACAAAGGAGTACAAAGGAGTACAAAGGAAATCAAGCAACAACAGATCTAGTGACCCTTCTAGGTTGCTTGTCCTCCAAAACACTGAGGATCAAGTGTCCAAACAGTGGTTTAGAGTGGGTAAGGGAATATTGGAAAGGGAATTACTGCCCTGGAACTAATGTCTGTGGCAGGATTAGGAAGTTAGTAGGGGACAGATGGGTTAGTAACTGAGGGGGGGGGATAAAGTTATTCATTTACAAACGCAGTCAGTCGCGGGTTTGATGCGAGATATTTGTCTAGGCGGAGTTTAAATGAATTTAAATGAATCAACGGGTAGATGATATAGTGGGAGGTATAGTACAAGTATGGTATGGGGGCAATAGGTTAAGGGTAGATGGTATAGTGGGAGGTATTGTACAAGTATGGTACGGGGGCAATAGGTTAAAGGTAGATGATATAGTGGGAGGTATTGTACAAGTATGGTATGGGGGCAATAGGTTAAGGGTAGATGATATAGTGGGAGGTATAGTACAAGTATGGTATGGTAGTAATAGGTTAAGGGTAGATGGTATAGTGGGAGGTATAGTACAAGTATGGTATGGTGGCAATAGGTTAAGGGTAGATGATATAGTGGGAGGTATAGTACAAGTATGGTATGGTGGCAATAGTTTAAGGGTAGATGATATAGTGGGAGGTATAGTACAAGTATGGTATGGGGGCAATAGGTTAAGGGTAGATGATGATATAGTGGGAGGTATAGTACAAGTATGGTATGGTAGTAATAGGTTAAGGGTAGATGATATAGTGGGAGGTATAGTACAAGTATGGTATGGTGGCAATAGGTTAAGGGTAGATGATATAGTGGGAGGTATAGTACAAGTATGGTATGGGGGCAATAGGTTAAGGGTAGATGATATAGTGGGAGGTATAGTACAGGTATGGTACTGGGGCAATAGGTTAAGGGTAGATGATATAGTGGGAGGTATAGTACAAGTATGGTACGGGGGCAATAGGTTAAGGGTAGATGATATAGTGGGAGGTATAGTACAAGTATGGTATGGTGGCAATATGTTAAGGGTAGATGATATAGTGGGAGGTATAGTACAAGTATGGTACGGGGGCAATAGGTTGTGGGTAGATGATATAGTGGGAGGTATAGTACAAGTATGGTATGGTGGTAATAGGTTAAGGGTAGATGATATAGTGGGAGGTATTGTACAAGTATGGTATGGTGGCAATATGTTAAGGGTAGATGATATAGTGGGAGGTATAGTACAAGTATGGTACGGGGGCAATAGGTTAAGGGTAGATGATATAGGGGAGGTATAGTAGTATGGTATGGTGGCAATATGTTAAGGGTAGATGATATAGTGGGAGGTATAGTACAAGTATGGTACGGGGGCAATAGGTTAAGGGTAGATGATATAGTGGGAGGTATTGTACAAGTATGGTATGGTGGCAATAGGTTAAGGGTAGATGATATAGTGGGAGGTATAGTACAAGTATGGTATGGTGGTAATAGGTTAAGGGTAGATGATATAGTGGGAGGTAAAGTACAAATATGGTATGGGCGTAATAGGTTAAGGGTAGATGATATAGTGGGAGGTATAGTACAAGTATGGTATGGGGGCAATAGGTTAAGGGTAGATGATATAGTGGGAGGTATAGTACAAGTATGGTATGGTGGTAATAGGTTAAGGGTAGATGATATAGTGGGAGGTATAGTACAAGTATGGTATGGTGGTAATAGGTTAACCTCTCCGCGGCGCACAGGGGGTTTTCTACAGGGTAAGACTGTGCGCACCTATGATGATTTTGGGACCTATTGCCAATTTCGATAAAAAGTACATCATCGTGTAGGGAATGTTTGCGTGCATCGGCCCATATATATTTGACCCCCCAAAAAATGTCTGGGGGGGGTAGGGGAACGGTCCGTAGTTGAAAAATGTGGAGCGAATGGCACCGCGCGGCTAGATTGTCATCGAGCGGCGAGATTTCCCTGCCGAATATTTACGCGCGCAGGGGATAGAAGGAGAGGGAGGAGGGGGTGGGTTACCGCGTATTATCACGTATATCTCCTTTTTCCAGCCCTTTTAGGCTATTTAGAGTATGTATACGTGTGTAGGGCACCCATATAACAATGAATATGCCTCATAGTGACCAAAAATTGCAATATATAAGGGAATTATAAGAGAATATTTAGGCGGGAATGAAGATGTGTTGGAGGTTTGGCGGCAATTTATGAGCTGAGAGTGTGGTTTACGCCATACATATCACGTATATCTTGTACGTAGAGCACTGTCACGCTATAATACAGACTTGTACGTATGTATACGTGCCATATATCAAAATATATACCGCATATAAACCAATTCATGCGATATTTACGCACATTATCAATGAGTTTCTATGCGTGAACCAAGGTGTGAGTGAGTTGTGGTGGGAATGAAAGGGGGAGAGGGTGTGTTACGCCATAAATATCACGTCAATCTTGTATTTAGAGCACTCTCATGCTATAATAAAGACGTGTACATATGTAGGCGTCCCATATAACAAGGAATATACCGCATATAGCCCAATTGATGCGATATTTACGCAAATTGTGAATGTGTTTCTAGCAGACGGAAGCCTGAAAGGGGGGGTTGGGGGTGGGTGGGTGGGAGGGAGGCATGCAGGGGTGCAGTGAGTGAGTGAGTCGTGGAGAGATGGAAGTCAGGCAGATCTCTAGATAGATAACCAGCTTAGTGATAATTGTGGAGGCGCCCCAGGCGTATTGATGTTTGGTATTTTGACCCTTATGTCTACCAGATGGCTGGTGTTCGTTGCCATCAACAGGTCTACAATAACATGAGTCAGGAATGGAGAGAGAGAGAGAGAGAGAAACTGAGACATGCGTATGTCGTACATATAAATGGACTTCAGAATTGCATTTTTATGCAAGCAGACATTGCATTTTAGACACATGTGAAGTACCACAGAAACATGTAGGCCATTGACTGTAAATAAAGTACTATATTTATAGACCACCAGCGACGGTGCTGAGTCAACACAGGCAGATTGCCTGTTGTGATAGAGGGCTAAATATAGACTGGTGTCTCCTTACACCTGCGAAAGGGTAGATTGCCACCAGAGAAACGTTTACTTATTTATTTCGAAGTAATATGCAATCTAAATGTATATTCGAGACCTACTGCAATTATTTGTATGACAGTCATGACTATGTATAATCCAATATACGCGCGTAGGCGAGACATAAGAAAGCTGGTTGAGCAATTTTCGACACCCACACAGTTATTATTCATTTTTATTTACAATATTATACAATACAAATGTATTTGTGAAGAGTATTTTATCCATTATTGTATTTATACCAATTTTGTTCCCAGACAGAGCTGCTGTAGCTGGAGAATCAAGGAGCGGCAAGGGTCACCTCGTGACCGCCTGACCGTGTGAAAATGAGTGGAGTCACACTGAGAGGGGCAATTTTGCTGAGTGTTTGGGCAATTTTTGACAGAATAAAGTTATATAATTACTAATTCTTGACAGAGACAAACTATTATAAACCTTGGCATGATATAATTGATAATCCCATCAATTTACAAACGTAAATTGGTGGGATAATTCATTTTTTTTGTATATTGTCATTTCGATTGTAGACACGAAGTTTTGAGTGATATTTGGTATGAGCTCCTGTGGCATGGTTGGTAAGGTCGCGGACTGGAAAACTCAAAGTGTCGTAGGGTAGTGGGATCGAATCCAGGAGGGGGTTATGGGGAAGGTTTTATATTGTCTAGACATTTTTTTATAAATTTTTTTTTTTACAAGATCATGCCATTGTATTCAAACAATATGAAATATTCATAGAATATATCATATTGTAAGAATACAATGACATGACCTTGTTTTCTTTTTTCTTTTTTTATTGTTTTATTTATTATCATAGTAGGTTTGACATGATTTATTGAAACATATTTATTTTTGTACAATTCATTTGAGGTAAGAAAATAATTATATACACATTACTTAGGCTAATAACAAACATATATATTGATATACTAAAAAAATAAGGCATATTACATGTAAATCTTTGAAACTTATAAACTAAATAATGAAACATACAATTATATAATGTAAAAGCTATATCACAGGGACATCTTTGGAACTTATACATTATATAATATATATGTTACATTATGAGGTAGCGTGATCAATTAGGTCAGGTCAGGTAAGGTAGGGCGCGAGTCCAGGGCAGGGCAGGGCAGGAGGCGAGTCCAGGGCAGGGCAGGGCAGGAGGCGAGTCCAGGGCAGGGCACGGGGCGAGTCCAGGGCAGGGCAGGGCAGGGGCCGACACTCAGTAGTTCTTGAAGGTGTGGTAGTCCCTGAAGCAGTCACCCAGGCAGAGTGCAACTTTGCACTCGGCGCACATTGAGGTGACTCTTTTGGTTACATGGGGTTTCCTCACACTGGAGCTGCAGACGGTGCACTGCACCTGCCTGTGACGAGTGCCAATCAGCTCGGTGTTGGTTGTGTAGTGTCTTTCGACACCCAGCTGGATGCGGTCAGGAACGTGATCCCCACGCCATGCCGTACGTCTGTGAGTGGTGGTGCCATACTTCTCCAGGAGTTGGTAGGAGACGTTGTACACGAACTCCCGGAATTTCAGCTTCTGGTTTGGGGCCATATCCTTCTTCACCAACCACAAGTTGTAGGCGTTCAGCATCGTTATGTCAACTAGGTGGAGGAAGAGCTTGTGATACCACTTCACAGTCTTCCTCAGACACTCAACGCCTGACAGCTGACAGTCAGACTTGTCCACCAGGCGCATGTTTTTGGTGTAGTCCACTACCATGTCGGGCTTGTAGATTGTCTTCCTGGTTCGGTAGTGGATTTTGCCAGAATCCACCTGGGCACCTGTGTGGACGGTGGAAAGCAGGTGGACGTCTCGCTTATCCTTCCACTTCAGGGCTATCAGTTTCCCACACTTCTCGAGCTGCTTGTATTTCTGCCCCTTTCGTCGCCTTCTTCGCACATGCCTCTCGCGGTGTTCCTGGGCCAGGTCGTCTTCTGAAGGTGTGTCACTGGAGGAGGCATCTGTGAGAGGAATGACATCACCTGTGAACTTTGGCATAAACTTTCTTGTCTTTCTGACAGTCCCACATGATCCCGTTTGGTTGTCATAAAGAAACTGGCAGAGAGCAGGAGAAGTATACCAGTTGTCAGTGTAGATGATGTGGCCTTTGCCCAGGTAAGGTGCCAACATTTTCCTGACGATGGCACCTGACATGCCCATGGGGTCATTGGCAGCGGCTTTCGGTACGTCAATGTCAGTTCCTGTATACACGATCATGTCAAGCACTATTCCAGTTTCACAGTCGCACAACACGAAGAGCTTGATTCCGAACCTATGCCTCTTCAAGGGGATATACTGCTTGAAAACAAGACGTCCTTTGAAGAGCACGAGCGACTCATCAATCACCAAATTGAGGAAGGGGTAAAAGTATTTCCTATACCTCTCCAACAACATGGTGAACACATCCCGAACTTTCCATATCCTGTCAATCCTGTTAGGATTTTCGTTGTCTGCAAAGTGCATAAATCTTAGCAGCAACAAAAATCTGTCACGAGTCATGAACTTATTGAAAGTTGGGGTGGCGATGAGAGGGTCGTGCTTCCAGTAGTGTTGCAACACATGCTTCTTGATCAGAGGCATGAGGAACAACAAGGCAAAGAACGTCAGAAATTCTGCCACAGTCGTATCCACCCAGCCTCGTATTCTCGCTTTTGGAGAAAGGACGTCCAATCTGCCAAACACCCACCTGTAGTAGGCGTTTGTTTGGGCAACGATGTACGTCATTACCTCCATGTCGAAAAAAGCGAGGAAGAAGTCGCTTTCGTTCGCTTGATCATCACAGGGCCAGTCGTCAGTTGTTCCTGACGTCCCAGGATTGAACTGGGGCACGTCAGGTACAAAATTGACCCCGTCAGACCAATCGAACGAAGGCATGCCAGGGATCGGAATGTCGTCTGCGTCTGCTTCTGCGTCTGAAATATCGCTTCCATGGTCGCGATACAGCACTTCATCATCATTACCCTCCTCTTCACTTGACAGACGATGCCCTTCCTCGTTTTCGTCACCGACGTCGGACTCACTCCCACTGTCCACTCCCAAATCCCCCCACCCTTGGTCCCGTGCTAGGGCTTCGTCGTCGAAACCCGGGCTGCCAATGTCCTGCGAATCACCATCAAACAGCAGGGCGGCATACTTAGATGGTGTAAGAGTTTTCCGGGTCACTTTGGCACGTGCGGGAGTCTTATGGACAGGGACAGCAGAGGTGGTGGCAGGGGCGGCGGCGGCAGGGGCGGCGGCGGCAGGGGCAGCAGTGGTGCGTGGCCTTGATGGCAAGATGATGGTGGTGCCTGTCGCCCTTCTCTCTGTTCCTTGGGCAGGGGCGGCATGGGCGGCAGGGGCAACAGGGGCAGCAGGGCCGGCAGGGACACCAGGGCCAGCAGTCGCTTTCCCAGTCGCTTTCCCCTTCCCCTTCCCTGTTCCTTGGGCAGGGGCGGCAGGGGCGGCAGGGGCGGCAGGGGCAGCAGGGCAGGCAGGGACACCAGGGCCAGCAGTCGATTTCCCTCTCCCTTTCCCCTTCCCCTTCCCTGTTCCTTGGGCAGGGGCGGCAGGGGCGGCAGGGGCGGCAGGGGCAGCAGGGGCGGCAGGGGCAGCAGGGCCGGCAGGGACACCAGGGCCAGCAGTCGCTTTCCCAGTCGCTTTCCCTCTCCCTTTCCCCTTCCCCTTCCCTGTTCCTTGGGCAGGGGCGGCAGGGGCGGCAGGGGCGGCAGGGGCGGCAGGGGCGGCAGGGGCGGCAGGGGCAGCCGGGCCAGGGGCGGCTGGTGGTGTTGGTGGTGGTAGGGGCACTGTGGCTGGCGTACGGGTTCTTTTTCCCTACGCCCGTGCCTTTCATTTTTCCTGCCCCCGCAGGTAATGCAGCCCTAGGGCGGCCTCCTGCGTCGCTGGTACCGGTGGCAGGGGTGGCAGGGGTGGCAGTGGTGGCAGTGGTGGTGGTAGTGGTTGTTGCAGTGGCCTGGGTCGTGGTGGCAGTGTCCCGAAAGACCAATGACCTCTGTGCCATTGCCCTGCTTGCACGTGTTTTACGTGCTTTTGGTGCTGGTGATTCGTCCTCTGAGCTGTAGGGCGTGTCGTACTGGTAGCTAGGGTCTTTAGCAGCCACCCTCTGCCTTCCACGGCGGCTAACACCACCAGAAGGAGGGCTGGTTGTGTCATCAGGGAGCGAGCGTGAGGGACGTGTAGGCTCCATGACTAGTGCGTGGTTACTGGCGCGGTGGTGCTTGCACGAGTGCGGGGCGAGCGTTTGGCAGGGTGGTATCGAGAGTTGACATGTAGTACTATACCCACACCAATTTTCAGCCGCCTGGCTATAAACGCGCGGTTTTGGTACGTGTTCAAAGTCTCTGCTCTTAAGAGTCTCCCCGCAGTGCGCCGGGGGAACTCTTAAGAGTCTCCCCGCAGCTCCCGGGTTAAGGGTAGATGATATAGTGGGAGGTATGTACAAGTATGGTATGGGGGTAATAGGTTAAGGGTAGATGATATAGTGGGAGGTATAGTACAAGTATGGTATGGGGGCAATAGGTTAAGGGTAGATGATATAGTGGGAGGTATAGTACAAGTATGGTATGGGGGCAATAGGTTAAGGGTAGATGATACAGTGGGAGGTATAGTACAAATATGGTATGGGGCAATAGGTTAAGGGTAGATGGTATAGTGGGAGGTATTGTACAAGTATGGTACGGGGGCAATAGGTTAAAGGTAGATGATATAGTGGGAGGTATTGTACAAGTATGGTATGGGGGCAATAGGTTAAGGGTAGATGATATAGTGGGAGGTATAGTACAAGTATGGTACGGGGGCAATAGGTTAAGGGTAGATGGTATAGTGGGAGGTATAGTACAAGTATGGTACGGGGGTAATAGGTTAAGGATAGATGATATAGTGGGAGGTATAGTACAAGTATGGTATGGTGGCAATAGGTTAAGGGTAGATGATATAGTGGGAGGTATAGTACAAGTATGGTATGGTGGCAATAGTTTAAGGGTAGATGATATAGTGGGAGGTATAGTACAAGTATGGTATGGTAGTAATAGGTTAAGGGTAGATGATATAGTGGGAGGTATAGTACAAGTATGGTATGGTGGCAATAGGTTAAGGGTAGATGATATAGTGGGAGGTATAGTACAAGTATGGTATGGTGGCAATAGGTTAAAGGTAGATGATATAGTGGGAGGTATAGTACAAGTATGGTATGGTGGCAATAGGTTAAGGGTAGATGATATAGTGGGAGGTATGTACAAGTATGGTATGGGGGTAATAGGTTAAGGGTAGATGATGTAGTGGGAGGTATAGTACAAGTATGGTACGGGGGCAATAGTTTAAGGGTAGATGATATAGTGAGAGGTATAGTACAAGTATGGTTCCATTGGTAATAGGTTAAGGGTAGATGATATAGTGGGAGGTATAGTACAAGTATGGTATTGGGGCAATAGGTTAAGGGTAGATGATATAGTGAGAGGTATAGTACAAGTATGGTATGGTGGCAATAGGTTGTGGGTAGATGATATAGTGGGAGGTATTGTACAAGTATGGTATGGTGGCAATAGTTTAAGGGTAGATGATATAGTGGGAGGTATAGTACAAGTATGGTATGGTGGCAATAGTATAGTATAGTATAGTACAAATGCTCCCTGGGTGTATATGCCCCACGTGTTTCCTATGTGTCCTAAAAGGCGACTAAAGAGGTTGGGTCGGGGTGCATGTGACCCACCACCCGTGAAAAATACATACTGCAATGATGAAAGAACGAACAGCCTCGGATTTGGACGGACCTAATGTTGACGAACTCCGACCTACTATGGACAGTCTAAAGATTGAGACTTGGAATGTAAAAGGCTTGAATGATGAAACAAAAGAGAGAGAGAGCTCCTGGAAGTGTTAGTGAATGCCAGGCTGGATGTATGCGGAATGACTGAGACCAAATTGAGGGGTACGTGTGTGAGAGAGTGGGAGTGTGGAATGGGTGCATGTGCTGGAGTGAGTGAGGGAGCGAAAGAAGGTGCATGTTTGTTTGTAGTAACAAATGGAGGGAGCTTATAAGAGACTATGGGTCTGTGGGTGCAAGGATTGTGTGGGTGAAAATAAAAATAGGAATACAAACGTGGGTGGTTGTGTGTGTGTATGCTCCGACAGAGGATAAAACTATAATAGAGAAAGAGGAGTTCTGGATGAATGTTGAGGCGTGCCTGGATAAGTTTGGCAGGAGCGAAAAAATATTTCTGATTGGGGATATGAATGAGAATGTGGGTGATAAGAAAGTTGATGAAGTGGTGGGAGGGTGGGGTGTACCGTCAGAGGTGAATGGGAATGGTAGTGCACTTGTGGACGTATATGTGGAGAATAGGCTTTGGATAGCCAACACCTTCTTCTGAAACACAATGATACACATGTACACATGGAAAGTGGTGTGGAGGATGAGGAATGAGATAGTGGAGGAACGAAAGGCACTGATTGATTATGTATGTGTGGATGAACGAATGCAGAATTCTATGTTGGATGATAGGGTGTATAGGGATGTTGGTGGGGGTCTGTCTGACCACTATGTAGTAGTAGCTAAATTTAGGATACAAAAGAAGTGGGTGAGGAGAACTGGAGGGAGGCGAGAGAAAGGGGGAGTGGCGAAGTGGGTGGAGAGGTTGCAGGAGGAGGAGATCACGGAAGAGTTCAAGAAAGCAGTAGAGACACGACTAGGTAGGTTGGACCTGGAGGGTATGGAGGAAATGAGCAAAGTGTTTAAGGAAGAGATATGTGCAGCATGTGAGGAGGTGTGTGGAGTAAGGAGAAGAGGGAGGGGAGTGAAGGGTGCAGCGTGGTGGACTGAAGAGGTAATAATAGCTGTTGAAGACAAACAGAGGGACAAGAATGGAGGGAGTGCAAAAAAAAAATCTGGAAAGAGGTCAAGAAAGTTAGGGAGGGTAGCAAGGGAAATAGTAAGGGTGTGAAAGATAAGAATGGGCGAGTGATAACCGAGAAACAAGAGAAAATCGAAAGACGGAGGGAGTACTTCAAGGAATTGCTAAATGTAAGGAATGAAGCACCAGTAAACATAGTTGGATGGGGTATAGGAGGGAGAAGAATAGTATCTTCAGTGGTATCTTGGTATCAGTGGAAGAAGAGGTAGGGATCAGGAGGTCAGAAGTGTGAAACCATTTAACAGAGTGAAGATGGGGAGTGTGTGGGGAAATGCTGGGGTATGGTGGTGAGATAGTGATCGAATAGGTATACAAAATGTGTAAACTAGCATGGGAGAAAGGAAATGCACCTAATGACTGGAAGGCAGGCATAATAGTCCACCTGTAAAAGGGTAAAGGGGAAAGAGGAGTGCATGGTAACCACCAGGGTATATGCCTTCTAATCGTAGTAGGGCAGGTGTACAGTAGGGTAGTGATTGAGAGAGTGCGAGCGAGAACGGAGAATTGGATAGGTGATGAGCAGGGTGGGCTTAGGAAGGGAAGAGAATGTGTAGACCAGATTTTTGCCCTGATATGAGTTGTGGAGAAATATCTGGAGAAGGGACATAAGTTGTATGCTGCCTTTATGAACTTGGAGAAGGCCTATGACAGAGTTGATAGAGAAGGTTTGTGGAAAGTACTGAGAATATACGGAGTAGACGGCAAGTTGCTGAAAACAGTGAAGACCATGTATGAGGGTGCAAAGGCGCATCAGTATGTGTGGAGAATGAACAGAGCGAGTTCTTTGATTTGAATGTTGTGTTGAAGCAATGGTGTGTGATGTCCCCATGGTTGTTCAATATATACATGGATGGAGTCCTGAAAGAAATACAAGGAAGAACAGTGGATGTTGGTGAACCTCTGATAAGGGAGGGAAACAAGTGGAAGTTGCCTGTACTGCTGTTTGCTGATGATACAGTTCTGACGGGCGATAGTGAATGGGAGTTGCAGGGGCTGGTAAATATGTTTGGAACAGTGTGTGAAAAATGGAATCTGATGGTAAATGCGGGGAAGTACAAAGTTATGGTCTTTGTAAGGGGGTGCAGCCACAAAGTGTGAGGTGAAGTTGAATGGTCATGCTATGGAGAATGTCAGCTGATTCAATTATCTAGGCATTGTGTTGAGTAAAGATGGGGGTATGGATGAAGAAGTGCGGGAGAGGGTGCAACATGGGAAGAGGGTTGAAGGAACGCTGAAAGCAATAACCAGAAATTGGATAATCAGCATGGAAGTAAAGAAGTCCTTGCATGTCAGTGTGGTAATCCCGACATTGACTTACAGGAGCGAAGCATGGACGTTAGTGAAGAAAAAAACCAAGAGTGAGATGGGTGGAAATTAGTTACCTGAGCAGTGTGTGCGGAGTTTAATGGGGGGATAGACAGACGAATGAGGAAGTACGAGAGGTGTGGTGTGGACTGTGGATGTAGATGTGCTCTGGAAAGTGTGAATTGGAACACATTGAGATGGTTCGGCCATGTGGAATGTATGGGAAACGAAAGAATGACTAAGAGAGTGTACGAGAACAAAGGAAATCAAACAACAACAGTCTAGTGACCCTTCTAGGCTGCTTGTCCTCCAAAATACTGAGGATCATGTTTCCAAACAGTGGCTTAGAGTGGGTAAGGGAACATTGGAAAGGGAACTACTGCCCTGGAACTAAAGTCCGTGGCAGGATTAGGAAGTTAGTAAAGGACAGAAGGGTTAGTAACATAACACAGTTATAAGTGATAAGTTGTATATCTGGGAAAAAGTGAGTAACGTCTTAGTAATATATATACGTAATAATCCTTGATGAATCTGAGGGAGGAATATAATAAAGTTATTCATTTACAAACGCAGTCAGTCGTGGGTTTGATGCAAGATATATGTCTAGGCAAAGTTTAAAAGAATCAATGGTGCTGCAGTCTATAACGTCTTGGGGAAGCCAATTCCACAGGTTGACAACTCGATTGAAGAAGAAATTCTTAGATTCGTGGGTGGATGGGTGGATGGGACTCATTAGCCTTGGTTGGCAACCCATCTAGGGGAGACAACCTTATAAAAATCAGGGTGGATGGGACTCGTCAGCCTTGGTCGATAACCTGTCTAGGGGAGTAAACCTGATACAAATCCGTACTGCGTACCTAAGGGTAAGGCAGGTTAGTGGTTAGACTAGCCGAACACCACTGTAGAAAAATAGTGCTAACATGATACACAGAGGCTCTCATAGTCGGACGGATCCTAAATTGAGTGGTCAATCCTGTAAGTCCTTCAGTAAACTTGCTCAGGTTGTTCCTCTTACAGGGAATAGGTCCGCTTGGGGGCATTCTGTGTATGGCCACCCTCATTAAGGGGAGTAAGGCGTCTGGCAAGAGATAGATAGATAGAAAAGATTTACCAATAATTTTGCAACCGTTTCCCCTGTGTAATTAGATTGGTCGATAGTGAAGTACTTACTACAGTTCGTATTGTCGATGCCTTTGATGATTTTGAACACTTGAATTAAGTCGCCTCTTAATCTGCAGTGGGTTAAAGGAAATAGATTTAATTCTCTAAGACGCTCCTTGTATGGTTTCTTCTTTAGGCTTCGTATCAGTTTGGTATCTCTATGTTGAACTCGTTCTAGCTTGTCTATATCTTTTTGGTAATAAGGGTACCAGGATTGAACGCAGTATTCCAGAAGAGGGCGGACTAAGAAATTGTAAAGAGTTAGGATAACTTCTTTGGATTTATGCTCAAATGACCTGCCTATAAAGCCAATTATTTTGTTTGCTTTCTTAACAACTTCTGAACATTGTTGACTCGGTTTTATGTTACTCGATATTGTTACTCCCAGATCGGTTTCTCTGTATACACTCTTAAGCTGAGTGCCATTCATCGAATAGTTTGCTTTCTCATTTCGGTATCAGATAATTATGTAGTACTTTACATTTATCCGCACTGAAACTCATTTTCCAAATTGGGGCCCAACATGACAACTTATCTAGATTGTGTTGCATATCGTCAACTTGATCTTTTGAAAGTACGCTATTTGCAATTTTTGTACCATCAGCAAACTTTGAAATTGTACAGGTGAGACCCTCATTTATGTCATCGATGTAAGTTAGAAAGAGAATTGGTCCTAGTACCGATCCCTGGGGTACCCAGCTACTTAACCCTTAATTAGCGGCGAGCAACATAAGTCGAGTTAAATAAAGCTGGACTATGTGGCGGTGCTCGACATAGGTCGAGTGGCAATTTCAGCACGTAATGTTGCTGAGAGAGAGAGACAAGTGGTGGCAGGAGAGTAGCGAGCGTATGACTGCTCCAGACCACCGCGGCGAACCTACTGACACGAATCCCACCTCCCTCCTCCCTCTCTCACTCGCTATATACGGAATTGTATGGGGAAAGTGCCTAATTACATGCTTTTTGCACTCGCGTTGCACGGTTATTGCAAGAAAACTAGCCATCATAAAAGGATCGTTATGGTGTCATTCGAAAGCTCTGTTTATGCCCTTTCAGGGATAGATACTTGTTTTACGTTCTGGGTCTTATTTAGGCATGAAAATGATCACGTAAACAGCCCTATTTTGGCTAAAAACACCCCGCTGGGCGGTACATATAAATAAACCGCATAGGCCGCTCTTAAGGTGTTAAAATTGGTCCATTTGGATGCCTTACCGTTTATGACTACTCTTTGTTTTCTGTCGCTGAGCCAATTTTCTATCCATTTCAACACATCGTCTTGTATTCCATGAGCTTTTAGTTTTAGCAGTAAACGTTTGTGGGGAACTTTGTCAAAGGCCTTTTGAAAATCAAGGTAAATAATATCTACAACTTTACTCTCATCATAAAGGTTGTCAAGACTTGTAAGCACCTCAACAGTTTAGGTTAAGTAGATATACTGGAAGTTTGAATTAGGTGCCTGTATTAGACTAAACTATATATCTATATAAAATATATTTACTCTTTTGTATTAAGTTTCTATGGGTTAATTATCCATAATTATATCGGGTTATCATTATAATTAATCCGGTATATCTTGTAGTTAGTTAAATGACGCATTAATTAATAAGATATTCACTGCGCATGCGTCATTTTGGGGAACTGGTGGGTCCCCCGCCGAGAGTCCTCAGACTTGCTTTGAATACGACCTTAGTAACACTTACTTCCAGCCGCTCCCACCACAACCACCTTATTCATGTTAAATCATTCTAATTCTTAACTCTTAGTGGCCACTATAGCTTCTGTCTATTCCTAACTCTATCCTTGAGCTATCCATCACTATCAACATCTAAAGTAAGTTAACACTTATAGGTTCATGGTAAATTAGATTTTGTTTACCCTCGAATTCTTATAAATTGGTCCTTCGAACTTCGTTCTTTTGCCTTATGCTAGCTTTTCTTCTTTGCATGTTCTTTCTGTTTCTTTCCTATTTTCTATTTTTTTCTAGCTTTTCCTTTCTTCTACCTCCTGCTTCCGCTGCACTGGTGCCTTCTTGTGCCTTGTAGCCATTTTCTTAGAATTTCTGGTATTCTCTATGTGTGCCGCCTGTTCCACCCGCCTGTATGAGCCGCCGCCAGGAGCACTTCAGGCTTGACATTCAAGCTCTGAAGGAGCAATCTGACAAGGAGCTGGAGGTGGCAGGGATAGTTTAGGCTAACTCACTTCATGAGTTCCTAAATTTCCCTTGTTTTCTAGGCTAGCTAAGTTAAATTGGATATTATATCGGGTTAACCATTAAATTGTGTTCCAAATTTTCTTTTGTTTTCTAGGCTATATTATGTAGATTAGGTATTTAAATTTAACACTTAAATTAATGTAAAATACAATTAAAGGAGGTAAAATTATTTTGTACGGTCTTCTCAGCTAAATTTAAAGGGGTAACTGCCACACACATATCTGGTACCAAGTAGATATTGGGCTAGCCTAGTTTGTTTCAATGTTTATAGAATAAATTGACTTGTCTTATAAAAAAAATTGGCATCCCTTCCTTAGTGTACTTTAACAAATTTGCAGCAATTAATGTAGGGTAAACTACTTTAATTTTGTGAATGGAGATAATATAGGCATTCGTTAACTTTAATTATTGCGCTCTGCGTCTTATTTCCATCATTATTGCATCACCGACGTAAACCGTTCACTAACTATTGCGTTTTGCGTCGTGGCTCCCTACAATTTACCTATATTGACGTCGTCTAATATTTATTAGTGCGCTTAGCGTCCATATAGGTAAAATATTGTCTAACTTTTAAATTCTAATTCCTGTGTATTACCATCATGTTGACTTTATCCCAGTATACACGACGAAAGGGGGTATCAAGAGTGGTTTGACAAGGATCACCAAAGATATAAATACATTTTTAGTTAATGCAGACAATAAAATGATAGAGGCTAAATTGGCATCTATATTGAGACAACTCCATGAATTTAATACATGTCGCCGTGAAATGAAAACTCTATATGAAGAAGACGAGCATTATTTCGCGGACATAGAGGTTGATATGGAGTACTTGGAGAGTCTTGATCAGATTATCATCCATCTAAAGGGTAAACTAAAACATAAGTAGCCAAATCGTACTGCAGTTACTAGGAATGCTGGTATTAGATTGCCGAAAATTACCCTTCCTGTATTTGACAGTGATCCACTCAGTGGATGGGATTTTGGAATATGTTCCACTGTAGTGTCCACAGCAATGAGGAGCTTAGTGCAATGCAAAAGTTTACATACTTGAGAGGTCAACTTAATGGCGAAGCGAGACAACTAATTGAAGGTTTCGCGATAGGAGCCGGCTATCAACCAGCTATTGACCTTTCACAGAAAACCTATGGACACAGGGATAGAATTTAGGCGCCACATTTAACCAAACTCACTACTCTCTTACAATGTTGAGGAATTAAAGGGATTCTATGCTAATTTTGAAAGTACATTAAGGTCCATTGAGACCCTACAAATTACCCTTCATGAAGCTAGTGTGGTAATACTTATGAATAAGTTGCCATCCCCACTAAAGGAGACTATAAAAAGAACTTTAAGTGAAGACGGTCTGAACCTAGAAAAGTTTGTACAGGCTTACCAAGCAGAGGTCTTTAACTTGGAAAGTGTAGCAGAAAGGACTACAACACACATACCAGTAGCTTCAGCATCCTTTGCGGTGCAGGAGGCCTCGGTGTGGAGTAATAGTTGTAAGTTGTGCAAAGGGGCACATGTATGGTTTAAGTGTCTAAAATACAAAACCGGTGATCTAAAAGTAAAACGCACAAAGCAACTCAACCTTTGCACTGGGTGCTTATCCTCAGACCACGAGAGCAATGGCTGTGGAAACCCAAACATCCGTGACTGCAAATTCTGTCATAACAGACACTACCATATCCTTTGTCAGGCCAGATCTCAATGGGACGGTTCGAAGAAGGAGCAAAAACCTCAAAGGGTAACAAAGACCAAGACGCAAACTACCACGATGTCTGTGTCTTCAAAGAAGACTAGTATTTTCCTCCCAACTGTTATGCTGTCAACAGTAAAGGAACCAAGAGGAACAGTCAAGATGCGTACGCTGCTGGATCAATACTCACAGCGCACCTTCGTTCTAAAATCCGCTCTAGACTCTATCCAATATGAAAAGTTGGGTTTTGAAGAGCTAGAGTTGCGAGGGTTTACCGGAGCATGTGAGAGTAAAAATTATCTAGTAATGTCCTTCAAGTACAAGTTCCGGGGCAGACACTATTCTCTATAAGCAGTTGTGGTAGAAACTCTCCCGGATCATAAAGGATTAGAATGCCTAGAAGCCGACATGAAGGTGTTGCGAAGCAAAGGCTACAAATTAGCTGATTCTCTAATGACACAGACATCTCGATTGGACTTGTTGGTTGGGGCTGATCATTATTATGACTTGGTGCGGACAGGGTACAAAAAAAAGGGAGACATAATTCTCTTGCCCACTAAATTTGGCTATGCACTAAATGGCTCCTTCCATAACGACAAGTCTAGCGCCCAAGTAGAAGTAGTTACAATATCGAAAGTCGTGGTCACCCCGATGGATACATACTGTACACATCCTCGGGATCATATAATCCATTTCATAATTAATTAAAATGTTTGTGGGAACTGCATCATCTAGGAATTTCTCCGAGCGAAAATTCAAAGGAAAACAAGACTGCGTTGGACATTTACAAGGAGACAGTAACATACTCTGCACAGAATCAGCAGTATGAGATCAGACTGCCATGGAATCAACATAAAGAGAAACTGCCTTCTAACTATGGTCTAGCAGTGGGTCGTCTAAGGGGTCTGCAGAAGCGATGTCAACATAATCCTGGTTATTGTAGTCACTACGCCAACGTTATAAATGATCAACTTCATCGTAGTTTCATCGAGGAGGTTCCTTTCGTTGTTACTGAAAACTGTCATTACTTGGCATATCACGGGGTCACCAAGAACAGTGTAACGACACCCGTTCGTATTGTGTATGACTGCTCCGCTAGTATTGGCAAAGGTAGGTCAAGTCCTAATGACTGCCTTTACACCGGACCATCACTAGTGCCGGATCTAGCTAACATATTGCTGCGATTCATAGTACACAAATATGCCTGGATAAGTGACATCGAGAAGGCCTTTCTCATGTTGAGACTTCATGAGGAAGATCGTGACTATACCCGATTTCTATGGCCAAAGGATCCCTTGGAAGTCCAAGGTAGTGTTGTTCGGGGCGACTTGTTCACAGTTTCTTCTTAATGCCACGGTCTTGAAACATCTTTCCGTTATTGATGAGGATCCCGAAGTTGTGGAGGCTATTAAGGAAGGTTTGTACATTGACAACCTCCAAAGAATAGGCAGCGATGAAGAGACTGTCATTAACCCGGCAGCTGCCGGGAGACTGTTAAGAGGTTTTACTGGGCGACTGCGGGGAGACTCCTAAGATCCTAGGCCTAAAACAAAAAACTTAAAACACCCCAGTGGCACTTAAAAAAAAATATTGTGTTTAAGTGAGGTAATTCCCTCCATACCTCCAATCACTCCTTCACATGTGTCAAAGTCCCCTCCTTCCCCCCTTTCCCCTTCCCCCCCCTTTCAATTATCACCTATCTTTCTCTTATTCCTGTGATTATCAGTTTATTTATGGCGCCAACACTTCCTACCTGGTTTCAAGGTCGAGAGGGGGGGAGCTGGAGTGAGGAGAGAGAGAGAGACAAGCCTGCACTACCTCCAGTCTCTCTCCAGAGCTCGTGAAGCTGGGGTGTTGTCTCTCTCTCTCTGTCAACTCCATGAATGAACCGCTCGGCAATATTTCGTGTTTGTCACCCCCCAAACACTATTCCCACTTGTTTTATTGTTATCACATGTTACTATCTTCATAGTATACGTAAAATAGGCGCATATGGATAAGTATTAATTATATTTATGGTAAATTAACTATTTTAGTGAGGAATGAATCAAAATACCTACGCACAGGGGTATGGTGTATACTACAGGGGCTGCGCAGCTGCCGAGTTAAGAGTTACTGGGATGCCCAGAGAATTATGTCTCAAGCACATTTATATCTCAGAGAGTGGGCTACCAATAGTCCTCAACTACGTGATCTTCAACAGATGGATGGTGTTGCTGCCAAAAATCAAGAAAGAGTGAATTAGACATTAGGACTCTTGTGGTTACCTGACTCTGATCTGTTGACATTCAACGCTAGTCTCCCAGAGACCAGTAAACCTACACAGAGAGAGTGCTTAAGAGTGTCAGCACAATTGTTCGATCCACTCGGTGTACTACCGCCTGTAACAATAAAGTCCAGAATCTTTTTACAACAAATATGAAGACTAAAACTAGATTGGGACGATCCGCTACCTGAAGACTGCCCTACCGAATGGTCTAAGATTTCTAAGGATCTCGGCCTCTGCTGTGACTTTACTTATCCTAGGAAGACGGTATTTGCTGATTCGGTAGAGCTTCATGCATTTAGCGATGCAAGTGGTGTACCCTACGGCACCGCGATATATTTTGTGAGCCCGGAACATAGCAGTTTGGTCATCGCTAAATCAAAAGTCGCTCCCATAAAGTCCATAACTATACCAAGACTAGAGCTAACTGCAGCTTTGCTAGCCGCCAGATTAATACAATTTGTGGAGGAAGCCTATTATACCATTATAAAGGTCAACAAAATTGTATTATGGTGCGACAGTCAGGTTACATTGCATTGGTTGCACAGCATGAAGAATGCTTCCGGTGTATGTCGCGAACCGAGTTGACAAAATAAAATCCCTTCTCCTGACTGTAGAATTCCGGTATATGTCCTCTAAAGAAAACCCTAGTATTTGCTGTCTAGTGATGTTTCGGCAAAACATCTGAAATCTTCTGCGTTTTGGTTGGTCCCCAATGGGCCCCCCATGTGGCTCCGAAACAAAGACGAGTGGCCAGAAGATATATTACCAGATGACCCAACGCCACAAGTAACTAGCCAAGTCATTGGGGCCAATGATGAACAGGACACACAGTTATGGAACTGGGAAAAATATGGCAGTTATGTGAAATTAATTCGGGTAGTTGCATGAACTATTCGATACAAGAAAAATTTGGAGGCAAAAATTAAAGGGACGTCTCCCACAGACTGTACCCTCCTCAGCATTAAGGAATTAAAAGTAGCAGAAAAGATTGTAGCTCAAAAATGCTAGCAGGAATGCTTTCCAGAGGAGTATGATTTGCTGTCTGGTGACAAGGGTACTCGCAATAATTTGATAAACCAATTAGGACTTGTCATGAAAGGAGGTTTAATTGTATGTGAAGGTAGATTAAAGTTAGCGGCTCTTCTGGATTCAATGAAATATCCGATACTACTGCCTTCCAAAAACCCTTGCACTACCATGCTCATCAATATGTGCCATCGTGTCTGTTGTCATTATGGAGTCAATCACGTGGTCGCATATATAAGGCAAAGGTGGTGGATTTCTAAGATAAGACGAGCTGTAAAACAAGTGACCAGTAAGTGTATAACCTGTCGTAAAATACAGGGTAATACCTACACGACAGCTAGAGTACCTCCCCTGCCAGACATCAGGACTACTCCTAAAGATCCCTTCGAGGTCACGGGGGTCGATTATACAGGAGCAATTCCTGTCCGGGACTCCCACAACAACAAGGCTTATATGCTATTATTTATATGCGCTACTTACAGAGATATTCACATTGAAGCAGTTAGCAATATTAGCTGTGACAGTTTTTTCCATGCGTTCTGGAGCTTTTGTAGTAGGCAGGGATTTCCACAGATAATGTTAAGCGACAATGCTGCTACATTTGTAGGAGCTTCCAGACACCTGGAAGGCATTCAAAGCAATCCTAGTCTTCAGGCTCATCTTTCCGAAATCCAATGTGAGTGGCGTTTTATACCAGCACGTGCGCCTTGGTTCGGAGCTATTTGGGAGAGAGCCATAGGTATTGTGAAGGCTGGGCTTAAAAAGGTACTAGGTCGTCCTTTAGTCTCCTTTGAGGAACTAACTACTGTCTTTTTGGAGCTGGAGGCTACCGTGAATGATCGCCCTTTAACATATGTCTCAGGTGATCTGGAGGACCCTAGTTCTCTTACTCCATCCATGCTGGTTAAGGGTCGTAGACTTCGTGACTTCCCAAAGGATGTGATTCAGCTAGATGAGCTGCAGGATCCTAGTTACGATAGTAAAGCCGAAATACACAGCAGGTATAATTACATCAATAAATGAATCAGGGACCTATGGAAACGTTGGTCTAGTGAATACTTGGCATCACTACGAGAAGCCTATACAACAAAAAGAGGCTCATCAAGCAGTGTATGGCCAAAAGTAAACGGCATAGTTCTTGTACATGATGAGGGACCTCGTGTCCTTTGGAAACTTGGCAGAGTAGTCAAACTCTATCCGGGACGAGATGATTTAGTTAGAGTGGTCCAGATTAGAACGAAAACCGGCTTGACCACTCGACCCATCGTCAAGTTGCATCCACTGGAGCAGGATGTCGAAATGTATTCGATCTCTCGATCAGCGGTCGCTGATGATGGTGTTAGCTCTCACGACTAAAGCCCTACGTCAACAGCGGTCTCTGGACCATCTGCCAGTAACGATCCTGTTAGAAGACTACCTCTTTTCCGAGCCGCTGTTGGTTCTCCACAGCTTTGGACACCTAACATCGCTGTGGGATTATTGTAGATATGTATATATTGGTGGTGGGAATGTGTCGAGACTCGTAAGCACCTCGACAATTTAGGTTAAGTAGATATACTGGAAGTTTGAATTAAGCACCAGTATTAGACTAAATTTGATATCTTTATAAAACATATGTACTCTTTCGTATTAAGTTTCTATGGGTTTATTATCCATGATTGTATTGGGTTATCATTATAATTAATCCGATATATCTTGTAGTTGGTTAAATGTCGCATTAATCTATCTATCTGTCTATCTATTGCCTGACACCATGACGCATTAATGAATAAGGTATTCACTGCGCATGCGTCATTTTTGGGAACTGGCGGGTTAGACTTTGTTTACTCTCGAATTCTTATAGCTTTACTCTCATCATAGAGGTTGAGGATATCGTGAAAGAAGTCTTAGATTTGTTAAGCAGGAGCGTTTGTTACGAAAGCCATGTTGAGTATCTTTAAGTATGTTATTTTCCTCTAAGTAATTTACGAGTCTGTCTCTTATGAGTGTTTCTAGCATTTTACATACAACTGAGGTTAAGCTAATTGAACGATAGTTACTGGGTGGGGATTTGTTGCTTTTTTTTAATATCGGTGTTACGTTGGCTAGCTTCCACTGATCAGGCATAGTTCCAGACTGCAAGGATTTATTTAATAGCAATGTCAGTGGCTTGGAGAGCTCATCCTTAGCTTCCCTTAGAACTCTAGGTGAGATTTTATCAGGTCCAGGCGTTTTATTTACCTTGAGTTTATATAAACAATTCAATACTTCTCTCTCCGTAATGGTGATATTGCTTAAAACATCAGAATTATCAACCTGAATCGGCAATGTTGTAGGGATATCACTGAGGTCTTATGTTGCCAAAACTGATTCAAAGAAGGTATTGAGGGCATTACTCATTTGTCCTTCGTCTTTGGTGTATTCTCCATTTTAATTGACTAACGGTCCAACAGTTCCTTTTTGTTATATCTATAGAATTCTTTCGGGTTTGTTTTACTTTGATTCACATCATGTAACTCCAGGGTCTCCGTACTTTGCTTAATTAACTTTTTGGCTTTGTGTCGTAGTTCTACAAATTTCACCCGTTCTTCGTCATTTTGTGAGGATTTTAATCTATCTTTAGCAATCTTTTAAGCAAGCAAACAGTCTGAAATCTCTTTATTCCACCATTTGGGCTTATCATTATGGCCTGTACGCCGTATTTTCGATGGTATGCAGTCTTGCACTGCTTTTAGGTAAGTGGTTGCGAATAATTCCCAAGATGTATTTATGTCGTTCTTGTTAACCTCTAACCGCACAGCTATGGTATTTTAATGTACCCGCGGTGCGAAGGTATTCTGATTCATTCCTCACTAAAATTGTTAATTTACCATATATATAAGTAATACTTATCCATATATGCCTATTTTACTTTTAATATGAACATATGAACATTGGAAAGCAATACAACAAGTGGTAACAGTAATTGGCTGGTGAAAATTGTATAGTTTAGCCCCGCGGTCATAATCTGGCCTTGAGCAGTGAGAAACTATCACCCTCACTCTCTCGTGTCTCGCGTGGCAGTGAGAGACTAAGGGAGCTTTCAGACTGGCTTGGAGGGTTGGAGTTACACTCCTCCACCCTCCTCCCTCTCTCCCACGAAAATACTCGATAAATATCGGGAATAATAGAGAAAATAGCTGATAATTGAGGAGGGGGGAAAGAGGGGGGGGGGGGGCACATATGTAGGAGTGGTAGAGGTAATGGAGGGAAATTATCTCACCTAAACACAAATTGATATTTTGTTACTGCCACTGGGGTGTTTTAATGTTTTTTCTTAGGCCTAGGATCTTAAGAGTCTTCCCACAGCCGCCCAGTAGGACCTCTTAAGAGTCTTCCCGCAGCTGCCGGGTTAATTAGAAAGCTCCAGACAGTTTCTTTAAACATAGCTCTAAGCTTACGAAAGTTTGCTTTCTTGAAATTAGGGACTTTCTCGATGCTGCTATTTGGTTCGTTACTAGTAAACTTTAAACTGAAAGTTATTGTACATGGTCGCTGTTACTGAATTCATCACCAACATTCAAATTCTCTATTAATTCTTCTTTTGTTGCAAGTACAAGGTCAAGAACGTTATTACCACGGGTCGGCGATCGAACAAATTGATAGAGCGAACTCTCTTGCAAGTTCGCATACAAGTCATGTCCGGAGTGTGAAGTAAGAGTATTGCCCCACTTGGTTCAGGTAAATTAAAGTTGCCAAAAATAACGATATATTGTGAGTTACTTATATCTGCAATTTGTTCGTAAATTTCTCGGCAGTTTGCACTGATTGAGCTGGATGTCTGTATATTAATGTAGGTATTATTTTTGTACTTTTATTATTCTTTATAAGCACAAAGGATGTGTCGACGTTCACAATTTGAGGTTTTGACAAGAGATTTAAGATTTAAGAGGTTAATATTTTCTTTGATATAAAGTAAAACGCCACCTCTATTTCTATTTATTCGGCTTCTCAAACATTATATAACCGGGAAGTGAATACTCTGCTAAAAAGTTTCTGTCTTCTGTCATGAGCCAGGATTCTGTTATGCCAATCATCTCATAATTTTCTGTAAACACTAGTTCCTCTAAATCTGAAAATGTATTGTGTATGCTACGAGCGTTTGCATAGAAAACCTTTAAAGTTGTGGTTTTAGAACTCACGAACACTCTTTAACACTCTGGTCGGATCTACATTTACATTCATGGCTGTTCTCGGTCCTCGGTTGTTATCTCTGGTGGTTATGGATTTGGGTCTTGTTGATGTAGCTTTATCCAAATTTGTGGTTCTTGACGGATTAGCATTTAATTCCTTCGCAGGTCGCTGTCCTCGCTCTCTTCGGTCCTCCTTCCTGGTTGTCCTGTGCCGAGTCAATTTCTTTTCCGAAAATCTTTCACCGCATCGTTGAGAAGACTCCCAAAACGTGCTGCTCCCACCTGGTTCAGATGAACTCCATCGTCTGAAAACAAATAGTCATCGTAGTAGAAATTGTTCCAGGTGTCGACGAATCCCACGTTACTTCCTGCAGAGGTGGGCTAGACAACAATTTGTGCTGGTGTCTATGTTGTAAAGTCGGCTCTCTACACTGAGCCGGGGGACGATTCCTTAGACGATGATCCTTGATGACTTCTCCTTAAATGACTTGATCAGCTGCTGGTACTTTAAAAGCAAATCTTCCGACCGGATTCGCTGTACATCGTTGGATCTGACCTGGAGGACGTACATTGTATTAGCAGGGGCCAGCTTTGATACTTCGTCAACTACAGCAACTACGTCGTCCACACCACCACCAGAGATACAAAAACGTTTTCTGGTCTTAGGTGCCCAGACACAAAACTCTGTGAGCTGACTATGTATCATTGAGTCTCCCACGAGCCAAACTTCTGTTTCCTCTTCGTCATGTGAGTCTGTGAGTATCTGGAAACGGTTGTGACACTCGGTAACTGGTATGATTTTCCTGGTCTTGGGGCAAACATTGCTCCTCACGACACAGAAGTTGTCTTGAAGGGGAGCAGAGTCACTATTTGTTTCATGTGTATCGGAAGCATCTGCTGAAGTGGCTACTGCAAGCGTTGGATTGTTGGCAGTTGACGTTGGGGCGTTGGTGGCTGCTGGAGTTGAAACAGTAAAGAGAGTGAGGTGGAAGGACAAAGAGGGAGAGGTAAACCGAATGAGAGGTGGAAGGATGGAGTGATGAAGTATATGAGTGAAGGCGGTGCTGGATGGGAGGAGGGGCGTTGACTGACTGGGGACAGAAGTGTATGGGGTCGTTTCGTTCGTGGCCACCCCTTCGGGGATCACGGCGTCAGGCAATAGATAGATAGATAGAACTCCTTCAGCACCAGTGACGCCTTTTTACCTTTGATTCTGGCAAATGTTATAATAATAATAATAATAATAATAGTTCTTAAAGCTAGCGCATGCTAAGCCAGCTAAGGATAGCCCAATAAGGCTGATTAGGCATATTTCCATTGGGGTCCTGTACTACTACCCCATCCCCTTGCTCATGAGGGACAGTAACGACTCAGTGCTTGTGAAAAACCTTTAATGCGCCGAGCGTGGGCGCGATCCCGGGCCTTCTGAGTGGAAGTCCAGGACGCTAGTCACTACACCAGCGAGCCGCTGGCGTTACTAAGAGGGTTTATTGAGATCGTATTTTTTCTGGAACCCTTTCTCCCTCATGTTTAGCGCCATTGCTTTTGATATTTTAAGACGTCTGCACCATTAGTTTGGCGATTTTCAAGAACTTTCGCCCCATTTCTGTCAATTTTAAGACCTGTCGTGCCATATAGGTGTCGATTTTTTCCTTGCGAGTGGTAGCAAGCCTGAGAGTAACCGACCTTTGGCCGGGACATATCTCTACCGAAAAATGTACAAATTTATCTTGAAAGGGGGTCTAGGGGATATATTCAATGTGTGTTATATTTTACTCTAGCAATATTTAGACGATATTCTGCAGCTTAAGAAGGATCTGTGGTAATTAAAAGGGTTGGTTGAGATAGTTTGAAGGCTTATTATTGCTAAAAGTCCTTCCTAAGCTAAATATTATACCTCTTAGCCTTGACGAGGGAGTTGACGGCAGACAATCGCTGGTACGAAGCTTGATTGACACCGAAGAAGTATAGCGTCATGTACACCCCAATAACTATTGTGGACCAAAAGCTGTGACGCTGGAATGGGTCCAGGCTCATTCTGAAATATGATAAATATGAAAGAGAGTAATCCAGCTTACTCTCACAAACACTTCCTTTTCGTATTCATTTCACCAGAAGCTGTGAAGGTGGAACGGGTCCAGGGCTCAGTCTGAAATATGATAAATAGTATAGAAGTAACCCCCCCCCCCCCTCCCCGACCTCCCACCCCCACATCACCTCGCTCACCCACTTCATCAACTTCTTCTGATAAACCAAATAAACCTACCCCCATAGTCACTAAATCAAGCTGCCTGTCAAAACCACCAACACGTTTTTCACCCCTACATCACCAAACCCTCCAAAATCCCCCTCTTCCACACATTCAAATATCATCCAGTTACTATCATATCACTTGCCGTCACCATCTAACCTCAAAAACACACCAACAAACACAACTGTACCAGCGCCCAGCACCAGCTCTCACCGCTTGGGCCTCATCGGTACCTTTGTGTCTGCATCATCTCCTGTACCAGCTACCATGTCGTACGCAACACCCTTCATCAAAAACAACTTCTGGTATAACATCGAAGGCAACATCTTCCGCTTTCGTTTTCCTGATCAACTCCAGAAAGCCCAACGCGGTTTCACTGACCTCTACTACATGTCTGTCTGCATCGACCCATTCACTGCCCCCGGCATACAATCGCAAAAATGGTTGTGCTTCCTCGAGCACGCAGAACCAGCCTGGTCAACAACAAGTAACATCCAATACGACCTCCAGCCACAGGGCCGTGGCTTCTTTCCCGACGAGGGAAGTAAAATACGAGAGAAAACATGAGACTCGGGAGATAGCAGCGACCAGAGTAAGAAAGAAAGAAAATGGAAAGACCAACAAGAACGAGAAAACGCCTGAGGAAATAAGGAAGGAGAGAAAACCAGAAAATAGGAGGTCCACAAGAACACGAAGCAACACCAGAGCCCCGAGAAATCAGAACCAATGCCATCAGGAAAGTAACCTAACCACCCAAGGAAAGGTGACACAAATATCACAAATCCAAGAAGCACCACAAAACACCCAAGAGATGGAGCAGCCCAGAGGAGCCCCGGAGATGAAGCGAGCCAAACAACACACCGATTTGGACGCTCGCATATTTCAAAGGAGAGCACTCAGACCCTTCTCGCTCTCTAAGTGGCCACCCAGGCTGTGCCCGCACTGCGAGGGTTGACTTAAGCTCTTTAAAATTGACACCCTAACCCCATGCCCCTCTTACTTGCAGATACCTCACCTTGGACTACATTGCTGAAGGTATGACGTGCTAGGCGAAACCAGCAGAAGGCAGACAGGGTGGAGTTGGAGTATCTGCCGATTCCTAGGTGAAACCGGATCTGGCCGAACACTGGTCAGTGCAGTCTAACATAATCTACCCCTATTCAATCTCCTGGTCTAAATCCAATTGCCCATACACTGGTCAGTGCAGAAGATACATAGACTTGGAGCTTCCTAAACTGTCCCAGTTGCCTAAGGATAGTAAAGGAGGAATTGTATAATAACGATAAGTTGTCAGTGCACTGATCGTACGATTCTAGTTATTGTGCAGATCCTGGGTAATGACTTACTGCCAGTACACTGGTATAAATAGTCTGTCGAGCCCAGTTCTTGAGCTTTAGCTTGCAGCTAATTATAACTCAGTTCCTGGGTATTGACCCAAACCCTACCAAGAAATTGTTAGGTGGACAGAACAACTGGTCCGAGCCTCCTAATAGATTCTCTGGCCCTCCCCAACTTGTGTATCGGTAGTTATCCAGGCCAAAAGGACTTCTCCCTTACTCGAGAGAGGAATTGCTAGGTGGATAGAACACTGGTCTGCACTTCTTAGTAAGTTTTCTAACCCTCCAGGCTTGGGTGAAAGCTATCACCAGAACACTGGTCCGCAGGGAGCCTCAGACTTAAGTATAGGAGTTGCTAGATTGACAGTACACTGGTCCGTGCTCCCTAGTAACTTCTCTAAGCCCTCACCCCTACCTCTTAACACCTGAATGGTATGGATCCAACTCACCACCGTGTTGAGACCTGCTGGAGGACGTTGCCGGAGTACCACCCACCACCTACCCTGACGTTGAAGCCACTACAAGGACGAGACCGAGAAAGAATCGTAGAATCTCTGAGAAAGATTCGTAGATGTTGGACCACGGCACCAGAACGAAGAACTTAGCTTGCTGGGCGGGTGCCCAACCCCGAAAGGGGTTGAAATAGGGGAGCTATCCCCCCGCCAAAGGCGGCTTTCTAGGGCCTTTCCTAGCTGATGCCGAGAGGACTGGGTTCTAGTCATGTGGTGATGGGCTGGTCTATCTGAGTGAGAACTGAGCGATCTCTGCCATACCCATAGCTTACTCTGACTGTTCCTTTTACTTATATATTTTCTAGATCTCAAGTGACGGCGTCTCTTCCATGGATTGACCTCCCAATTTACCAAGATTGGAAGCCAAAGCGTCACATTTTTCCTTTGCCTCTCAACTTTCTCTTCATAATTGCTGAGGGGCACAAGGCCCTGGGTGGGGCTTTGGTTTCCCGGGCGTTTCCGCACCCTCGTCAGCTCCCCGCCATGGAGTGGCTTCGGTCACCCAGGCTTTATTGTGGTCGGCAGGGAGGGTTCTGTGGGGGCGCTCGGTTATGGCCTTGGCCTTGTTCGGGGCCTTGGGGCTGTTCGGCCTGGCAGTTTGGGGAACAACAACAACAACAACTTAGCTTGCTGAAGGCTGTATAACAGACATCCATTCTCAATTGTTAGGCCTCTATAGACGAGGACACAAACCACACGTATCTATTGTTATTAAGTAGAATATTTTGTACATGAACTCCTTGTGAGATCAAGAATGGTAATATTTTACTTTATAGCCGCACACACCCATACAGTGATACAAGTAAAATAAACCTCAGTGACACTATCTTTCCACGCCCAGTGACCAAGTGATATGTGTTTATGCTTTCATTCCATGCTGAATTTGTTCGAGAAATGCTTCCGTGACTTGTCTAATTCTATGTGCGAAGACTCCTTAGTGCGCTGTTTAGGATACCAATATATCCGTGATAATGTCTGATATTCAAGAGACACTCAGTGAATTATTTATATACATTTTGTGTGAAATTTATATTGCTAATTCCAAGGAGCAGTAACCCACAGTCTTCATACTTGCGATTCATCTTAGCTCCGGGGTATATAATATCATGTCCATGATGTGTATTCTATGTATGCCATTATACTGTATGTGTTAACCATGAGCCAAGTAAGCCACCATATGTTGTTATCTATAATTAATATAATAACTATAAATGTACTTATGTGTTGTTCTTACACCTCTGCATGTCTTACATTTGGAATCCCATTACGCCATCAGACAGTACACTAGGACCATATGGCTGGGAAAGTGTAGATAGCAGAGAAGGAGTGTTGTAGATAGAAGCTGTGGGAGTGGCTTTGTGTGAATTCCTTCTCTGCCCAGTTAAGTTAGGATCCACGTTATATCCAGTAAACCCAACAAAAAGCCTGGTATAACAATAATGAAGAAATGCGTCATCCTATCCTGAAGGGGTTAACACTAGCTGGTCCGACGTATTAAAATAAAACAAACACACACACACACACACCCAAACCCCCTTCAAGCTAAATGGGTGGATTGAGATAGTTTAAAGGCTTATATTGGCTAGAGATCCTTCCTAAACTGAATATAATCGATTAGTAGTATCCAGAATAAAGTAAACAGGATGTGACCGGTACTGAAGGGGTTAATATGTCCTGATAATTATACTGAAAGGTTAAATACTGCTCATAAAATATATATATATTAGACTTTTAAGTTTATCTTTACACCTGACCATAATATATATATATATATATATATATATATATATATATATATATATTAGACTTTTAAATTTATCTTTACACCTGACCATAATATATATATATATATATATATATATATATATATATATATATATATATATATTAGACTTTTAAGTTTATCTTTACACCTGACCATAATATATATATATATATATATATATATATATATATATATATATATATATATATATATATATATATATATATATATATATTAGACTTTTAAGTTTATCTTTACACCTGACCATAAAGCTCGTAGTAAAATCAATTTCGCAAACCCTCCCTAATCGTAACTAGTGCTTAATTTTAATTTTAATTGACTGTCGATATTTATTTACCAAATCGAGTCCAATAAATTAGCCTCGACTTAGAAAATTGCTAATATATATTTTAAGGGGGGTAGGGTTTGGTTTTTGGTCTACATATTTATTTATTTAATATATTTTTGTATTTCCTCGCTAGACCTCCATGAAACTTTAAAAAACACCCCCAAGATCCCCGGTCGAAGGCTGGTTCCTTCTAAAATTACAGGCTCACTATAGCCTGCCAGGAAAAAATCGACACCAAAATGGCACGAAAGTTCTTAATAATGGTTAAGGTGTCTACAAATTTGTATTTGATAACCCGGGTTCGAATCCTGGTGGATCACATGTTTGGTCTCGTGGTGAGATTAATAAAAAAAAAATTATTGACGAAGAAATGGGGCAAAGTGTCTTAAAATGGCCAAACTAATGGACCAAACGTCTTAAAATCTCAACATTAATGGGGCTAAGCATGAGGGAGAAGTGGGACCAGAAAAACTAACCATTCCCCCTTAACCTTTATATGGCGAACGTATGGCATTTGAAAGTGCCTTACACAATAAGTTACTTGAAATGAGGCACACATGTTTGTTGAGCTAATTTAAAAGCTTAAATTTTCTCAAAGAAAACATCCAAGATTAACTGGTAAAAACAATAAGGATTTTAAATGATATTAAAGTGACATTATAAGATTTTGGGATTGTCAGCAATGCCCCATATTAAACCTCATGCTCACCGGAGGACGCAATCGCGTCCTAAGGTGGTTTGGCCAAAATACACCAAGATGAGATCGAATCCTTATATATAAATTCCGGGAAAAATAACTAAAGATGCGAATGCGTCCAAATCATGGCTGTGAGAGGGTCAGGATCTTAGTAATACGTGAGACTGTTCACAACACTGTCAGCCCATAAGCATTGTGTCCATGAATGGTGTGAAATTAATCGCTATTCAGTTTCAATGGTGAGGTAGGCTGGACCGCCCACTTACCGTGGGTCCTCTATATCTGAGAAATCACTCATTCTACCAACAAATTATGCTTATATGTGATTGAATGAAAATATATATCATATGAAATGTCATAGAATTGCTTGCTTATCAACATCATATTATATATATATATGATCTTAGCCTCGACCGACCGTTGACCGTAATTTCTTGACAACAATATGTGGTCAAGAGATTACGGTCAACGGTCGAGGCTAATATAAGGTAAAGTACATTCAAATGTGTTGCAACGGTCATGAGTGTATGCACATAGGATAATATTCATATAGAATAAAGTAGAAGTGCCGCTTTGCCCAAAATCAATACGGCATACCCAACTCTGCGATGGGTTACCATCATCAATATTATAACCACCATTATAACTAATACTATCACTATCATCACTACTGCTATCATCAATAAAACTGACACCATCATCACTACAACTGTGCTATCATCACTAGAGCAGTCACCATCACCATTGCACAATTACTATCCCCATCATCACTATCATCATTACTAATGTCATAATTATCACTACAACTATCATCATCATCACTACTATCATCACCATCACCAATACTACTGTCACCATCTTCACCATCACCACTTCGGATAATTCTGGTGCTATTCCTCCTTCTCCACACTCCTCTCTCCTACTTGTGCATAATATTCTATTCTCTATTAACCCGGCAAGCGCGATAGGCCTCACGGAAGGCTTCCTATAGGGAACGCGATAGGCCTCACGGAAGCAAGACCATAAAAAAAGCCTTCCAAAAAAAAAAAGGGCCTATCAAAACAAAGGATTTTGTCTCTAGGTGAGATAATTCCCCTCTAGTACTCATCCATGTGTTTCTCACCCCTCCCCCACCTTATTCCCCCCTCCCCCCCCCTCCTCAATTATCACCTATTTATCCTCTTATTATCATCATTTATCGGTTATTTTTCTCTCCCGCGATAATGTAGCACAAGTGGGTTGCATAAAAGATCGTTATGCAACACCCAGACACCGGCACACACCGCCCCGCTCGTCTCAGTTGACTCCCAGACAGCGAGAGGGGAGGGCTGCCTGTGGCTCTCTCGCCTGAGATTATGACCGGGTGGCCAATATCTTCGTTTTTCACCACCCAAATGCTTTTCCCACTTATTTTAGCACTCTTGAAGGTTCATATATACATCATATATGTAAAATAAAAGCATACCGAAAACAAATAATGCTTTATATTGTAAATATAACGAATTCTGTCAGAATCCTGGGCTAGAAATGCACAAATAACTACCCTAGCACCTAGGTCTATATCGCGCTTGTCAGGTTAAAGATGGACTTTTTACCCTCTCTGGGTTCAATACTAAGAAGGCTTACGGACTGGACAGTGTTCCTCCTGTTGTAATAAAAAACTGTGGTTCCGTGCTGACCCCCTGACTAGGCAAACTCTTTCGTCTCTGTCTCCGGCCTCTAACATCTTCCCTTCTTGCTGGAAGTTTGCTCTCATTCAACCTGTCCCAAAGAAGGGTAACCGCTCGCAACCCTCCAACTATCGTCCAATTGTTCTCATCTCTTGTATCTCTAAAGATTTTGAAACTATTCTTGCTTTCAACTTTCTTAAGCATTTCTCTTCTCATAATCTGTTCTTGATCGCCAGTATGGCTTCCTTGAAGGTCGCTCTACTTGTGATCTTCTTTCATATCTTACTAACTCTTGGTCATCCTCCTTTCAAGACTTGGGCGAGACCTTTTCTATTGCACTAGACTCTAGAGCGACTAGACACATCGAAGGCACTTCGATAGAGTCTGGCACAAATAATTAATTTCTAAACTACCCTCCTTCGGTTTCTATCCCTCTATCTGTGCCTTTATCTCTAATTTTCTTTCTGGCCGTTCCATAGCTGCGGTTGTGGACGGCCATCGCTCACTTCCTCATCCAACTCCGGTGTTCCTCAGGGCTCTGTCTTATCTCCTATTGTCTTTCTAATTTAAATGAATGATCTTCTCAACTGTACCTCTAGTCCAATCCATTCATACGCAAACGATTCTACCTTACACTACTCAATTAGTTTTCCAGAATGCCCCAGGCAGCAGTCCCTCAAAAACAAAGGTAATGCAACCATACAACACTTATCTTCTGATCTAACTACTATTTCCAAATGGGGCAGAGAAAACCTTGTTGCCTTTAATGCTTCCAAAACCCAATGTCTCCATCTTACTACCTGTCCGGAACTCTCAGAGGACTATCCCTTATTCTTCAACAATACAAAAATAAATTGCTTCATATACTCTCAATATTCTTGGTATCGTGGATTCACGATAGTCAATGGGATAACCTACATTTTCTATGTATCATACCCTAAATACAGTTTGTACAGTATGTAAGCTTAAAAAGTTAAATAAGGCCTATTATACGAAAGTATAGTATTTAAGTGTCTTTAGGAATGCATATATGATTTATCATATAAACCATGCCGTAATATTATGAAAGCGGTGCGATATTTACCGCTAGATATCCGCTACTAACTTAGCAGTAGCCGCTAGATTCGTAGCGTAAGACGATGACGTCTTGGATTGTGGCGCACCGCGTCAGAGCACTTTTATACTTCGTCCAAGCAACAACTCCACTCTTTAGTTCGCCGCGATCCTGGTTCCGGTTTCATCTAGCTCTCATCATTAACTTAAACTCAACTTCATCCTACAGACAGACCGACTGACAGCTAAGCCTTATTCTCATGATTTAACTTTCTTCAACCTTATTTATTCACTATTTGTTCAGGTGCATCTTCGTGGTCACCTTAAGGTAAACATCCAATGGTGTTCGAATAGTAGCCATTTGCCTACCATCCATCAGCACCTCCATCAGCATTTCCACCTTGCCTAATTGCAATATTCTATTGTGATTTTAATAGTGAGTTACACTCTCGGCATTATTATTAATTTATATATTATATGAGCGGACCTTTTCAGTCTTAAGTAGCCTAGAGTAAACTTATCTCCCTTAAATCCGCCATACTTGGTGTCTCTTTTTTTTCTGCTCTCACTTGGAAGGACCTTATTACCAGTCTTGCTAAGGCCGCCTTCCAGAAGCTGGGTGTGCTCAACTGCCTCAAGAGGTTCTTTACCCCTGCACAGCATCTTGCTCTATACAGGGGCACAGTGCGTTCTTGTATTGAGTATTGTTTACCTTTGACCTTGACCTGTGACCTTAACCTTTATGTAAGTGTACATACATTTCATTGAATTTCCTCAGGAAAATCAAAGAAGCATGGCTAATATCATTAAATCCCATCACTTAATTTCATATATATTAATAGAATAATTGACCTTGACCTTTGGCTTTGACCTTTATCTTGATTTTTATGATGTGACTCCAAATATGTTATTCTCCTTTTCATTTAAAGTAGAACTATCTCACCAAATATTGTGAAATTTGCATGAGAAGTAAAGGAAATAGGATATTGACCTTATATTTGACCTTGACCTGTGACCTTGACCTCTCATATGGAATTGTATAGTTTCTTGTATGACCTTGGCCTAGGTATTCCGAATAAACAGTGTAAGCCTAGTGAAAATCTAACAATTAATATAAGAAATACTAGTGAAAAACTTATTTTGAACTTTGACTTTGACCTTTGACCTTATCCTTTAGAATATTAAACTTTATCTCAAATTTGGTCACTACGATATCATGATCACCAATAACTTGTAGAGTGAAAATTAAGACATTTGAGTAAATACTATACAACAAATACATAATAAAAGTTGACCTTTGACCTTGAAGTAAGAGTACATATTTTGTTTGCATTGACATATCCTAGGGAAATTAAATAAGCATGCGTAATTCCATTAAAACCCATCAGTTAGTTTCATATATATTAATAGAATAGGTGACCTTGACCTTTGACCTTTATTGTATGCATATCAAAATTGATTATTTTCCTTTTCATTTAAAGTGCAACTATTTCACCAAATTGTGTGAAGTTTGCATGTTAAGTAAAGAAAATAGCATATTGACCTTCTATTTTACCTTGACCTGTGACCTTGACCTTTCGTATGGAATTGCATAGCTTCTTGTATGACCTTGGCCTAGGTATTCCTAATATGCATGGTAAGTCTAGTGAGAATCTAACAGTTAGTATAAGAAATGCTAGTAAAACACTTATTTTGACCTTACCCTTTAGAATATTTATCTAAAATTTGGTCAATACGATATCAAGGTTACTAGTAACTTCTATAGTGAAAATGAAGAAATTTGAGTAAATACTAAAACATATGAAATATTGACCATATATTTAACCTTGACCTTTGACCTTAACCTTTAGATTAAACTGAAAATTAATTTTTGACTGACCGTCGCATTGACCAAATGGATATACCTGTGAAGTTTGGTGAAAATCCATTGAACGGTCTAGGAGGAGTTTTCGAACGGACGATGATGACGACGACGATGACGACGACGACGGACAAGCTGGCTGTTGGTGCACAGTATATGGACGGGATCTGTGTGTGCATAACCACTCTGCTTCGCAGAGTTGATAAAGTTTCAGTGGTAAAGACATGGGACTTGTTTTATAAGCATCCTTATTCAAAACCCTAGGTCTGGAAATATCTTTCGTAGCTGCATAGTTTTCCGAATTATATGATATGCACGCATGTAATGAACCAAAATTTTCTGTAATTTTTTACCGTATTGGGGATAAAAATATTTGTTAGAAAATCAAATATTAAGGGTACATAGATTTCGACAATACCATTGGAAAGAGAATGACAAAACATATTTACTGCTGCCTTACACATTTTGTATTGTCTTTGAAATTGTCTGTGAAATTGTCCGTTAAAGTAAGCACGGATGGAATTTATCAATCTATGCAGTGATAGTTAGAGGTGTTGAGGGTTATTTAACGCTAATATCATAGAATATGCTTTCCTCTTTTTTGTCATGTAATACAAAATGCATGAATAGCAATTCTAATGGCTAAAAACCAACCGAGAATTAAAATTTTGGTCCAGCGGCTGTACTATAAAACCAAGAAACATATGTTTTAGATATATTTCTATAAAATCAAATATTGATGATATAATATTTCTAACTCTACCATCGAATAGAAGGAAAAACATTCATGTGATTTAATTTAACACAAATGGTTATTTAGTGAGTTTCGGAAATATCTTGAGGAAAGGCGCGGAAAATCACAATTTGAAGTGGATAGCATTACAAATAATCACTCTACACGATAATCATTGAAGGTTTTACGGGAATTTAACATACATAAGGTTAGGGCCGTGCGTGAAAAGGTTAAGCATTAACTCATAAGCTGCGCAGCTTTGGTACTTGAAAATGCCCGCCATGCGAAGGTATTTGGTACATTCCTTACAAAAGTCGTCAATTTACCATATATATAATTAATACTTATCCATATGCGCCTATTTTACTTGTAATATGAACATATGAACATTGGAAAGCAATAAAACAAGTGGTAACAGCAATTGGCTGGTGAAAATCGTATATTTTAGTCCCACGGTCGCAATCTGACCTTGACCTTTGAGAGAGACACCCTCCCTCTCTTGTGTCTGGCATGGTACTGAGAGACAAGGAGAGCTCTCAGACTGGCTTAGAGGGTCGGAAATACACTCCTCCATGCTCCCCCTCTCTCCCACCCGTCCTCGCCCGAAAATATTCGATAAATATTGGGAATAATAGGGAAAATACCAGATAATTGAGGAGGGGGAAAATGAGGGGAGGCGGGGAGGAGGGGAAGGAATGAGTTGGGACACATGTGTAAGAATGGTAGCAAGTAATTGAGGGGAATTATCTCACCTAATCACAAATTGCTTTGTTCTGAGTGCCACTGGGGTGTTTTTAAAGTGTTTTTGTATGCCTTTGATCTTAAGAGTCTGGCCGCATTCGCCCAGTAGAACCTCTTAAGAGTCTGGCTGTAGTCCCTGGGTTAAGGGGGGCGATCAGGTTTTACTCAAAATGTGTCCGTGGATTTCGATAAATTTTAATTATATTTGGCATACATATATGGGACTATGAGAGCTTTAGATTGGTACCTCACAATTGAGAATCGTTCAATTAGTTTTCAATTTAGGTACGAACTAGGGTAAAATTAGGGTCAAATTAGTACACTACTAAAAATCGATCTTTCCAACAAAATCCCATCTATCATCTTTCCTCTCACTTAAACATTAGGCTACCATAGTCCAGTGGGAATATGAACATGATTAGATTATTATCCAGTATTGGAGAATGGATAATAAGTCGTAGGCGTGTGCATAAACCTTTAACCGTCTTGGTGGTGTAATGGTTAAGGTGTCTAAAAATCTGTGTGTGATAACCCGGGTTCAAATCCTGGTGGATCACATAATATATGCTTTCATTAATTTCATTGGAGGTGTTTGGTGGTGTGGTGAAATTAATACAAAATATATTATATTATAGGTTCAGGGATATTTCGTAGCGAGGCCGTTCGAAATGATCTGTGCCCCATAAATATTCTTTCCTCTCACTTAAACTTTAGGCTACCATAGTGCGGTTGGAATATGAACATGATTAGATTAATATCCAGTATTCGAGAATGGATAATAAGTAGTAGGCGTGTGCATAAACCTTTAACCGTCTTGGTGGTGTAATGGTTAAAGTGTCTACAAATCTGTGTGTGAGAACCCGGGTTCGAATCCTGGTGGATCACATATTATATGCTTTCATTATTTTCATTGGAGGTGTTTGGTGTTGTGGTGAGATTAATAAAAAATAGATAATTTTTTAGTTTTCAATCAACTCACAGATGTGTCTTGAATTTAACCGAGTACTATCTATTACAGAATTAGGAAATTAGGTGATTCGTTCTCCAACTTATTCGACATGCTGTGCACGAAATGGAAAGAGTAAAAAAAAAAAAACACACATTTGTAATGCAGTTCATAGAATTTCCCAAGCGTTTTCAATTGGTATATGAGTGATTATCGTACGGCCAACAGTATCGGAGCCTAACGATATCAAAGGTTAATAACTTATATTTTCCGTGAACTCAAAATTGATTGATGAGGAGCGAAGAGTGTCACATGACTACTCTCTTCATTACCTCATACTTGACTGGCGCATGGTGTTATCCATAGCTCTTTTTGTCTCAGTGGAGTTACTAGATATTGAAATACGAAAATAGTAGCCTATATAGTGTGAATTTCCCAAATAAATATTTGTCTCTGTATTTTTGTACATATGTGGTGACGAGTGATTGCGAAAGTTTGAAATAAGCGCTCTCTCTCTCTCGCTATGTATATACAGTATACTGTATATGTATTATATATATATATGTATATATATATATATATATATATATATATATATATATATATATATATATATATATAACGGTATATAATATATATATATATATATATATATATATATATATATATATATATATATATATATATATATATTTTTTTTTTTTTTTTTTTTTTTTTTTCTATATTTCAACTTACTTCCTCTCGGGCATAGGCTGAGAGCCTTAACATTCACCGCTCTACAATGAACAGTGAAGCCCGTGAGGTCTTGTTCCAGTCTAGGGAGTGAGACATGTGAAGCACGTAGAGTACAACGAGCACCTGCCATCTTGCCTTCACATGAGGCACGGTGCTCACTCATGGCCCGAAACGACCCCATCTCTGAAGCCACCTCGTTCCCGTGCTTCACTGTCTCATCCCCTACACTCGGACTCTCACACTTACACACACACACACAATATATATATATATATATATATATATATATATATATATATATATATTTATATATATATATACAGTATATATAATTTAATAACAGTGAATGAATATTCCCATATTTAAAATATGCTACAGGGGGTCAATGCCTAGTGAGTTAAATGCTCAATAGGTGGCGTTCCGAGAGTGAGGGTCCGAGTTGAGGAGTTGAGACAGTGAAGCATAAAGGCGAAGCAGCCTCAAAAGTGGGACTGCTTCGAGCCAGAGTGGGCAACCAAGAGCCGAGCGTCTGCGATAACAGGTGTGCTGGCAAGGGCTGGTTGTAGCTCGTGCTTCACTAGTCTCACTTCCTAGGCTGGAACAAGACCTCACGGGTTGGGTTTCACCGTGTTGAGGGCTGAATGTGCAGGCTCTTAGCCTGTGCTCGAGAGGGAGTAGTTGGAATATAGAAAAACAAAATAAAATAAAATATTTATAAATATATATATATATACAGTATACAGTATATACATATTTATAAATATTTTATTTTATTTTGTTTTTCTATATTCCAACTACTCCCTCTCGGGCATAGGCTGAGAGCCTGCACATTCACCCCTCAACACGGTGAAGCCCGTGAGGTCTTGTTCCAGCCTTGGAAGTGAGACTAGTGAAGCACGAGCTACAACCAGCCCTCGCCAGCCAACCTGTTATCGCAGACGCGCGGCTCTTGGTTTCCCACTCTGGCTCGAAGCAGTCCCACTTTTGAGGCTGTTTCGCCTTTATATATATATATATATATATATATATATATATATATATATATATATATATATATATATATATATATAAGCGGATTTCAACTGAAATACTGTAGTTAAGGGCAATGAGGAAGAATATTGAATGGTGATTTTTCTCTATACACCATATTTCTTCATGGGTAACCATGAGTATCATAATTTATAGATGTCATCCCCCTTAACTGAAACAGATCAGAGAAAAACTATCTGATTTGCAGAATATAATGAATGCTACTTCCCTGGTACTGAATGGGTTAATCCAAGCGAAGATGTCTACCTAATCCTAGGGTCTACACTTACTCAAAGAACTGTATCCTGAGCCCCTGTTGAGCCGTGGTCCAGATCTGTGCGGCACCCCCCTGGTCCAAGGATCCCACCACCACCACCACCAACATACCCAGGAACATCACCGTAGTCTGCAGCACGTCTGTGTACACCACACTGCGGACACCACCCTGTAAGTTAAGGATTTATCATTTAACCCTTTCATGCACCTGGAGTTGCCGTTTAGTATTCAGAAATAGAATTCTCTTAATCTCATAACTACCTCTCCAAGTTAGTTTTCTGCAAACAACTCGCTCGAAGACAACTGCAGAAGTTGAAGTAACTAAACTAAAGGTTTATAAACAACCCTGATGGTTACAAAGGATTTTAAGTATCTGGGTGAAAATTGCATACTGGTGTGTGCAAGGGTTAATATTGTACTGGAAATCTAGGACACAAATTCTGACACTTTTCGGCTCCATGGGCTGCTCAGATGAACCTTCCAATGCACATATTAGGACAATATTTAATCATAAAAATTGATTTATAGATAGCATCAATGACTGCAGAGTGCACATGACCCATGCACACCCTGTGTAATGTTATTCCCAAATATACAATCACACATTTGAATCCGTATCGAGCCCAAACGAGGCAATATCAGAGAGAGGCTAAAAAAGAGCCAATAGGCTGACAGGGCAGTTGAACCAGTGCAACTTCAACCAGTGTTAAGCCAACCAGTGACCATCTCAACCAGTGACCATCTTAACCAGTAACCATCTCAACCAGTGCAAACTTTACCAGTGACAACTCAACCAGTGACCATCTCAACCAGTGCCAACTCAACCAGTGCTAATTCAACCAGTGCCATCTCAACCAGTGCCATCTCAACCAGTGCTAACTCAACCAGTGCCAACTCAACCAATGCCATCTCAACCAGTGCTACCTCAACCAGTGACAATCTCAACCAGTGACCATCTCAACCACTACCATCTCAACCAGTGACCATCTCAACCAGTAGCATCTCAATATGTGACCATGATGGCAAGAGTAGTGTTGATGAGTGTCACTACAAGACTACTAGCGATGATGGTGAAAGTAGTAGTAATTATAGTGATAATAGTGATGATAGTGGCAGTAGTAAGACTTATAGTAATGATGATGGTGATTGCAGTAGTGATGATGGTGATAGTAGAAGTTGTGATGGTAAAAGTAGTAGTAGTGATGATGGTGATTGCAGTAGTGATGATGGTGATAGTAGAAGTTGTGATGGTAAAAGTAGTAGTAATGATGATGGTGATTGCAGTAGTGATGATGGTGATAGTAGAAGTTGTGATGGTAAAAGTAGTAGTAGTGATGATGGTGATAGTAGCAGTTGTGATGGTAAAAGTAGTAGTAGTGATGATGGTGATTTTTTTTTTTTTTTTCTATGTGAATGACGGAGACAAAAGGCATAACTGCCTGCAACGAGTGCCTCCCCCAGATTTGAAAGAGTGACAGGGGCAAAATCAAGGGACGTTCGAGCGAACATGCCTGGACACATGGAGTTTGAAGCAATTTAAGTCATAGGAAGAGGGAAAGACTGATTCTGGGAGTAGAAGCTCAGCAGTTGAATAGAAGAAAGTCTGAGAATAGTGTTTCACTCTTGGGTTGGAGAGTTGCACAGAGTAGGGGTGGGATTGTGTTGCAAGGCGGGTTCTACGTACCCTACGTAGAGGAGGTGGTATACAATGGGGAAGCTCCGAGGAACACTGATTATTGTAGTAGCGATAGAATAGCGAGGGAGATGCAACATTGTGGCGAAGAGAGAGAGATTGCAGAGAGTTGGTGAGTGGACGGGAGCTAATGATACGAAAGGCTTTCCTTTCTACTTTGTCTAGGAGTGCGGTGTGAGAGGATCCTCTCCACACATGTGAACAATACTCAATACAAGGATGTACTGTGCCCCTGTACAGAGCAAGCAGCTGCGCAGGGGTAAATAACCCCTTGAGGCGGTTGAGCACACCCAGCTTCTGGGAGGCTGCCTTAGCAAGACTGGTAATATGGTCCTTCCAAGTGAGAGCAGAAGAAAAAGAGACACCGAGAATATTGAGAAAAGATGAAGGATTGATTTTTGTATTGTTGAAGAATAAGGGATAGTCCTCTGGAGGTTCCTAACAGGTAGTAAGATGGATACATTGGGTTTTGGAAGCATTAAATGCAACAAGGTTTTCTCCACCCCACTTGGAAATAGTAGTTAGATCAAAGGATAAGTGTTTTATGGCTTCATTACGTTTGATTTTGAGGGACTGCTGGCTGGGGCGTTCTGGAAAACTAATTGAGTAGTGTAAGGTAGAGTCGTCTGCATATGAATGGATGGGACTGGATGTACAGTTGAGAAGATAATTTATGAAAATTAGAAAGAGAATAGGACATAGGACAGAACCCTGAGGAACACCAGAGTTAATAGGATGAGGAAGTGACCGATGGCCGTCCACAACCGCAGCATTGGAACGGTCGGAAAGGAAATTAGAGACAAAGGCATAGATGGAGGGATAGAAACCGAAGGAGGGTAGTTTGGAAATTAAAGATTTGTGCCAGACTCTATCGAAGGCCTTCGATATGGCTAGTACAACAGAAAAAGTCTCACCGAAGTCCGGAAAATTGAATGACCAAGTGTTAGTAAGATATGGAAGAAGATCACCAGTAGAGCGACCCTTAATGCCCCTCTCCCACTGATGCGATTTCATACAATTTTCATCGCCGACACCAAGAAATGGGCACATTCGTGACATTCGCAACAAAATCTTGAACCCTCGCATGATAATCGTTTGACTCGCAAGGCCTTGCAAGGGCCCTCGCAGGTCATCGCAAATGTTCGGATTGTTCAAAATTTGGGACGAGGACTTGCGAGGCGTCCGAACCCCGCATGCATCGTTGAACATTGCCAAGAGATCGGCGAGGCCCTCGAAGATCTTCAGCGACATCGGCGAGACATCGACGAGGGTTTCCTATGAAAATACAGCGTCGCCGAGAGTATACCCACCACGGGTATACTTCGCAGAGGCGTGCGAATAGTGTGAGACGTAGATGAATGCTCTGAAAACAACTCGCCGAGGCCAAAGAGCACCTTCGGCGAGGTGGGTAAACAAAAAGGATTAGGCCTATAGTGAACCTGTCCACCCTTTTCTTTATGCACCTCTCGTAAGGGGGTTCACCTGTTGTTTTTCTCTTTCTCTCCTTTTCTTTCTTTCTCTGGCTTGTATCCATTTGGCCCCATTCAGTCAACTGTTTTAAGACGTTCATCCCCATCCAAGTATCGATATCTTCCTGGCGAGCGATAGCAAGCCAGCATTGTATGGAGACATTTTTCTATCGAAAAATGTACAAATTTAGCTTGCTCTCAAAACAAAAATATATATATGTTGGCATGCTACCGCTCACCAGGAAAATATTGAAACCTGGATGGGGGTAAACGTCTTAAAACAGTAAGCTGAATGGGGCCGAACGGATACAAGGCAAAGAGAGAGGGAGAGAAAGAGAAAATTAAAAAAGCGAGGTAGGCTCAATTAAGCCGTAATTCGTAAACATACGACAAGGACATTGCCAATCTCCCAATTAAGGGGAGATGGGTCGTTTTTCTGGTCCCCTTTCTTCTTCATGGTTAACCCCATTAGTTTTCATATTTTATGATGTTCGGCCCATTAGTTTGGCGATTTTAAGACATTTTACCCAATTTACTTGTCAATATTAAGACTTTTCGTGTCATTTAGGCGTCGAGTTTTTCATGGCTAGCGATAGCGAGCCTGTACTTTTTGAGGAACCGGCTTTCGGCCAGGATAATTTTCGATCGAAAAATGTACAAATTGATCTTGAAGGAGGGTGTTGGGGGGTGCTTTATATGCTTGATGGAGGTCTATGGATGAAACTAAATACATCATAAACAAATGTATCAATGAGCAAATATTACGCCCATCCCCCCTTAAGGGGAAACGGACCGTTTGTTTGGTCATTCATTCCTTTATTTCTTAGTTTCCTCACTAGACCTCCATCAAACTTAAAACAAAAAACTCTAGACCCCCCTTCAAGATAAATTTGTACATTTTCGACGAGATGGGTTGGGTATGAGGGGGGATCTGCTTGGTGTGGGCCAATCGGCACTTTACAGACCCCCGTAATCTTGTGTTGATCTCTGACAGTTTTGGTGAGGTCAGTCCTCAAGGCATTAGTGAGTTGGGTCTATAATTAGGCCTTGTAATTGGGGTTGGGTGTGACAGGGATCTGCCTTGTGTGGGCTGATCGGCTTTCTGCAGACTCCCGTTTTCTTATGTTCTTATATTTGTGCCATGAAATATATGCAAAAAGTTTTCGGATAATCTCGCCGAGGTATCCGCCGAACCATCGCTTAATTCGCCGAAGACGTCGCAGAACATACGCCGAGGATTCGTTCATCTTTCGCAGTATTTCGCAAAATTGTATTCAAATGTGACATTCAATCGCCGAGACCATCGGCGAACCTTCGCTCAATTTGCCGATGACGTCGCATCATGTCGCCGATTAAATCGTATCCATCGGCGACATCGTCGCCGAGTGTAAACTTCTCAACGGTTTTTAACGGTCAAAATCGTTGACGTCGCACAAATTCGATGCGAATTGACAAAACTACGTCCTCGGCGACGAAAATCGTATGAATTGCGTGCCTAAGAAATTTGGAAGCAATAATAGTTTATAATTTTTTTAGAGATACAAGAGATGAGAGCAATTGGACGATAGTTGGAGGGTTGAGAGCGGTCACCCTTCTTTAGGACAGGTTGAATGAGAGCAAACTTCCAGCAAGAAGGGAAGACGTTAGAGGAGAGACAGAGACGAAAGAGTTTGCCTAGGCAAGGGGTCAGCACGGAAGCACAGTTTTTTATTACAACAGGAGGAACATCGTCCGAACCGTACGCCTTCTTAGTATTAACCCCTAAATGTCGGCGCGCAACTTAAGTCGAGTTAAATAAAGCTGGACTATGTGGCGGCGCTCGACATAGGTCGAGTGGCAATTTCAGCACGTAATGTTGCTGAGAGAGAGAGACAAGTGGTGGCTGGAGAGTAGCGAGCGTATGACTGCTCCAGACCACCGCGGCGAACCTACTGACACGAATCTCACCTCCCTCCTCCCTCTCTCACTCGCTATATACGGAATTGTATCGGGAAAGTGGCTAATTACATGCTTTTTGCACTCGCGTTGCACGGTTATTGCAAGAAAACTAGCCATCATAAAAGGATCGTTATGGTGTCATTCGAAAGCTCTGTTTATGCCCTTTCAGGGATAGATACTTGCTTTACGTTCTGGGTCTTATTTAGGCATGAAAATGATCACGTAAACAGCTCTATTTTGGCTAAAAACACCCCGCTGGGCGGTACATATAAATAAACCGCATAGGCCGCTCTTAAGGTGTTAAGGGGACCGCCCAGTTTTTTGGGGTGAAAATCGATGGAATTTGGAATGTTAATCTGAACCCAGAAACATCAATGTACGTCAGTCATCCATCAGTGTGGCAACTCCCATGGCAATATAACAATGGTAAATTGGTCTAAATCGATGTTATTTCAAACTTTCGCGGGCGCCGTAGCACCCCGCACGAGACAAATATGGGGGGGGCGGTCGTGGTATGTCTGTGTATCGAAAAAAGGACCAGGTGCTAAATATTAGTGGAAAGCTTATATATGAATAAAAATGAATATATAAACTTACGCATAAATGCCTAAAACCGAAATATATTTATACTACATTATATTATGTACTTAGATTGGAGTGAAGACATCACTGATCTTAACAAGCCTCGAAATGTAAGTTTTCGACCTTTGATCGACAATAACTCAGTAACTACTGATCATATACAGATGGTACTTACACCGTTGGAAAGCGCGTGAAATGCTCTATAAATCTCTTGCGCCGTTGTTTCGCATTTCCGTTTTATTGCGACACAGCCCCTTAGCATAGGTAGCTGACCACAGAGTAAAAAATTATTACCTAATTTCCGAGTCACCTAATTCCGCAATTAGATTATAAATTAAAAATTAAGCCGAGAGAGTTGTAAAACTACCTATCCTGAGTTGTCTGATCACTCTGAAAAGATTATATAGTGCTTGGGTTTCAAGCCAATCGACGTCAGAATATTTATTTTAATTTTTGAACTAACTTCCACCCTAATTCAGGAATCTCATTGAAATTGGACAAAGTTCAGTGTCACCCCCCTAGTAAATACCGGGCGGTCCCCTTAAGCCCAGAGAGGGTAGAAAGTACATCTTTAGAAGAGATTAGGATATTAGGCATAAGTAGGAGAGAGGAGGGTGGAGAGGGAGGAATAGCACCGGAACCATCCAAGGTGGAGTTTCTAGCAAAAGTTTGAGCGAAGAGTTCAACTTTGTCAGAGGAAGAAGTGATGGTTGTGCCATCAGCGTGGAAAAGGGGAGGGAAAGACGATGAAGAAAAATTGTTGGAGAGGTTTTTGGCTAGATACCAGAAAGCTTGGGAAGAGCTAGAGTTGGATAGTTCAGTGCATTTATTATTAATGAAAGAGTGTTTGGCAAGTCGAAGAACAGGTTTGGCCTGATTCCGGGCAGAAACATGAGATTCTTGAGTTTTAAGGCGTCGGTATCGTATGAATGCTTCCTCCTTGTTGTGGACAGCAGTAGAACAAGTGTGAATAAACCAAAAAAAAATGCATTAGACTGAGAGAAAGAATATGGATGTACTCTTCCATGCCCGAGAGGATTACATGGTAATGCGTTCAGCCGTACTGAAGAGATAGGACAGGTGACGGAGATAGGTTTATGGTCGGAGGAGCCAAAAGGAGAGAAAAGATTGACAGTATAAGAAGAAGGGTTAGAAGTCAGAAATAAGTCAAGAATGTTGGGCTGATCTCCGAAGCGATCCTGGATATGGGTGGGTTGCTGGACCAGCTGCTCTAGGTCATTTATGATAGAAAAGACCTACGTTTGTTCACCAGGTTGGTCAGTAGTGTGAGAGGAGAGCCCTTGGCGGTGGTGAACGTTGAAATCTCCTAAGATGGAGATTTCAGAGAAGGGAGAGATGGATAGAATGTGTTCCACTTTAGAGCTTAGATACTCAAAGAATTTGGGAAAGTCGGTAGAGTTTGGGGAAAGATAGACAGTGCAGAAATATTTAGTATGAGAATGACAGGATAGTTTCAGCCATAAAGCTTAGAATTCAGATAAGTCGAAATCGGAAACACGAGAGCAATTGAGTTTGTTTTGCACGTATGCACAACATCCGCCTTTGGCTTTGAAACTAGGATTGAGAAAGTAGGAGGATACAGAGAAGGGGCTGCTGGAAGTTGTGGAAGTAGTAGTGTTGATGGTGAAAGTAGTAGTAGTGATGATGGTGATAGTTGAAGTGATGATGGTGATGATGTAGAAAAAGGTAGTGATGATGAGATAGTAGTAGTGATAGTAGGGTACCAGTGACCATCTATCCTGTTTATTATTCCTAGGGGGTAGAGGAGAAACGGATATAAATTTAATAACTAAACCTGGAAAGATGAATTGGCCTAGGCTATAAAAATGATACCGGGTCGGCGTTTTACTTACTTGTAAACATGTATGTGTAGGTTATCTGTGGTAGTCCCAGTAATATCTATGAAGTACTTCTAGTATTAAAGGAACTTAGCTGTGATGCAAAGAGTGTCGATTAGGTGATGGACATGTCGGGAGGCAAATATCAGGGAAGTTTTGTTGTTATGTGGCAGCAGCTGGCGGTCTGTCTTGGCGGGGTGAAGTCTGTGTGAAGTGTGTCTGATATTCCCTTTTATCGTGACAATATAAAATATATTTAAGGGTTCTATATCGTCCCCCGTGATTAAATAATAAGGGAAAATAAACTAAGATGTAATTGGTGCAACCACAGTAATGTTTATCAACAAAGATAAATAAAGTAATGCGTATAAACAAAAAGGAACCAGCTGTCGTGAACCTGGGAAATTCAAACTACGGTATATATACCAGCTAGGATTCACGACATACTCCGCCACCAGTTATATACAAAGTATTTACAATTGTCCCCTCCCGATCAGGGATCGCCACAACTGGGAGGAACCCAAAGCAGCCCGACATGACGGCCTCTGAGGGGTATCACCTCAGTCCGCTCCAGTAGCAGGAAGGATATTATCAGAGTTCGGCTTGCTGTCGCCATCCACTACCTCTAAATCTATATCTAGTGGGTATAGCTTAACCACCGGTCTGGTGGTCAAACCGGCTCCTGTTTTTACCTGAACTACCCTACATTCATGGTCAGGACCACGAAGAAGTTTCATTATCCGACCTATACGCCAAAAAAGTCGGGGGCCGTCATCATGTACTAGAACGACGTCCCCAACTTGTGGCGATGCTATCCCTCTTTTTACCATTAAGTGACGATGTTGCTCCCTGAGTGATATTAAATAATCAGTGCTCCACCTTTTCCACAGGTCATGTGAGAGTTTTGTTACATATTGGAAGCGATGGTTGACGGAATCGTTGTTACGCAACGTCGTGTCCTTGAGATCTTCATCCGTGACTTCTCGCCTTGGAAAGCTTCTGATCCGCCTCCCATGAACCAGTTGTAAAGGAGTGATGGGTAGAGGGTCCTCAAGATCACTGTAGGTGTAGCCAAGCGGGCAATCATTGGCTGTGGCCTCGAGCTCGAGTAATACCGTATTCAGTTCCTCTGTGATAACCAATGCTCGACCCAGTACCTTCTTCAAGCCAGCCTTTAGGATGCCAATGACCCGTTCCCATATGGCACCGAACCATGGCGCCCTGGCTGGTATAAACCGCCACTCGCACTTGACTTCCGCTAAATTACCTTTTAACCTTGCATCATCTATCAACTCACGTAATATACTGGTTCCGCTAACAAATGTGGTGGCATTATCACTCATCATAATCTCAGGGTAATCCCTCCTGCTACTAAACCTACGGAACGCATGCAAAAATGATTCTCAGGAGAGGTTAGACACCGTCTCTACATGGACCGCTCTAGTAACTGCACAGGTGAATATGACTACATATAGTTTACTTACAGTACCCCCCTTCTCTTTTACTGGCAAGGCACCTGTGTAGTCAACCCCCGTTACCTGGAAAGGACTCACTTCCTGAACCCTAAACTCCGGCAATGGAGGGGCCTGTACAGCACGGTATGATGTACCTTGCAATCTCTTGCAGATGATACATCCCCTTAACCCTCCTGGCCCGGGCTAGCTCTCACAATGACAGTGTGGGCTACCCGGGCGATCTGGCCGAAAAACGTCTAGGCCTAGGCTACCGTATTTTTGTTTAGTTTAACTGCTAGAAATTTCCCACGCATCTATAAATGTAGTGCGGTTTCCAATCTGTAGACTGGCGTTGAGTAGAGCTCTCTAAATCAACTGGTTCAGTTGTGATGACGATTTCAGTGGAGAGCATTTTCAGGCGATGTTAGCAATACAACGATCTTTTCACTACTGAAACAAAGACATACAGACATACAATAACAAACGAGTCTTCTCTTTCTTGTTTTCGGAGGTGCGGTGATGCAACGATCGGCTTTGTTTACCTGCGTCGGACGCACAGCGTTCAGACCAAGCTGAATAGGCTTTCAAGCTTACTTTCTCCTGAAAGGACACCCGGGCACCTGCCCTTATTTCGTGGTGTCATATTAAAATGACACCCGGGCCAGGAGGGTTAAGGCTTTCTTTACTACCTGTCTAATCTTGGGGATCCACCATCTTTGCCTTATGTAATTTACAACATAACTAACACCACTATGGTTACACACTTTGTGGCAGTAATTACTAAGGAGAGTGGCTATACGATGTTTATTAGGGATAAGGATAGGGTACTTGGCGCTATCATGTAAAGCTGACAAGTGTAGCCTACCTCTACAGCGTATCATGCCTCCCTCCATATAGAGGCCTAACTGCTTCACTATATTGCTTGGTGTGCCCTGTCCTTTTGACAAATAGTGGTGTTCCTCAGAGTAAGCTTCTCTCTGAGCTACCTTAATCATGGCTGACTCTGCTGCTCTTAATTCCGGCACCGTCAAGTATGCCGGTTTTGCTTGATAGTTCCCTTGTGTCTTCTCTCTAAGAGTCCTAATAAACCTAAGGACCCATGCCATTACATGCCATGACTTCGTATATGAGCCATACCGGTCCCAATTCAATATGGCAGTAGGGGCAACCGGTACCGGCAATGACAGGGTTCCTTCTTGACTCGCGTTACAACCCACTGTGGTGTCCCCTCCTATTGAGCCCCCTATTGGGCCATGATCAGGCCATAGCATTTGGTGAGGTAGCCATGTGGGCCCTCCCCACCAAAGCGAAGAAGCAACTAAGGACACATATGAAATCCCTCTGGTGACTAGATCACTGGGGTTGTCCTCTGTGGACTCATAACGAAAATGAGCGCCGGGGACTAATGACTTTATCTCATCAACTCTATTTTGAACATATATAGGAAAAATCTTTTTACTAGACAACCAGCATAGGGTTATCTGGCTGTCCGACCATAGGTATACATTCTCTATAATCAGCTCGTCCGCGTAGGCCTCACATATATAACATGCGAGACGAGCTGCGAGAAGAACAGCAGTCAACTCCATCTTAGGTATGGTGAGGGACTTAATAGGTGCCACCTTAGCTTTGGCCATTACTAACCTACTCACCTCATCACCAACCGCATAGGCCGCTACACCATATGCTACTGAGCTAGCGTCACTAAATAGGTGCAGCGTAACCCTCTTAGAATTAGTGACCTGACGGGGAAACATGATACCTGTACTATCTATCATATCGTCATAAATACCCTGCCAGATAGCTCTCATGTCATCTGGAATTGGGACATCCCACCCACACTCTAATCTCCACAAGTCCTGTACGAACCTCCGCGCCCGGATGGTTACTGGCAGCAACACTCCTAGAGGATCGAAAACACTCGCGGTTAGACTTAGAGCCTCGCGTTTTGTAACCAATGCAGGGCTACTTCCGCGGCAATTAACCTGTAACATATCCTTATCAGTTAGCCACTCAACGCCAAGTTTTGTTTGGCAGAAGCTATACCCTTCAGGTGCGACAGTTCCCGCAAACTCTCATTATTTGTGACCCACTCACGTAAAGACAGGTTAGCGCTGGAAAATATTCTACGGGCATCCCAACATTGTTGTTGCAAATCACTTACATCATCATCAGTCCCCTGTAAGTTATCAATATACAACCCCCTTTTTAGCTTATTAACTACTTCACTGATCTCCTGTATCATAAACAGGTGTTTTTGAATGGTAGCATTAACCCTTAAAGAGCGGCGCCCGGCTATAGCCGGGTGCCAATTTGCAGCAAGCCATTATTATGGCTTTTAAATGGTTAAAATAGAGTGCAAATGGCCGGGAGCGCAGCGGGCCACACGTCCGACTCCCAGGGCCTACAGCCGCCCACTAACTCACCCTCCCTGTGTTCTCGAGAGGCCGGTAGTGTAACCAGTAGTGAGCGTAGCTGGGAAAAATATACCGCTATACGCTAAACTCCCATGTTACTGGTACCACTGTATGAGAACCACGAGTGCTACGTAGCTTATTCTGGTCTCATTTTGAAGCTTTTAGCGCCTAGTTTTTTGCTGAATACATTTCTTTTCATGCAGATACTTGATTTATCATTCAGGAGGGCCTGAATATGCCCAAAATAGCCCAAAACCCCCCGCTAGACGAGGGTTAAGGAGGAACTGGGAACAGGTGGCCCCGAACTGAACTGCACAGACTATTGCAAGTACAACTCAATGAAAAATAACGAGATTCATTTCATAATGTCATTATGAAATATTATTTCATATCTATGATATTTTATATAGAAGTCAAATTATAATCATGTATGAAAATTAAGCTTTTTGAGGAAATTGAAAGATATGGTAGAATTATGACATTTAGGGAATTTCAATAGACGAAAGAGGTCCGAACTTGTTTGACCTTGGCAACTCTGAACCTCACAACAACAATGGTGGCAGTCAAGGCGACATGGTTCCTGAAGCAATATTTCATGACAACAACAATTGTATGATGATCTGCTAATCTCAGTGGTCATTAGATAAGTTTATCTACTTTACTTCTTACAGTGTCTGTGGTTAACAATGACATGATTGTTCATAGTGATCATAGTATTACAGGGTACGCAATATTACAAATTATTAGGTGTGAAGTTGCCCTTTTATTTTCTCTTTGCAATGGAGCTGCCATTTCTAGTGTGGGCAAGTCACTAATTCCAGAACTGTGATGTCACTTATTCCCATTTTTACTTATAATCTCTTTGGTCAGTTCAAGGGTTGGTGAATCCCTATGGGTTCACCTAGCAACTAGGTGGTAGTTTACTGCCACGATGGGCAATTAAGATAAAGCCATAACCCTCAGGATCAGAATCTAATGTGAGGTAAGGCCCCACCTGACCTGAGGGTAAAATATGAAAATTATGAAAATGTAAGAAGATGGTGGGCTGTCTTTATTTATAATAGTAGTCTCGCCGACCCATTGACTACCCGAGGATCATCATCTTGCTTATATTATAGTCTATTAGTTGTCGAGCTAATTTGATGTCCCCAACACTGCATCCCTCGATTAATTGTTTCTTCCTTTGGCTCAGATCTGGGCTTCCTCCTGATCATATTGCCAGCATTGTCCCCATCCACATCCAGTGTGTGAAGAGGGTACCACACTTTAGGACATGTCCAGCTAATAATGGTAAGAAATTCAGCTAAAACGGTTCATTAAATCACTTAATAAGAAGCTGATATGTTTAGAGCAGCATTATACACTTATTGCCTTAACCCTACTCAATATTCTTCTTAATTTAGTTAAAGTATACTGTATGATAAGCCACATTCTGTACAGTCTGAAATCTGTGCTTCCTCTCGACCATATCGCCAGCATTGTCCCCATCTGCATATAGTATCACTGTTACAGGGGTTCCACACTAGATACAGCTTTGAGACATGGGTAGCTAACAATGATCAGAAATTCAGCTAATGAATCCACCTATGGGCCCTGGACCTGAGGCACACCATGTGTGCCCAAAATCTGCAGTTTGCTAGGTTTCAGTCTCCACTCTCACTCAATTACAAGCTGGAAGATCACCCAAAATGCTGGCACTGGTGCAGAACACTTATCAGGGAGGCCGCCCCCAGTGCTACTTCCCATTGATATCAAAGACCCCTTCTCTACCAGCGACGGCAGGGAGCCGTCAGTAGATAAGTCACTCCCCAGTCCCAGCAACGGCAGGGAGCCGTCAGTAATATACAGTGGACAGTGGTTATTTTTGGGTCTATATATTTATATTTTTTTGTTTTTTTTAATTTCCTCCCTAGACCTCCATCAAGCTTAAAAAAACACACCCCAAGACCCTCCTTTAAGATAAATTTGTACATTTTTCGATAAAAAATTTCCTGGCCAAAGGCCGGTTCCTGCACAATTACAGGCTCGCTATCACTCGCCAGGAACAAATTAGACACCTAAAGGGCACAGAAGGTGTTAATATTGACAACAAAATAAGGCGAAAGGTCTTAAAATTGCCAAATTAATGGGCCGAACGTCTAAAAATCTCCAAACTAAGGGGGCTAAACGTGAGGGAGAAAGGGGTTAATGTTACCATAGTGGTGTAGAGGATGCAGACAGCGCTGGTGGACACGACGGACACCCATGGACTGAGCCGAGTAGCGGTGGACAAGGCTAAAGCGGGGGCGTACATAAACACCGCCATCATCATCACCATGCTCAGGATCTGGCAGCACGAACCAAGGTAACGCAGGGATACAGACTGGAACCGCAGCTCTAGATACTGTAATTAGAGGGATAGTGGCTGTTTTTGGGGTCTATTTATTAATTTAGTTTCCTCGCTAGACCTCCATTAAGCTTAGAAAAACACCCCCTAGACCCCCTTTTCAAAATAAATTTGTGAATTTTTCGGTAGAAAAATGGCCCGGCCGAAGGCCGATTACTCTTAAAATTACAGGCTCGCTATCGCTCGCCAGGAAAAAATTGACACATAAATGCCATGAAAGGTCGGTGCCCGTCATATGATGGGCGAGAGATAAATGGACAATCCCGCGTACCCGTCATATGATGGGCGGCATTCTTAGCACATTAGGGGCTCTGAGAGAGAGTATGTGCATTGGGAGTACAAAGGAGTACAAAGGAGTACAAAGGAAATCAAGCAACAACAGATTTAGTGACCCTTCTAGGTTGCTTGTCCTCCAAAACACTGAGGATCAAGTGTCCAAACAGTGGTTTAGAGTGGGTAAGGGAACATTGGAAAGGGAATTACTGCCCTGGAACTAATGTCCGTGGCAGGATTAGGAAGTTAGTAGGGGACTGATGGGTTAGTAACTGAAGGGGGGATAAAATAAAGTTATTCATTTACAAACGCAGTCAGTCACGGGTTTGATGCGAGATATTTGTCTAATCGGAGTTTAAATGAATCAACGGTGATGCAGTCTATAACGTTTCGGGGAAGCCCATTCCACAAGTTGACAACTCGATTGAAGAAGAAATTCTTAGATTCGTGTGAGTTAAAAGATTTACCAATAATTTTGCAACCGTTTCCCCGCGTGTAATTAGATTGGTCGATAGTGAAGTACTTACTACAGTTCATATTGTCGATGCTTTTGATGATTTTGAACACTTTAAATTAAGTCACCTCTTAATCTGCGCTGGGTTAAAGGAAATAGATTTAATTCTCTAAGACGCTCTTCGTATGGTTTGTTCTTTAGGCTAGGTATCATTTTGGTAACTCTACGTTGAACTCGTTCTAGCTTGTTTACATCTTTTTGGTAATAAGGGCACCAGGATTGAACGCAGTATTCCAGAAGAGGGCGGACTAAGGAATTGTAAAGGGTTAGGATTACTTCTTTGGATTTATGCTCAAATGACCTGCCTATAAAGCCAATTATTTTGTTTGCCTTCTTAACAACTTCTGAACATTGTTGACTCGGTTTTAGGTTACTCGATATTGTTACTCCCAGATCGGTTTCTCTGTTTACATTCTTAAGCTGAGTGCCATTCATCGAATAGTTTGCTTTCTCATTTAGGTATCCGATATGTAGTACTTTACATTTATTCACATTGAAACTCATTTGCCAAATTTGGGCCCAACATGACAATTTATCTAGATTGTGTTGCATATCGTCAACTTGTTCTTTTGAGAGTACGCTAGGCTATTTGCAATTTTGTATCGTCAGCACATTTTGAGATTGTACAGGTGAGACCTCATCTATGTCGTTGATGTAAATTAGAAAGAGAATTGGTCATAGTACCGATCCCTTGGGTACCCCGCTACTTACATTGGTCCATTTAGATGCCTTAGATGCCTTAGATGGGAGGATGATAGGCTGGCTCTGACCGTTTGGCACGACCACAGTGCCGTGACTGAGACCACCACTGCAACATTCCACACATGCGGCCTTGCGAGACCAGGAAAAAACTGGGGAAATTACCATATTTTAGGGTTTTCCACCTCCGGTTGCTCGATCGCTACAGGATAACCCGTGTTCATACAAGGATGATTCAGGTGTCATTGGAAAGCTCTATTATCGCCCTTTTACAGATACCTAATTGTATTACGCTCTGGCTCTTCTTTATGCATAAAAAAGAGCATGGCATGAAGCTCGTTTAGGGTAAATATGCCTGCTTGGCAGGTAGTAGATGTTACAAACGGCCCCGTTATTTGGGGGTTAAAATTGAAAAAAAAAAAAAAAAAAAAATGGCTAAGCATGAGGAAGAAGGGGGACCAGAAAAACGGCCCATGTCCCATTAACACTACTATCATCATGACCATACTTAGGATTTGGCAGCCCGAACCAAGGTAACGCAGAGGTACAGACTTGAACCGCAATTCTAGATACTGCAATTAGAGAGATATAGTGATTAACCCTCATAATAATAATAATAATAATAATAATAATAATAATAATAATAATAATAAAGCATTATTATTATTATTAACCCTCATACTCAATGTAGGATATTTTTTTTACACAAAGCCCATAAGGAGGGTGATGGAGCTCTGATGTTACTTTCAACCATCTTGACAATTTTACCAACACAGTACCCCACTTACTGTAGGCTGGTAGTCTAAGTGTGTTTCTGCATCTTGTTCAGATTAGGATAACCTATTTTCACTGACTTTACATCTGTACTAAAAGTATGTGTGTGAAATATAATTGTTTTAAACTATATGTAAAACAAAATTTCTATTGTATCTCAGGTGATTAAGAATAGCACTACACTTGTGTTATACTCACAATACCAAAATGTACAAAACTATATAGATCAAGATTGTTCTTATTTTTGTCTCCCAGGTGATAACGAGTGTTTCCATGATTGTTGTTATCAGGTATTGGCTGGGTATTGGAATGAGTTAGGATACATTTGGTCGAAAGAAACCGACATATTTAACCTTTAAACCGTGAAATTGCCATAGGGGCTAGGATAGTTATTGTGAATTGAATTTCTATCCTCGGATTCTGACAGAATTCGTTATATTTACGATATAAAGCATTAGTTTTTGTCAATATGCTTTTATTTTACATATATGATGAATATATGAACCTTGAAGAGATATCAAATATGTGGGGAAAGCATTTGGGGGGTAAAAAACTTAAATATTCGCCGCCCGGTCATATCGTCAGGTGGGAGGCTGGGAGATATATGTGCTCCCTCCTCGACATCTCTCGCTATACTAAAGCTAGCTGGTGAACTCGTGAAGCCTCAGTGTTATATAAGGTCTCTTATCTAACTCACTCTTGGTACATAATCGCGGGAGAAAAATTTGCGCAAAAAATAACCAATAAATTATGAAAATAAGAGGGAAAATAGGTGATAATTGAGGAGGGGGGGAAAAAGGTGGTGACAGGGGGGTGAGGGGAGAAACATATGGATGAGTGGTAGGAAGTACTAGAGGACAATTATATCACCTAATAACATATTTATTTATTTTGAGAGCCTTTGGGGTGTTTTGGAAGGGTTTTTTAATGGTCTTGCTTCCGTGAGGCCTATCACGTTCGCTATGGTGACCCTACAATGAGGCCTATCGCAGTTTTTGGGTTAACGGGAGATTATTAGTTTGTTTCCCATAGAGCTTAAAACTGCAAAAGTTATTCCCCTTTATAAAAATGGTGATGCATCACTTATAAACAATTACTGACCGGTTTCTATGCTAACAATATTCTTTAAAATCTTTGAATGCATTATGCATAATAGGCTAATTTAATTTATAAATAAACATAATTTGCTCTACAATTATCAGTTTGGCTTTCGAAAAAGTTATGGTCCAGAACTTTCTTTAGTATTTCTAATAGACAAATTATCAAAAGAATTAGATTAGAGAGAAAGCATTTTGGGGTTATTCTTGGATTTCTCCAAAGCATTTGATACTTTGAATCACTCAATATTACTTGAACAAATTGACACATACAGAATTAGAGGGGCTTCCCTAGACTGGTTTAGAAGTTATTTAGAAAGCAGACCTCAATATGTAAGTTCTATCTATATATCTATTGCCGGATGCCTTACTCCCCTTAATGAGGGTGGCCATACACAAAAGTCCCCCACCGGATCTATTCCCTGTAAGAGGGACAGCCCGAGCCAGTTTGTAAGTTACAATGGGGTATATTCATTCATTGGAAGTGTACAATCTGGAGTACCACAGGGATCAGTTATTGGTCTCTTGCTATACCTAATCTCTGTGAACGATATAGTTAATATTTCTCTAAATGTATTGTCCATATTATTTGCCTATGATACCAACATATTTTTGAGTGGAAGTAATATAAATTATGTTATTTGTACAATGAATGTTGAAATTAAGAAATCGTTAGAATGGAAAATAGCGAATACATTGATGCTAAAAAATGACAAAGCACATCATATGATATTTGGTACGACAAGGAAGCAAATATCATCAAACATAACTTTGTGTATAAATGATAAAGCACTGACAAGAGTAGAAAACACAACATTCTCGGGAGTAATAATTGGTGACAAGCTATCTTGGTGTGAACATGTTAAACACACAAAAAACAAAATGTCTAGAGGTATAGGTATATTATGCAAGGCAAGAACAGTACTTCATACATTTTTTTTTTTTTTTTTCTATATTCCAACTACTCCCTCTCGGGCATAGGCTGAGAGCCTGTACATTCCACCGCTCAACACGGTGAAGCCCGTGAGGTCTTGTTCCAGTCTGGGGAGTGAGACACATGAAGCATCCATCATGGCTCGAAGCAGCTCCATCTCTGAAGCGGCCGGTTGCTTCGCTCAAGTGCTTCACCGTCTCACCCTCCAGACTCAGACCCTCACTCTCAGAACGCCACCTATTGAGCAGTGAACTCACTAGGCATTGTCCCCCTGTAACATATTTTGAATATGGGAATATTCATACAGTGTTATTTAATCAGGGAACAATGAGGGTATTATTTTGGCATTTCGGTGGGCTTTGTGGTAATGCACTGATACTAGATACAGCACAAATTCAATCCCAATAATATCTTCCCATTGACATATCGGGATTTGAACCCGGGTCCATTGGATTACCAATCCAGTGGCATGACCACTCCACCACACCTCCCATCTACAATGGTTACTTTGTATAATTCATTTATACTTCCATATACAGTATAACATACGGTATAGAGGTTTGTTGTGCAGCAAGTCAGTGCAACATAAATCCAATAGTAATATTACAATAAAGAGCAGTGAGAATAATTAAATCCAATAGTAATATTACAATAAAGAGCAGTGAGAATAATTAAATCCAATAGTAATATTACAATAAAGAGCAGTGAGAATAATTAAATCAGCACATTATAGAGAGCATATAGGGCCAATATTTAAATCACTACAAATACAGTACTGCCATTTGTGGATGTACAGTATACGAGTTATCAATTGCCAAACTGATGCATAAGGCTATTAATGGGGTTACTATATCTATCTATCTATCTATCTATCTATATGCTCAGGCCCAATGCCCACTTTTCCTATTTTTTTTTTTTATTAATGGGGTTACACCACCGATAATAAGTGATATGTTCACCAGAAACATAAATATACATCAGCACTTGAATATAAACATATGTACCAATAGCTAGGAAATATAATGAATTTTTTTTTTTAGACACAAAGGTGTACAAGTATGGAACAACACAATGGACAAAATAGACACAATGTAGTTTTAGTTTATATAATAAATGACTTAAGATTTATTTACTAAATAAATGATTAACTCTGAATATTTACTTTTTTCGAGGTATGAACTCAATTGAACTTATTGTAAAATCACTACTATGAACTCATGCATGTACTTTTTCTTTTTTTTTTTTTTTTTTTTTTTTTTACTGGGGTGTTATATATATTTGTTTTGTATCTCTCTTTATGAAAATGTATGTAATTTATGAACAAATGAGGACCCATATGCCGCAGCTGGGGCACCACATCCTCATTTTCACAAATTGTAAATAGAACTATTTACTGTAAAATTTTCGGCAATATTAAGTTGTGACAGTAAACTATTTTTATTTTTTTATTTTTTTCCTAGACCTCCATCAACCTTAAAATTATACCCTCCTATCAATATAAATTTGTAAATTTTTCGGTAGAAAAATGCCCCGGCCAAAGGCCGGTTCCTCTTAAATTACAGGCTCGCTATCGTTCGCCAGGAAAAAATTGACACAAGTGGCACGAAAGGTCTTAAATTTTGACAAATAAGGGAGCAAAAGTTTAAAATCGCCAAACTAATGGGATGAACGTTTAAAAATCTCAAAAGCAATGGGGCTAAACATGAGAGAGAAAGGGGTCAAGAAAATAATCCCTCAAGTGGAAATCTCCCCTTAAACAAGAAAGGTAAATATTATGTACAGTTGGCCAGCCTAGTCCTGCGACAAAATGTTGTGGTGTATGGAGGTGTGTGGCATTTTATCCGTAGTAAACCAAGTAGCTTTATGAATGAATCCCTCAAACCGAAAGGTGTGTGAAAGAAGGGACATAATTGGTCGAGGTGAGGAACATCGTGCAGATCAATCGTCTATCATATTTGCAATACCGTAGGGTTAGTATAACTTCCAGAAAGACGTTGAGTATTTAATGAATGTGAAATGAAAATGTTGAAAACTTATAGTAATATATCACTATGCATGAATATATTAATTTACATGACAGGAAGATGAGTGCGGTGGTGGCAGGAGGGTGGAAATTCAAATAAGTTCAATCGAGACGGAGCGGCGGGTCAACATAGCTATCAAGTGAATGGTTGTTTTCAAAATGCCTGTATACTGATTATAATAATTTAGCTTAAAACGTCTGTAGAAAGTAAAATGCTTAGTCAAATTGTATTGCACGAACGTATTACCAATAGTATTGAGGTCTGAACTTATGTCTGTATCATTAGTTTGAATTTATAGTTTCTTATAATTATATCTTAGTATCAGTCTTATGCTTTCCTTTTAAATATCTGGCAAGTAACATATACTAAAATAGGTCCCTGGTAAATTACGAATTTGTCTGCAGTGTGAGAGGTCCTTCTTAATCTATGCAATTGGATGACGCTAAAAGTTATGTTATCCTAGTAATTATCAGATGATTGTAGTAAATACTTAATGAATTGTCACGCCAACTAATTTGATATACCGTACTTTTTAAAGTCTTTTGTAACGGCCCTTAGATCACACTATCTTTACAAAATCCCAAATGAGCCCCTTTCCTCCTTCCACACACCCACGATTGTGGAGGTGGTGGTGGTGGGGGCGAGTGCGGGTTGTAGACTAGCACATTGTCACATGCCTCATAAGCATGTTGTTGTTGTTGTTGTCGTTCCCTAAGCTGCCTGGCCGAACAGCCCCGAGTCCCTTAGGAAGGCCATGGCAACGGTCGGGCTTTCCCGCAGAGCTCTGAAGGAGTGTAGATTGTGTTGTTGGCGTAAGTGATTGTGTGAAATGCAGTCTTCTATGATGTGTTTAATGGTATGGGGTGCTGTGTTACATCCTGGGCAGGTGTCGACGACAGAGTCATCCAGTTTCTTCTGATAGCTCTGAAGAGCTGCATGGTGCCCGCATCTCAGCCTGGCTAGCTGGACTCTGTCCTCGCGAGGAAGGGAGGATTCAGAAGGATGGATTTCGGGAGGTCGTGACTGCAGCTGTGTGTTGTCTATGAATGATTGGATGGAGCGGCGAGATATATAAGTATGGATGTGCTTCTGGAAGCTGGTTTTGGGTGGGCAGGGAGGGAAAGAAGACAGTATTTGTGTGTGATATCGTGTGCTGGGTGTTGTTTTGATATTTCTTGGTGTCTGTGGGTGTGTTGCTATGTAGTGTAGTGGGTGGTGTTGATTTGTGGAGGCTGCAGCCAGGAATTGAGTGCCTCTCACGTCCAGATGGTCTTTGACTTTGAGGACTTTGGTTTCTTGATGTAGGTGATCTGTAGGTGTAGTAGCTGTGCAGCCTGTGATGATTTTGAGGGATTTATTTTGAATAGCCTGTAAGGTCTTCTGATGTGTTTCAGCTAGGTTATAAGCCCAGGCAGGGCTTGCATATTCCATCACTGATCTTGCGTATTGTTTGTAAACTGTGGTTGTGGTTTCTTTGTTGTGTCCAAATTTTGTTTGGGCAAGTGACCTGAGGGCGTCAAGTCTGGGTGTCAGTTTATTTTTCATGTTTGAGGTGTGCTGTTTGAATGTCATTAGAGGATCATATGTTACTCCTAGGATTTTGGGTGAGTGTGTGTGTGTTAGGCGTGTGTTGTTTATGGTAAGTTGCAGGGTGCATTTGTGTTCTGATGTCCAGCTTGTGAGGAGGGTCGTGGTGAATTTGGCTGGGGCTAAATTGAGTCTGTTTGTAGTGCACCAGTCATGTAATGTGTCGAGATAGGGTTGAAGGAGAAGTGTTGCTGTGTCTGGGTTTGGGTGTGAGCATATTAGTGTTATGTCGTCTGCATAGGAGGCTATGTTTATTTGGGGTGTATGGGGTGTATTTATATCATGCATGTACAGATTGAAGCGTGCGTACGACAAGACTGATCCTTGCGGGACTCCGTTTGGGAAATTTCTGATGCTAGATGACTGACCGGCAAAAGATACGTGTGCACATATGCCTGCTAGGAAGTTGGCTAGCCATCTTTTTGTGTTGTTGTGCATGTTTGTGTCGTAGATTTTGTTTGTTAGGTTGTGGCGGGGGTAGGCATCAAAGGCTTTACTAATGTCGAGTGTGGCAAGTAGTGATCTGTGTGTTGGTGTAGCTGAGTTGATGCCGTCAAAAGCTCTTTGTGTAAGGTCTGTAAGAAGAGAGTTTGTGGAGTGCAGTGGTCTGAAGCCATGTTGTGTTGGAGCTAGAGGTAGAGTGTGTATGGTCAGTTGTAGTACAAGGCGTTCTATGACTTTGGAGGGGGTGCAAAGGAGTGTGATAGGGCGATGTGAGGAGGGTAGCGTGGGGTCTTTGTTGGGTTTGGGGAATGTAATGTTGACACCATGTTTCCAGATGTCTGGTATTGTGTTGTGTGAATAACTGTAGTTTGATATGTTAGTGAGTGATTGTATGCCTTGTGGTCCTAGGTGTCTGAGGTGTATGTTGCTTAACCCTTAATTAGCGGCGAGCAACATAAGTCGAGTTAAAAAAAGCTGGACTATGTGGCGGCGCTCGACATAGGTCGAGTGGCAATTTCAGCACGTAATGTGGCTGAGAGAGAGAGACAAGTGGTGGCAGGAGACTAGCGAGCGTATGACTGCTCCAGACCACCGCGGCGAACCTACTGACACAAATCTCAGCTCCCTCCTCCCTCTCTCACTCGCTACATACTCAATTATGTACTGAAAGTACCGAATTACCTGCTTTTTGCACTCGCGTTGCACGGTTATTGCAAGAAAACTATCCATCATACAAGGATCGTTATGGTGTCATTCGAAAGCTCTGTTTATGCCCTTTCAGGGATAGGTACTTGTTTTACGTTCTGGGTCTTATTTAGGCATGAAAATGATCACGTAAACAGCCCTATTTTGGCTAAAAACACCCCGCTGTGCGGTACACATAAATAAACCGCATAGGCCGCTCGTAAGGTGTTAAGTTGTCTAGGCCACAGGCGGGTGAGTGCTTGAGATTGTTGATGATGTGCTTTATCTGGTTGTTGGTGAAGGGTGCATAGTCAGGGTCTATGGGGAATTGTCTCTTACGTCGGATGACACATCGGTCGTCTTTATGGGGATTTAGGTGGCTGACATGAGAGAAGTGATTAATGAGAGTGTTTGCTTGTAGTTTATATGAAGGAGTAGAGTCTGTTGTTGTGATTGCAGCATGTGATAGTGTTGTGTTGCTGTTGGAAAGTGTGATGCTGTTTAGTGTTTTGTAGAGTTTTTTGGGGTCTGTTTTGTGATCAAGTGTTTGTAGGTAGTTTTTTGTTGTTGTTGCTATTCCCCAAGCTTCCTGGCCGAACAGCCCCAAGGCCCCGAGCAAGGCTAAGGCCATAACCGAGCGCCCCCACAGAACCCTCCTTGCCGACCACAATAAAGCCTGGGTGACCGAAGCCACTCCTTGGCGGGGAGCTGAGGAGGGGGCGGAAACGCCCGGGAAACCAAAACCCCACCCAGGGCCCTGTGCCCCTCAGCAATTATGAAGAGAAAGTTGAGGGACAAAGGAAAAATGTGACGCTTTGGCTTCCAATCTTGGTAGATTGGGAGGTCAATCCACGGAAGAGACGCCGTCACTTGAGATCTAGAAAATATATAAGTAAAAGGAACAGTCAGAGTAAGCTAGGGTATGGCAGAGATCGCTCAGTTCTCACTCTGATAGACCAGCCCATCACCAGTTATTCCAATTTAGTGTTTGTTGTTTTTGTATTTTGTTGTTAATCTGTGTGTTAAGTGCTTGGAGTTGTTGTGTGATGTTCTGTGTGTGGGGTGCTGGGGAGTGTTTCAGTGTGTCGCGTTGTCTGATGAGGTTTTGAATTTCTGGAGAGAAGTTGGAGTTGTGTCATTATCTGTTACCTCTTGGAATGTGTTTCTTGTCAGCGTTTTGGATAGTTGTGTTGAATGTGTGGACATCATTGTTGATGTTAGTGATAGGTGCGCTGTTTAGGGTTTCAAAGTGTTGTTCTGTCTCATTTGTGAAAGCTTCCCAGTTGGCTCTTTTATAGTTGGTGTAAGTGTATCTGTAGCTAGCTGGGGTGAGTCTGGTTTTGGTGGTGATAATGATCGGGTGGTGGTCGAAGCCTAAGGTTTTTACCACTCTCCAGGATGTTGTGGGGGCGAATTCTGGGGAGCAAAAGGTGATATCTGGAGATGATGGGTCGAAGAGGGCTTGGTGGGGAATATGGGTATGTTGATGGATATCGTTAAGGATGAAAAGGTTGTCTGATTGACGTTGTAGGACCAGCCCTCTGTCTGTGTCCGGGTTGTCGACAAACCAGGCCGACATCTTGGCGTTGAAGTGACCACCCAGGATGATGTGTGGGGTGTTTATGATTTGTTGTAGTTGTGGTGTGTATTCGTTGGGTACTGCAGGGGATGTTTGGGGAAGGATGTGTTTATGATGGTTATGTTGGATTTGTTGCCAGTGCGTATTTTAATGGATTGTATTTCTGTGTTATCATTTGGGGGGAGGAGGGATTTGGCATGTGCACTGGTGTCTGTATAGATTATTTCTCTGTGTACCAAGGTGATGAGGCCCCCGCCGCTGCCGACGGCCCGGTCTTGTCTGATGGTGGTGAAATCATGAAATATAGGTGTTTTTTGTGTTGTGCAGAGTTTTGTTTCTTGTAAGATGGCAATGTGTATGTTGTGTTTATGTTTAAGTGAAGAATTTTAATGTTGTGTGCGCGGTGTATGTTGGGTGCTGCTGCACGAGGATGAGGTGGGGGTGAGGGTGGGGGTGGGGAGCATTGAGAGGGGTGAGGTGGTGGTAGGGGTGGGGATTGCGGTGCAGGATATGAGGGTAGGAATGGATTAGGTTGGAGTGTGGTGTGAGGGGTTGAGGATGTGGATGGTATGGAAAGGCTACGTGGGTTGGGGAGGAGAGGTGTACAGATTTTAGGTGAGGGGTTTGACTGGGAATGGGAGGGGCATGAGGAACAGGTCCAGGTGTTCGTGTAGTGTTTCTTGGAGGCAAGTGTTGTGCAGGTGACATGGGTCTAGTTCCCGCATGAATTGCAGAGAACTGAACCCTTAGTGTGGCGACTCGAATGATGGGTTTTGAGCTTGTTGGACATATGTATTTGTAAGTAGGTCCTGGGTTGCTCTCGATGTCTCCGGCTAGAAGGAGTCTTCGAGAAATGACAGCCGGAGAGTCATTTCTCGGTGTAGGAAAAACAGTGTGATGTGTGTGTGCGGTGTGAGAAGTGTGGTATTTGCCCGCCGCGACCGAAGCCGCTCCAAGGTCTCGTGCCCTCAAGGAGGGGGCAGGGGTTTGTTATGGCGGTTTGGCTCCCAGGAAACTGCTGCCCACGGTTGGCAGCCGGCTGTCCTCCATTGGTCGGCGAACTTGTCCCCGGCCGGGAGGGTCGGCAGCCATCCGTGGTTGGCAGCGCCGGGAGGTGGACCCACAGCGTAGATGCCACCACTCCAGGTGGTGGTTGTGGTTGTGGTTGTGGTGGTTGTGGATAAGAGTGCGGGTTGTAAACTAACACATTGTCACATGCCTCATAAGCATGTGATAAGGAGTTGCTGGAACTCCTGTTTTAGCTGTCTGGCTTACCTCATTGTTTTTGTTTGTGTCTCACTTACACAGAGAGTGATCCAGCTAGCACTCACAAATACCCCTTCCTCCTATTCAGTTCAACACACACACACACACACATAAAATATTTAAATAAAATAGTGACTATAATTCTTGACTAATTATTATGTTCTATCCAACAACCATCTCTACTCCTAAAATCGATTAATGAAATATTACAAACACATGTGGCAGTCCGTGGATTCGAACCCAGGACGCTCACACCGAATATCAACACCTTATGCATTACACCACGAAGGCAGTTAAAGAATGGTGGACACTGCCTACGATTTATTATGCAACTTCGAATCCTGCATATCAATCTAAGCATGTACACACATCCCAACTGCAACTCACGTAGGCTATGCATATGTGAATGGAAAGAGCATTTGGAAGAAACTCATGTTACAGTTATTTCTGCCTTTTATCTCCTTAATACACATATAAATACATTTAATTACATAATATTATATCATTATTATGCTATATAAAATAACCGGGATTTACAGTCTATATATTCTTTTGACTAAAGATGGAGTTTATTATACTCCCGTTTTCATAAGGTGATAGAGAGCAAGACAGGTTTCCATCACACACATAAGGGGAGATGGACCGTTTTTCTGGTCCTCCTTCTCCCTCATGTTTAGCCCCATTGGTTTTCAGATTATGAGGTGTTCGGCTCATTAGTTTGATGATTTTAAGACTTTTCGCCCCATGTCTTTGTCAATAGTAAGAATTATCGTGTAATTTAGGCGTACATACTTTCTTGGCGAGCGATAGCGAGCCTGTAATTTAAGAGAAATCGGCCTTCGGCCGAGATTTTTTTTAATCGAAACAAATCCAGATTTTTCTTGAAGGAGGGTCTTGGACGGGTGTTTTTTAAGCTTGATGGAGGTCTAGGTAGGACACTAATAAAATAATAAAAACAATGCATAACATAAACGACCCATCTCCCATTAAGCAACAACACTCGTGGAATCGGACTCCTACACAAAACATTTCAGACAATGTGACCGGCTTTTAGTGAAGACATATGGATAGGTTCACAACATAGTATGGAACAACATAACTTCAGATGATAAGGGCAACAAACAAAACACTGTGCCACTTCCAGGTCAACAAATATAATTATCTGATATTAGCTGTAATAAAAATTTTATGATAGCAATCTTGCATCTGTACTAGAATATTTTTACTACCTAGAATTTCCTAACATACGACAGAAATCGACTTTCCATTCATGCTTATATTATTATACAGTATATTGTTAGTAGATAAATGAGAGTCCATCAAGTGTTCATTTACATTCTGACTATTTGAGGCCTTTCCTAAGCTGAATAGAATACAATAAAGCAACTGGAGCTATTAAGTTATTATCGTTTTGGAGTAAGGGGTCGGGCGCAAGTTGGACTAGATAATAGTCCATCAGGCGCCTGGCCCGGGGAGACGATTAATATGAAGGGTGCGCCTGGAAGTGTGGTGGGAGGGCTTGTGTCTTTGGCTCCGCTGCATGTCTGCCTGCCGAGATCGGAACCTCTCCGGGTGGTCGGGGGCCGGGTGAGTGCTGGAGCGACCTTGGTGACCCTGGTCTCTGGGTCTTCTCCTGGGTGACCTGGATGTGTGTGAGTTTGTGCTTTTTATCTGTGTTTATTTGTTGTTTTATGTTGTTTTTGTGTTTTCCCTGTTCTTGCTCTGTCTTGAGTCGGCTAACCCCAAAATGGGGATTGGGCCTGAGCATATAGATGGATAGATAGTTTTGAGGAGGGCGTGTGTGTATTATAATAATCTGTTCCGAGCGATCCATCTGAAACTAAATGTCTTACGCTGGCGATGCCTAGAAACACATATACAGTATGTACGCATAGTTCGCAAAAGGTCAAGATCCTATTAAATAATGATCGATAATGAGGAAATGCGTATTACTGGAAGAGTTATCCTATTAACCATTACGTAATTTTGTACACACAATTCAAGTGATGGTATGGGTACATTTTTTTAGAATTCCTATTGTACTTCTCTCTCTCTCTCTCTCTCTACATACATACATACATACAAGTTTAAAGACCGTTTGTCCACAGAAGCTGTGGGTACAGTCTCACATCCTAAATGGCAGCTTTCCAGGCGGTCCTGTCAAGGGCCGCCTGTGTCGTCAAGTTCTTTATTTTGAGATCGGACCGGAGTACCCGAGCCCACGTCATTCTAGGTCCACCCCTACGCGCAGCTCCCCCCAAGTTCACTGTCCGGCACTTCTTCACCCAGTTCTGATCATCCATTCTCTCCACATGTCCAAACCAACCAAGTCGGCTCGTGCGCATCACTTCACTGATACTCCTAATGCCCAGACGCCTTCTCAATTCCTCACTCGATACCCTGTCCCTAAGATTAACCCTACACATCCATCTCACCATTCTCTTCTCATTTCGTTCCATTCTATTGACATCCTCCGCTTTAACCGGCCACGTCTCAGAGGCATAGGTCATCGCGCTCCTAACACACGAGGTATATACCTTCCCTTTAACCCATAACTGTCGGGGCGCTACATAAGTCGAGTATAATAAATCTGGACTATCTGGCGGCGCTCGACATAGGTCGTGTGGCAATTTCAGCACGTAATGCTGCTGAGAGAGAGAGACAAGTAGTGGCAGGAGAGTAGCGAGCGTATGACTGCTCCAGACCACCGCGGCGAACCTACTGCCACGAATCCCACCTCCTCCCTCCCTCTCTCACTCGCTATATACGGAATTGTATGGGGAAAGTGCCGAATTACATGCTTTTTGCACTCGCGTTGCGCGGTTGTTGCAAGAAAACTAGCCATCATAAAAGGATCGTTATGGTGTCATTGGAAAGCTCTGTTTATGCCCTTTCAGGGATAGATACTTGTTTTACGCTCTGGGTCTTATTTAGGCATGAAAATGATCACGTAAACAGCCCTATTTTGGCTAAAAACACCCCGCTGGTGGCTACATATTATATACCGCCTAGGCCACTCGTAAGGTGTTAAGGTGGGGTGGGAGCCCTCTCATGGTCAGGAGTGGCAACAGCTCTCTAAACTTTCCCCAGCCACTTCTGACTCTAGCAATGGAGCTAGCTTCAGCGCCACCTCCAGCGGAAACTGTATCGCCCAGGTAACAGAACTTTTTCACACACTCCAGCGTTACACTGTCGAAATCAACACTGACAGGCGGGTCATTTAATACAAGATCTCCCTTGCACACTGCATATTCAAAGTCTATGATTCTTGTCAAAGGTCCTCTAGCTCCACCACATCTCTTGTGTACCCAGTCACTACAGACACAACATTGAATTAAATTACATCCCACCCCCTTCCCACATACTGCGCATGGATAGTCGCCGCTTCTTTCCATAGCTCCATGCCCTACTCCACTAATCATGACCTTTGTTTTATCTATGTTAACTCTTAGACCCATATTTGCCATACCTTCTCTCCATCTTTTGAACTTCGCCTCTGCTTCCTGCGCACTATCTGCGATAGTTGGCAAAGTTTTTGAAAATATATTAAATAATCACATAATTAAGCATCTGGAGAATAATAAATTAATCAGTGATAGGCAATATGGTTTTAGACGATGTCGATCAACTGCAGACATTCTTTGCCTTCTTACGCATCAAATCAACCAAGCTACAGACCAACATGGTGAAACACATACAATAGCACTGGATATATCAAAGGCATTTGATAGAGTCTGGCATCAATCCTTATTGTCGAAGATGTCACACTACGGCCTTGCATCATTAGTTCCACTAATTTCTTCTTATCTTCATAACAGAAAAATACGTGTAATGGTAGTTGGCCTTTATTCTCAATTTCACTCAATAAATGCTGGTGTTCCCCAGGGATCAGTTTTGGCCCCAACTCTGTTCCTCATTCATATCAATGATCTCATATCTACCACTCATAATCCAATACATTCCTACGCAGATGACTCAACACTCCACAGTTCCTTCACATTTACCAATTCTTTCACCCAACCCGATCTTATAAATTCAAAAATAAACACTGCAATTTCTCTGAACCAGGACCTTTCTAGAATTAATGAATGGGGACAAGAGAATCTAGTTTCCTTTAATGCACAGAAAACCAAGTACATTCAATTTTCTAACCGACAGAATCTCACTGACTCCCATATATTTTTTAATGATGTAAATATTCCCACTTCCCCTAGTATTGACATTCTCGGTGTAACATTAACTACTAACTTGAGCTGGACACATTATGTTAGAAGCATTGCTAAGAATGCCTCTAAAAAACTGGGACTCCTGTACAGAGTTCGAGAATTCTTCACTGACGAGCAGTTGGCCGTAATATATAAAAGTCATGTGCGCTCTCAGATGGATTACTGTTCACCTCTGTGGGGTGGAAGTGGAGTGGTTGCATTGAGGCAGTTGGACAAAATTCAAAATAAAGCTATTAGATTAATCAATAACCCTGCAATCACACAGGACCTTCCTACATTAGCCATACGAAGAAATGTTGCATCCCTTGCATTATTCTACAGATATTTTCACAGCAATTGTTCCGAGGAACTTGCTTCAATTGTGCCGCCTCTCCACATCTTTCCCCGTAGAACTAGGGCAGCTGAGAGCGCCCATGAATTTACACTTTCTCCTCC